>CATOUR010000106.1:1208333-2416666 GCA_951848785.1 Callosobruchus maculatus | reverse complement strand
AATGCCAATTATTACTTCCATATCAGCAGTCGGTGTTGTGCTCATGGCTCCTGTTATATTAATACAGGCCATACGTTGTATTTTATATAATTTATTAATCGCCGTCGCCTGCAGAACCTTAGGTACCCAGGCAATGGCTCCATAACGTTAGCATAGGCCTAATGATTGTGGTATAGATCCAGTGGGTAACTCTTGGCGACAGGCCAAGTATTTCCCTTTCCCATCTAGACACAAGACTCTATATCTCATTTTTATAAAAATCTTGCTTTTGGGAACTGAAAAAGGGTGTCATCTCGTTTTCCAAAGCCTCTCTATTTTCAAATCGCCGATCCCGCATGTGGATGTCCAAGGCCAAAAACAGATGGTAGTCACTCAGGGCAATGTCTGGTCAGTATGGAGGATGAGGTAGAACTTCCCAGGGGATGACTCTTGCTGTGTGTGGTCTTGCATTATCCTGATGAAAGACAACACCTTTTCTGTTCGCCAAAGCAAGCTGTTTTTAACTTAGAGCGACTGCAACTCTGTTAAGCTGTGCTGAGTATATTTCAGCAGTAATGGTTCATCCACTTGGCAGAATCTCATAGTGAAACTATACCTGCTGCAGTCCACCATAACGGAACCTTTTCTTGTTGCCTGATACGCTTTCTAATGATATACAGTTGTGAATATCAATCCCTGGTAGTTTTCATCTAATTTCAAGATTTCAATCAAGAGGGTGTTTTTCAATTTCCCTACCTATAAGCAAACTAGTAGGCCATGGAGTATAAACAAAAACGTGTTCAGATAGAAACAGCTACCTTAGCAAAAAGATACAGACAAACTAAAGTAGAGGGACAAGATTATAAAAATTCCCTACAATCAATCAACTCTAATTAGAAACAACGACGGTAACATGCCTAAGGTCAAAGAGAAGCTGGAATACGACAGAAATGGATAACTTTTACAGCTTACTAGCTACTGCAACAAAAATTTCCGAAACGACTAAAACCTTTGAAATGAAAGGAAAACTTTCAGCGATAGTTACTAGCAGTCCAATATCTTCAGCACGCAATTTCACATTTCATGGCATAAAACAATAGTCATTTCCGTCAAAGACAAAAGTAACGATGCATCTGACTGTCCCACTGTAGCCCTTCAAATTTTTCAGTATATATTAGCAAGATCGCAAAAAAGGAATACTGACAAATCAGATTTTAAATTTTTGCCAGGTAAATTATGTTTAATAATTTAAACAGATTTCTAATTTGTTCTTCATTTTAGGCGATCATGCTCGTGGAGGTATCGTTACTTTTGACTTGACGGAAATGACTACCTTTTTAAATCATTAAATGTGAAACCTATTAAACTGCCAGCAACATTCAGTGCTAGATTTTCCTTAATTTCAAAGTCTTGATTTTGTGAATTGTCAATCTTGAGTATATTGTAGTAGGTGGTATGCTGTGAAGAATATCCATCTCTGTCGTACTCCAGCTGCTTTTTCACCTCAGATGTGTTACCTCTGTTATTTCCGATTAAACCTGATTTGTTGTAAGTCATTTTTATAATTTTAACTCTTTACTCTAGTTGGTCTGTATCTTTCTGTTGTTTTCTTCCACTCGAATAGTCTTTTGTTTGTATTTCATGGCCTGCTAAGCGGCTTATATATAGGTAGGAAGTAGCAAAATTGAAAAACATCAGTTTGATCGAAAATTTAAAATTAGATGAAAACTACGAGAGATTGGTTTCACAACCACATATCAATAGAAAGGCTACCAAATTTTCCATACAACTGTGTAAAGATAACTAGGATTCCCATTTGAAAAGATCAAGTTATTTTTGATTGAAGTTTCCTTAATTGGTCTACCGATTTCTCCAAGTACAAATGTAATTCAAACTTGGCCGTCGAACCTAAGTTGACGCATTTCATGTTTAGTGACACGGCAAAGTCACAGCCTGCTATTCATTTTTCCTCTAATATGTACTTATATCATAAATTGTGATTTGCACCTAAACGGTTCACTTTAAGTCCCACATGTGATACATAAACTCATACTAGAATTGACACGGGAATCTAAATATTCAATGATATACAGGATATTCTATTCAAAAAAACATAACTTTGATATGGCACGCTTTTATTAGACACTCTGTATAAAAGTCATTATTTTTAAAATATTGTCGAACTCGACCTACATACATTCGCAAAATTAATTTTCTAAAAAGTGTTATGGTTTGGTCATAAGAGTCCGAGGCGGTGAGCTTGACTCACCCTGTATATAATTAATGGACTAAAACAGAAAATCTAATCTCAAAAAGCAGCGAAATTACTCTGAAGAATGGATACGAGTTTCACGTAGTAAATCATACATGTTTTTAAAACTGCTTGACAAGAACAAAATTAGTTTTTTATCGCGACAGCCCTTAGACAGTTTCTTATTTACCCTTGTTTCCCCATGTTCCTATCAACATCCATTACACGAGCACTCGCAAACTGTTATATAATTTCCGCGTTTAATATATCTACCTGGCTGACATAAATCCAGGACCTAATCAACTCCAAGACCTATGCAGAAGTTTCGGCTGAGAGTAGTGTTCCAGACGGTACACAAGAGAAACTAGAAAAATCGACTTTTCCTGCCTTTACTTCCAACACCAGTAAGGGCCGGTTTCTCGATGTCCAGTTAAATATTTATCTGGAAGTTAACGGGCCACTGCTAGATAAATTGTTTAAACAATTGAAGGTTAAACTTACGAATTCACTTAAACCTTGTCTGACAGTTGTATCCATAGAAACGCTAACCGGCAGCTACCTGTCTGACACTTTTAACTGGACATTGAGAAACCGGCCCTAAGCCAGGTAAATATTGAGTCACTCACAGTAAGAAGTGCTTCTTGGGTGGTAGAATTGAAGGACGTTCGTTCACGGAAGTGATTATCAGATGAAATTAATTTTTTTCATTTTTGACAAGTTTAATCACTTTAATCACTTTTCCTGCCTTTACTTCAAACACCAGTAAGGGCCGGTTTCTCGATGTCCAGTTAAATATTTATCTGGAAGTTAACGGGCAACTGCTAGATAAATTGTTTAAACAATTGAAGGTTAAACTTACGAATTCACTTCAATCTTGTCTGACAGTTGTATCCATAGAAACGCTAACTGGCAGCTACCTGTCTGATACTTTTAACTGGACATTGAGAAACCGCCCCTAAGCCAGGTAAATATTGAGTCACTCACAGTAAGAAGTGCTTCTTGGGTGGTAGAATTGAAGGACGTTCGTTCACGGAAGTGATTATCAGATGAAATTAATTTTTTTCATTTTTGACAAGTTTAATCACTTTTCCTGCCTTTACTTCCAACACCAGTAAGGGCCGGTTTCTCAATGTCCAGTTAAATATTTATCTGGAAGTTAACGGGCAACTGCTAGATAAATTGTTTAAACAATTGAAGGTTACACTTACGAATTCACTTAAATCTTGTCTGACAGTTGTATCCATAGAAACGCTAACTGGCAGCTACCTGTCTGATACTTTTAACTGGACATTGAGAAACCGCCCCTAAGCCAGGTAAATATTGAGTCACTCAGAGTAAGAAGTGCTTCTTGGGTGGTAGAATTGAAGGACGTTCGTTCACGGAAGTGATTATCAGATGAAATTAATTTTTTTCATTTTTGACAAGTTTAATCACTTTAATCACTTTTCCTGCCTTTACTTCCAACACCAGTAAGGGCCGGTTTCTCAATGTCCAGTTAAATATTTATCTGGAAGTTAACGGGCAACTGCTAGATAAATTGTTTAAACAATTGAAGGTTACACTTACGAATTCACTTAAATCTTGTCTGACAGTTGTATCCATAGAAACGCTAACTGGCAGCTACCTGTCTGATACTTTTAACTGGACATTGAGAAACCGCCCCTAAGCCAGGTAAATATTGAGTCACTCACAGTAAGAAGTGCTTCTTGGGTGGTAGAACTGAAGGACGTTCGTTCACGGAAGTGATTATCAGATGAAATTAATTTTTTTCATTTTTGACAAGTTTAATCACTTTTCCTGCCTTTACTTCCAACACCAGTAAGGGCCGGTTTCTCAATGTCCAGTTAAATATTTATCTGGAAGTTAACGGGCAACTGCTAGATAAATTGTTTAAACAATTGAAGGTTAAACTTACGAATTCACTTAAATCTTGTCTGACAGTTGTATCCATAGAAACGCTAACCGGCAGCTACCTGTCTGATACTTTTAACTGGACATTGAGAAACCGCCCCTAAGCCAGGTAAATATTGAGTCACTCACAGTAAGAAGTGCTTCTTGGGTGGTAGAATTGAAGGACGTTCGTTCACGGAAGTGATTATCAGATGAAATTAATTTTTTTCATTTTTGACAAGTTTAATCACTTTAATCACTTTTCCTGCCTTGACTTCAAACACCAGTAAGGGCCGGTTTCTCGATGTCCAGTTAAATATTTATCTGGAAGTTAACGGGCAACTGCTAGATAAATTGTTTAAACAATTGAAGGTTAAACTTACGAATTCACTTAAATCTTGTCTGACAGTTGTATCCATAGAAACGCTAACCGGCAGCTACCTGTCTGATACTTTTAACTGGACATTGAGAAACCGCCCCTAAGCCAGGTAAATATTGAGTCACTCACAGTAAGAAGTGCTTCTTGGGTGGTAGAATTGAAGGACGTTCGTTCACGGAAGTGATTATCAGATGAAATTAATTTTTTTCATTTTTGACAAGTTTAATCACTTTAATCACTTTTCCTGCCTTGACTTCAAACACCAGTAAGGGCCGGTTTCTCGATGTCCAGTTAAATATTTATCTGGAAGTTAACGGGCAACTGCTAGATAAATTGTTTAAACAATTGAAGGTTAAACTTACGAATTCACTTAAATCTTGTCTGACAGTTGTATCCATAGAAACGCTAACTGGCAGCTACCTGTCTGATACTTTTAACTGGACATTGAGAAACCGCCCCTAAGCCAGGTAAATATTGAGTCACTCACAGTAAGAAGTGCTTCTTGGGTGGTAGAATTGAAGGACGTTCGTTCACGGAAGTGATTATCAGATGAAATTAATTTTTTTCATTTTTGACAAGTTTAATCACTTTTCCTGCCTTTACTTCCAACACCAGTAAGGGCCGGTTTCTCAATGTCCAGTTAAATATTTATCTGGAAGTTAACGGGCAACTGCTAGATAAATTGTTTAAACAATTGAAGGTTAAACTTACGAATTCACTTAAATCTTGTCTGACAGTTGTATCCATAGAAACGCTAACTGGCAGCTACCTGTCTGATACTTTTAACTGGACATTGAGAAACCGCCCCTAAGCCAGGTAAATATTGAGTCACTCACAGTAAGAAGTGCTTCTTGGGTGGTAGAATTGAAGGACGTTCGTTCACGGAAGTGATTATCAGATGAAATTAATTTTTTTCATTTTTGACAAGTTTAATCACTTTAATCACTTTTTCTGCCTTTACTTCCAACACCAGTAAGGGCCGGTTTCTCGATGTCCAGTTAAATATTTATCTGGAAGTTAACGGGCAACTGCTAGATAAATTGTTTAAACAATTGAAGGTTAAACTTACGAATTCACTTAAATCTTGTCTGACAGTTGTATCCATAGAAACGCTAACTGGCAGCTACCTGTCTGATACTTTTAACTGGACATTGAGAAACCGCCCCTAAGCCAGGTAAATATTGAGTCACTCACACTAAGAAGTGCTTCTTGGGTGGTAGAATTGAAGGACGTTCGTTCACGGAAGTGATTATCAGATGAAATTAATTTTTTTCATTTTTGACAAGTTTAATCACTTTTCCTGCCTTTACTTCCAACACCAGTAAGGGCCGGTTTCTCAATGTCCAGTTAAATATTTATCTGGAAGTTAACGGGCAACTGCTAGATAAATTGTTTAAACAATTGAAGGTTAAACTTACGAATTCACTTAAATCTTGTCTGACAGTTGTATCCATAGAAACGCTAACTGGCAGCTACCTGTCTGATACTTTTAACTGGACATTGAGAAACCGCCCCTAAGCCAGGTAAATATTGAGTCACTCACAGTAAGAAGTGCTTCTTGGGTGGTAGAATTGAAGGACGTTCGTTCACGGAAGTGATTATCAGATGAAATTAATTTTTTTCATTTTTGACAAGTTTAATCACTTTAATCACTTTTCCTGCCTTTACTTCCAACACCAGTAAGGGCCGGTTTCTCGATGTCCAGTTAAATATTTATCTGGAAGTTAACGGGCAACTGCTAGATAAATTGTTTAAACAATTGAAGGTTAAGCTTACGAATTCACTTAAATCTTGTCTGACAGTTGTATCCATAGAAACGCTAACTGGCAGCTACCTGTCTGATACTTTTAACTGGACATTGAGAAACCGCCCCTAAGCCAGGTAAATATTGAGTCACTCACAGTAAGAAGTGCTTCTTGGGTGGTAGAATTTAAGGACGTTCGTTCACGGAAGTGATTATCAGATGAAATTAATTTTTTTCATTTTTGACAAGTTTAATCACTTTAATCACTTTTCCTGCCTTTACTTCCAACACCAGTAAGGGCCGGTTTCTCGATGTCCAGTTAAATATTTATCTGGAAGTTAACGGGCAACTGCTAGATAAATTATTTAAACAATTGAAGGTTAAGCTTACGAATTGGCTTAAATCTTGTCTGACAGTTGTATCCATAGAAACGCTAACTGGCAGCTACCTGTCTGATACTTTTAACTGGACATTGAGAAACCGCCCCTAGGCCAGGTAAATATTGAGTCACTCACAGTAAGAAGTGCTTCTTGGGTGGTAGAATTTAAGGACGTTCGTTCACGGAAGTGATTATCAGATGAAATTAATTTTTTTCATTTTTGACAAGTTTAATCACTTTAATCACTTTTCCTGCCTTTACTTCCAACACCAGTAAGGGCCGGTTTCTCGATGTCCAGTTAAATATTTATCTGGAAGTTAACGGGCAACTGCTAGATAAATTATTTAAACAATTGAAGGTTAAGCTTACGAATTGGCTTAAATCTTGTCTGACAGTTGTATCCATAGAAACGCTAACTGGCAGCTACCTGTCTGATACTTTTAACTGGACATTGAGAAACCGCCCCTAGGCCAGGTAAATATTGAGTCACTCACAGTAAGAAGTGCTTCTTGGGTGGTAGAATTTAAGGACGTTCGTTCACGGAAGTGATTATCAGATGAAATTAATTTTTTTCATTTTTGACAAGTTTAATCACTTTAATCACTTTTCCTGCCTTTACTTCCAACACCAGTAAGGGCCGGTTTCTCGATGTCCAGTTAAATATTTATCTGGAAGTTAACGGGCAACTGCTAGATAAATTATTTAAACAATTGAAGGTTAAGCTTACGAATTGGCTTAAATCTTGTCTGACAGTTGTATCCATAGAAACGCTAACTGGCAGCTACCTGTCTGATACTTTTAACTGGACATTGAGAAACCGCCCCTAGGCCAGGTAAATATTGAGTCACTCACAGTAAGAAGTGCTTCTTGGGTGGTAGAATTTAAGGACGTTCGTTCACCGATCACGGAAGTGTTTATCAGATGAAATTAATTTTTTTTCATTTTTGATCACTTAGGTATCTACCCTAAAAAAATCAACACATGTTATCGATCATTTCAGAAAATTATTAACGATTAGAAATCAGAATTTTAACATGGGCTCTTATGAGAGAGCAGCGAATTTTTGTATTTAAAGGTAGAATAAACATATTTTAAGATTAGACAAAAAAATAACATTTGGGAATATTCTTTGGAATATTTAGTTTATATTATTGCACTAAAAAATTAGGGTTGACGACCGTTTGAGTTACTCATTATATTAGTCATGGTAATTAAAACTGTTTCTTATCTTATTGCAAGCTGGCAACATTCTCCAGATCCCCACCATACAATGCCTCGCCGTGTCTGGCATTACGGATCAGCAAAGTGGGACGACCTAAGGAAATACTACCAGTCCTTTCCCTGGCACGACGTCTGCTTCAAGTCACGAGACCCATCAGCTTGCGCCCAAGAAATAACAGAGGTAATAATGTCCGGCATGGAGGCCTATATTCCACATGTCGTCAAGCGTCCCTCCAAAAACAAGCCATGGTTTAATCAGCGTTGTAGAGATGCAGTTACCTCTAAAAACCAACATTACAAGGAACGGAGGAAAAATCCAAACGCCGAGAACCACCGCAGTTTTATCGACGCCAGAAGCCACTGTAAACGCGTGATTGACAACTGCAAGGAGGAACACAACCAAAAAATTAAGAACAAGCTCCTCTCATGTCTTAGTTCGTCCAGAACATTCTGGTCTGTAGCTAAGGCTGTTAGTCAGAACTTTTCGTATTCCTCAATACCACCCTTGACCAGAGAGGACAAGTCCATTGCTTCTGCTCCTAAAGAAAAAGCAGGCATCTTAGGGAGGCTTTTCGCAGCCAATTCTACTGTAGACTTCCAAGGAAACAATCCGACCACCAACATAAACGTAAACTCGAGAATGGCAGAGGTCAGGTTTCAACATCGAGATGTAAAAAGCATCCTCCAGAAGCTAAACACGAGGAAAGCTACTGGTCCCGACCAAATTCCAGCCATTGTCCTTAAACGCTGTGCCGCTGAGCTTGCACCTATTCTTTGCAAGCTCTTCAAACTATCATATCAGCAAGGCGTGTTTCCCGCTTCATGGAAAATTGGCTGCGTACAAACCATCCCTAAGAAAGGCAAAAGAACCGATCCCACAAACTATAGACCTGTGGCTCTTCTCAGCATCATGTCCAAGGTTATGGAAACTGTCATTAACACACAGATCCTGAAATACCTGGACAATAATAACATCATAAATGATCGCCAGTATGGCTTCCGTAAGCACAGGTCTACGGGTGACCTTCTGGCCTATGTCACTCACTTATGGAACAGAGCCATTGAAAACCATGGCGAATCCCGTGTTGTTGCGCTTGACATATCGAAAGCCTTCGACAGAGTGTGGCATGAGGCACTTCTAGTCAAGCTTGCTGCTTATGGACTACCACCTGGCCTGCGCCAGTGGCTGAACAGCTTTTTGAACGACCGATCTCTGTTCGTTGTAGTCGAAGGCTGTTCATCAGACGTATTTTCAATAAACGCCGGTGTTCCTCAGGGATCTGTTTTATCCCCTACACTGTTCCTGCTGTACATCAACGAGCTGCTGGAAATAACATCCAATCCAATCTACAGCTTCGCAGACGACAGTACATTGATATCGTCCATGGAACCAGGCAAGCCACTATCATCCCAGGAGACGGTACGTCGACGACAGCAGCATGCCTCACAGATCAACGCAGATATCAAAAAAATTGTCGAGTGGGGATTAGTGAATAAAGTACAGTTCAACGTACCGAAAACCCAGGCAACAACACTTACAAAGAAGTCTCACACTGGCTTACCAACATTGGAAATGGAGGGTCACCCCATAGACGAGTCACCTTCTGTCAAGCTTTTGGGGGTCCATCCGAACATTGCGCTGCCTATTGCAGAAATCAAAGGACTTAGAATTTTCTGATGTATACATACGAGTATTACTTTAGATCGTTTTGTATTATGTAACCTAGAAGGTAATGAATTCATTTTAATGAAATTTTGACACAGTATAATTACCGTGGCGAGGATGGTAAGCGTCTATGGTATTTAGAAGTCGTGTCAGTGGCGGCGCAGCGATAAACAGAAAACTAAAACGGGCTGTCACTCTATAGGTACCTACATCGTCGTCGTCGGTTGTAGGACTTTACCACTGGGGTTAAATTTCTCACATTATGCACAGTCAACTACTTGCAGAATAAGCGACCTCGTTTGTAATTAAAATCTTCTGCGCGGACGGACCCTAACGGAATCATAACACGAAGCTTTTCTGATGTCAAGCTTTTTTGGAGAGATGACGGAAAACGTGAATGCATCATTATGTTTTAATTTCACTTAATTACATTTCATTTAATTCGTTCGTTACGACACGCGGATTCGCAATTTGCTTGAATGGCGATTGTCTCTTTTCACTACACACCCCTAATTAAACGCTTATCTTACTAGAAGTACTATTCCCTAATAGAACTATCATCACAGTGAATTAATGGACCCTAACTTAGATTTAGTAAATATAAAAACAAAAATGAATCCTTAATAGAAAAAAGTAATTCAGTGGTAAATGTGTTCAGTATCAGCATCCAGTGTTTGTCAAATCAACTTGATAGAAGGTGATTTCCTTTTACATGCGCACTAACTCAGATCATTTAAAAATGAGACGGCTCAACTCAGTTGGAAACTTCATAGCTCAGATGAGTTAAAGGAACGTGTCTGTGCAGTTAAATGTCATTCCTCGAAATTTTGTAATATGCTATGGTTCTATGATCTGTCAATCCATTCCATAACCTAGTTTTTTTAAGTTCTTGGAAGAGATCGTCGCTCACCATACACTATCGGCTATCCATACACCACAAAACCCGCTGAAATTCAATCTTATAAAAAATCCTAACCTCATTTATTTGACATCTAAATCATCTGAGACAACTGATCTACCTTTCGAGCTAGTGCAGATGGGCTTAAGTGCGGGTAAAATATCCCACTTTAGACTCAGATTCAGAAAACAAAAGGAACGTACATCGAAATGAGTCATGACGTCACAAGTGAGAATTATCAGATAAAGCATGCAAAAGAAAAGCACCTATTATTGAAGATTCCATCAAACAGGGCGAACTTAAATTCCTTTTGTTTAGTGAACTCTGGTTAACTAAGGACGCAGATGCGTTCAGATTAGTGTCAAAATTTTGTCGCTCAACCCATATTCATGGGGGGTTAGCCGTTTTTCTTCATGAGAGTGTGTATCATTTTTGTAAACATGTGAAGTTTTTAAATGTTACGTCCATTGAAAAAAATTTAGAATGCGCTGCAGTTTCCTATAAAGTTCACTTGTGCAAAATAAATAGTTAAATACCTCCGTCGCGGGATACTAATGACACAGACCAATATTCTTCCATCAACTGTCATCTGTTTTATTGTAGTTGTAGTTTATATTGTAGTTTCAGATCTAGTCAACTGGTTGAACTAAGTACTTAAGGCTTTACTTGAGTAGTGTAATATTTGAGTTAAAGCTATCTTTATAAGCTAAAGTATTTTCAAGCGAAGTAAAAGTAGTTGTAGGTGAAATATATCGTAAGCCCAATTCTAACCTAATTTCCTTACAATAACTTATCAAATTCGATGCTAAATTTTTTGTGTGTGTGTGTATATATACTTGACATGTCTTTTACCTTGATTACATGCATTATTTTCTGGTTATTATTTGCTATCATTACAAAATTCTAGCTGATCGTCTCAGAATGAGTCAGACTCCTTAAAGCTCTGGAAGACCTTCGTGTTATTAATAAAGTAGCTATAATAATTTCACCCTCGTTTGTAATGCGCTTATCTCTTTGTAATTAGAACGCAAAGTCTATTAGAACATTTTATTTGAAAGTCATGAAAGTAAAGTGTTTAAAAGATGAGAAAATCCAGATATTTCTGGCAGATTAGTAAAAAGTTTGTAAGTTGCCTGCGAGAAAATTCCCAGTTCCGTGAACTTTCCATCATTAGGTTTCTTTCAGACGAAGAAATACCCTTGAAAGAGGTTCATAAGATTTTCATTTCTTGCAATTATCTTTTCTTTTGCGGCATAGGTACTGCGGAATAAGACAAAATTTTTAAATTTAAATTCATTGTTATCCAGGGAATATGATTACTGCTATTTAACTACCGTTTAGGAGAAGTTAGATCGTTTTGCTAAGGTTTGAGCTCATTCCATTTTATATTCCATACACTTTGTCATCAAAAATTTATGAGGGGTTATGTAAAAAAAAATCTACACCTTTGACATAACGCTGCCTAAACTGTGCACACTTACTTCTGCCAACGCTTATTTTATTCTCATACTGTTATCAATATATCAAAGTAAATAAAATTTATTTCCACACCTGCACACATAAAAATTTATTCTTGAACGAAGAATATACAGAGTGAGTTTTTAGTACCGGATCGGTCGATAACTCCACTACTACAAAAAAAAAATGGAGTCAAGTTGATTGACTCAGTACTTCCCACACATAACGATGATACCATTTTATTATTTCCCATTGCATGAAGGCCAAGAAGCTATAGTCTGAAATCTCCTTGCAACTAAATCATCGCCCACCCGCCCGCAAAAAAAAACATCCAACACAACAACCCTCGTAAATAGTTTCTTACGTCTCCCTCTTCAGGAAATATGCATTAAAAATCAATTGAACAATTTTCACGTTATGCAATCTAGAACGATCTAAAACAATACTTGTATGTATACATCACAAATACTCGTGGTCCCGTGGGTTCTATAATAAGCATGCAACGTTCGGATGGACCTAAAAAGTGTATCACGCCGCTAGGTTTTTCATTCGCATATCAATGAACAGTCCATTACGAATACAACAAAATTTCCAGTTTTACAACCCCCCAACCACCCTAAATTCACCCCCACCCAAAAAAGTATAAAGTGATCAGGACCCCTAAAACGTCTAAAAACGAAGTTTGAGCTGTTTTCATATTTTTAGTTTTTCTAATATTGTTGCGCCGCCACTGAGACGATTTCTAAAAATCATACGCGTTTTCCATCCTTGCCAAAGTAGTAATACTGTGACGAAATTTCATTAACATCAATTCAGTGGTTTCCACATTATAAAATACAGAACGATCTAAAGCAATACTCGTATGTATACATCACAAATACTAAGTCCCCTGGTTTCTATAATAAGCATGCAGCGTTCGGATGGACCTAAAAAGTGTATCATGCCGCTAGGTTTTCTATTCGCATATCAATGGGACACCCCATTACGAATACAACAAATTTTCCAGTTTTACAACCCCCCACCCCCCAACCACCCTAAATTCACCCCCACCCAAAAAACAGTATAAAATGATCAGGAACCCCTAAAAAGTCTAAAAACGAAGTTTGAGCTGTTTTCATATTTTTAGTTTTTTTAATATTGCTGCACCGCCACTGAGACGATTTCTAAAAATCATACGCGTTTTCCATCCTTGTCAAAGTAGTAATACTGTACCGAAATTTCATTAACACCAATTCAGTAGTTTCTACATTATAAAATACAGAACGATCTAAAGCAATACTCGTATGTCATACATCGGAAAAAATTCAAGTTCTTTGTTTTCTGTAATAGGCATAAGGCAATGTTCAGATAGACCTAAAAATGTTATTTATGTCGCTAGGTCTTCCTTCATAGGTCAGTGGGCAGTCTATTATGAATACAACAAATTTTTCAATTTTACAACCCCCCAACCCCCAACCACCCCAATTTTCACCCCCACCCAAAAAAAGGTATAAAATGATCAGGAACCCCTAAAACGTCTAAAAACGAAGTTTGAGCTGTTTTCATATTTTTAGTTTTTTTTAATATTGCTGCGCCGCCACTGAGACGATTTCCAAAAATCAGACGCGTTTTCCATCCTCGCCAAACTAGTAATACCGTGCCGAAATTTCATTAAAATCAATTCAGTTATTTCAACATTATAAAATACAGAACGATCTAAAGCAATACTCGTATGTATACACCGGAAAATTCTCTAAGTCCCTTGGTTCCTGTAATACAAAAGGTAATGTTCGGATGGACCTAAAAAAGTGTATTATACCGCTAGGTCTTTCTCTCTCAGGTCAGTAGACAGCCCATTATAAGTACAACAATTTTTTTAGATTTACAACCCCCCACCCCCCCAACCACCCCAATTTCACCCCCACCCAAAAAAAAGTAGAAAATGATCAGGAACCCCTAAAACACCTAAAAACGAAGTTTGAGGCATATTTGAAATTTTTCGTTTTTTGCTAATTACTCCGCCGCCTATGCACCGATTTTCAAAATTGTAGCAACATTACCTACTACGACCCTACACCATATCACTACCTAAATTTCATCAAAATCTATGCAGCGGTTACTGAGATTAGGAGGCTAGAAAAACGCCAACAGACAGACCGACAGACCGACAGACAGACCGACAGACCGACAGACAGACCGACGGAAATGAGTGACGTGGATTTTCGTTATGTAGGCATCATAAAACGCCCAAAAAGCGTGTTATCTAAAAATCGAAAATTTTCGCGATCACAATACTCCCCTCACCTATCGGTGTGGGAAGTAAAAGTGAAAAGAGTTGCAAAAGTTGTAGCCAAGAACATGCTCATGATCAAAAACATTTTGATTTATACAGGGTGCTCCATAACTACGTGGTGATGCAAACATAATTTTTTTTTAATTAGATCCCATATCAGGTAGTATAGACTAAAGCAAAGTCACAAATCTCACCTCATAATATCCCAGAAATTCAACCATCTACAGCTAAAAAAAAATCTTTGGCTAAGTGGGAACGGTCAAACCTACCAAAAAGCAATTCCAGTACATATTGGTGAGTCTCACAATTCAGCTTAAATACCATTTCGACCATTTTGATTCCATTTGACAACTAAATTGACAAGTAGATCAATAGGTCAGAAAATTGTACACATACTATACTGGATGTTAAATTGAAAGTCAAATGAATAAAAAGAAAAAATTGAAAAAACTCGATTCAGTAGAATCATGTAGTGAAACTGAATCTACAACACAGTCAACACAAAAATCCGAAGCTGAGAAACTGATAGAAGAAAACAAACAATTAAGAGAAATACTTGAAGAAAAAGAAAAATTAATATACCAACTCACAAATGAAAACCTCAGACTCCAACAACAATATGATTTAATAGCATCGAATATAGTAGAAAAGGACTCGATAGTTACTACGTTAGATAAAATTAGTATGAGACTAAATGAAGTAGAAAAAAATCAAACAGCAAGAGAAAAATCATATGCCCAGGTATTGAAACAAGAAGCTATACAAGTTAAACAAAATTCAAGTAAAGTATAATTACAACACCGACTCATACTCAATCATGTGATGAGACAAGAAAAGATCTATCAAAAAAAGTTTCACTTTCAAAATTAAAAATCCACGTTGACAGTATTCAGAACTCAAAAAGTGGTGGACTCGAAATTAAAATCAATGAAAATAATCACAGTGAACTAAAAAAAATACTGAATGAAAAATTGGATACCGACTACAAAATCTCAGAACCAAAGATGTTTCTTCCAAAAATCAAAATTGTAAATTACAAATCCCATGCATCTGGGCATACCTTGATATTGAAAGTGAATCAAGACCAGCAAGAATGGCTTCACAGTGACCTAATAGTGAATTTTTCTAGCTCAAGTGACAATTTACAAAGTAAATTGAGTGTTCATTTAAGTGGAAGTGGCAGCAGGAAACAGGTTCCGTTTATTTTTATTTTGTAGTGTCTGACTACGATGAACCAGACATCAGATGTAAGTGGTATTACTAGTAGTAGTTCTAAAAGGTATTTTGCACAATGTGGTACCTACAATGTTTTCTGGACCTCCCAAATATCACAGAAAAATGCAGTTAATAGAACTCATACCTATGAAAAGATTTGATAGTGAAAGGAATCAAGATCAGCAAGAATGGCTTCACAGTGAACTAATAGTGAATTTTTCTAGCTCAAGTGACAATTTACAAAGTAAATTGAGTGTTCATTCAAGTGGAAATGGAAGTGGCGGCAGGAAACAGGTTGCGTTTATTTTTATTTTGTAGTGTCTGGCACTGATGAAACAGATATCAGATGTAAGTGGTATTAGTAGCAGTAGTTCTAAAAAGTATTTTTCTTAATTTATTAACCGAGATGAACTCTATTACATATAATATGTAATAATTATTCTGAAGCTATAGGGCCACTATTTGACAGCTAAGCCACGTTGCCACATCTAAGGCTCCGGCCTAGTGTAGAGTCGGCCATGGCGTGCTCTATAAATCTCGTTTGCGTGTTTTGTGGTACAGGTGGTGTCAACTGTCTCAAGTCGCGTGTTGTCGATTTGTCATTTGTCAGGTTCGTTTCCCGCCTTAACCCTTCAACGGTTGTATGCTTATAGCTTATAGCGTTTTTCACTGGACACATTTTAGTGCACTCCGTGCGAATGCAGAATACTGAAAAAGTTCACCTAGTGCCCCCACAAAAACAGGGGTCTCCCTGCGCAATTCTGTAATATATCACATTTGTGATGACGCTTAATCAAAGTATAAAAGTTTCAATTCACATAACGGATTTATGATTGCCGAGATGTTGCTGGATATTGGATAATACTGGTTGGAAATTCGAAGCTTCGACAGAAAACTCCACCAGAAGTCTGAAATGCTTATCGAGTCTGTGATAGGCACTAGAGGATAAAGAGCCAGATCGACCAATACACAAGCGACGAGGATCCAACATAAAAGTAAATACAAATCCATCACTGTAGTTGCCTAAACAAGGTTAGATATAATATATATATAGTTTATACTACACTTTTGACTATAATCATGTATCATGTAGCATCGACACATGGGGTAGGTTGTCTGATACTGGTAGGTTTTAGATGTGAGCTTTTCAATGAACTGTGGTCTACTTTCCACCATTTCCATACATGCAGCTTGTCTGGGGACATGCTCTGTAATGCACTTCATACTGTCTTACCTGTCATGTCGTCATTTATCTGTTGCACTGTATAAATATGGATATTACCTTCAACAAATCAGTTTTTTGTGACTGTATAATTGTACATTTATTATACTCTGAAGAATTTTTTGCTCAATGCCAAATGGTTACCTAAACATTGGGTTCTAATGTAGGAGTCATTCGTCATCATAATCATAGTTTTTCTTATAACTGGCATAAACATGGACATTTGAATGCCACACCTTCTATATTGATTCTTATTATTATATTGATTCATATGTAGCTCTACTGTACACCAGGATTACATTTGCAAATGTTTGCTTCCAGGTATCATGGAAGAATATAATTGTTCTTCTTCTTCTGTCCTGCTTTGACCTTTGTCTCCTATGTGACAATTGGCCAGCACATTAGGTAAGTCTGAGTATTGTCTGGCTTGTGGCCATTACCGCAGACTTTGTTACTTTTGCTGAAATTTTGCATACTTAAACTATTGTATTCTATTTAAATGACTAATTAGCTTACTGTTGGTGTGCAGACTGTTAGTATGGGACAACACAAACAAAGGGTAGAGACTCTTCTCGCACCTGGGCAACTGGGATGCTTTACACAGAACCAGAAATGTTGCCTTGGAAAGGTAGAAGCACCCAGGATATAATAGAAGGGATCTATAAATGAGTGAATAAGCGTTAAATGGTGAGATTGTTAAGTTGTAGAAATTTCATTATAGCTTTGATGATTTGATGCATTAGATTAGCTAGTATTATTTGCATGTTGGTCGGGAGGATTAATTTTGCTTCTCCGCTTACTTTGTAAATATCAGCGTTTGAATTTTTATAAATGTGCTATTCTAGCATAAGAGGATCTAACGTTTTTGTTTCTCCACAAGGGCATAATGGCGACTTTTTCATACCTATTCTATGTAGATGTTGGTTTGTGGCACAGTGTCCTGTTCTCATTCATATGATAGTGGTGATGTGGCATCTGTTTATATAAGGGAATTTGTTAAGCCAAAGTGTTACTGGAAAGTCGTCTTGTAATTTGAAGTACCAGTTGTTCCTTCTTTGGCTTTTAGATTTCCATTCCTGATTAAATTTTGTCTGAATGATTATTTTTGCTATGGCTAATATATCATTTTTATCTAGTTTTATATCCTTAGGTACATTCAAGTTGGCTACCAATTTTGCAAGGTGATCTACCACCACATTACCTGGAATGCTGCAATGTCCAGGAATCCATGTCAGTATGGTCTCTCTTCCATTGGTATTGACTTCGATCAATGCCAGTTGGGTTTCTAGACAGATGTAATTCTTATTTGCGTTCATAAATGGGTTTTTGAGTTTATCGACTGCGCATTTTGAGTCTGTGAATATTATGTTTTTTGTGAGATTGTGATCCGAGACTAATTTACAGGCTTGGGAGATCGCCATCATTTCAGCAGAGCAAATGTTCATGTTGTCAGGGAGTCTTGACATAGAGCTGATGGATTTGTTGGGGATATAAACAGCACATCCCGCTTTTTGATTTTTTCTAGATGTGTCAGTATAGATAAAATTATGAGAAGTTTTATATTTATTTGTGAGTTCCAAGAATTTAGATCTTGCTGTACTGTCATCTTTTTGTATGTTTAATTAATGTTACTAAGTTGGTCAAAGTATCATATCTGGTAACAAGGGAGTTTGGAGTATTTTTTGATTGAGTTTTCAAATTCTTCAATTATATTATATGCCATAATTGAGTAGCGGTGGTTTTTATGACGCCAGTATATATTGTTAAGGCATAATTGCCTGAGGATTTTGATTTCTTTAATTAAAGGATGATCAATAAAGGATATTGTTTTAACTACTGTTTTGGTGGCTAACCAAAGGTGACGATGATGGAGATCTGTTTCCAAATTCTCTGCTAGAAGAGCTTCGATTGGAGTGGACTTCATGCATCCACATAAAGCCATGTGAAAGGTTGTGTTTAGTTTATTGATGTTTTTCTTAGAAGTTGGTTGTGTTAGAATTGCTCCGAAATCCAGATGGCATTTAACCAGTGCATTAACTGCTATATGCATAGTTTTGGGGTCCTCTCCCCAGCTAGTTCTGTAAAATGTTTTTATGACATTTAAACCTTGGTTGGCTTTGTTGACCATGTATTTGACCTGTGTATCCCATTTCAGTTTACTATTTATTGATACTCCCAGGTACTTATATTCGTTAATATAATTTATATTTGAATTGTTAATAATGATAGGGGGGCGGAAGGCTGTTTGCCTCTAGAATGATAATGGCTTTACATTTTTCATTGGGAAGAACCAGGTCATGTTGGTTTATCCACGCATTAATCTGTGTTAAAATCTCATTAGTTTTTTTGGCCGTCATGGATGTTATTACCTCTGCATAACAAAACTAGATCATCTGCATACCCCAGAAGCTTATGAGCATTGGGAATGATGTTATATATTGATGAAATATATATGTTGAAAAGAATGGGGCGTAATGGTAAACCCTGTCTTAGGCCTTGGAAAACAGTTAGTGGCCCTTGTCGTTTAAAGTCATTATTCAAGATGAAGATTTGTTTGTTTGTAATTAGTCTGAGAATCAAGTTACAAAGGTCAAGTGGGATATCCAGCCTGATAAGGTTGTTATATAAGGTGTAAACATTTACTTTATCAAAGGCTGCTTTCAAATCCAGAAAGACGGCAAGAACTTTTTCCCCTATTGACAGGGCCACGTTGAAGTAAGTAGTAAGAAAGGCTACATTGTCAGTGGTTCCCATTCCCCTTCGAAATCCTGTTTGATGAAAATTTAAAATCTTTTTATTCTCTATATACCATTCTAGTCTCTCCTTGATCATGTTTTCAAGCGTCTTACCGACGGTATTATTTCTTCCTCTTTAATGTTTAAATCAATATTTCCTATGATACCTTTAACAGTTACTTGATTGTAAGGTATATAGATATTATATCCCTTATTAAGAAGTGTTTTATTTTCAGTAAGTTTGTTGGCGGAAGCCGCATTGACAAACTCCACTGATACCGATGATCTACTGTACCCCATTCTTCCTTACAGATTGCGTAAAATACAGTCGTTATAGCGGAGTCCCACCGCCGAATAAACGATCCAATAAGGTGCTTTCATTTTACATGATTTATCTGATAACCATGGCCGAACATAACCTTCCAGAGTAAAAAGAACATTGCAAAGTGATTTTTAATGTGTTTCTAATTATTTACCTGCACAAACGAAACTATAAAGATAAAACATGCCTGCAAAGTGTGTAGCACCAGGTTGCACTAGCAATTGTGCTTCCAATAAAGGACATAAACAGAAGTGGGTGAACGGTATTCCTCGTAAGGGCTGGTTATATTTATAAGAATAAAGACAATAATTTACAAACATTTCAAAGGATAAGACCTATTTCAAAGCACAATGTGGTACCTACAATGTTTTCTGGACCTCCCAAATATCACAGAAAAATACAGTTAATAGAACTCATCTGGGCATGCATCTGGGCATACCTACGAAAAGATTTGATAGTGAAAGGGAATCAAGACTAAGAATGGCTTCACAGTGACCTAATAGTGAATTTTTCTAGCTCAAGTGACAATTTACAAAGTAATTTGAGTGTTCATTAGCAATTGTGCTTCCAATAAAGGACATAAACAGAAGTGGGTGAACGGTATTCCTCGTATGGGCTGGTTATATTTATAAGAATAAAGACAATACTTTACAAACATTTCAAAGGATAAGACCTATTTTAAAGCACAATGTGGTTCCTACAATGTTTTCTGGACCTCCCAAATATCACAGAAAAATTCAGTTAATAGAACTCATCTGGGCATGCATCTGGGCATACCTACGAAAAGATTTGATAATGAAAGGGAATCAAGACCAGCAAGAATGGCTTCACAGTGACCTAATAGTGAATTTTTCTAGCTCAAGTGATAATTTACAAAGTAAATTGAGTGTTCATTTAAGTGGAAGTGGCAGCAGGAAACAGGTTGCGTTTATTTTTATTTTGTAATGTTTGACTACGATTATCCAGACATCAGATGTAAGTGGTATTAGTAGTAGTAGTAGTACTAGTAGTAGTAGTAGTAGTTCTAAAAAGTATTTTTCTTAATTTATTAACCCAGATGAACTCTAATACATATAAAATGTAATAATTATTCTGAAACTATAGGCCCACTATTTGACAGCTAAGCTACGTTGCCACATCTAAGGCTCCGGCCTAGCATGGCCGACTCTACACTAGGCCGGAGCCTTAGATGTGGCAACGTAGCTTAGCTGACAAATAGTGGGCCTATAGTTTCAGAATAATTATTACATTTTATATGTATTAGAGTTCATCTGGATTAATAAATTAAGAAAAATACTTTTTAGAACTACTACTACTAATACCACTTACATCTGATGTCTGGTTCATCGTAGTCAGACACTACAAAATAAAAATAGACGCAACCTGTTTCCTGCTGCCACTTCCACTTCCACTTAAATGAACACTCAATTTACTTTGTAAATTGTCACTTGAGCTAGAAAAATTCACTATTAGGTCACTGTGAAGCCGTTCTTGCTGGTCTTGATTCCCATTCACTATCAAATCTTTTCGTAGGTATGCCCAGATGAGTTCTATTAACTGTATTTTTCTGTGATATTTGGGAGGTCCAGAAAAATTTGTAGGTACCACATTGTGCTTTAAAATAGGTCTTATCCTTTGAAATGTTTGTAAAGTATTGTCTTTATTCTTATAAATATAACCAGACCATACGAGGAATACCGTTCACCCACTTCTGTTTGTCCTTTGTTGGAAGCACAATTGCTAATGAACACTCAATTTACTTTGTAAATTGTCATTTGAGCTAGAAAAATTCACTATTAGGTCACTGTGAAGCCATTCTTGCTGGTCTTGATTCCCTTTCACTATCAAATCTTTTTGTAGGTATGCCCAGATGCATGATGCATGCCCAGATGAGTTCTATTAACTGTATTTTTCTGTGATATTTGGGAGGTCCAGAAAACATTGTAGGTACCACATTGTGCTTTAAAAGAGGTCTTATCCTTTGAAATGTTTGTAAATTATTGTCTTTATTCTTATAAATATAACCAGCCCTTACGAGGAATACCGTTCACCCACTTCTGTTTATGTCCTTTATTGGAAGCACAATTGCTAGTACAACCTGGTACTACACACTTTGCAGGCATCTGTTTATCTTTATAGTTTCGTTTGTGCAGATAAATGATTAGAAACACATTAAAAATCACCTTGAAATGTTCTTTTTACTCTGGAAGGTTATGTTCGGCCATGGTTTGGTATGTCCTCTATTCCTGGTACTACACACTTTGCAGGCATCTTTTTATCTTTATAGTGTCGTTTGTGCAGGTAAATAATTAGAAACACATTAATAATCACCTTCCAACCATATTTTCTGCTCTGGAAGAATACACATGACTTAACAACAAATAAAAACTCGGCCCGCTGATTCAGTGTTGCCATATTTCATGCTCCGGCCTAGTGAGTAAAGTCGGCCATGGGCCTAGTGTAGAGTCGGCCATGGGCAAGGAGGTTGTAACCTAGCGAGTCGCTGTCACGCTGGCCATGGCCGACTCGCTGGCAGAAACGGGACCTGGCCGCCATTTTGTTAGTACGCTTGTGTCATTCGTATAGCATTCGTTTCCGCTGTCTACTTTGTGTTTTTCAACGATTTTCTTGGTTTTTCGAGTGTTTTCTGTTAAAAAACAATGGTATCTTGTGCAGTACACAGCTGTAGCATCAGAAAAGGTGGCCACTCAAATAAACTTGGAATAATATTTCACAGGTGTTGTAAACATTTGGCAGGCTCGTAGTTAGGCATAAATGCCATACATCATAGAAATTAGATTTAGATTTTGTTTTGTAGTTATAGTTTGAACCATCAGGATTGTATAGTAGATGTTGGTCATTTAAATCGGCATAAGAGTAAAGGGAATCACATTATCTGGAACTAAAATTCAATTCAATATATTCCTGTAGAATTCGGCCCTGATAAATTGATACACTTAGCCACACCCACTGGTCCCGTTTCTGTTTGACAGAATTATATTTAGTAGCGACTCTCTTGGTTCTAACCTCTTTGGCCATGGGTCAGTTGATGTTTTGTGGTTTTGCACTTTTGCGATTAGTTGTCAAGTGTCAAGTTGAAGTTCGTGTTGTGGTTCGTAATGGTAAAGTTCGTTAGTTTCTTGATCATTATCAAAAATACCTAATTCGCCGCAAATTTTCTTTTTGGAAGCTACATATTAGATCATCGCCTTTCCGTTAAAAGTAAAATTATAAAAAATGGGACTTAGTTGTGTACCAGACCCAAGGTATCTGAAGTCTGAGGAACTTCAAGAAAGTTTTACATTTCTAAAAGTAAACAAAAAGTACAGCAACCACAAAAAGATATGGCTGAAAAAATTCTGGACAGATTAAAACAAATAAATATAGATCCTGAATTCAAACTGAAATCAGAGACAGAAATACTATGGAAATTAGAAGAAGGCCATCTACTTCCCAATGGGTCTAGAAATCTAGGTGAAATATCTGTGGTGTGGAAAGAAGTTTGCCCTTTGGTGTTATCTACAGTTATTCAAAATAATCGGCCTAAAGGTTGGGAGTTTGGGAACAGGTGAGTTATTATTTTCCACTTTGGGCCCATTGAAGAATTAGCTGATGAAAATTGAAACCGCTCAATAGATGTAATAAACAAGGTTTGAAGTGAAACTTCCACATTGTAAAAAAAATGAATCATCTTTTTAAAAAATCATGATGTCAAATATGATATTTTGAGCTTCCACCAATACAAAACTCAAGAGAAAGTAACATTCTCCCATTTTCTCATTGTAGTGCTTTAAGATAGATAGCCTCTCTATATGGAGGTATCTCTTTTCTTAAAGTGATCAGCACCTGTACTTTCCAATAGGTTCAGTCCCAAACCTTGAAGATACTACATGGATAGGCTTAGAGTCAAACCATTTGACAATTGCAATTTTATTATTTTCAGTTACAAGCATATCATATGATTTTCTTCTACTATTTACTTAGATTTTTGTCAGATTTTAAGGGAATATCAGTTGAATGCTATTTTTCATTAAGGTACCAGTAACATAAATTTTTTAAGGTACCAGTAACATACATTTTTTGATCAAGCATTGTAGCAATGAGTTTTTCAGAGGTGAAATACCTATCTAGGAAAACACATGTGCCTACAGGTAGAGTATCAGCTAATTTCATCACAACTCTACCACCGATATCGAGATTAAGGTAGAGAAATTAATACAGATTCATTTTCCCTGCCTTTTCCATCAAACATGTGGAGGTCTAAGAGAATTCCTTGGGGTGTGGTCAATATAAATACTTTCAAACCCACTGGATGTGGCTTGTCCTGACAAATTGCCTCATTCTGACCTTGCAATGGAATTTGATCATCTGTTCGTCAATGGAAACATCTGCAGTTCTTGTATTCTTTAGGCAAGCTTTTTGAATTTGGTTTATCATCGGTCGTATTTTTCAATACCTGTCATTTTCTTTTCCTTCGACAGTCTCGTCGTCAACTAATCAAGGTACCAGTAACATACATTTTTTGATCAAGCATTGCAGCAATGAGTCTTTCAGAGGTGAAATACCTATCTAGGAAAACACATGTGCCTACAGGTAGAGTATCAGCTAATTTCATCACAACTCTACCACCGATATCGAGATTAAGGTAGAGAAATTAATACAGTTTCATTTTCCCTGCCTTTTCCATCAAACATGTGGAGGTCTAAGAGAATTCCTTGGGGTGTGGTCAATATAAATACTTTCAAACCCACTCGATGTGGCTTGTCCTGACAAATTGCCTCATTCTGACCTTGCAATGGATTTTGATCATCTGTTCGTCAATGGAAACATCTGCAGTTCTTGTATTCTTTAGGCAAGCTTTTTGAATTTGGTTTATCATCGGTCGTATTTTTCAATACCTGTCATTTTCTTTTCCTTCGACAGTCTCATCGTCAACTAATTTAAGTCGTGTTCGCAACGAAAAAAAACCTAGTTCTAGAGATATTATCAGAAACAATTGAAGACACAAGTGGATAAAGGTGTCATGTAACAAAATAATTATTTTGAGATAAATCACCTCAAAGATTTTCATTAAAAACTTTTTTGGAAATCGTGCTTTGGAAACAGTTTTCACTCATTTGCATAGACTTTTGAAGAGATACATTTCTTGGGGATAGTTCATTATTTACTTTTATATGCTAGGAGTAATTTGATTTCAAATGTACATGACACCTTCATACATTTTTTTTATGGTCGGCCTCCCGCAAAGGCTGAAAGCCGATGGCGCTGCAGAAGCGCTGCGAGAGGATAAGTGTCGGTTCACGTTAGATTTGAAACGCTGCAGGTTGTAGCCGTCGGGAAACAAATTCCCTCGCAGCTGATTCCACAGCGTCGAAGTTCTCCAAAAGAAGGAATGCTGGAGGAGGCTGGTTCAGGGAGTAAGGACCTCGACCTGGTAAGGATGAGCTCGCAGAGCTTTTCGTGTTCCTGGTTCGGACAGCCTGTGGCGTTATTATCTGGGAGAGCTCAATCGAACATCTTCCGTGACAGAATCTGTAAAACAGACATAGCTCAGCCACCCTCCTTCGATGTTCCAGGCTGTGGAGGTCCTTTGTGAGGTTAGGCGTATCGATTAATCTAATTGCTTTTTTCTGGATAGTGTCTAGAAGCTTTAGAGAGTGCTTCGGAGCACATCCCCACACATGGGAGCAATACTCCAGCGATGGTCGGATCTGTGCCTTGTAGAGCAGCAGCAGTTGCTCGGGTGTATACAACATATAATTTTTTGATTTTATATAAAAGAAGGTGAATGAAAAGGGTGTTATGTAACACATTTTATATTATTTTGATAGAAACATTTTAATTAGTTTTTCTTTTTTTCTTGATGATACAAATATCTCAGAGGCTAGCAAAACTTAAAACTATTTAATCATTTAGTATAAAAAAAGACCCTATACTCATAGGAACATTTTGTAGGAAAAGCTTCAGTTTTGGTCGAGGCGTTGATCAAACCAATAGGAACTTATATCAAAAAGACTAGCAAAACTTAAAAGTATTTAATCATTTAGTATCAATAAAGACCCTCACTCATAGGAACATTTGGTGAGAAAATCTTTAGTTTTGGTTGAAGCATTAATCAAATCAATAGGAACTTATATCAAAAAGACTAGCAAAACTTAAAATTATTTAACCATTTAGTATAAAAAAAGACCCTGTACTCATAGGAACATTTTGTAGGAAAAGCCTCATTTTTGGTCGAAGCATTAATCAAACCAATAGGAACTTATATCAAAAAGATTAGCAAAACTTAAAAGTATTTAATCACAGTAGTATAAAAAAGACCCTGTACTCATAGGAACATTTTGTGGGAAAAGCTTCAGTTTTGGTCGAAGCATTAATCAAACCAAAAGGAACTTATATCAAATAGACTAGCAAAACTTGAAACTAATCATTTAGTATAAAAAAAAGAAAAAAAAAGAAAAAGAAAAAACATTTGGTGAGAAAAGCTTCAGTTTTGGTTGAAGCGTTAATCAAACCAAAAGGAAATATCTAATGAATGTAAGAATAAAAGTTGTGATAGATGTTTTCCATTCAACCTATTATTCCTTGTTTGGGTTAGAATATTTCCTGCTTGGGAGAATATTCTTTCAGATGGGACCGAAGACCCAACAATGGATAAATACCTTTTTGCAAGGGTAGCTAAATCGCTTGAGTTAGAATTAGACCAACAACTAATTGGGTTATTTTTCAGTGGGATTGTTAGAAGGTTTAAATAGGCTTTGAGGTCAAGTGACATTTCATTGTGATTAGAGACTAACAAGCTTTTTTCGGAAGTAGCCAATTTTTCATGATAAAACCATATACTGTCAGTATTTTCATGAGTACTGATAGTCTCCTGCTCCCGAGACATTTCCCTTTGCCGAGAACTACCCATTTGGGAATTACATTTTAATAACTTATCCAGTGAATTTATAGCTCGTGCGCAAGCACTTGGATTGCAGAAGTGAATTTTTTTGAACCTTGCGTCTAGAAGGGTAGAAAGGATTAAGATATGGTTATCTTCAATAGCACCGAAACGTTTTGAAATCTCAGATACAACAGTTTGTTTTAACTGTTCAATCTCTGGCGATAGAAGCTCTAACTTTAATATTTTATTTTTTAAGCAGTTTACCATAGGAATGATTTTGCTACAGGTTAAATATTTTTCTCCACTGACTTCTTTAGACACCTGTTCAATGGGCTTTAAAATAAAAATGAGTTCCCTACATTTCTGCAGCTGAACAGATAGATGGAGATGTTGGATTTTTTAATAATATTGGTGTCACAACTTGGGATAGCTCTAAAAACCTTTCCACCATATAAAAAGTGGAATTCCATCTTGTGTCATAACAGTGCTCACTTTCGACAAATCTTATTTGAAGGTGGGCGATATATCACTCCCACAGTTATATCTATTTTATTAACAGTGATTTTTAAGAATAGTTGCCTTGAAGCAAGAACGTACATAAATACCACAACCTCCTCCACGACTACTCCTATCTTTCCGAAAAGAATTATAATTGTCAATGCTTACCACATCTGCAGTAATGTCTTCACTTAACCAGGTCTCAGTCAAAACTGTCCTCTTACAAAATATATATAGAACCATCAAAACTAGATAGGAGTGATCGCACATTCAAATGGCCAGTAGTTATGGTTTGTTTTTGCGATCTAGCCATAGCCACAAATACTGGACTACTGCCAGCGAAAATCGAATTTAAAAAAAAGTGTCCATTCCAGATTCATGTTCCTCAAGTTTGACATCAACTGCTGATGCGTCCTCCATTTTTGTATCTTCTTTTCTGTCAGAAGTCAGTTCACATTTGTTCCCATTCTCTATGCTTTGGTCATCATTCACTCTAGAAGATTATAGTTTATTGTTTAACAAGCAGTAATACAGTAATACATTATTGTGAATATTACTGGAACCTTATATTTATGTTGCCACAAATGTACAGATCCCTTGAGAATGTTAACTATAAATGGAACCATACTCCTATAGAAGATATTTATGTATATCTATGTTCTATAATTTGAAATAAAGGACTTCATTATTCTTGAGAAATGTTTTGTGTGCTTTTATTTTTCTTTCTTGGGTGTAATCTGGATTGCGAGTGCTTCACTAACTTATCCCTGAAGAATCTCTCACGATTCGCATATGTAAATGATAAATCCGAAAATCTTATAACTTGATAGAACACACCTGTGACAAATAATATTCATTCCTAATCAAATCTAAGGACCCTCAGCACCATTAAATTTGCCCAGCAAGTTGAGTATGCCCTCTTTTTTCCATAAAAGCTTGGTATTCACAAGTTCCTATACTACTAGACTACTAGAAGACTATTTTACAGCAAATATTATTTATTTCACATCAATGCTTGATGGACATAATATTGATCATTTAGTCATTACCAACCACATAAATTCATTTATTTACTTATTTGAGTGTTTTGTTTATAGCAATACTCTCATTAGTATTTCGCTGATTCCATCATCACTTAATACAAAATTATGACTCCTAGGTTTCTCAATGTAAATAAAACTTACCCAAAATATTATTAAGTTTATTGAATGCATCTTTGTCTAGTCCAGTGCGACTGACACCAGTCCATGAGTATTGTACCAAGATTTCGCTGAAAAAATGCGTTACAGGTAAATGATCAATTATTACAGGTAATTGAGCAAGATTGTAAGAATGGCAAGGCAAAGAATATGCCCATATATAAATGTTTTCAAATGCAAGTATAAAATACTACTATTATTACTACACTATGACTACTGCACACTACTACAACCATTATTATTACAAAAACTCACCTCGTAAACATAACTCCTGCCAGCTTATAGCATGCATGAATCTATGGGAAGCCAAAACCAATTAATTTTAACAAATGTAGAATAACCTTTTTCTGAAACTCAGCATTTTGAAGGCTATCTTGAAAAGAATACATTGCAGTCTTTGAAGATATTGGGAAAAAATTGGTGTCTATAACAGCATTTTCTGAATCAAATGATGCAGCAGGTTCTTGTCTTTGTTGAATCGGTTTTAGGATATTTTCCATTCCCAAACTTAAAGAAACAATTTTTTCTTATGAAAACCTTATTTCAGCATGATCTATAAATAAGGAGCCAATATACAGGGTGAGTTTTTAGTACCGGCTCGGTCGATAACTCCACTACTATACAAGATAGCGAAAAAAGTTGTATATAAAAGTTGTAGCCACGGATATGCTCCTTGCTCAGAAAATATTTAGATTTATACAGGGTGATCCATAACTACGTGGTGATGCAAACGTGCATTTTTTTAAATGAGACACCCTATATATTATTCCATATTCAGATTCTACTAATGATTTCCGTTCTTCCAATATAGGGCATTGTTACATTATACAGGGTGTTTCAAAAGTTATGACCATTTTTATATCCAAATCGCGGACAAATGAACGTACTGTATATCAAAAAGTAATGATCCAAAAATTACTTTTTTTACATGAGAAGATTAAAAATATCCTCTAGTTTTAAAATCGGCCATAAAAGAAGCCCGAGACACATATTCGTATACAGGGTGATGTAGAATGCAAAATCTAAATTTTCTCTTTTTTTTCAAATGTAACCCCCAATATTTTATTATCCCAAAGAATTGCTTTTAATATGCTCTTTCATCTTTATATAGCACTTGTTGTACCTACGTCCATCAGTTTCCGACATATTTCGATTTTTGGGTAAATTTAAAATATAGCCTCTTTTTGTGTACTGAAATTTATTTATTTTGAGAAAGTACTATCTGATTTGTTTTTTACTGAACCAACAACTAAATTATAACGTCTTGATAGTATTTGATGAAGTCAAAACCCTAAATCATCGAGATAATAAAGTCAAGTATGCTGAGGAAACAATTTTGTAAGCGTCATGCATAATTATCAAGTAGTTTTATCAGGTAGGCTTTGAAAAATTGACAGTTTTCATAACCTACTCAATAATTCCGTACTGTGTGAAAAACTAGGTTTGAAAATTAATTTTTTCATTGAGGGTATTTAGGAGAATCTTTGAGAAACTGTCTACTTGCCTCTAGAATATATCAACTATGAATAGCAATACCCAGAACGGAGGCACTCTAAAACTAATGCGTTGGAAAGATTGAAGAATCGCTTTATTTGGACTGTGTCGTTTCATATTTCATAGCCTACCTGATACATCTGGTTGATAATTATGCATGACGTCTATAAAATTGTTTCCTCAGCACACTTGACCTATATTATCTCGTTAGTTCAGGGTTTTGACTTGATCAAATATTATTATCGCCTTATATTTTAGTTGTTTGTTAAGCAAAAACAAAATTTGGTAGTATTTTCTCAAAATAAATAAATTTTATTAAAGAAATAGAAGGTATATTTGAAATTTGTAGAAAAACCGAAATATCTCAGAAACTAATGAATACAGCCATAATAAGTGCTATACAAAGATGAAAGAGCATATTAAAGGCAATTCTTTGGTATAATAAAATATTGGGGGTTACATTTAAAAAAAGAGAGAAAATCTAGATTTTGCATTCTACTTCACCCTGTATACGAATATGCGTCGTGGGATTTTTTTATAACGTATTTTAAGACTAGAGGATATTTCTAATCTTCTCATGTAAAAAAATAATTTTTGATTAATTACTTTTTGATATACAGTACGTTCATTTGACCGTGATTTGGATACAAAAATGGTCATAACTTTTGAAACACCCTGTATAATGTAACAATACCCTATATTGGAAGAACGGAAATCATTAGTAGAATCTGAATATGGAATAATATATAGGGTGTCTCATTTAAAAAAATGCATGTTTGCATCACCACTTAGTTATGGATCACCCTGTATAAATCTAAATATTTTCTGAGCAAGGAGCATATCCGTGGCTACAATTTTTATATACAATTTTTTTGGCTATCTTCAACAGTAGTGGAGTTATCGACCGAGCCGGTACTAAAAACTCACCCTGTATAACCAACTAGTTTTAACATCATTCGAAGATGCAATATCAACAATATTCCCTTGTGTTAAGGTCTCATTATTTGTCTCTTGAGTAGCCGTTTTGTTGCTGTCTTGGTGGATTATTGTATTTTCAATGTCTGTCGTGTCCAAGTTATAGGATTCTGTAGGCTCTGCACTGTATTTTACCCTTCTGGAGCGCATTTGTGTAAATGGCTCTTCCTCACCGTCTTCCTCTGAAGTTGAGCTTGAAGGGGCATCGCAAAGAGCATTAGCTACACTCTTAGCTTCTGCCCTGGTATGTATTCCTGTACCTTTTACCACACAGCTATACTTCATCCAGCTTTGCTTGTCGGGCACAGAGGAAGGGTTGCACTGGAGCAACTTTATGTCTTTTCTTAATTTTGGGAACCAACAGATCCCACTTTCCTCCCACATATGAGGAATGGGTTCCATTTCCTTCAGGGCTTTTAAATGTACAATGGGCAGATGCACTCTGCTTGCAGGCAATCTAAAAAGAGGCCTCTACACATCCTCGCAATGCTCATGTGCACACCGTTTCACGGCTCCGCCACACATTTTCGCTCAGCTCATCTTCCTACCACATCATTGGTGGAAACACCCACACCGTTGCACAGCTCCGCTAAACATCCTCGCTGCGGTCATTTTCCTAGCACATCTCTGGTGGAAACGCAACCTAAAGGAACTGCATTTTTTTTGTTTTTTTTTTTTGGTTCCCATTTTCACGCAGTGACATCCATTTTCGAATTGGTTTTCTTTAAGGAAATCTATAACGTTATCGGCAGTTGCCTCCGGCGTTAGTCCTGATATAAACAAAACGGACCACTTAGTGGATACCTTGATGCAGCAGACATTATCACTTGTACCTCGGAAGAGGTTCAGGCCTTGAAGACTTGCTTAATCTTGGATTTGATTTTGTTTTGTCATTGTTTATAAATCTTCGTTTTCGAACATCTGTCCAACCGGCTTTAAGGTTATCCCATGTGTCGCCAGTATCACCGTCGATGCTCAGGCTTGGCTGCAGATCATCGATAGTAGTTTGATCGGTAGATTTCTGGTACACTTAAGGTTTTGTGTTTTCAGATCTTGGAACTGCCTTTTGCAGATTTGCTGTTATATTGATAGGTGTCGTTGGTTTCTTCGAATGTTCAGTGTTTGTTAAACTGTCACTAGATGTCGCTTTGATGATCTTTTCATTTTCATATTTTTCTAATTTTTCCTAAAGACTCTTTACCTTTTCTCGAAGAAGGGGGCCGTTTTCTTCAAGAATTTGGTTTTTACTTTGGAACTCCTTGACTAGGGCTCTCAATAATTCAGTTTCTGCTAATTCTTCAGACATTGAACATTCACTTGTTTTCCTAACCTTCAATGCCTCGTGAGAACACTGAACGTTTTCTGTTTTGCTGCTTGCTGCAAACTGTTGTGTAGTGGAAATAAAGGCGTTTCTGTGTCAATGGTCACCGATTTACTTTTTATTGTTAACAAAACTTAAAAATTTTCAATACACTTATGCTTCAGACAGAATACAGAACAGCTCATGACATATGACAAGCTAGACATTTTTTCAACAGATTCAACATTTCTGGCTAGAACAATGTTTTGGGGATCATTAGCATCTACTAATCTATAACCCTTAGTTTCTTCATTATGACCAACAAAAATCAATGATTTGGATCTTTTATCTAATTTAAATCTACCTATTTCCCTTTGGAATATGAACTTGCGCTTGACATCCAAATGCACGCAGGTGGGAAATATTGATTTCCTTACCACTGAATGCTTCCCCTGGTACTTGATTGTCAACTGCAGAAGTAGGAGATATATTTTTCAAATATATAGCAGTATGCATTGCCTGCAAAATCCTAACTCAAAAAGCATACATCTTACTTTTTCTCCTGAAGTACGATTTGTACGTTCTGCTACTCCATTCCGCTGTGAAGTATAAGGTATAGCTTTCTGGTGTTTGATACCATTACGGGTTAAATATTGTTCAAATTCATTACTAATATACTCACCCCCATTGTCGGACCTTTAATGCTTTGACCAGTTTGCTTCTCTACAAAAGCCTTGAATTCCAAAAATTTTGAATATACTTCACTTTTATGCTTAAGCATATAATCAAAAACTGTTCTGGAAAAATCATCAACGAATATCAAGCAGTAAAGTGGGATTCCACTTCCATCGGGCCTGATAGGCCAGAATGAACGAGTTCCAATACTGATTTCGCTCTTTTGCCTTTATTTTTGGAAGGTTTAACTGTTTGCTTGACATCTCATCAAATACAACACAATGCCCCTTTTTAGTTATTTGTGAAACAGATAGCAAGTTAGTAAAAAGAGAAGGTACATACATAACATTAGTTATCATTTTAGTGTCCTTTCGGTCATGTATATCAAGGTTTACCTGGACTTCAGCAACTCCAAAGCACTTCGTGGTTGAATCATCTGCAACTGCAATCTGGACATCTTGTTCGGTTAGATGGGACAGTAGCTCCTTACTCCTGCATATATGCGAAGTAGCACCTGAGTCGGTCAACCATTCAAGCGGGGTATCTTGAACTTTTGTCAAAAATGTTGTTATCTTGCCTTGAGTATCAGGTTTTATAGAAGTCTGACTGGATACCTTCAATTTTCTTATGATTTGGATCGCCACAGTTATAGCACTTGAAGATTTTCTTTTTGAACTTTTTTTGCCTGTGCTCCTCATTTACCAGCAAAGCACTTGTAGAGTTTGGAATAAAGTAATTTTTACCTTTTTAGCTGTTAATTTTTCACTTCATTGATTCAAAGATGATATTAGTGTGAATTTCATTTTCTGCCATAGCTCCATTCATCATTATGAATGCCACCCATTTATCGTCTGTGGGCTCTCCCATACAGCTAACTTTTGTACAGTTACTAATATCTCATTGATATATTTCTCCATACTTCCTAGGTCTCGTTGTTTCAGATTGAGTAACTTCCTGGTTAATTCAAACGCAGTTGACATACTGTGTCCTACAAGGGCATTTTTCAAATTATCCCAGGCCTCCTTTGCAGTCTTTGCCTTGGAAATATGTACATAACAACAAGTTTTAACAAAAACACATATTTTAGCTAATGCCTTAGCGTCTCTCTCTCAGTATCAAGCTGAGAACACACATCAACATATCCAAATAGTCCTTCCAAGTCTCATCTTCATCGCAAACTTCCAACTTGCCTGACCTTCCAACTTTTCTATGTTTAGTACAGAAGCAGTCGTTTGTGAATAGGTAACGTTTACTGGAGAGGTTGATGCAGATTCTGTACTGTTTGTAGCTATTTTACTAGTGAGGTTGAAGGTATATTGGGGCCCCCCACGCCAACACTATTTCAAAGTTTTTCTCAAGAAAATCGGTGACTATGTGTTTACATCCGCCTTGCACAGTTCCTAGGTTCATAACCTGTTGTGCAGTGGAATTGCGTTTCTGTGTCGATGTTCACCGATTTACTTTTTATTGTTAATCATCATCATCATAGTCCCAATGTCTTAACGGACATGAACTCGTAAAATGCATTTACTCATTTTACGAGTTTCTCTTGGGATATCTTTAAGATCTTTAATGCAGTAGTTTCCCATTTGCTTTCTGCATCCTCATGCCGTTGACCAGATGGTATCTTCTGGTTCATTCGCCTTAAGGGGCAATTTCTCACCCCAAGGACAAGAGGGTGTCCTGACTCTTCTCAACTCGTCCACCCAAAGCTGTTGGTTGGGAAGAGGTTACTGCTTATACCGACAGTAGTTCGGTTCCTTTTAGTCGCCTTTTACGACACGCAGGATATACGATGGGAGATATTCTAACCCGTCCCCACACGGGGTTTTTTCATTGTTAATAAAAACTTACAATACACTTATGCTTCAGACAGAATACAGTTAACAGCTCATGGCATATGACAAGCTAGATATTTTTTGACATCTAATCCATGGGGCATGCTACAACAAATTACCAACAGAACACAATTTCAACACAAACATGCTGGATGGAATAAGTTTAGACACATTCTGCACTTAAGTTATGTCAATAGACTAATTAACGTGCCCATGAATGACGAAAATTATAATAAAGAACTAAATATAATAAAACAAATTGCCTCCAACAACGGTTATAACACTTCTCTAATTGATTCTATAGTAAGCAAGAAGCAATTCAAAAAATCAGTTAATTTAGTTTACCCTAAGATCACCGACAATCTATCTAATAAAGCATATAACTCAATTACATACATAGAACAGCTATCGGAAAACATTGCTCTTAAACTCAAGAAATTGGACCGCAATATATCATTCAGATGCAAAGAGACACTAGGCAACTTAATTAAAAACAACAAAACGAAATCAAATAAAAACGAAAAGTCTGGTGTTTACAAATTAGAATGTGTGGATTGTCCTAAAGTATATATTGGACAAAGTGGGAGAGCTTTCAAGAACCGCATCAATGAACACAAGAAATCATTTGTTAACGAACTTTGTAATTCAAATTACGCCAATCATTTGATCTCCGAAAACCATCATTTTAACGAAGATTTTCAAATATTACACGTAGAACAAAAAGGACGCAAATTAAATTTTTTAGAAGCATTAGAAATCAACAAGCTCAAATGTTCAGGTAACCTACTTAACGACCAAACGGATTTAAATAATTCACCCCTACTAAATCTGTCCCATGGTTTTCGGAGAACAAACGATTAGCCATAATAGTTATACCATTAAGCATGTATATTTTATATAAATAGCCTAGTATTGTAAGTTTAGAGTCATTGTTTGAAAAAGACACTGTGTGTCGAAACGATCGTCGCAAGTTTAAATAAAAGTGGTGATTATTCATCTGGAATACTTTGTGTATCAATGGATCTCCATCAAGTAACGGCCAACTCCATCGACTATCTTGGAATGCATTTAGAAAAAGTGGCGATCTCATTGGCAGATATCATTGGCATATGCTTTTGGAGGTTTTGAGAAAATAGTTTTTGTGTGCTGACAAGGTTTGCGCCTTTGTTCCAACCTATCAAGAGTTCTGTTATTATCTTTCCATCTTTGTTAGAAATTAGAACAAGATTTTTAACTTTTTCCTCTGATCATCGCATAAAATCATTGTCAAACCTATTACAAATGTTGCAACTGCAACGTGATCTGAAACAACGCTGACAAATTTCAAATTTATTGCTGTTTTGTGTTCATTTGGGATGTCGCCGGTATATAGTGCACAAAATTTAATCAAAACTACAATGTACCGGAAATTATTTTTGCCCAAAATTTAGGGGTTCTTCTACCACAGTGCGAAATGCTTGAAATGTTTAGTAAATGCACCTTTCGGATTATAATTTTAATTTATACAGACCAACCTAACACCAACTTAAGCCTCGCCGAAGTACTTGAACCTATAATAGTATCTATCATATTGTATACATAAACTAATAATTAGAAAGGCATATATCATATAACACATAGTAATGAAAAATAGAAAATTGATTTATATTGGGGCGGCCAAAATGAGATTCGCACAAAGGCGGCCACCCACCCCCAGGATCGGCCCTACGGATTCTTAATATAATCGGTAGAAATAAGCAGTAAATATTGTCACGACGGCCTCTTTTTCTTCACCAAAGAATCAAACTTGACGTAACTTTCACCGTTTTACTTCACAACTCAATACAATATCTCTTAACCTTATCTCAACTAGAACTCAACTGAACTCCCACGCTACCCGTGGCCTTATATACACTTCGTCGAACCATCTAGAGAATTCGATGACATTTCTAGAATCCATCCGTCATTCCCGAAAACTCTAGACGATTCGATGACGTTTACACTTCAAAGATCTAACCTAAAACTTTGACTTTGCATCATGCATGACAACTAATACAAATACACGAATACCATAATATACAGTATGTTACAATATTATCATTCTGTTATTTCAGCAATGGATTCAGCAAAAATTAATGCACGATCTTTGGCACAGAAGTGACAGAGGAAGCAGAAAAGGGAATAAAAGACCTCTTTCCAGACATCTACAGCTGAGACCGTTTCCAGACTTTTCGAAGTACCTGTGGTGCCAATCTTGAGCACCAGGCCATCTAACTACCCAGTTATCAACATACTAGTTTAATGTTAAAACATAATCTGAGTGTTGATTGTGATAATCAATTTAGTTTCTCTGCTTGATTTGTAGGGTGAGTTTTTAGTGTCAGATTGGTCCATAACTCTTCTACTACTTTTGATTTATAGGGAGTGATTCATAACTATGTGGTGATTTTTTTAAATGAGATGCCCTGTATATTATCCTACATTTAGATTCTACTAATGATCCCCGTTCTAACTATATGAGGTATTGTAACATTATACAGGGTATTTCAAAAGAGTTATGACCATTTTTATATCCATATCGTTGTCAGATGACTGTACTGTATATCCAAAAAGTAATGGATCAAAAATTATATCTTTCACACCGTTAAATACAAAACGGTCTCTACTTCTAACGCCAGCTGTAAAAAAGTCGACAACGTATATTCATATACAGGATGAGTTAGAACGCAGAATCTAGGTTTCATTTTTTTTAATGTAACCCACCATATTTTATTTCTATTTATTTATTTATTTATTATGCTGTTTCACCTTTGTATAGCATTCGCTATACCTAAATTCATCAGTTTCCAAGATATTTCGATTTTTCTGCAAATTTTAAATATACTTTTACATGTGCACTGAAATTTATATATTTTGAGAAAGTACTAAGAAATGTTATTTTCAATGAACGACTAAAATATAAGGCTATAATGGTATTTGATGAAGTGAAAATCCCGAATTATTGAGATAATATACATATATCAAGTATTCTGGCAATATAATTTTATAGACGAGATGCATAATTATCAAACCAATTTATCCGGTAGGCTTTGACTCACCCTCAATCGGAGTGAATTTCATACGTTTAAGTCACTACTCTGAAAGCCATGTGGAAGATTGCGTCCAGTTTATTGATTTTTTTGGTTGGATTTTGGTTGAATAAGGAACGCTTTATAATTAAATTCAAATGTATTCATGAAAATACATTCCAGTAAATCATCTGAGACAGTATCGATATTTCACATGACATTTAACCAGAGCAGGATCTGCTATCTGCATTGTTTTGGGGTCCGCTCCCCAACTAGTTCTACAAGATGTTTTCATTATATTTAGGCCTTGATTGGCTTGGATTTGATATGTGAGAACCTTATGTATAATTAAAAAACACTTTTATTGGTAGTTTTATTACACTTAGGTTAATGAGAAAGATGCTGTTGTTTGGCTTCAACGAGAACATGTCGTGGACGTTTAATCGATCGCAGCTGTTTGTTTTTATCGGCCCCAGAACAAAGAATCCAGCTTTGCAAAGATACGTAGTAGCAAATGGTATATGTAGGTACAAAGTTCGTTTGGCAAGAAAAGGATAAACTTTACCCAAATAAAACCGCAATTCTTCAAGATTTTACATATTGAATTTGCTGTCCAGTGATGACAACTATCGTTACATCTCATGGAATGTACTACACAAACTGACTTGCTGCGTACCCCTAATACACACGTTATGGACCCCTAAGGGTTCCCGTTCTGTTCTACTGGATGTGGGTCTAATATGTGAATTGCCTTTTAAGTTTTCTGTTTATAGGCACTCCTAGGTGTATTTTTTCTCTTTCCATTTCTGTTTAAATTTCTTCTTAATGTTCTTTTTTGCGATACCTAATATACAGTTCTTGTCTAATTTTATCGCCATGGGAATGTTTAAGTTGCTGTCATCTTACCAAGGTCAATCACCTCATTTCCTTAAACACTGCAGTGGCAAGGAGTTAAAATACTCTCTGCCATTTATGTTAGCTTCTGTAATCTACCCTACCTGGTAACAAGGGAGTTTGGAGTGTTTTTTGATAATTTGAATCAGAAACGCTCCATACTCAAATTCAAACTTCAATTTTATCCATCAAAATACGTTATAAGAAATCACCAGGGACGATATCGATATTTCACATGACATTTAACCAGAGCAGGATCTGCTATCTGCATTGTTTTGGGGTCCGCTTCCCAACTAGTTCTACAAGATGTTTTCATTATATTTAGGCCTTGATTGGCTTGTATATGATATGTGAGAACCTTATGTATAATTAAAAAACACTTTTATTGGTAGTTTTATTACACTTAGGTTAATGAGAAAGATGCTGTTGTTTGGCTTCAACGAGAACATGTCGTGGACGTTTAATCGATCGCAGCTGTTTGTTTTTATCGGCCCCAGAACAAAGAATCCAGCTTTGCAAAGATACGTAGTAGCAAATGGTATATGTAGGTACAAAGTTCGTTTGGCAAGAAGAGGATAAACTTTACCCAAATAAAACCGCAATTCTTCAAGATTTTACATATTCGCTGTCCAGTGATGACAACCATCGTTACATCTCGTGGAATGTACTACACAAACTGACTTGCTGCGTACCCCTAATACACACGTTATGGACCCCTAAGGGTTCCCGTTCTGTTCTACTGGATGTGGGTCTAATATGTGAATTGCCTTTTAAGTTTTCTGTTTATAGGCACTCCTAGGTGTATTTTTTCTCTTTCCATTTCTGTTTAAATTTCTTCTTAATGTTCTTTTTTGCGATATCTAATATACAGTTCTTGTCTAATTTTATCGCCATGGGAATGTTTAAGTTGCTGTCATCTTACCAAGGTCAACCACCTCATTTCCTTAAACACTGCAGTGGCAAGGAGTTAAAATACTCTCTGCCATTTATGTTAGCTTCTGTAATCTACCCTACCTGGTAACAAGGGAGTTTGGAGTGTTTTTTGATAATTTGAATAAGAAACGCTCCATACTCAAATTCAAACTTCAATTTTATCCATCAAAATACGTTATAAGAAATCACCAGGGACGATATCGATATTTCACTTGACATTTAACCAGAGCAGGATCTGCTATCTGCATTGTTTTGGGGTCCGCTCCCCAACTAGTTCTACAAGATGTTTTCATTATATTTAGGCCTTGATTGGCTTGGATTTGATATGTGAGAACCTTATGTATAATTAAAAAACACTTTTATTGGTAGTTTTATTACACTTAGGTTAATGAGAAAGATGCTGTTGTTTGGCTTCAACGAGAACATGTCGTGGACGTTTAATCGATCGCAGCTGTTTGTTTTTATCGGCCCCAGAACAAAGAATCCAGCTTTGCAAAGATACGTAGTAGCAAATGGTATATGTAGGTACAAAGTTCGTTTGGCAAGAAGAGGATAAACTTTATCCAAATAAAACCGCAATTCTTCAAGATTTTACATATTCGCTGTCCAGTGATGACAACCATCGTTACATCTCGTGGAATGTACTACACAAACTGACTTGCTGCGTACCCCTAATACACACGTTGTGGACCCCTAAGGGTTCCCGTTCTGTTCTACTGGATGTGGGTCTAACATGTGAATTGCCTTTTAAGTTTTCTGTTTATAGGCACTCCTAGGTGTATTTTTCCTCTTTCCATTTCTGTTTAAATTTCTTCTTAATGTTCTTTTTTGCGATACCTAATATACAGTTCTTGTCTAATTTTATCGCCATGGGAATGTTTAAGTTGCTGTCATCTTACCAAGGTCAACCACCTCATTTCCTTAAACACTGCAGTGGCAAGGAGTTAAAATACTCTCTGCCATTTATGTTAGCTTCTGTAATCTACCCTACCTGGAAACAAGGGAGTTTGGAGTGTTTTTTGATAATTTGAATAAGAAACGCTCCATACTCAAATTCAAACTTCAATTTTATCCATCAAAATACGTTATAAGAAATCACCAGGGACGATATCGATATTTCACATGACATTTAACCTGAGCAGGCTCTGCTATCTGCTTTATTGACAATAGATTTAATATGTGAACCTTATTATAATTAAAAAATACTTTTATTGGTAGTTTTATTACACTTAGGTTAATGAGAAGGATGCTGTTGTTTTTGGGCTCAACGATACCGTTAAATTGTGGAATTGTCTTGGACAAGGCAAGGCGCATGTCATCGACGTTTAATCGATTGCAAATGTTTGTTTTTATTGACACCAGAACGAAGAAGCCAGCTTTGCAAATATACGCAGTAGCAGATGGTATAAGTAGGAACTCAGTTCGTGTGGCAGGAAGACGATAAACTTTACCCAACTAAAACAGCAATTCTCAAAGAAGATTTTACCTATTGGATTCGCTGTCCGGTGATGACAACGATCGTTATTTTTCATTGAGTTACTACACAAACTGACTTGCTGCGTACCCCGAATATACACGTTACGGACCCCCTAAGGTGTCCCGTTCCGTTATACTGGACGTTTTTATTATATTTAGGTTTTGATCGGCTTTATTGACCGTAGATCTAATACGTGAATTGCCTTTAAATTGTTTATAGGCACTCCTATGTGTATTTTTTGTCTTTCTGTTTCTGTTTAAATTCCTTCTTAATGTTTTTTTTGTGATAGCTAATATATCGTTCTTGTCTATTTCAGACTGACTACAGATCTGATATGTGAATTGCCTTTTAGTTTTCTATTTATAGGCACTCCCAGGTGTATTCTTTCTCTTTCCATTTCTGTTTAAATTTTTTCTTAATGTTCTTTTTGTGATAGCTAATATAACGTTGTTGTCTAATTTTATCTCCATGGGAATGTTCAAGTTGGCTGTCAATTTAGCAAGGTCAACCAGCTCATTTCCTTAAACACCGAAGTGGCAAGGAATCCAAGTTAAAGTAGTCTCTGTGTCATTTATGTTGGCTTCTAGGCAGATGTAATGTACCCTACCTGGTAACAAGGGAGTTTGGAGTGTTTTTTGATAATTTGAACAAGAAACGCTCCATAATCAAATTCAAACTTCAATTTTATCCATCAAAATGCGTTATAAGAAATCACCAGGGACGATATCGATATTTCACATGACATTTAACCTGAGCAGGCTCTGCTATCTGCATTGTTTTGAGGTCTGCCCCCCAACTAGTTCTACAGGATGGTTTTATTATATTTAGGTCTTGATTGGCTTTATTGACAATAGATATAATATGTGAACCTTATTATAATTAAAAAATACTTTTATTGGTAGTTTCATTACACTTAGGTTAATGAGAAGGATGATGCTGTTTTTGGGCTCAACGAGACCGTCAAATTGTGGAATTGTCTTGGACAAGGCAAGGCGCATGTCATCGACGTTTAATCGATTGCAACTGTTTGTTTCTATTGACACCAGAGCGAAGAATCCAGCTTCACAAAGATACGTATTGGCAGATGGTATAAGTAGGGACACAGTTCGTATGGCAAGAAGACTATAAACTTTACCCAAATAAAACCGCAATTCTCAAAGAAGATTTTACCTATTGGATTCGCTGTCCGGTGATGACAGCGATCGTTATTTTTCATGGAATTTACTACACAAACTGACTTGCTGCGTACCCCGAATATACACGTTACGGACCCCCTAAGATTACCCTTTCCGTTATACTGGACGTTTTTATTATATTTAGGTTTTGATCGGCTTTATTGACCGTAGATCTAATACGTGAATTGCCTTTAAATTGTTTATAGGCACTCCTATGTGTATTTTTTGTCTTTCGGTTTCTGTTTAAATTCCTTCTTAATGTTTTTTTTTTGTGATAGCTAATATATCGTTCTTGTCTATTTCAGACTGACTACAGATCTGATATGTGAATTGCCTTTTAGTTTTCTATTTATAGGCTCTCCCAGGTGTATTCTTTTTCTTTCCATTTCTGTTTAAATTTTTTCTTAATGTCCTTTTTGTGATAGCTAATATAACGTTGTTGTCTAATTTTATCTCCATGGGAATGTTCAAGTTGGCTGTCAATTTAGCAAGGTCAACCAGCTCATTTCCTTAAACACTGAAGTGGCAAGGAATCCAAGTTAAAGTAGTCTCTGTGTCATTTTTGTTGGCTTCTAGGCAGATGTAATGTACCCTACCTGGTAACAAGGGAGTTTGGAGTGTTTTTTGATAATTTGAACAAGAAACGCTCCATAATCAAATTCAAACTTCAATTTTATCCATCAAAATACGTTATAAGAAATCACCAGGGACGATATCGATATTTCACATGACACTTAACCTGAGCAGGCTCTGCTATCTGCATTGTTTTGAGGTCTGCCCCCCAACTAGTTCTACAGGATGGTTTTATTATATTTAGGTCTTGATTGGCTTTATTGACAATAGATTTAATATGTGAACCTTATTATAATTAAAAAATACTTTTATTGGTAGTTTCATTACACTTAGGTTAATGAGAAGGATGATGCTGTTTTTGGGCTCAACGAGACCGTCAAATTGTGGAATTGTCTTGGACAAGGCAAGGCGCATGTCATCGACGTTTAATCGATTGCAACTGTTTGTTTCTATTGACACCAGAGCGAAGAATCCAGCTTCACAAAGATACGTATTGGCAGATGGTATAAGTAGGGACACAGTTCGTATGGCAAGAAGACTATAAACTTTACCCAAATAAAACCGCAATTCTCAAAGAAGATTTTACCTATTGGATTCGCTGTCCGGTGATGACAGCGATCGTTATTTTTCATGGAATTTACTACACAAACTGACTTGCTGCGTACCCCGAATATACACGTTACGGACCCCCTAAGATTACCCTTTCCGTTATACTGGACGTTTTTATTATATTTAGGTTTTGATCGGCTTTATTGACCGTAGATCTAATACGTGAATTGCCTTTAAATTGTTTATAGGCACTCCTATGTGTATTTTTTGTCTTTCTGTTTCTGTTTAAATTCCTTCTTAATGTTTTTTTTTGTGATAGCTAATATATCGTTCTTGTCTATTTCAGACTGACTACAGATCTGATATGTGAATTGCCTTTTAGTTTTCTATTTATAGGCACTCCCAGGTGTATTCTTTCTCTTTCCATTTCTGTTTAAATTTTTTCTTAATGTTCTTTTTGTGATAGCTAATATAACGTTGTTGTCTAATTTTATCTCCATGGGAATGTTCAAGTTGGCTGTCAATTTAGCAAGGTCAACCAGCTCATTTCCTTAAACACCGAAGTGGCAAGGAATCCAAGTTAAAGTAGTCTCTGTGTCATTTATGTTGGCTTCTAGGCAGATGTAATGTACCCTACCTGGTAACAAGGGAGTTTGGAGTGTTTTTTGATAATTTGAACAAGAAACGCTCCATAATCAAATTCAAACTTCAATTTTATCCATCAAAATGCGTTATAAGAAATCACCAGGGACGATATCGATATTTCACATGACATTTAACCTGAGCAGGCTCTGCTATCTGCATTGTTTTGAGGTCTGCCCCCCAACTAGTTCTACAGGATGGTTTTATTATATTTAGGTCTTGATTGGCTTTATTGACAATAGATATAATATGTGAACCTTATTATAATTAAAAAATACTTTTATTGGTAGTTTCATTACACTTAGGTTAATGAGAAGGATGATGCTGTTTTTGGGCTCAACGAGACCGTCAAATTGTGGAATTGTCTTGGACAAGGCAAGGCGCATGTCATCGACGTTTAATCGATTGCAACTGTTTGTTTCTATTGACACCAGAGCGAAGAATCCAGCTTCACAAAGATACGTATTGGCAGATGGTATAAGTAGGGACACAGTTCGTATGGCAAGAAGACTATAAACTTTACCCAAATAAAACCGCAATTCTCAAAGAAGATTTTACCTATTGGATTCGCTGTCCGGTGATGACAGCGATCGTTATTTTTCATGGAATTTACTACACAAACTGACTTGCTGCGTACCCCGAATATACACGTTACGGACCCCCTAAGATTACCCTTTCCGTTATACTGGACGTTTTTATTATATTTAGGTTTTGATCGGCTTTATTGACCGTAGATCTAATACGTGAATTGCCTTTAAATTGTTTATAGGCACTCCTATGTGTATTTTTTGTCTTTCGGTTTCTGTTTAAATTCCTTCTTAATGTTTTTTTTTTGTGATAGCTAATATATCGTTCTTGTCTATTTCAGACTGACTACAGATCTGATATGTGAATTGCCTTTTAGTTTTCTATTTATAGGCTCTCCCAGGTGTATTCTTTTTCTTTCCATTTCTGTTTAAATTTTTTCTTAATGTCCTTTTTGTGATAGCTAATATAACGTTGTTGTCTAATTTTATCTCCATGGGAATGTTCAAGTTGGCTGTCAATTTAGCAAGGTCAACCAGCTCATTTCCTTAAACACTGAAGTGGCAAGGAATCCAAGTTAAAGTAGTCTCTGTGTCATTTTTGTTGGCTTCTAGGCAGATGTAATGTACCCTACCTGGTAACAAGGGAGTTTGGAGTGTTTTTTGATAATTTGAACAAGAAACGCTCCATAATCAAATTCAAACTTCAATTTTATCCATCAAAATACGTTATAAGAAATCACCAGGGACGATATCGATATTTCACATGACACTTAACCTGAGCAGGCTCTGCTATCTGCATTGTTTTGAGGTCTGCCCCCCAACTAGTTCTACAGGATGGTTTTATTATATTTAGGTCTTGATTGGCTTTATTGACAATAGATTTAATATGTGAACCTTATTATAATTAAAAAATACTTTTATTGGTAGTTTCATTACACTTAGGTTAATGAGAAGGATGATGCTGTTTTTGGGCTCAACGAGACCGTCAAATTGTGGAATTGTCTTGGACAAGGCAAGGCGCATGTCATCGACGTTTAATCGATTGCAACTGTTTGTTTCTATTGACACCAGAGCGAAGAATCCAGCTTCACAAAGATACGTATTGGCAGATGGTATAAGTAGGGACACAGTTCGTATGGCAAGAAGACTATAAACTTTACCCAAATAAAACCGCAATTCTCAAAGAAGATTTTACCTATTGGATTCGCTGTCCGGTGATGACAGCGATCGTTATTTTTCATGGAATTTACTACACAAACTGACTTGCTGCGTACCCCGAATATACACGTTACGGACCCCCTAAGATTACCCTTTCCGTTATACTGGACGTTTTTATTATATTTAGGTTTTGATCGGCTTTATTGACCGTAGATCTAATACGTGAATTGCCTTTAAATTGTTTATAGGCACTCCTATGTGTATTTTTTGTCTTTCTGTTTCTGTTTAAATTCCTTCTTAATGTTTTTTTTTGTGATAGCTAATATATCGTTCTTGTCTATTTCAGACTGACTACAGATCTGATATGTGAATTGCCTTTTAGTTTTCTATTTATAGGCACTCCCAGGTGTATTCTTTCTCTTTCCATTTCTGTTTAAATTTTTTCTTAATGTTCTTTTTGTGATAGCTAATATAACGTTGTTGTCTAATTTTATCTCCATGGGAATGTTCAAGTTGGCTGTCAATTTAGCAAGGTCAACCAGCTCATTTCCTTAAACACCGAAGTGGCAAGGAATCCAAGTTAAAGTAGTCTCTGTGTCATTTATGTTGGCTTCTAGGCAGATGTAATGTACCCTACCTGGTAACAAGGGAGTTTGGAGTGTTTTTTGATAATTTGAACAAGAAACGCTCCATAATCAAATTCAAACTTCAATTTTATCCATCAAAATGCGTTATAAGAAATCACCAGGGACGATATCGATATTTCACATGACATTTAACCTGAGCAGGCTCTGCTATCTGCATTGTTTTGAGGTCTGCCCCCCAACTAGTTCTACAGGATGGTTTTATTATATTTAGGTCTTGATTGGCTTTATTGACAATAGATATAATATGTGAACCTTATTATAATTAAAAAATACTTTTATTGGTAGTTTCATTACACTTAGGTTAATGAGAAGGATGATGCTGTTTTTGGGCTCAACGAGACCGTCAAATTGTGGAATTGTCTTGGACAAGGCAAGGCGCATGTCATCGACGTTTAATCGATTGCAACTGTTTGTTTCTATTGACACCAGAGCGAAGAATCCAGCTTCACAAAGATACGTATTGGCAGATGGTATAAGTAGGGACACAGTTCGTATGGCAAGAAGACTATAAACTTTACCCAAATAAAACCGCAATTCTCAAAGAAGATTTTACCTATTGGATTCGCTGTCCGGTGATGACAGCGATCGTTATTTTTCATGGAATTTACTACACAAACTGACTTGCTGCGTACCCCGAATATACACGTTACGGACCCCCTAAGATTACCCTTTCCGTTATACTGGACGTTTTTATTATATTTAGGTTTTGATCGGCTTTATTGACCGTAGATCTAATACGTGAATTGCCTTTAAATTGTTTATAGGCACTCCTATGTGTATTTTTTGTCTTTCGGTTTCTGTTTAAATTCCTTCTTAATGTTTTTTTTTTGTGATAGCTAATATATCGTTCTTGTCTATTTCAGACTGACTACAGATCTGATATGTGAATTGCCTTTTAGTTTTCTATTTATAGGCACTCCCAGGTGTATTCTTTCTCTTTCCATTTCTGTTTAAATTTTTTCTTAATGTCCTTTTTGTGATAGCTAATATAACGTTGTTGTCTAATTTTATCTCCATGGGAATGTTCAAGTTGGCTGTCAATTTAGCAAGGTCAACCAGCTCATTTCCTTAAACACCGAAGTGGCAAGGAATCCAAGTTAAAGTAGTCTCTGTGTCATTTATGTTGGCTTCTAGGCAGATGTAATGTACCCTACCTGGTAACAAGGGAGTTTGGAGTGTTTTTTGATAATTTGAACAAGAAACGCTCCATAATCAAATTCAAACTTCAATTTTATCCATCAAAATGCGTTATAAGAAATCACCAGGGACGATATCGATATTTCACATGACATTTAACCTGAGCAGGCTCTGCTATCTGCATTGTTTTGAGGTCTGCCCCCCAACTAGTTCTACAGGATGGTTTTATTATATTTAGGTCTTGATTGGCTTTATTGACAATAGATATAATATGTGAACCTTATTATAATTAAAAAATACTTTTATTGGTAGTTTCATTACACTTAGGTTAATGAGAAGGATGATGCTGTTTTTGGGCTCAACGAGACCGTCAAATTGTGGAATTGTCTTGGACAAGGCAAGGCGCATGTCATCGACGTTTAATCGATTGCAACTGTTTGTTTCTATTGACACCAGAGCGAAGAATCCAGCTTCACAAAGATACGTATTGGCAGATGGTATAAGTAGGGACACAGTTCGTATGGCAAGAAGACTATAAACTTTACCCAAATAAAACCGCAATTCTCAAAGAAGATTTTACCTATTGGATTCGCTGTCCGGTGATGACAGCGATCGTTATTTTTCATGGAATTTACTACACAAACTGACTTGCTGCGTACCCCGAATATACACGTTACGGACCCCCTAAGATTACCCTTTCCGTTATACTGGACGTTTTTATTATATTTAGGTTTTGATCGGCTTTATTGACCGTAGATCTAATACGTGAATTGCCTTTAAATTGTTTATAGGCACTCCTATGTGTATTTTTTGTCTTTCGGTTTCTGTTTAAATTCCTTCTTAATGTTTTTTTTTTGTGATAGCTAATATATCGTTCTTGTCTATTTCAGACTGACTACAGATCTGATATGTGAATTGCCTTTTAGTTTACTATTTACAGGCACTCCCAGGTGTATTCTTTTTCTTTCCATTTCTGTTTAATTTTTTTCTTAATGTCCTTTTTGTGATAGCTAATATAACGTTGTTGTCTAATTTTATCTCCATGGGAATGTTCAAGTTGGCTGTCAATTTAGCAAGGTCAACCAGCTCATTTCCTTAAACACTGAAGTGGCAAGGAATCCAAGTTAAAGTAGTCTCTGTGTCATTTTTGTTGGCTTCTAGGCAGATGTAATGTACCCTACCTGGTAACAAGGGAGTTTGGAGTGTTTTTTGATAATTTGAACAAGAAACGCTCCATAATCAAATTCAAACTTCAATTTTATCCATCAAAATACGTTATAAGAAATCACCAGGGACGATATCGATATTTCACATGACATTTAACCTGAGCAGGCTCTGCTATCTGCATTGTTTTGAGGTCTGCCCCCCAACTAGTTCTACAGGATGGTTTTATTATATTTAGGTCTTGATTGGCTTTATTGACAATAGATTTAATATGTGAACCTTATTATAATTAAAAAATACTTTTATTGGTAGTTTCATTACACTTAGGTTAATGAGAAGGATGATGCTGTTTTTGGGCTCAACGAGACCGTCAAATTGTGGAATTGTCTTGGACAAGGCAAGGCGCATGTCATCGACGTTTAATCGATTGCAACTGTTTGTTTCTATTGACACCAGAGCGAAGAATCCAGCTTCACAAAGATACGTATTGGCAGATGGTATAAGTAGGGACACAGTTCGTATGGCAAGAAGACTATAAACTTTACCCAAATAAAACCGCAATTCTCAAAGAAGATTTTACCTATTGGATTCGCTGTCCGGTGATGACAGCGATCGTTATTTTTCATGGAATTTACTACACAAACTGACTTGCTGCGTACCCCGAATATACACGTTACGGACCCCCTAAGATTACCCTTTCCGTTATACTGGACGTTTTTATTATATTTAGGTTTTGATCGGCTTTATTGACCGTAGATCTAATACGTGAATTGCCTTTAAATTGTTTATAGGCACTCCTATGTGTATTTTTTGTCTTTCGGTTTCTGTTTAAATTCCTTCTTAATGTTTTTTTTTTGTGATAGCTAATATATCGTTCTTGTCTATTTCAGACTGACTACAGATCTGATATGTGAATTGCCTTTTAGTTTTCTATTTATAGGCACTCCCAGGTGTATTCTTTCTCTTTCCATTTCTGTTTAAATTTTTTCTTAATGTCCTTTTTGTGATAGCTAATATAACGTTGTTGTCTAATTTTATCTCCATGGGAATGTTCAAGTTGGCTGTCAATTTAGCAAGGTCAACCAGCTCATTTCCTTAAACACCGAAGTGGCAAGGAATCCAAGTTAAAGTAGGCTCTGTGTCATTTATGTTGGCTTCTAGGCAGATGTAATGTACCCTACCTGGTAACAAGGGAGTTTGGAGTGTTTTTTGATAATTTGAACAAGAAACGCTCCATAATCAAATTCAAACTTCAATTTTATCCATCAAAATACGTTATAAGAAATCACCAGGGACGATATCGATATTTCACATGACATTTAACCTGAGCAGGCTCTGCTATCTGCATTGTTTTGAGGTCTGCCCCCCCAACTAGTTCTACAGGATGGTTTTATTATATTTAGGTCTTGATTGGCTTTATTGACAATAGATTTAATATGTGAACCTTATTATAATTAAAAAATACTTTTATTGGTAGTTTCATTACACTTCGGTTAATGAGAAGGATGATGCTGTTTTTGGGCTCAACGAGACCGTCAAATTGTGGAATTGTCTTGGACAAGGCAAGGCGCATGTCATCGACGTTTAATCGATTGCAACTGTTTGTTTCTATTGACACCAGAGCGAAGAATCCAGCTTCACAAAGATACGTATTGGCAGATGGTATAAGTAGGGACACAGTTCGTATGGCAAGAAGACTATAAACTTTACCCAAATAAAACCGCAATTCTCAAAGAAGGTTTTACCTATTGGATTCGCTGTCCGGTGATGACAGCGATCGTTATTTTTCATGGAATTTACTACACAAACTGACTTGCTGCGTACCCCGAATATACACGTTACGGACCCCCTAAGATTACCCGTTCCGTTATACTGGACGTTTTTATTATATTTAGGTTTTGATCGGCTTTATTGACCGTAGATCTAATACGTGAATTGCCTTTAAATTGTTTATAGGCACTCCCTATGTGTATTTTTTGTCTTTCTATTTCTGTTTAAATTCCTTCTTAATGTTTTTTTTTGTGATAGCTAATATATCGTTCTTGTCTATTTCAGACTGACTACAGATCTGATATGTGAATTGCCTTTTAGTTTTCTATTTATAGGCACTCCCAGGTGTATTCTTTCTCTTTCCATTTCGGTTTAAATTTTTTCTTAATGTCCTTTTTGTGATAGCTAATATAACGTTATTGTCTAATTTTATCTCCATGGGAATGTTCAAGTTGGCTGTCAATTTAGCAAGGTCAACCAGCTCATTTCCTTAAACACTGAAGTGGCAAGGAATCCAAGTTAAAGTAGTCTCTGTGTCATTTATGTTGGCTTCTAGGCAGATGTAATGTACCCTACCTGGTAACAAGGGAGTTTGGAGTGTTTTTTGATAATTTGAACAAGAAACGCTCCATAATCAAATTCAAACTTCAATTTTATCCATCAAAATACGTTATAAGAAATCACCAGGGACGATATCGATATTTCACATGACATTTAACCTGAGCAGGCTCTGCTATCTGCATTGTTTTGAGGTCTGCCCCCCAACTAGTTCTACAGGATGGTTTTATTATATTTAGGTCTTGATTGGCTTTATTGACAATATATTTAATATGTGAACCTTATTATAATTAAAAAATACTTTTATTGGTAGTTTCATTACACTTCGGTTAATGAGAAGGATGATGCTGTTTTTGGGCTCAACGAGACCGTCAAATTGTGGAATTGTCTTGGACAAGGCAAGGCGCATGTCATCGACGTTTAATCGATTGCAACTGTTTGTTTCTATTGACACCAGAGCGAAGAATCCAGCTTCACAAAGATACGTATTGGCAGATGGTATAAGTAGGGACTCGGTTCGTGTGGCAGGAAGACGATAAACTTTACCCAACTAAAACAGCAATTCTCAAAGAAGATTTTACCTATTGGATTCGCTGTCCGGTGATGACAACGATCGTTATTTTTCATTGAGTTACTACACAAACTGACTTGCTGCGTACCCCGAATATACACGTTACGGACCCCCTAAGGTTTCCCGTTCCGTTATACTGGACGTTTTTATTATATTTAGGTTTTGATCGGCTTTATTGACCGTAGATCTAATACGTGAATTGCCTTTAAATTGTTTATAGGCACTCCTATGTGTATTTTTTGTCTTTCTGTTTCTGTTTAAATTCCTTCTTAATGTTTTTTTTTTGTGATAGCTAATATATCGTTCTTGTCTATTTCAGACTGACTACAGATCTAATATGTGAATTGCCTTTTAGTTTTCTATTTATAGGCACTCCTAGGTGTCTTCTTTCTCTTTCCATTTCTGTTTAAATTTTTTCTTAATGTCCTTTTTGTGATAGCTAATATACCGTTCTTGTCTAATTTTATCTCCATGGGAATGTTCAAGTTGGCTGTCAATTTAGCAAGGTCAACCAGCTCATTTCCTTAAACACTGAAGTGGCAAGGAATCCAAGTTAAAATAGTCTCTGTGTCATTTATGTTGGCTTCTAGGCAGATGTAATGTACCCTACCTGCTAACAAGGGAGTTTGGAGTGTTTTTTGATAATTTGAATAAGAAACGCTCCATAATCAAATTCAAACTTCAATTTTATCCATCAAAATACGTTATAAGAAATCACCAGTGACGATATCGATATTTCACATGACATTTAACCTGAGCAGGCTCTGCTATCTGCATTGTTTTGAGGTCTGCCCCCCAACTAGTTCTACAGGATGGTTTTATTATATTTAGGTCTTGATTGGCTTTATTGACAATAGATTTAATATGTGAAGCTTATTATAATTAAAAAATACTTTTATTGGTAATTTCATTACACTTGGTTAATGAGAAGGATGCTGCTGTTTTTGGGCTCAACGAGACCGTTAAATTGTGGAATTGTCTTGGACAGGGCAAGGCGCATGTCATCGACGTTTAATCGATTGCAAATGTTTGTTTTTATTGACACCAGAACGAAGAATCCAGCTTCGCAAATATACGCAGTAGCAGATGGTATAAGTAGGGACTCAGTTCGTGTGGCAGGAAGACGATAAACTTTACCCAACTAAAACAGCAATTCTCAAAGAAGATTTTACCTATTGGATTCGCTGTCCGGTGATGACAACGATCGTTATTTTTCATGGAGTTTACTACACAAACTGACTTGCTGCGTACCCCGAATACACACGTTACGGACCCCGTAAGGGTTCCCGTTCCGTTCTACTGAATGTTTTTATTATATTTAGGTTTTGATCGGCTTTATTGACCATAGATTTAATATGTGAATTGACTTTATAAGTTTTCTGTTTATAGGCACTCCTATGTATATTTTTTGTCTTTCTATTTTTGTTTAAATTTCTTCTTAATTTTTTTTTTGGTGATAGCTAATATAACGTTCTTGTCTAATTTTATCTCAATGGAAATGTTCAAGCTGGCTGTTAATTTAGCAAGGTCAACCGCCTCATTTCCTGAAACACTGCACTAGCAAGCAATCCAAGTTAAAATAGTCTCTCTGCCATTTATGTTGGCTTCTAGGCAGATGTACTCTACCCTACCAGGTAACAAGGGGGTTTGGTGTGTTTTTTGATTGAGTTTTTGAATTCTTCAACTATATTAAAAGCAATTACTAAGGAGGGTTTATTTTTGTTGTCCAATATGTATTGTTAAAACATAGGTGACTGACACCTGTATGCACGGTTTGGAGATTCTAATCCTAGTTCCCTAATCGCGTTTTGCTAATCTTTGGCATCTAGCCATGCACCGTCAAGAGATTAACCAATCCAGATTGGAGATACGGCAAGGTTGTGTTCGCAAGATTGTTTTGACAGTGACAGTGTCAAAATTGTCTGTTTGCGGTGCATAGTAAACAAGTAATCTAATCCAGGTTTACGTAACTAATCGCGCAATTGACTTACGGTGCATACGGGCGTGAGAGCTTTGATTTCTTCAATCAAAGGATGAATTAGACAGATGCTATTTTTAGTTAATGCTTTCGTAGCTTGCCATATGCGGAGGTGATGAAGGTCAATTTCTGAGTTTTCTGCAAGTAGCTCCTCAATCGGAGTGGATTTGATACATCCATAAGAAAATTCAAACTACAATTTTATTCATAAAAATATATTAAATTACCAGGGACGATATAGATATTTCACATGATTTTCAACCAGAGCAGTCACTGCTATCCGCATTGTTTTGGGTTCCGCCCCTCAACTAGTTCTACAGGATGTTTTTATTATATTTAGGTTTTGATTGGCTTTATTGACCATAGATTGAATATGTGAAAGCCTTATTCATAATAATTAAAAAAATACTTTTATTGGTAGTTTCATTACACTTAGGTTAATGAGAAAGATGCTGCTGTTTGGCCTCAACGAGAACGTTAAATTGTGGAATTGTCTTGGAAAAGGTAGGGCGCATGTCATCGACGTTTAATCGATTGCAACTGTTTGTTTCTATCGACACCAGAACCAAGAATTTAGCTTCGCAAAGATACCTAGTAGGAAATGGTATAAGACATAGGGACATAGCTCGCTTGACAAGAAGAGAGTAAGCTTGACTCCAAAAGATATTCCAAAACTTCTTTAGATCTCATGTCAATATCATCGCTGTGAGGGAGCGGTGACTTCACCTATTGAATTCGCTGTCCGACGATGACAACCATCGTAACTTTCCATGGAGAGTCCCTGTTCTACAGGATGTTTTCATTACACATATTAAGGTTTTGATTGGCCTTATTGACCATAATATGTGAATTGCATTCAAGTTTTCTGTTTGTTGACAGCTCTAGGTATCTTTAATCATCAATGGAACTTATTGCCAAATTATAAATAATAATGGGCGGGCCCATGGTATGCCTTGCCCTAGAAATTATCATAGCTTCAAATGTTTCTCTGGAATGAACCAAATCGTGCAGTTGCAACCACCCATATCCAGGTTAGTAGGTACCTTATTAGTTATAGTGACGATGTCATGTATATAATTCCCCCTACAGATTAAAACTAACTGCGTACCCCAAGATTTCGTGTGAATAAATTATATTGTCATAAATTGAAGATGGGTATCGATGAATATAGGGTTCAACAGTCAACTACACTGCTGTGTCGTTCGTGTCCTATAGATCCTGCTTTGTGCAAGGGGATTTCAAGGATGGGCAAGATACGAAATGCTTCTTGCTCCATCGTCTGGTTATTCCCGCAGGCGCATAAATCGTCTTTAGCGCATCCCCATCTCACTAGGTTATCCCCTGAGCTGGTTGTTTGACATTTAATCCTATTGAGACATTTCCAGGTCCTCGATTCCTGTTGTGATCCGGCAGGGAGGCTTTCAGTTGGGTTCCAAGTTGGCATGTGGTTTTCTATTCGCCGTCGCTTCCATAGTACCTCTTTGGTAACTGAATTAGAGTCTGCCATCAGGATCATCAAGATCTTTATTGTTCTTCGCGCTCTCCTTTTTTGTGTTTTCAATTTTTGCCGCTTTCTCTAGTATTTCCAAGCGTTTTCGTTTGTTATCGTGCTTTATTTTTTCTTCCTCCCTTTGATGTTATTTTTTATGTACAGGAACATAATATGACAAAGCTTTTTTGTTCAGTTTGATGGTTATCTCTTCTTACGGGGGTGTCGGGGACATTCAAAAGCGTTACAAAAAATACCATCAAAAGTAAAAGACGTTACAACAACTCAACAACGGTTTGGAATCAATCAGTGACCATTCACACAAACCACCATGGGAACTATTGCTTCTTTTGCTTCAGGAATCTCACACCAGTGCCAATGTCCACGTAACTGGTGAACTTCTTCCCTGTCCACTGCACCTGGACCTCCTTGAATAGTTTAAACCACTTTGTAATGGAAGCTACATTAAATGTCTCTTGGACATAATTATAAGCTCTGGTGAAATAGAAGCTAACTGTTATTGCAAGCGCTCTTAATTGTGGAGGAAACTTCTTTGTCGAGCGACCTTTAGCTCTTCCCCGCACGAATTTTTATTTTTCGATGAATGAATTGTTCACAATTGAACTTTAGCTATATTTTTGCATAAAATAATTTAAAAAAATACAAAGTGTCAACTTGTTGAAATTTTGGAAAAAAATTATTTTGTGCCATATCATCATGCAGCAATGAAACAATATGAGTTCACATCGGCTGGAAAGATGTGTATTTCATGAATGGTTATAATTTATTTGGTATGAAAACGTGAGAAACAGTTTCTTTCCTTGTTAAGGCATAATCCCACACAGCATTTGCTATCCACTGTATAGTCCCAGGCTATCTTTTAAGGGATATGCAAAATGTCCCACGGAAAGCCATATTCTGGACGACCTGTGCATGAGACAGCCTATAAATATTCCGTCGACAAAGTCACAATAAATTAAATATTTTGAGTAATGTTGATTCTATGTCAAAGATTAGTCCATCTGTGCCATGTTGAACGCAATTGTGGAGAATGTGAGCTGGGCATCCAATATATATTGCGCTCTAATGAGATCTTTAAATGTGAGAATACATTTTTTCCGGCTTTGCGATTGACACCTCCGAAATTCGTATTTGTGTTATCCCCAGAAAAAGCTACACATTTGGAGGAAAGTTTATATTTTTGTAGAGTAAACTTAATATATTCAGAAATGGTCTCTGATGTTTCGTTAGGAGTATTTTTTAATTCTAATAATTTAACTTGAACTCCACTCCCCCCTTGCTTCCAGTCGTAATATTGAATAACAATGGGGAAAAGTTTAATCGCCCCATGATTACTGCCACCAGTAGCAACTCCCAAAAATTCTATTTCGCTCATGTTTCTGATTAATGCATCGATAGAGTGAGGGCCAATGATGCCATTAATGATGGCCTCACATTTTGTTCTGGCACGTGTCGCTTTCCCGGCAATTTTTGAGTCGCTATAAATTTGTTTATTCAAAAAATTATGTGACTCGTATCAACAAATCACACTAAAGATAAGTTAACTTTACCGATAGTGTTTCATAATTTAACTGGATATGATAGTCATGTTCTAGTTGAAGTACCAAGGTTAAAGGAAAAATCAGCTTATTACCTCTCAATAAGGAAAAATTTATATCATTCACAAAACATATCGATAACACCAAAATACATTTTAGATTTATTGATTCATTCGGATTCATGGCTGACAAATTGGAAAAGCTATCGTCGCGTCGTATCTAGATGATGAGCAAAAAACTATAAGCAAAACATTTCAGACAGACGATACAAAATTTAAGTTGGTTACCAGAAAGGTTGTTTTTCCTTATGAGCATCTAGACAATTAGGAAAAACTAAACATACCCATTTACCACCAATAGAAGCATTTTATAGTAGTATTTCCACGATACACATAAGCTGACGCGGTATGTTTTTGCGCATGCATGCTCTGTCTCGCTCGCTACAGTGACGTCACGTGGAAGACAGAATTATCAGCCAGGTGCTGGGCGGCTACTATCCTACCCTACGCCGTTAGAGAAAAAATTATTAATTACTTGATTGACCGGAATCGAAACGCTTGCTTGGCTTAAATAACATTTATTCATGTAAAATACATTATCTTACATCCTATAATTAGTAAATTTACTCATCTTTTTATCAAGCTTTCTCTTACAATTGTTAAAACTTATTTTTCTGTTAAGTTCTCTAAGTCTAATATATGTACCCGTTCGATAAAGACACAGACTGACTTCAAAGGCAACTGAATTGTTTGTTAATTTAGACAATGTTTGCTGCGCTAACTCATGAAAAATATTCTTGTTTTTGGACAGTGACGTCCCATGCATTTTATAAAATTCCTCGTCCATCGTTTTTGCAACTTCCCACAATTGCTCATTAGGATACAAAGTAGATCCTCGGGAAATTGTCTATAACCAGTCTGGTACGCTGCGGACATCTATTTTTTTTAGTAGGAATTCCCAGTTCATACTTATTTTTAAATTTATATGCAACGTAACCCATAATATATTTAAGAGCTTCCATATGAATTTTTTCTTTAATCCCAAATTGATCGATCAGTGATACTAAATCCTCATTCAGAGATTCATCTTCTAAATAGGCAGGTTCATCAAATGAATTTAATGATAGGACTGGGTCGCAATCACTAATACGTGAAATTGTGTCTTTTTCGACTAATTTTGATAACACTTTTTGTGTTATACAAATGTCTTCATGTATAGTTTCAACGCTTGGTTCATTTAGAACGTTAAGGAAGCATGGTTCAGTCGATTCTGCAGTGTTTCTATTTTCTGTGAAAATGGCAGAAGAATGTTTCCCCAATATATACCACCTCAGCCTATGTTTGAAGTCTAATGGTGAAGGTTGGTCATCGGAGCCCCCCATTCCTCGGATGTAGGAAAAAAATTCTCAAGGACATCTTGATTTAGGCGTGCTGTTAAAATAAAATATATTCCACTTTATATTTTTTTGATACATACTCAAACATTATTTCTATCAAGGATTTATTGGAGAGAATGATTCCTTTTTGAAAAGGTATTAAATTCTTGTGCTTACCTACTCGCATTATGTTAATAGCCTCTGTCATTTTATAAAGCAGTTCTTTTTGCTTTTCTATATCGATGCCAAATGCATTTCTACCAGGACAACTAAATACAAATTTGGATCGTGAATTCACTAGGTCAGCCGTTGAAAAGCTGAACAATTGCTGAAGCTTCTGACCATTTAGAATTTTTAGGCATAATTCCATGTCCTGCATAATTTTACAGTGTCAGAAGAATTAGCATACTCTATGGCTAGATCTCACATTGAAGGAAACCGTATCAGCCTGTTTTCCTGAAGAATTCTCCACAAATGTTTTCGCATTTGCGCCAGGTTGTACCGAATATGCTCAGGATTATCTCCGAAGTAGACAGAGACTGCAAATGCAATGGCAAACAATCCACACATGATATTGTCTGGTTGCTGCTGCACTCGACGATGAATAGGTTTCTTTATATATGGATGCAATTTTCTCAAATAGAGCCGGTGAAGTTCCTCAGTAATAGTACCAGCGTTCATGCTGTCATAAATGTGCAGTTGCTTTCCGTCATAATAAGAACATATCCAGTGACCTAGTTCCAAGTTGCCGCCGAATAAAATTTGTATGTTTGGGACACCCTGCGGGATAGTATCTATATAGTCTGGTGCTTGGCAATAAAGTACGTCCTGATGCTTAAATTTGTGTATATTTATATCACTTTCTTGATTCGAAAAGTTTGTGACAACTTCACAAGACCCATCCATCTTTTGCGGTTTATCTTTAGCAATCAGTGATTGCCCTCTTTCGCTTTGAATCCCGGGCATACTTTGAATCTTAATTGGTATGCTTGTATTGTACTGGTCGCACTCGACTTTGAGTGTCTTTCTCGTTCTGGTTGGAAAGATTTCGTATTCGACATTATTAAGCATGTCAGTAATTTCCACTGGCTTTGCGAGAAAATAAATTGGTTTGTGGTCCGAAAAGTAAGTTTCATATACACCTGCACTATACTGTGCGATATTTGTAAATATAACGTCAATTTGTGTATTCACATCGGTTGTATATGAGTCTTCAGAAAGATCTGATACTAATCCATGATCCGTCAGATATTTCCTCAGTTTATTTGGCTGTCCCATGGCCATGTCAAGGTTGAAGTCACCTAAGAAAACAGTATTTTCCACAAGCAACCTCCTTGATATATCCTTAGAGATCAGATCAAATTTTGTAGAAGAGGAATCTGGGGAACGATATCCTGTTATTACATTAATACCTTCATATGTCAGATTAATCAGGTCTATGTGTCCTACATATCTGCCTTCATCAATGTTATCCTCGACGTGCACGCACGATATGACGATAACGTCTATATCGTTTTTTGCGAAACACATCACTCCTTTTTGTTTTCTTTGAACCGTATCGGCGTCTGTACGACAAATCAGTTTGTATCCTGGTATTTCGATCTTGTCCGTAGGTGTAGTGTTCGTTTCAGAGAAAATCAGTATGTCGGCATTTTGGTACCAAGTGTCGCAGCTGATATCATTTAAATGTTTTGTTAATGATCTGACATTTTCGTAGAATACTTTTACTTGATAGGAGTTGAAAGAAAATTCAGACAAAGTCGACAATCTCCCTTGCTCTTTCAACCTCTTCATTTCGTTCATAACAGGATCGTTGAATTTTGGTGGTGGAGGTGCTTGAAAGTTACCGACTATATACAGCCCACTCAAACTAGATACTCTGCTAAGCGCCACATATAGCATACATCTAGTAAAACGTTGTCTCTTGCTGAAATCAACGCATACCTCAAGGTAGGTTTGACCTTGGATTTTGTCAATTGTTAGCGCTTCAGCTGGCATAACTGGAAACTGCTTCCTTATTATCTCGTGATGTGAAGTAGTTGGCATATTTATTGGGCTACAATGTTTCACAATGGAGACTAGATTTGATGGTATATCATTCATTGTGATAAATTCTTTAGATTTACACCTTGAAATCTGGCCTACTCTGCTTTCAGGAAACTCCAACCGCATTATATTGACCTTTCCATCATCTGAAAAAGTTAAATGTCTCAAGGTTCCACATGCACCGTTTACAAGACCATCCTCTACGTCAAGTTAATCGATATCATATACTTGATGCCAATTTTCAAGAACAAAGCATATGTCAAACCTCCTGTTTCTGTCATCTTTTTGGTCTTTAAAGATTTTAGCAGCTTATTCTTTTTACCTTGATCCATCATCGTAGATCTGATTACATCAGTAGCTATAGAAACATGCTCTTCTCCAGGCGCTTGTTTGATTTTAGCATTGTTATACCTGTTTACAAGCTCGTTGTTTGCATAAAGCCTGATGACCGAATCAGGGACGTCTGATTCAGAAACTGTTCGATTTTTTCTGAAGTCTGATATCTTGTTCGGTCGTTTTACCCATAGCCAAATTGTTAAGAGCTACGATAAAATCAAATTCATCTTTCTGTCTCATAATTTCCGTCAACTCCCAGTGTGCTGAGTTTACTGTCTCCAGGCATATCAAATACATATTTATCCATTACAGGAGGCAACTGCAGAAGGTCACCGACAACTAGCAATGATATTCCACCAAAACTTTCATCAGCACCCATTATTTGTCTCAACCTTCTATCGACTCTACTCAGAAGCCTAGCCCCAACCATGGATATCTCAGCAATGATCAGTAATTTCAAGTCGAATAGTTTCTCTCTTATTTTGTTTGCTATATCAGCAGATAGTTCAGGCATTTGTCCGCCAAACTGTGAAACTGGTAGCGCAAATGCTCTATGTAAGGTAACTCCCCCTATGAGAAAGGCGGCTTTTCCAGATGGAGCACACAATAGAACTCGTAATTTGTCCGGTTGATTTCCAGGGATACTATTGAAGTACAAAGTGAGGCTTTGGTATATTGTACTGATAACAGTACTTTTTCCGACACCAGCTAATCCACTCTAAAATATATACAAAGGTATTTTACCTGATTTGAAGCATTGTAAAACATGCATGACGATATGACGTTGCTTTGTGTTCAATAATCGCATCTTATCGGCGAGCTTTTCATATGTAATTGTTCGTGGAACGGTAAACCTGTTACCAATCACATATTTGGATTTTCTTGCTTGCCCACCTTGCTCCAATATATCAACCTGTTGGTAAGTAGGGACATTTTCGAATTCAAACTCTGACCTCATCTTCATCTAAAGGTTCCCTTTCTCTTTGTGCTTCTTCCAGCGCTTGATCTAAATCGTCTTCGCTCAGTATACAATATATCCTTCTGTTCTGCTCTATAGTTATGAAATTTTTGTGGTACACATTTTCATGATCCACATTTTCTATTTCCTCCATTTCGTTTCTCCATGGTAGGAACAAAAGCATTTGTTCTCGGTAATAGTTCACAGGATCTTGATCAAACTTGTATCTCCTTTAACGCAAAATTCTATTTTTTTCTTGTGATTCTTCGTCTTCACTATCTTCAGAACTACTGTCAGCTGTACCACGTTTTCTAGGTTTGTATGCAGTAGCGTAATCAGCTAAGCAGATATTTTGGGAGTCCTTCTGACGCTTTGCATATCGTTCATGGATATTCAGGAGGTATATGTCTTTTGAGTCATCTGGTAATTCTTGTAATAATGTGTCTGATTTGAGCATACGCACCCTTTCACTTACCAGTTTCTTTCAGAAGTTTGGTTAATCCAGCATCCATTTTGGTAACATAATTTATTACGTAGGACGCGCAACTGTATGGATAAAGAACAAACTGCAAATCCATGTTAGAACCCATTAAATTCAAAATGTCAGGATTATATCCATTGATTCCAACCTCTAGCTTGTTCTTCTCAAAAGTATTTGGTTTCGTGACAGCTTACTTCTTATAGCTAAAATGTACCGCTCCTCCGTCATTTCTAATATCCTTAAAATTTGATCGAAGTCAATTAATACAGGATGTTTATACATCTGTTGTGTGAACTGCTCTATTTTTCAACTATCTGTCTTAACCTTGTCTGTTATAGATGCTTTGTCGAGCGGAATAAGGATCATTGTTCTTGGCATAACTTCCTTCGGAAACTGGAACCGACAACTCTTTTTATTTTTTCTTCCTTTGTAGCAAGTATCTGTATGCTTGTGTCGTTGCAGGTTGATGTTAGGATTTTTCTCATCGTAGTGACATGTTATGAATCTGTCAATAAAATGAATGCATCTTTCATCATCTAAATTATCTATACTGAAGGAAGGATCATTTTGTAACCACAAAAAAAATGCGTTCGTGTGGTGAGCCTTTTGCTTGAAACTCCACCCTTTCATAACATTCCAATACCTTGTACTCATCAAAAGGTCCTCCATCGCTTCTAATGTATTCCATTAGTTTCCGAACCCGATGATCAAAATACCTAGCACATGTCACCGGATCTAATTTTATTAGTTCGCACTTTTCATTGTCAGACAATTAAGTGCTTCCTCCATACTTAATTTTCGATTATGAACTATTTCATGAATACCCTGCATAAGCTCTGGCCACAATTTTTCTGCTGACGATATAGTCAAGAAGAATGTTGGTGTCCCTAATTGCCGGATCATTGCTACAAGATGTTTCTTCTTTGATTCCCAATATGAGGGCGAGGAACGTACTTGGTTCAGTACCTTGTAACCAGCGTCATATCTCATAATGTCGTTGATCAAGTCCTTATTTCGAAATTCACGAGCCGTAAGTTTTTCTGTTCTATTGATTTTTCTCAGGAAAATGTTTATACTAGATAAACAAGCCCTTTAAAATTTTTGTTTAGCCATATACAGAAGCCTTGTTGGCCTACAAGACCTATGTTTTATTCTAGCTTCAGACTTGCATCTTTCGGAATACGAAATTTTGTACTCCTCCAGATCAAATCCATGTCCTCCAAAGATTCTGGTAAAACTCAATTCATCGATGTCATCGACAATATGCCAAGGCACCGGTGCTTTACCTTGTCCAGGAGCAACAACTTGAATTTTGCTGATATCAGATATCTCTTTGTTCCTGTCCATAACCAAAACTTCATCATCTGGCACCTTTTCACCATCGCTTTTGTGGTGATCCGGAACGCGCTCCTGGCTGCCAGACATTAGAAAGCGCCTTTAGCGGTCACGTGACCGAAGTTTGACATTGATGTCATCGACGGATGATTTATAAAAAAATGTAATGTCTGAGTATGAGTGTAATTAGTCGATGAAGTTAAGATAAGTAATGTATTTGACTATCACTACAACCTATGTTGTTCAGATATTTTGATATTGGTCAGATCATGAGGGACTTTTCGTAGAGTAAATAGTTCTGTATTAATTTTCAATCTGTGATTCAACTACGGTTCTGTAATGCTTCCTTCCTTTTCTTTCATTCCGTGTTCACAGCTAAAGATACTGTTTTGTGATACTTTTGTGTTTTTGTCAAACATGACTATTATCACCAGATCCAGGGTGAATTGCATATTACTGGTAGAGATATGTGTCATTTAGTAGTATGGATTCCACGTGATGTAATTATTTTAAGAGTTTCAAGAAATGATGAATGGATGCCAAATATGAACACTTTGAAATAATTTTATCTCGAACAGTTCCTACCCAATATTGTATCCTGATTAAAACACTTTCATATATGTGAAGTGACTGTATGTTTATAATTCCTCTACCCCCTTGTTTTCTGTCTATGGTAAGCCTTTCCTTGCACGCTTTCGGATGTGCCATTCGGTGCTTTGTCAGTTCCGTTCGTATTATTATTATTATTATTGCACGCTCAACATGAATCCTTGCTCTTGCAATACATTCTGTCTGCCTTACCTGCTCAGTAGTAAACTGCCTTGTTGTGAGGAATGGTGGAATATTAATAGCAACACCAGCAGGCATCAAATCCTTTATTAAGAAACCCTTATCAGCTAATACCAAATCTCCTGCTTCAAGCTGATTAAGTATTCCACAATCCTTAATAATTTTCTTGTCCGAGGTGGACCCAGGATAATAAACACGAGATGTAAGTAACAAGCCCATTGGGAGCTACATCAACTAATCCTTTGCATTAGTTTCTATGGGTTGTATGAACTGTAAGTTAATTTTTGTGTTTACATACTTGATCGACATACTGATGTATATACCTCTGTACAATCCAAGATTATTCGACAGTTTGTAAAACTACCGAAACAGTTTGGTAGACAAATCTTATTTTTATTTCGTGATGGAATGCTGGACATCATTTGTTTAAAAAGAATTTCATGAATTAAATGTATCCAAGTAGTGACAACATTTGATACTGTGCCTTGTGATACGCTAAATCTAACAGCCAAATCTTGAGGGAAATTTTGTCTAAATTTCATAAGAGTCATAAATAACTGATCTATTTTTGTCATTTTCTGCACTTTCCACTTATAGTAATATTTTATTTCAATATCCTTTAATAGGTTGAATAATGACATAAATATTTTTTCTGTAGGTTGGCCTGTATATAAAAGTACTAATTTGTCATTTCCTTTCACGACATTAAAAGAAAACCTATCAGTAAGGTGCAAAAGGTTTGTAGTACCTTGCTCCAAATCTTGTCGCAGATAATAGTTCTCACCATCAATTGATGCAACATGTGACATTGGACTGTAGTGTTTATCACTTTGATTTGAAGTAGCGAGCTGTGGCTCATTCACAGAATCATCAGTTTGCTTTGAGGTAGAGGCTCATTCACACACCTGTGAATAAAGTATTTAGTGAATGCTGTATAAGATGTATATTGTTAAACGTCTTTAGAACTGGATGAAGGGTATACTCCAGATTTTAAAGTGATTCCTACAATTAACGAAATATGTGGTACTATTCGACCTGCGGCATTGAAATTAAATACTTCAGGCACCGTAGAAGCGGCCCATGTGGAGGGAAATTATGGTCCCAGTAGAGCGTCGGTTTTAATGCCAAAAATGGAACTACCTTTTTCGCCCTAAGTGTTGATAGTCTTATTTCTCAGTAGTGCTTGCGAAATTGAAGTCGATGAAGTTTGTATACTTCAATTCTTCAACAAAATATGCTTTGCCTTTTCCTCTTTTAGAGCGAGCCATTTTGAAAATATTTATCCAGCCATTCATTGTGTAAATATCTATATATTTTTTTCTGATGGTCAATAGCACTATGCATACTGTCACATTCCATCATATAATGCCCAGACTCGAGAAACTTTTGTGCAATGACAGTGATTGGGGTATCTTCATAATGCGCAAAGTAATACAGCATTGCGAGAACGTTTTGATTACGATTTTGCCCACCACATGTATCACAGAAAAAGGACATCTCAGTTATTTGTTTGCGCAAGCTGCGAATATAGTGGAAGAGACATGTTGCAATTTCTATACTGCCTCTGGCTCCATTGACTTCACTCCAAGTATAACAATATGCATTGTTTGGTGGCGCACCTTCATAAATAGTGAGATTGTATCCGCAGAGTTTCCTACTGTAGTACATTGGTGATACTTCACTGCTTGGAATCTGTAGAACACTTTGGAGGTCAAATGTCGCAGTAACAAAATTAGCATCGCTAGTTGCTCTCTCTTTGTCTTTTTGCTTAGAAATATTGGCGTCAATTTCACGTTGCTTGTGTTCACTGTAGACTTGCTTTCTGCTCACCTTGTGCCAACTGATATTTCATACATACACTGGTCTTTACGAGGCATGAAAAATGAGTTATTATACTCTTGGCAAAAAATTATTTTGTAGGTTGTCATATTTCTAGGAATATGACCATCTTTTTCACATAACCCTTTGTATAAAGCATACATTTTAGCTATAGACAGCCTTGCATTCAGGTACTTTCTCTGAGAAGATTTTCTACAGTAGTGTGACTCTGTTAAGGGAAAGCTCTCGATATGATTTGTAATGACCTGCTTATCTTCCTAGGAAATCTTGTTAGAGGGAACACGCCTACCACGTTTATCACTTCCGCTATACAACCCCGTACTTCCGCTCCTATTTTCAAATGCTTTATTTAGTGGTCCATTGCTGATAGAAATTGTTTTCAAAAAAAAGTTTAGGCATACTCTAGTTGGTACATTTTCTTTACTACGTGCTTTAGCATTCTCTTTACGGTGTCGCTTCCTCTGAGCAATATTAGCTTTCACATTCCGCAAAATGAAATCCTTTTTCCGAGTAAAATCTTCTAATTCCCAATAACTATAGCAAATCTGCTTTCTTTGTTCCCCACTAAAATTTTCCGAACACTTATGTAAATCGGCATCGTGAGCAGCTTACAATATGGTGGTGTTTTGGGTGCTGTTGTTCGTTTTCCTGAAGTATAAGCTTGACCAAGGTTCCTACACTTTTTTTCAATATTTCTTCTCCATTTTATCTTATCTGCTTTATTCCAACGACTGCTTTTTCCCAAATTTTTCACTTTTAGCTTTATCTTCCTCCTTGGCCAAAATAGCTTCGTTTTTTCTGGGAATATGATTATTATAATCAGATTCAAGCTGTTCATTTAACTTATCCAGTTTTTGGCCTCTGCATATTTATTGCACAAGAAACACTAGTCCTTTCTTTTAACGAAAAACGACAAATTGAACGATGTGTAGAAGTTTTTTCGGTACATTGAGGGGGTTAGTGGTGTTTGATTGCTTTCCATGCAGTATTCTTTGTATAAGAAAAACATCTTACGGATGGATAACTTGGAATCTAAATAGAGTCTTTTTGTATTTTTCCTGCAATAATGGGACTCCATTACAGGAAACATGTTAATGTGCTGTTTTACAAAGGCAACGTCTTCGACTTTGGTTTTATTGTGAAGAGCCTTCCTGCCCCGTCTATCATCCGCTACGAAAACGCCATCTTTACAACCCTCAAAGGCTTTATTTATTGGACCCTTACTTATATTCAAAGTTTTTTGGAAAAATGTCTGGCAGACCCTGTGTTTTGTTTCATTTTTCATGAAATAACAGGCTCTGCTACACTTTCGACGTTTAGCTAGTGGCACCTTTGCCACCTAATACCAATTTGATATCAATGGAATTTACTGGTAATAAAAAGGATTATATATTTTGGGATGACCCCAATGAACTTGTAAATCGCTTCCGTCTATTGGTAGCATCGCGAGCTGCAGGTCATACTTCGCATTTACGAGATAAATTCATTAATAGAAGAGCTAAAAGAAGGTAATTATATCAAATAAGAATGTCAAAAAAGTTTCCAACGAAGGAAAATAATTATAAAGTCCCTAAATGATCTCTTTCAAGCCGATCTCGTAGAAATGACATCATATTCATTTATTATTTTTATGACTTCGGATAAGTTTTGTCTTCCAATGACGTTTTTAATGATAGAAGAACATTTTGTCCGACTGCATCTGATTTTTCTCGCCACTTCGGAATCAGGACATACTGTTCTGAGTAAATCTGGCAGATGCTCAATTACATTAAATGATAGGTTGTGCTCGCTCACAAATGCTGCCAAATGAAGATCGGCGGACTTCACCTCTCGTTCTAAAGTACTATGTTTCTTGGTGGTGAAATCAGATATCCTTGGCTGTATCGTTTTTATGATACTGTGTATCCTTGTGTCGCAACAGTGCTACTTTTCCTGATTTTTCAACATTAATATATTTATTGCACACGCCGCATAATGCCTCAGAATTGGTCTACCCTTATCAATCCAATTTTTCAATTCATGGTCCTTTTCTCACTCTAATTTATATTTTTGTATATACTTTGTTTTTTTATTCTGCCTGGGAGGGGTGGAGGCGGATGTGCCCTCTCCAAATGATTGGTCCTCTGAGTCACTATAAAAATAATTAAATGTTTTTCGAATTCCAACAATTATGTAATTTTTTTAATAAAAAAAATATCATTGCAAAAGCATTTGATCAAGCGAAATTTTAAGGGGAAGTGGGCCTGCTTATTTTAATATAACGGGATGAGTTTTTAGTACCGGCTCTGTCGATAATTCCAATATGCGTCGCGGGCTTTTTTTATGGCCGATTTCAAAACTAAAGGATTTTTTTTACCTATCGGTGTGGGAAGTAAAAGTTTTCCAATTTTCGGATAAACCCTAGGTACCTATTAATTCCTGATCCTTTTTTTTAGCATCTTTGCTCTTAGAGCAGATAGTGGTAGTTCGTCTTCAGAATAATTAGAATTTGTGTGAATTAATGAATCGTAAGAGTTGTGGTATATTGCAGGTACAGTATGGTCTTTTCCATGACAAAGATACAGCAGATCTGAATATTTCTTTTCGTCAATTGGAAGTTTGGAGTCATAAAGTGGTTTAGGCCGAAAACCTAAATACTCTCTGCGTCATCTTCTTTTCATAAAGTTTACAGCTTGCAATTGCTCTTCTCTCTCTCTCAAAACTCATTTTTGAAGAAAAGTGTATCCAGATTTGAGTTTTGGAAACGCAACCAACGCACTTGATTCCAGTTCAAAACCTTCCCATTCTCTGATCTATTTTGAAAAAAGTAGTTACTGTTCTTGACAGTTTTATAGCAAAAAAAATCTTTATCAGAAAGAATATTAACTTCGCAGGATTGTCCCCTTTTTCTAGCCAATCCAACAACATTTACCCAGTCATTAGAAACGTATATCTTCGCATACTCAGAAGCAGTTTCAATTGTGGCGTGCATAGAGTCATATTCCATGTGTGTGTGACCAGGCTCTAACAGTTTTAAGTCAATAACCTCGATGGTGGTTTTCAAAATCACTTGATGTAACGTGCTTGCAACAACAGAGTTTGTATTCTGTCCAACGTAGCAATCTGAAAACATTGATAGATGGTAATCGTTTTTTTTTTAAACTAGGTGAGTTTATTTGTACATAAATTTTCACATTTCCATATCAAAAATATATTTCACGAAAACAAATTTACATTCGCATGTACAATTTCATTTTAATTTAAATAACTTCCACTCAAACTATCTAAGCTTTTTTGCTCAGCTACTGTCTGGTTTAATTCTGCACCGCGTAGTTTCAGGAAGGTTTTCAGCGAATTTTATTAGACACGATGCAATTTCATTTGAAACCCCGTTTTCCTTCAGTTTCAGACCAAATATAACATCAACAACAACAGATGGCGCACCGGCAGAATTCTTTCTGTCCGCTCTCACATGTTTCACATGTTTAGTAAACATGGAAAAATTGATGCTCTCTATTTCCGTCAATCGACCTATGCCGCACTGATGATCGCTAATAAGCGTGAAACAGCTGTCTGCGTACTGGTGGATTGACGGAGATATAGAGCAGCCCTCGTATATCGGCTTTAATATGCAGCGGCATATAGAACCCGCGCTTCTCTGGTGACTCAAAGAGGACGCGCCGTGGCGTTCCACCAAGAAGTATGCTGCTGTTTTGGCAGCGACTTTCTTTGGTTGCCGTTACCTTCGGGTACCAGATGGCGCACCGGCAGAATTCTTTCTGTCTGCTCCCAATCTCCCAATCATGTAATTATGTATATCAACTATAAACAAACTAAAATACGAACATTCTAGTATATTATATAAAATATTATATCTTATCTGGTAATGGTACGTTTTCTGTTAAATATGATTGTATAATATGATTTTTTTCTTCAATTAGGTCGTTTTTTCTCTATCTTTCATTCGCTTGCTCTTGTAAGATAGCAATCTTCTCCTTGTCTAGCTGTAATTTCTGTTGCTCTATGTTAATGAGCTCGTCATAATATCTCTTTTTATCGCTTCTCATTAACTCAAGGGTATCATTTTTAGAGTGTGGCCTTTGTCTCACTCTTTTAAATGAAGATTTTGGTGTGCTCATAGACTGATTGGAGGGATCACTTACAGTCTCCTCACCGTCTTGAATACCTGTATCACAAGCCTCTCTTTCTACATCTCTCAATACTGTACCTTCTATGCTGGTACCTTGGGGAGCAACTGAGGTACGAATAGTTGATGTATCCAATAATAGTTCTGGGTAAATGTCCCTTTTCTTCCCAAAAATTTCTGCAATTTCTTTTACTTCCCACACCGATAGGTGAGGGGAGTATTGTGATCGCGAAAATTTTCGATTTTGAGATAATACACTTTTTGGGCGTTTCATGATGTCTACATAACGAAAATCCACGTCACTCATTTCCGTCGGTCTGTCTGTCGGTCTGTCTGTCTGTCGGTCTGTCTGTCTGTCTGTCTGTCGGTCTGTCTGTACGCGTTTTTGTGTCCTCGTAATCTCAGTAACCGCTGCATGGATTGTGATGAAATTTGGGCAGCGATATGCTGGGGGGTCGTAGTAGGTAATGTTCTTATAATTTTGAAAATCGGTGCAGGGGCGGCGGAGTAATTAGCAAAAAACAAAAAAAATTAAATATTCCTCAAACTTCGTTTTTAGGCGTTTTAGAGGTTCCTGATCATTTTTTACTTTTTTTTTGGTGGGGGTGAAATTGGGGTGGTTGGGGGGTGGAGGGTTGTAAAATTAAAAAATTTGTTGCTTTCATAATAGACTGCCCACTGACCCATGAAGGAAGACCTAGCAACATAAATAACTTTTTTAGGTCCATCCGAACATTGCCTTGCCTATTACAGAAACCAAAGGACTTAGAATTTTTTCTGGTGTAAACATACGAGAGTATTGCTTTAGATCCTTCTATATTGTGTTACAGGGAAACTGTTGAATTGATGTTAATGAAATTTTGACACAGTATTACTACCGTGGCGAGGATGGAAAACGCGTATGGTTTTTATAAATCGTGCCAGTGGCGGCGCAGAAATAATAAAAAAAAGTAAAAATATAAAAACAGCTCAAACTTCGATTTTAAGCGTTTTAGAGGTTCCTGATCATTTTCTGCGTTTTTTTTGGGTGGGGTGAAATTGGGGTGGTTAGGGGGTGGGGGGTTGAAAAACTGAGAAATTTCTTGTATTCATAATAGGGTGTAGGGTAGGGGCTGTGAAGGAAGACCTAGCGACATAAATCAACTTTTTAGGTCCATCCGAACATTGCCTAGCGTATTACGGAAACTAAGGGACTTAGAATTTTCTGTATACATACATACGAGTATTTATTGCTTTAGATCTTTTTGTATTTTGTAACGTGGACACTATTACATTGATTCTAATTAAATTTTGACACAGTATTATTACCGTGGTGAGGATGGAAAACGCGTATGTTTGTTAAATATCGTGTCAGTGACAGCGTATATAGCAATAATCAAAAAACTAAAAGTATGAAAACAACTCAAACTTCGTTTTTAGATGTTTTAGGCTGTCCATTGACCTCTGAAGGAAATACTTAGCGGCATAAGGCAATTTTAGGGGAGGGAAGGCTGCCGATGATTTGGTTGCAAGGGGATCTCAGACTAAAGCTTCATGCTATGGGAAAATAATAAACTGATATCACAGTAATGTGTGGGAAGTACTGAGTCAATCAACTTGACTCCATTTTTTCATATGTAAACGACCAATTATCTTTTTGTAATTCCTTTCTAGTACTCGCCAGCGATTTTCCACTTGAGTGGAGATAAAGTTGCAGCCAAAAGTAGCATTCGTTTTTTCGGCAATGATCTCGCATAATTTACTCACCTGTTTTTTGAAGAAAAACGTTAAACCTTTTTCATAAGGAAACTTCAATCCTTACTACAATGAATATTTAGGACATGAAAGAGGTACTTTTCATGAATTCAAGAAGAAAATGTCGCAAACCGTACGATTCAGGAGCCCCTTCTCCTACATCGTACCATCAATGTCCTTTATCGTACCATGCTGTTTTAGTAAATCAAGTGATCGAAAGAAACAAGATAATATATTTTCATTTATGAATTTCATTTAGAAATGAAAATAAACAGAATATAATTCATGAGCTTAGAAACATATCTCACAAATATAGATTTGGTTTTTGCCTTTTTCAGCCGTATAGCAAGACAAATGAACCCATGTTCCACACTGGCAGCACTGAATCATCTCTTCCGCAATTTTTTCTCACAGATGAAACAGTACCATTCATCTAATTTTATGTCGATATTTGCTTTGGACGTAGAAGGTTCAGATACTCGACAATCGATTTTTTTTAGTTTTCTTTTAATTTGCTTCATTTTCCTTTACCACTGTTACCTTTCTCTTCACTCTGATAACTTTTTTGTGTTTCATCTTTTCCTTTTTAGCTTTTAGCTCTTCTTTGTATGGGGTAGAGGTGAGCTCAACTGCTTTTTGTGCTGGTTTAGATTTTTTTTGTTGACATGATATTTTCGGCAACGGCTTTATTCTTTCTGGAGAAAAATATAACGCTTCTTGGGTTAGATCATCGGCGTCGTTGGATTTCTCTGCGAGTTCATTAATTTTATTGTTCCTTCCTAGGCGCGTGAAATTTATTAGGGGAATGTCATCGTCTTCATCAGATATCTGCGGGTCGTTGTCTTCTTCTCTAGTTAAAGGCTGATAAGCGTCATTTACTTCATTATCTTTCGCTTCGACATTATCGACATCATCTTTGTCTTCTATTGCATCAGGAACAGTCAAGGCATCTGAAGATACGAATTCGGAATCTTTGAACACATACCTATTGATAGGCCATATTCCTGCTCCTCTGAAAGATCCCATAACATTCGAAATATTTGCTGCTCTTGTATAAGCTTGACATAGTAATTCTGACCCTTCAAACTGTGTGATAACAGACGAAGGGTGCATTTTCAGCCAAGTCTCCGCAGCTTGTTGGTAGTAAGCCTCCATTGGTGAAAAAAAGCCAACGTCGAGAGGTTGCAGGCGGTGGGTCGTGTGTCCTGGAAGCTGTAACAAAATTACTCCATTTGCTTTGGCTAGATCAATCGCTTCGTAATTTTTTGAATGAGTTGTGTGACCGTCCAGAAGCAACAGCACCTTGTGGTCAACAGTTGGTTTGGCGTGATCAATGAAGTGCTCCAAAAATGCTACAAATAGTTCTGATGTTATATAACCACGCTCAGACATCCTGATAATACTTCCGGGTGGTGCTCCTTTTTTTAAAGCATCATGCATTCTGGCCCTCTTGAAAATGATCATTGGTGGCACAAACAGGCCACTCGGACTGGCACAACATAAAATGGTAGTGTTTGTTCCTCTCTCACCGCTAACAGCGCAGCCAACTTGCCTTTGTCCCTTTTTTGCAACAACCTTTTGATTTCTTTTCTGCACAGTACTGAAGCCGAATTCATCGCAATTGAAAATCTTTGTTTCATCTAATTTGTTCTTTTCGACGATTTCTTCATAGAGGTCAAAAAAGTGAAGCCCTTAATTCTGGCCACTGATGTTGCTTCTGGTTTTCTTAAAGATATGTCAGGATTTCTTTTCATAAATCCATAATACCATTTTTTGTCAGCCCTTTTCTTCAGGTGATTAAAGTTATGCCTAATCTTGTTTTTCTCTGCAAGCTGATAAGCTAGTTCCCGGACCTCAACTGCTGTTAATTCAAACATATGCTCCTGCATCGCTATTATATGTTTTTTCAAGTCGGTCTCAACTTTTTCATCGAAAACAATTGAGGAGGAACCTTTGATTTTTTTCGCTTTTTTGTTAAGCTTGAAAAGGTGTCTGCGGAAAGTTGGTTTTGGAATTCGGTATCTTCGACAACATTCATTAAATCCGAGATTTTGTGTTTGAAATGCAGTAATAGCTGCTTGCATTTCCCGTTCTGTCCATCTATAGTATTCCCTTTTCTTGTTTTCTTTATTCTCCATCTAAAAACAAAATATTTGTCTCAGTTGTTGGCGGGCGCCTTCATCGTACCGGTATGATTTTGGAAACGCGAAAGAGGTACGATGAAGGGAACAGGCACATTTATTTTTCTAACCTAAAATTTTCACATTAATGTTTCAACACTATGACCTGTTCAAGAAATGTGAAATAGTTTTTGATATCTTGATAGAAAAAGAATAGGATGCTTACGTTTTAGGTGAAAAAACTACATCCGAAACCGTATAAATCTTCTCTTAACAATTCTGCTACACACACGCGCTCGACGCAGCCACTTTTTGTTGTGTTGTTGGTTGCTTCGTAAGTAGTTTATTCACGGTTACCGAGATGGCTTAACTGCTCCTGGTACATCATTTCCACTACATTAATGGTTTGTACAAAACCATCAAAACATGGCACTCTTTTAACATCTCCAGATGACGTTATTTTGACAATGTTGATAAACAAGCTTTTGCCTTCCTTCAATGCTTTAAATGGCTTTTTTGTGTTTTGTTGACAGCACTGACACTGTGATTTGAACTGCTAATCTCACATTCATTTTCTGGAATTGCCCTGGTGTAAGTGTGTATCTGTTAGTTTTGGAAGTGCTCGCCCAGCTTTGCTGCTAGTGTCAATCTGATATGTGGCTTCAATATCTTGAAGTGATACTACTTTATTTGCTTCCAATAAAAATGCCCCATTGATGAAACTGTTTCTCCATTCATAATGAAGTGGGGAACATCATAGAGTGCAAAGTATTTTTGTTCTCTCAACAAACGGTGTATCCGGTTTTACATTAAGTAACTTAAATAACTTTTGATTATAGGTACACTGATGACAGACTGCTACCACGTTGAGACCTGTATTTTCTTAAAGTCAATTTTTCGTCCAACAGATGCAAGAGATCAGCTGCTTCAACTGTGCTGTGACCAAAATAAAATGAAACAGGCACTTTCCATGACGAATATATACCAGGTACCAAAAATACCAAGGCATGTTTGGCTGGACGGTTGCTTCACCCTTTCCTAAATCTTCACAACCTTCCACTTTACCTTTAGCAGATGAATATTCTAATGCCTGCTTTATTGCCATTTCATCAAACATTAGGATGCACTGTCTACTTTTCTGACTCATGGTATCCACCTTAAACTTCAAGCAACGGAATAGGTTCTTATTGCAACCAGAACTGTAGTTGAGAATTTTTAGCCATCTAAACAAAGTTGAAGGAGATGGCAACACAACTTGATTTGCTCGTAAAAATGTGTATGTTGAGGGTGATAAATGACAATGATGTCTGTTTTTCTTCGACATTGAAAGTGGTTTTTTTCTTATGAAACAGTTGCATGGTCACCAAAAATCTTGGTAATGGAGGTAATGTTTGAATACTTCGTGGTTGAGTCGATATTTTGAGCCTCTTCAAAACAGTTTTAATTGAAGTCAAGTCTCTTTCAAGTTCTTGTACTTTTCTTTTCAACTTTTGACGTTCAGGAGATTCAGGACCTGGAAGATTTATTATGTCTTGTAAAACACTCCGGTCACTGCTATTTTCAACATTTTTGGTGCAACCAGATACACTTGGGCTTGCAAAATATATGTCACCAGCCTTCGACGTACTTGGAATCGGATAATTGCAATCTACTGCTTTGTAGGTAACAGGATCTCCTTTCTTGAAGTGGTACTAGATCGGTACTGCTGTTGAAACGAGACGCTTACCAATATCTTTTTTTCAAAATGATCCTGGCAGATAAATAGTCTTTTCAGTATTTTGTCATGTTATAATGAAGAATCGTATGAGGTTTCTTTGTTTCGCGATCAATTTCTCCTGTATCATCCATAGATGATAAGCGAATCACAGCCTTACTTTTTTTGGGCAGTACGAAACTATGGTAAAGTCTTCCTGAAATCCAAAGTAAGCTGAATTCAGTTCCCGATGTTTATGAATAGTTTAGTTTAATAGTTGTCAGTTGTTATATTTCTATTAAGAGTTTTCGACAGGATGTACCAATCTCTTTACTATTTCTGTTGGAGTATTTGAAACCAAGTAAGCCCCATCCTTTTGTTTACCAGAATAAATTTCAAAGTTCCAGGTATAAAATGTCTTATCTGTCACCTCATTTCGAGTAGTTGACCTGCAGTCCCGTTCTCTTTGATAATGAACTTTTGATCTTCTATTCTCAATATAAATATTCGTATATTTTACGATGTCGTTGATCATCTCTTCAGTTATAAAAAGCGAAAAAGAAGACAGTTCTGTTGGAGTTTCTCTAGCGCAGCATGTGGGACCAGGAAAAATTTTGATAATATTTTTTGCCTTTATCTTTGCAGAAGTACCTAATGGATTACTTTTCATATACCAACCGGTAATGATGTGCCGACTAGGATCATAAAACCGCTCGCGGTGCATGATGCTCGGCGGGGTAGCTCTAAAACACCTATTAGAACTGAAGAACACATATATTTTCTTTATTTAAATGATTTTTTTCTCCTGAGGGGTTGGCATCAGACATTAGTCTTTATTTAAATGATCTAGAACACAATTTTTAAATTTGTGTTGGCAGAGGAATGACGTTCTTGGACCAAGGGCGTACCCAGGATTTCAGTTAGGGGGGGGCAGGGGGCTGCTTAGTGCTTATACCTGTTTCGAAAATTGACTTTTATTCATTAACTTTTATGATGACACAAAACAAATATTATAAGTACATAATAATTATACTATACATTATGTATAATATATAATATTATATATGTTTATTTTAATTTAACAGTAATCTTCTCGGATTTGCCGAAAATTTGTCTATGACAATCTTTTCAATAAACTCACTGTTGTCTTTTAAATAATTGCGATGTACGCTCATCAGACATAAACCCGTAAGCCTTTCTTCACCCATGGTGCTTCTTAGCCACGTTTTAACTCTTCGCAGCGTACTGAAGGACCGTTCTACGGTCGCCGTGGTGCATGGGATAGTGCTTAAAATAATTAATGCCTTTCTGACAGCAGGGTAAAAAATGTTCGCTTCTTTGAACAGATCAACTACTTCTATGTCCTTTAATTGATCATCTGATAAAGCCTTCGTCACCCATAAATTATGCCAAAGGTTCAGTTCCCCGGTGATATCCAGGTTATAAAATTCTTGGAATGATTCTGCGTTTTTGTGTAGGTCTGCAATGCTGGTTTTTGTCATATACAAGGGATGTAGCCTGCTTAAAGCAAACGCCGGAGTATTTTCTTGGGAGAATCGAATATTCAATGATGAAATGAGTGAATCAATGTATGGTATTATCAGGGAACGCCGCCAATATTCGTTATCATTGTCTGATGGCGGATTACTTCTATGTGTTTGCTTATGAGCAAGACGTGGAACCGAAATTTCTATGTTCAAATCCATTGCAACAGCTCGTGCTTTTTGAAGTATTTCATTACTTATTCTATCAGGAAACTCGCGGTCATTTCTGAGAATGTCCTTGATATTTTTAATGTGTTTTCCTACCGAGATCATGTCGACCGATTTAGCTTGCAGTGCGTTAACTACTGGTTCTATAACTGCTGAATATTTGGCTATTGTTTGTAGAGAAACAATAAACACTGGTTTTGTAACGGCTGAATGCAACTGATATGCAGATTTTCTGGTGGCATAATTTCCCTCTACAGATAACGTTTCTAGAGATTTCACGAGCTCTGAAAAATGTTGAGAAAACTTTCTGATTGATTTATATTTTTCGGACCATCTCGTCTCACATAATCGTGATAGGTTTGGAGCGTAGTTTCGACGTGTAGTCGATTCTCTGAAAAACGTTATAACATCCTTTACAGTGGCGACAGTATTTCTAATTTCTGGCACTGCGTTCGCATCATTCACAACAAGGTTGAGTTTGTGACTTGAGCAATGAAAATATAAAGCACGAGGATATTTTTTTCTCAAAATGGCTTGTACGCCACCCTCTTTTCCTGCCATTGTAGAACAGCCATCGAATCCAAACCCTACGCAATCTTCTTTGGAGAGGTTAGAACTAATTAAGAAATTGTCAATTGCTTCGGCGATTGCGGAAGCATTTTGTGCTTTTAGTTCAACGAACCCTACAAATTCTTCTCTGATTTTACTTTTGCTTTCGTCGTAGAACCGCACGCCTATTGACAGCTGTTCTTTCCCAGATACGTCTGCTGTTTCATCAGCTAAGATTGAGTAAGCCATGGTCTTCCGAACCTCACTAATTACATTCTCCTGAATAACTTCGCCACATAAATTTATTAGTTCGTTTTGTATTCTTGGCGAAGTATAAATTGCATTTCGACGGCACTTTTCAAAGTGACTCTTTAATTTGTTGTCCCCTGAATCGATTCTCAACTTCAATAAATCTAATAAAACACCCTCATCTGCTTGTTTGCCCCTAAGAGGCATATCATGTGTACCGCAAAATACTATACAAGAAATAATTGATGACAATATTTGTCTGTTTTCATCGATTGCTTTTTGGTGTCCACTTTGCAGTTGGATGTCTACAGGAACATTTTCAAGAAAATTTTTTGCAGCATTTGTCGCCGTTTGGTGAAGGTTGGTCGTTGCATGCTTTCGGCAGTCTTCATGCATATTTTTGAACTTTAAATATGGCCTGACCATAAACGATCCCAAAATTCCTCTCACAGTGCTAATGGGCGGAGGAAACAAAACACAATACTTACAAAGAGCACCTTTTAGTCGCTTGGAATATACTAGCCATGGTGAATATTGATCCAACCAAGCATGATTAAATTTTCTTTTTAAATGGCTTGCATCACTTTCAAAATCGTAATTTCTGGGCGGGATCCAAGGATTTTGTAACAACTCCCTCTTCTTTTCCGTCGATAGCTGGGTAGCCAATCCAACATAACGACCCAGATCATTTTCATGACAGCCATCGTCCACTATAATTTCAGGATCGACGTTGACGTCATAAGTTTGTTGGGATGTCGATGGAGAAGAATAGTCGGCAACAGATATATTAAGAGGTTCTACTGAAGAATTTGACGCTTGTCCAATGTTAGCATGCAATGATATTGGCATTACATGAGTGGTTTTATCATGGTTGTCATTTTCATCGCTTCCACTGCTACTTTCCCGACCTTTTTTTCTTTTTTCGCGTGGCCTCCCTAAAAAATGGATACACAGAATTACCCTTACAGTGTTTAGGCGGGTTGCATAGGACGAAAAATCAAAGATCAAGTTTCACATTCTCTTGCATATGGTTTGAACGCCAAATAATCAAAACTAGGTAAGTAATTTGAAATAATACACTTGTTGTGACGTTAGAGAAAAGGGATTTTGTTGTCGGTATGATCTTATTAATAAATCCAAAATATTGCAAGGATCTTTCTTTTATGTTTTTTTTTTAACTTTTTTATCACAAAATATTCACAAATGTTATTTTAGCTATTATAACAAAACCACGTGTTGTAATTAATAAATTTAAATATTGTAAGTAATGCCTAAGATATACACTTACAAGAGAGTCATAGCCCCCCTTAAACAAATCAAATAATCATATTAAGTATGTACTTAAGTGTTTTGTTTTGACTCACCTCTTTCAAAGAATTTCCTGATATCCATTTGACGGAGTAATATTTCCAGTTGTTGCGCAGTAAACGTAAATCTCGTGTCTCCGCAACGAAACTATAAGACACTATCTATGGCGTATGAAATATTCGCTCGTATTCCACTCCGAACTGAATTGTATTCGAACTAAATTCACGTGCTCTGCCTTACGTTCCGCTTATATATTGAAAATATTCTCGCTCCCGAAATATGTAGAAAATACTCGAGCTCGACTCTATTTCCATCCTTGTCTTATAATACATGCTATCACTGTCTTTTCTTTCCGGAATAGTCCATGCTAGAATATTCTTCGTGGTATTGCTATTCAATACTAGATGTCTCTATTGACCGTATACAGTATACATTGAGCCTATTTCTTTTTACTGGAAAAAGTACTGCCGTCCGAAACTAGATGGCGTTAGATGTTATTTTCTTCCAATTATATTCAGCTTTAATCCTATATGGCTCTGATTGTCTCGTCGGAAGCGGAAACTACGAGATACCACGGTTTTGTGGGAGATTTAAATTATATTGCATCGCTAACAGTATACTAGAGTCTGTCTAGTGAGTCGCGGCACAGAAATAACCGCGGCAAATTTAAAAATAATTTAGTTGTAAGCACTGAATAGAATATGCTATGAAATTTGAGTTTGATACTTTCACTATTTTATTTTATGAACACTAAGAATCTTAAACTAAATCTGTACAGATATATACTACTTAAAATAATATGCAACATATTGAATATTATTTTATTTTAGCATAGCATTGAAAACAAAAATTATATAATAAAACCAAACTTGCATCAAAACCGTACTTAATTTTTATTTATTCTGTCTCGTAATCAAAATCAGATTCTAGAAATTAAATTATCGACTATAAATCATTACTGACACTTTCATTTGTTAGTGATAACTAACAAATAATAAAAACGAAATAAAGAAATAAATAAAGTGTATCAAAACTTGATCAAAACATTTTGCGTTTCGTTTGACGGCGGCTGAAGGTCGCCATATAAAATATTCTAATAAATACGTTGTGACACGACCGACACGACTCACTATACAGACTCTATATCGAATGTTGTAGAATATTTAACTATAGAAAATAAAGAACAAATCTGGCTGAAAAGATATTTTGTTTCCAACACTTCATTTTGCGCAGAGTAGGTAACACGTTTTTAATTTTTATTTGCCAAAAAAAATTACATTTATTTAATCTTCTAGGGGGGGGCAGCTGCCCCCCCCTGCCCCTACCTGGGTACGCCCTTGTCTTGGACAGAGGAATGATAATGTCGATGAATATTCAGCAAAATACTCTGAATGTGAAAGTAACAAACATTACAAAATGACTTGGAAACTTAAAGTTAGCTGCAGTCTAACTAAATTTAACTAAAAAGAAAAAATTGGTCCAAATCTAGACTAATAGTTCTTTAAGCCAGATGAATGATTTACCAAATGCATCTAACAGGATTAACACTAGATCCTTACTCAAGTATAACTAATAAATGAACAATAATAGTATTAACCAAATATAGTTAAACTTTTTCGAATACGTTCACCTCCTTATCAAATTTATAATACATTTTGTTTTGTTTTATGAAAATAGATGGGTCTGGTAGAATTTCCAGTATCTGGTCAAATGTCACAAAAGATTTATCATTATTATGTGTTCTGAATATTTGCGAGTCCTGGAATTTGCAAACTTTTAAAAACATCACCATAACTTCTTTATCGTCTAGTACATTTTGAACAATCGCAGCATAACGGTAACTTGTTAGTTTTGTTTTGTACTCGACAAGCACATAACTATCTTTGACGATGTTATTTGGTACCAAATCCTTCCACTTATTCTAGAGCTTGGGCCGGCTTCATCATCAGAATAGACTTCTTCGTAATGAATTCTTGGTAGCTTAGCTTTTCTGCGAACAAAGTTGCGTAAGGCCAAGTCATCATCAGAATCACTGCTTTCTTCTACCTCCATCTGAGCATTTTCTGTGTCTTCATCTGAGTAGTCTAACGTTCCACGAAAATAATTCGTATTTTCTATATCGAATAGGCTCAGTGTTAAAAATAAGTCTTGTGGTATAATCGTCAATTCTGACTTGATGTACCTGCATCGTGCCAACAAAGGGCTTTATGTTGTCTTGTTTTATTAAATTGCTGATTTGTTTTATACCTTCATCGTCAATTGAGAAGAATGTCACATTTTGTATATTGTTTTGTAGACTTTTGAGAAGTATTTCATATGAGCAAATATATTTTCCTTCAGCTACCGGCCTATCTGCTGTTCGTTTTGTAACTCCACCAACACTATCAGGAGCACCCTTGCTGTGTCCATACTTCCAGTAATTCCAGGAACACTTCCTAATTTTCGGATATAAATGATGGAGTTTCGTCGCTGACAAAGATAAGCGTATCTGCAGCATGCATCTCTAAAATGTAGGACAAAATTGGTTGAAGGTGTGCCCAAATTGCAGGAGCATCATGACGTAGGATTTGGGAAACTGTGCAGAATGATTTTGAATGGACAACATTTTTGAACCTGAAATAAATAACCACAGTATGCAGACAAATCTGTTGGCGTGATCCCCCAAAATGGAAGGCCTGAGTCTCTTCAGCGTATTTCAATGAATAGTTTTCACTAAAATCCATGTGGATCATAACTTCATTCTGCTTCAGCTCTGCTTTCTTTTTAGAAATCTGGATATACTGATGCAAAGACCTGCCTTATGTTTTAAGAAATTGATAACTGATTCTTCAAATTCAATTAAATTTCGGTCAAAGGCTTTATATACTTTTGCTTGACGGTTTTCATGACACTCTTTTTCTTTTGGGACTTGTTATCAAAATAACACTCTTTTTTTGTGGTCCATTTGAAGAAATGCCCGATTTGTGAGGTTTCGTATGGTTTGTACAAAGTGTTTTTTCTTTGCAATTTATGCATTCACGCAGCAAGCATTTTTCAGATTTTTTATATATATATACACGGATTTCTACGGCGGTCGCCGCTTCTCCGTACCCAGCCTCCAAACTTTTCTGTCATAACACATATATTCTTGTAAATCTCTAGCTGCCATTGCTTCGTTGATATCATCCCTCCAGCTTCTTCGAGGTCTTCCTCTTTTTTTTCGTTCCGGTGGTATCCATTCCAATACTCTTCTTGGCCATCTTTCCTCCCTCATTCTTTTTGTATGTCCGAACCATTTCAGTTGCTTCTTCTCAACTTCGTCTATGATATCTCTATCAAGGTCCATGTCCCTTCTGATAACTTCCTTTCTGACTCTTTCGAGTCTTGACCGTCTACAACTTCTCCGCATAAAATCCATTTCAGTCGCCCGTAATTTTCTTCTGTTGTCCTTGGTTACATCCCAACTTTCCGACCCATATGTAATTACACTTTTCACTATTGTATTGTATATTCTCTTTTTTGTATGTTTTTTTTTTAGATTTTTTTTCGCAACAAAAAGCCCTGATAACACCAGAAACATTGCCCATGCCAAGAACTTCCATCCGGTATACGCGACACGTGTCGCGTGCCGTTGCTTTGTGTCGTACAATCCAAAATGGTCGGTTCTTGCACCAAAAGGTATAACTGATGGGTATATCAGGATGTAGCACTTGAGTACTTGAGCTTCTCGACAGACACAGCGTTTTGAAGCTGTCAACATCATTAAAACGTTCTTTGTAAAAAACAGTGTATCTTGGTTATCAAAAGGTCTTCTTTATTGGTGTTTTTCTTTTTACCGATGAAGGGCGACTTAGGCTGAGCATACAAAGATCCAAAATTGTTCAAATCGAGCAACTCCATTTCTGTCACCTCTGCACCTGCTGACCGTATCAAATTTTGCCAGTCCCAGGGAGTGCATATTTTCATGATTGGTTCATTCTTCAGTATCCTTTCAATCAGCCCATGCACATGATCGACCTCCATGTGGGTGTGCCCTCTCAACAAAAATTTGTGTTCAGTAATATTTAAGTTAGGACAGATCTTGAGCAACCATAGGTAATTCACTAACATCATATTACGGTTCTGGCTAGGACAATTATCTGACCCAATCGCTAGTTTTTCAATATTACAGTTTACTATTATACTTTCGGCCCACTTCAGTAAAGCTGACGCTACCTCGTTGTCACGTTTTCCTGCCACAGACTCGTCCCAAATCATGCAGTATGGTTTTTTGTAGTAGCATCATAGATCATCAACTTGTAAGTCCACAACTTAAGATATTAGAAACTTTTATTGTTGGACAGATATGGGGTAGGAAGACACTTCTGTAAGTCTAACATTATTACTTTCACCTTTTCTGGCGATAATTTGCTTTCTTCTTTGTCATTTCTTTTCTGTTGATATCTGGCGTCTGCATCTTGAAGATGAGCATCATAATCTTGTTTTAATTGCTGCCTTCATTTCTTCCTGGAAGGCTTCTTTAAGTCGCAGAACAAACTTATCACAACTGTCACAAGTATCTCCCGAGGGCCTCTTGAAACCTAAATTGAATTCCGACTGAAAAATTTTCTTATACATTGAAAGCTTTGCGCAACTTGTTGTTCTGGGATTCCCTTCTCTTCATATTCAGCTAAATACAGATTGTACATCCTCTGTTTGTTCAGTTCAGGACCTAGGTACTTTATGGAGCTTTTGTTACGACAGTAGTGGCTTTAATAACATGGAAAAGAACTGATGTGTGATCGAATTCCATTGAGAACTTCTTCAGAGAGCTTATTCGAAGGATCATGCCGTCCTTGTATATCCTGGCTTACAAAGCCGCCAGTTGTTTCTTTTTTCCCTAATGTACTCAAAAAGACAACTTTGTAAACTTCAATTCTTTTAGTTGTGCTGTGTGACTTCATGTGAAAGTAATATGTTATGCTCTGTTTTCTTGCACTGCTGTTGTCCTTTGGTCTATGCCGAGCAGTCGATTTAGCTGCAACGTGTGAACGAACAAATTGAATTGAATTGAATTCGTGAAAAATTTGCTTTCTACTTTCTTGGTAAATCCTTACAGTGCAATTTCGTTTACATGGAACACAAGTTGATTTTAACGACTTTGCCTTAATTTTTTTGCCTGTCTTTGACGAGTGCCCTCCTTTCAACGTAGCTTCAACCCTTTTTTCAAGTATTGTTTTTTATCCTCGCCGAACCCTTTTGCTTCGCTCCACTGTGTTTCTTTCTTCCTGGGATCGTACTGAAGCCTCGTTGTCATGTTCAATATCTGCAGATGAAACGGTATTTGCAAGAGCATTCAGACCAAGAGCATCATTTTCTGATCCATCTTGTTGCTGTAAAAGAGCAAAAGAGGAGAAGCAAGTTACGAAACAGCCGTACTCGGACCCCACACAAACAGAACCTCTCATCTCCTCTCAATTTGTTTTTCATTTGGCATGCTTGTATGCCCAGAAGAGCAAAGGATGTGATAGCAATTTACAACGTGTATGATGAGAAAGCTCTAAATTTAATATGACTTGTATTACAATCAACACATACTTATGTCATTACAATTTATGTATCATGTATAATAAGTTATGTATAAATACTTGTACCCCTGTAACAGGGGTAATTACCCCCCCCCCCCCCAAGATCTTCTCAAAAAATTCAATTAAACGTCGTTTAACTTATTTTATTTGACATATTTATTTAAATTACAAAAGGGTTTGTTTTGCATTATTATAGTCATGCATATCTACTACTAAAATCTCTAGAGGCAAAATCAGGATCCTAATGCTATCGTCATTATCAATGTTTGTGCTGCTGGCGCTATTTATTATACTTCTTGTCCCATAATCGTCAGTGTTGCATACGTTGGATGTTGATGGCTGATCTAGAATTAAATAAAAGATGTATGCGCTCAAAATTTTAGATAAAACTGTGTCCCAAAACATAACCTCACTAAGCCTATTATTTACCTTCATCCTTTCTCACTTCTTTCAAGTTTTGCATCATTGCACACGCCCTCTGGCTGACCGCTTTTCGCAACATAGTAAACTTATTGTTATTAGGAAACATTATTTGCCACTTTTTAGCAAATACAACGCAATAACAACTACAGCAACAGCGCACTCACAGATTCACAAAACACGGTTTTGGAGATACGGCTGTTTACCATTTCACTAATAAGCGTGTAGTGTTGCCTAGAATACGCATTCACGGACCTACTGTTGTTTACCTTAATCTGAAATAGGATAGGATTCTTTTCTGACCAGAAATATGGGCAACCAACAAATCTAGAGTTACGAGCTTTTACCATAACATAAAATTGATTATGCCTAAAAAGAAAACAACATTAACTCAAATTCTCTTAATATTGGAGACACGATCCTTTACCTTAACGGTACTGTAATAATGTCCAGTTTAAATCGAATTTTAGAGATTTTCATTAAAATGCAGACCTCCAACCGGAAACTAATAAAACACAGCTTCATTGTCAGATTTTGGAATTTTTGGTATCATGAAGTACCTAGAGCTCCACCACTTAATCAACGAAAGACAATATGGATCCCGACACCAAAGATCAACTGGAAATCTCCTGGCTTACGTCACACATGTGTGGAGCAAACTCATCCAGTCATTTGGCAAGGCTCACGTCGTTGCTCTCGATATTTCAAAGGCATTCGATCAACTGTGGCATGCAGCTCTCCTATACAAGCTCCCGTCTTATGGGCTCCCTGTTAAACTTTGCGGTTGGCTCGCAGACTTCCTCTCAGGTCGGAAAATCTCTGTCGTGGTAAACGGCTCTTCCTCTTCTTTCCATAGCATCGATGCTGGGGTTCCGCAGGGATCGGTATTGGCTCCTGCATTGTTTCTTCTTCTTCTTTCAGTACCATCTCGTCAGCGGAGGTTAGCGGCCATCATTTGGAACTGTTCTCTGTCTTCGGCTGAACGAATGATTGTGCAAGCCTCTCTGATATTAAACCACTGGCGTAAGTTCCGAAGCCAGGAGAACTTTTTTCGCCCGATCCCTCGTCGTCCTTCGATCTTTCCCTCAACGACATTGTTTCTGCTTCACATTAATGATCTACTCTCTAGCACTAGAAACCGAATCCACAGATTTGCGGATGACGGTACGCTGCATGCAGGCATCATGAGCAATAGACCGATGTCTTTGGTCGAGCTGGAACGTAGAAGACTGGCAGTGGCAGCTTCACTTTCAAAGGGTCTCGATACCACTACCGCTTGGGGGTCAATAATATAGCAAAATTTAATGCTTCCAATTCCCAGTATTGTATACGCTATCTAACAAGAAGTGCCCAAGCCAACACCAGGTTCTAATGAATAACCGGACTTTGCCAAGGAGTCACTCATTCAAGCTGTTAGGAGTCAACATTACAGAAAATCTGATCTGGCACGAACACGTTGCGTCAATTGCAACAGCTGCTGGTAAAAAGCTTGGGTACCTATTTAGAGCCAGAAAGTACTTTTCACCATGTAACCTCCTCACGCTATATAAAGCCCAGATAAGACCTGGCCTGGAGTATTGCTCTCATGTCTGGGGAGCTGCTGCCCCTACTACCCTATCTATACTAGATGCCGTCCAGAGAAGGGTAATTCGACTAACTGGCGACCCGGCCTTAACGCGCCACCTCCAGCCACTTTCTCACCTGCTATTTAGGCTCTGCCTGCGCGGTCTGCTCAGTTGTTGGGTTATTATCGACTAAAAGAAAGCGATCATGTATCTCAAATACTACGCGAGTTAGTGTCAGCACATGTTGTAAATCTTTAATCTCTTATAAGTCTGAACAGGGTAATAGAAAAACAAAGCATCAGACCCTCTCTCAAACTCCAGGTGTGGGTTTATTTAGAATAAGTAGAAATACAGACAAAACAAAACGTGTTCTACTTCGCAATGGTTCTGAGTGAAGGTTAACAAAAAATCTTATTAGCAATATTCTTAAAGTCAAAATAATCGTTGATTTACATAAAAGTTCATGTGGCTCACCAGCTCCGTAACTGCCGCACCAGCCTCAACGTGGTACGGATGGGTTGCAGTGGCTCTTTGGGTAACTGCTACAGGATTATTAAGGGTCCCGTCAACAAAAGGGGCCACTGGAATAGCTAATTTCATGTTTTTCGTACGGTGGTTCACTCCGTTTTTCCACCCTCTGTCGAGAGCATCCAGCAAACACGTATCCGAATATCGGCGGATCGATTCTCCGCCGGTTCAAAACAGCGCGGGTCCCCATCTCATCTTTTACTTATTATTATTGCCTGAAGATATTTTTTTTGGTAGAGGTAGGTTACGGATCAGTTACTGAACATATGAACTGAGACTATATCTACAATACCGGGTGCCCCAGAATATCCTTACACACAATATTTTGTATTATTATATATATTTTTATAAAATAAATATCATTTGTCTCTGCAAGTACCACATCACTTGACAGATAGTTTTTACACTGAGAACAATTGAACTTCTGAATATTTTTTATCCAGCAAAATACATTATTCCACTATCTTCCAACATAAAAGTGTTGCCTTGTGCAATATCAATGGTTGAATCGGCATCACTTCCATCAGATGACTCTTCCATATAGCAAATTTGACCCACTGTCAACATGTCCTGGATAAGGTTCTCATCTGGACAAGATTCAGAATTACCTGAAGTAGATGGGTTCATCAAGTTCATCGCACAGTTGGACTTGAACGCAGCTTGGAAGGTTCTGACTGTTGGGTTCCGATAATAACCACCCTTTTGCCTATATATAGAAAACTGGTTTTCTAAAACATCTTGGTTCATTCGGACAGTCAGAAGATATTTATAGCCTTGTTCCAACTGCTTCTGGTACATCATTTCCACTGCATTAATGGTTTGTACAGAACTATCAAAACATGGCACTCTTTTAACACTTTACTTTTAGCAGAATATTTTGTGCAAATTGATGACATAATTGATTTAAAGGCTGCACCCCAGACTGGAATGCAGTATTTGATAATGGCTTCAGCCAAGTGCTGTATACAGAATTATTAGATTTTTTCTTGACAGAATGTCCCGTAATTAATAAAAACCGAACCCAACGTACGGCTGGCGGCTAGCTACCTACTGTGACCTGTGTACCCGTTCCAGACGCACAAAAAACACTTTGGTTCACCACTTGTACGCACAGAAAAATCAATGCCTTACAGTGGCGTGCCACAAATAGATAAGGTAGGGCGGCGGTTTGCAATGTTGAGTAGTGAATTCAAGAAAGTGTACAAAAAATGAATTTATCTTAAAAAATCACCAAATAATTAACCGTGCACTTTGCGGTAAAGACATGCCCATTTTCCTAGTTCTAGTTAAATTTGGCATCGGATTTTTAATTTTTGTTATGGGTACTTGAATAGTCTGCTGAATACATCATGATTAGTCATAAAAAGTGATTGGTTAACCAAAACTTCGATGTAAGGTCTCAAAATAGTATAATTTTAAAAGAAAAATTCATTAATTTTTATCATAACCCTATTTCGGGGATACCTAATATGTTGATACTCAAAAATTACCCCCCCCCCCCCTCCCCCTTGACTGCGACCTGTATACGCGCCTGTAATGTTGATGACACCAACCTATAATGGTGTAAACGAAATTGATTCTCAATGAATGTGGCTGTGATTATTGGGCAGTGGCATTGTCTCAATGTTCAATTTACCACTGACACTTCCTTGCATGCCATAAAATCAGACAACTCTACAGCATAGTTACTTGCGGGTGGTAACTTGTGTCGCCAGGAAACTCAGTGGCACGAATAATGGCCAGAAGTCCTCTATGGGTTCACTTCCAGAAGGAAGTACAATGTAATCTACACTTGTCTGTACAATAACCTCCACTACACTACATCATGAAATAACATGCATTGCCAATATCAAAGCAGGTGCTGCTAGCAAAGTTAATGACTAGGAGTAGCATATCTGTTTGGATTGTGTTGTTTTATTTATTATTATTGCCTGAAGATATCTTTTTGGTAGAGGTAGGTTACGGATCAGTTACTGAACATATGAACTGAGACTATATCTACAATACCGGGTGCCCCAGAATATCCTTACACACAATATTTTGTATTATTATATATATTTTTATAAAATAAATATCATTTGTCTCTGCAAGTACCACATCACTTGAGTTTTTACAGTTTTTACACTGAGAACAATTGAACTTCTGAATATTTTTTTTTGTCAAATAGCCGGCAAAGTACATTATTGCACAATCTTCCAACACAGAAGTGTTGCCTTGTGCAATATCAATGGTTGAATCAGAATCACTTAAATCAGATGACTCTTCCATATAACAAATTTGACCCACTGTCAACATGTCCTGGATAAGGTTCTCATCTGGACAAGATTCAGAATTACCTGAAGTAGATGGGTTCATCAAGTTCATCGCACAGTTGGACTTGAACGCAGCTTGGAAGGTTCTGACTGTTGGGTTCCGATAATAACCACCCTTTTGCCTATATATAGAAAACTGGTTTTCTAAAACATCTTGGTTCATTCGGACAGTCAAAAGATATTTATAGCCTTGTTCCAACTGCTTCTGGTACATCATTTCCACTGCATTAATGGTTTGTACAGAACTATCAAAACATGGCACTCTTTTAACACTTTACTTTTAGCAGAATATTTTGTGCAAATTGATGACATAATTGATTTAAAGGCTGCACCCCTGACTGGAATGCAGTATTTGATAATGGCTTCAGCCAAGTGCTGTATACAGAATTATTAGATTTTTTCTTGACAGAATGTCCCGTAATTCATAAAATTTATGGATTAGACTCCTTAAGCGTTTAGACATAAGTAATATATGTTCTGCCCATTTTAAATGCTGATCAATTATAATTCCTAGATACCTAAGAGATTTGGTCTTTTCTATTATGCAACACTTATATTGTTTGGTATTATCACATGATGGCTCATGTAATCTAATATCAATTTCTTTTGGTTGACCCGCAATTATAGGCGAGAATGTGATATATCTAGTTTTTTATGTTTAAGGAAAGTTTGTTGCTAATTAGCCAAATATTGATTTTTTTTCATACTAGATTCAGCAATGGTTTTGACATTTTCCCAAGAAGGACCTCTAAAGATAACGGCAGTATCATCTGCATAGCAGGTTATATCACTTTTGAAATGGTTTATTTTAGTAATGCTGTTAATATAAATTAGAAAAAGAATGGGTCCTAAAATAGCACCCTGGGGTCCCCTATTTGTATTAAGGACTCTGAACTAAAATTGCTCCCTATTTTTACTCTTTGAACTCTATCAGATAAATAATTGATCATTAACTCTAAGGCAACTCCCCGTATGCCATAACTATTAAGTTTTCCAATTAGTAATTTGTGGTCAACGGTGTCGAAAGCCTTAGCCAGGTTGAGGAAGATGGCTAAGCTCTTTTCCGATCTATCCATCGCCTCCACTGTAGTGTTTACCAAGCTAATTATCGCATTTTCAGTATTCGACTATTTTATAATTCCAAATTGTCTCTCTGTAATAACTTTATGTTTGTATAAAAACTCTGTTAATCTCTTCTTGATAGACTTTTCAAAAAATTTTGTGATATTATTTATGACTTATATTGGTCTATAATTATTTATCTCAGAAGTTTTACCAGCTGCTTTGAAAATTGGAGTGACGTTTGACATTATCCGCTGTTGGGGAATCATCATCATCATCATAGTCACAATGTCTTAACAGACATGTTGTGAACTCGTAAAATGCATTTACTCATTTTACGAGTTTCTCTTGGCATATCTTTAAGAACGCAGTTGACATACGGTGTCCTTCAAGGGCATTTTTTAAATTATCCCAGGCCTCCTTTGCAGTCTTTGCCTTGAAAATATGTACATAACAACAAGTTTTAACAAAAACACCTATTTTAGCTAATGTCTTAGCGTCTCTCTCTCAGTATCAAGCTGAGAACACACATCAACATATCCAAATAGTCCTTCCAAGTCTCATCTTCATCGCAAACTTCCAACTTGCCTGACCTTCCAACTTTTCTATGTTTGGTACAGAAGCTGTCGTTTGTGAATAGGTAACGTTTACTGGAGAGGTTGATGCAGATTCTGTACTGTTTGTAGCCATTTTACTAGCGAGGTTGAAGGTATATTGGGGCCCCCCACGCCAACACTATTTCAAAGTTTTTCTCAAGAAAATCGGTGACTATGTGTTTTACATCCGCCTTGCACAGTTCCTAGGCTCATAACCTGTTGTGCAGTGGAAATGCGTTTCTGTGTCGATGTTCTTAACAGACATGTTGTGAACTCGTAAAATGCATTTACTCATTTTACGAGTTTCTCTTGGGATACCTTTAAGATCTTTAATGCAGTAGTTTCCCATTTGCTTTCTGCATCCTCATGCCGTTGACCAAATGGTATCAACCGGTTCATCCGCCTTTAGGGGCAGTTTCTCACCCCAAGGACAAGGTATCCTGACTCTTCTCAACTCGTCCACCCAAAGCTGTTGGTTGAAAAGAGGTTACGGCTTATACCGGCAGTAGTTCGGTTCCTTTTAGTCGCCTTTTACGACACGCAGGATATACGATTGGAGATATTCTAACCCGCCCCCACACGGCACGGGGGAATGATTCCTGTTAAAAAACACTGATTTATGATATAAACTAATGGTTTAATTAGGTGATAATGTTTTAATGTTCTAACACTAATATCATCTGGCCCTGTGAGCAATTATTTTTCAAGCTGGAAATGATATTTATAAGTTCATTCTTGGTAACTGGTTCAAGAAATATCGAGTTATTGGCTGATATATCTGATAAAATGTTTTTTGGTAATTGTTCATTCGGAATATTTTCACAAATTTCTTTTCCAATATTTACGAAGTATTTATTAAATTCGTTAACTCTTATACTCTTATACTGTAATTGTAATACCGTTTCTAATTGCAGTATGTGTACTTTCTATGGATTTTTTAGTTTTTTCTGCAGTAACATCATGAATAAGATTTCAGATTTTTTTATAATTAGTTCCAGCCTCATTAATTTTAGTCTTATAATAGTCATTTTTAGTTTTCCTTGATAGTGAGTAAAGTTTATTTCTATAAGTTTCATTTTTAGAGTCTAGTTCAGGTGAAAAGTTTTTTAGCAGTGCTCTTCTTAGATTATCGCGATCTATTATGGAGTTTATAAGAGCATTCGTGATCCAGGGTTTAATTTTAACTAGCTTTTTTGTTTAAATCTTATTATTTCAGAGGAAGAAGAAATGTAGTGATTAAGTTTATCAATGAAACTATTATAAGATTGTTGAGGATTTGTTTGTGTTTAGTCAGTTTCCCATTTTTCAGTATGAAGTAATGAGTTCAATTTGTTGTAGTCGATTTTGTTGAAAGTTTTATAATTATAATCAATCGGTTTTCAGCCGCGTCTGTTATAGCCTGATTCAAATTCTCTTCAGTATTAGTCGAATCTGTCTTAGTCTGATTTAAGTAAGCGATCTTTATAAGTTGACACTTCCTGTCTCTGTTCATTGTCATTAGACCTAGCATTTCTATTTTCGTTTCGATTTGCATGACGCCAGTTTGTATTTTGAATCGAATTTTCCCTATACGGATTTTGTCTCCCTATGTTCCGATTATTATTATTTCCGAAACCTCTATTTCGATACTGATTATTCGCCGCTTCCTCTCCCAACCTATCTAATTTCCTCAAATAGTGTTCCACGTCTTCTACATGTCTGTATCCCGAATTCATTAAACCTCTATGTACTTCAGGTAGAAAATGCGCAATACACATTTCCAATAGCTCGTCTTCATCCATTGATTTCGACAAATATCGAGATTCGCGTATCAATTTTAAGAAATGATCCGCACGCAAACCTCCCTCGTATTCCCCGAACTTAATGCGCGATAAAATGTCCCTTTATTTATCGGTTGACCAATATCTTTTTATAAATTCCTGCTTGAATGTCGCAAAGGAACTAAACCCTTTTATTTCAGCCCACTCTTGCACCGACCGTCTTAAGGAATTCATGGCAAAATATAAACGTTTTTCACACGGAACGCCAGCCTCTTCAAACAAGGACGTCAATTTGTTAATAAACACCACGGGATGCAACTGACCGTTTGGTGAAAAATGTAAATTCAATCCCCCTAAATCTTTCCAGGTAGATATGTATTCTCTTCGGTTCCCTGGATGAATGCCACCAGCATGAACCTGGGTATCCCTTTTTTTCATATGACTATCTTCATTTGGTTTATCACCTTTTGACAATTTATTTACATCTATTTTTGCCGACAAATCTGTTAAATTCTGACAAATCTAGGCTAGATTGTTATCTAGATTACAGGAAAATGACTGCATCATCTTTTCAAAAATTATTAGCCAAGGTTTGGTTTAAACTAATACTAAAATTATCAAATGATTTCAGTAAACATTCGCTAAGCCTATCAGTAGATGCCGCCTCCTCTAATTGCTCTAAGTCTACTTCACTGGAATTCCCATCCTTTTTTTGTTTCTTAGGTGGCGCCATATCGACTAACCTAAATAACTCAACTTATACCCAAACTAAACAATATCACACTGTATGCAACAGCTAATCTAAAACCTTCAACAATAATACATCTACTACCTAATATATTTAAATGAACAATCTGCAAAAACTTATGATGCAATGCATATCTTAAGGGTCCGTTATTGTCGCTAAATATTCACAATATACGTAATACAGTCTATACTGGTGCTCAGATTTATATACCAGTATATTTATTAACAAAAAAATATGGAACGGGCTCACCGTAGACAACCCAACGTTTTCCTCTGATGTCTACTCTCCCACGCTGCTTTCTTATATCGCCTGTTGTCAGTGTTGAAAAGTATGCACCGACCAACGTGATGCCTCCAGCTTCCAGTGATTCAGTCGTCTCACCGTCTGCCAATTTCTTCACTCGTCGAAAACACTAACTTCGCCGCAAGATGGGACGCCAAATGCAGAGGGCCTTACTATTTGCAAGGCCTAGCCTCTTTTCTTCTTATCAATCAGGGTGTGGGTAGAAGTCTTGTGTGTTAGACCGCGAGTTAATGAGCGGCAGTTTCAAAAGTTTTATATTGCAAGCAGAAAATACAGTAAAACCGCGTGATACGGCATACAGACATCTAAAACTAAATCTATTTTTTTAGACAGCTTCAAGTGACACCCCGAAAATTTTCTGTCACTTTCACATATCACCCGATTCCGCAGTCGCAAAATCGCCTCTTAACACTAAGAACTGACAACATCAATAACGCTACAATTTAGTTCCACCCTGGGCCTGTTAAAACTATAGTGATGATGATCATGCACTGAGTCGATTTCAGGATATCGATCAGTCTTCTTTTACTGATTACTTGGAACAATATGAGTCCCTACCACGGAGGTATATAAATGACATGTATAAATATATTGAAAACAAAGAATTTGATCACAAGTATGGTGTTCGACATGATAAAATTACAGAAACTTTTATGGTGGATGATTCAAAACTAAATATAGTAGGATCAGATATTTATGTGCAAGGAAAATGATATAAAGGTACACCAGGTTTGTATGAGTATGCGAATGATACAGTGTTCACTGATGAGGATAAGAAAAATTATAAACAAATAGTTTATAAGACAAATGCGCATAAAAGGTATTACAGACCGAGTGAACAAGTAAATGGTAGTAAATTAAAAAAATATAAAAATATTATTGCTCCTAGTATAAAAGGTCAAGTGTTAATGATGGATGACTGGTAATAAGAAGGATTACATCTATTGGGACGATTCAAATGAATTAGTCGATAAGCTGCGTCTCCTACTATCTTCTCAAGTGGCAGGTCACACGGGTCATAAAAATGAGATAATTTCATTGACTGAAGAACTACGTGAAGCTGATATTATATTATGAAGACAAATTTCATTACTGATGTAAAACGGCAGGTAGTTAATGAAATTCATAAGCCAGCTCGTATAAACTTCAAACGTAGAAGAGTTATTTTAAAATCTTTATATGATCTATATCAAGCAGATCTTGTTGAAGTGATTCCATATGCAAAAGAAAACCAAGGGTATAAGTATATATTGGTTTTAATAAATTGCTTTTCAAAATATACTTGGGCGATACCGGTAAAGAATAAATCAGGGGCGGAAGTGACGAAAGCAATGGAGAAAATTCTTGAGAAAACGAAGACACCAAAAATCTACAGACTGATGCTGGACTAGAATTCTTTAATAAAGACTTCAAGAATTTAACGAAAAAATATAACATAAACCATTACAATGTATTCAGTGAAAAAAAGGCATCTATAGTAAACCGTACCTTGAAAAGCATGATGTGGAAAAAGTTCAGTTTGCGAGGTATCTATAAATGGATAGATATTGAAATTATAAAACAATAACCCATAACTAGAAATCAAACTCACTGATGACTACTGGGACCCCTGCCAGACCACTTCGTAGGTCTGCTCGAACTTATCTCTATCATAGAGAAACTCCTGCTGCGCAAGTTGCGAGAACAGCGACGAAATTGCGTTGTAATACGCCAATAGGGCGTCGTTCATGTCTCCGGTATCTGCACTCGCCGAAGTTGTAGTCTTCTTATCCTTGCTATGATCTTTTATAGCAAGCGATGTTCTGATCTGCTGAAATTTGCGGATCCAATCCCCGTGCGCCTCGCAAATGTACAGCTTCCCCTCCGGGAATCTGCGCTTCGGGCCGTAAGGTGCACTTTCACCCACTCCGTTCAGGGTTTGCAATGCCTGCGACCGATGTTCAACCAATGAGAAGTTGAGTTTCCTCATTGCGCGCAAAGCTCTTCCCAGCTCCTCCAAATCGTACCAGCTGCAAATCGCGTGAAGCATCGCCATCTTTGAGAATGGCACATACCTTCCCGTGGGCTGGACAGTGGTGAACTGCATCGCCTCTACTTGTTCCGTCGTCATTCCGGGTGGTCGCGCTGCAAGAATCGTCTCAACAGTCCTGCGAAGTTGTGCTGATGCTGCGTTGAAATCACTCTCCGGGCTGATTATCTCACGACTATCAGTCTCAGAGAACCTGCGTTGATCCAGAACTCTGTCCCTAGAGGCTGTTCTGAAAACTCTAGAAAGTGCTGCTCGATCTACTGAGCGGGTCTCGTATCGATGTGTAAGTCCTCGAACAACGCTTCTTCCTCTACTTGATGTTGGTGGTTGATTGCTCATTTTTATATACGATCAAAAATAGTAACAGTAGAACACATAGTACAATCAAAATGAAACCTATTGACGTGAAAAATAAACATGAAGCAATGCCATTGAAGACTGTTTATAGAGAAATTAAAATGGTTGACTTGAGTAATAAAGTCAAGTAGAAAGGCTGCTGAGGCCACTAAAAGGTTAGCAAACATGGGCTGCTAAACAACAAGTAGTCAGAGTCATAACCATAGGATATATTTCATTCATTTGAAAAAGTATAAAAAAACATCCGGTATTGTATTTTTTAAATTAATTTGTCATAAATAAAGTCCAACTTTGCAGCAACATAATCAGCAAAGTTACGGCTTGCAGATGATAACCCCTGTTGCTGCAAAGGGACAGATGACAGATGAGGTTCTATGGCTGATGTAAGTGTGCTCAAGGACTTGGTCATTTGATTCAATATGCCATCATCTGCTGAATTGGCAGATAGCTTTCTCTTCTTAGACTTTGGAGTGCCAGATACCTTAGATACCTTAGTTGAGCTTGGTTTTGCATATAACCAGCTCGGGCCGGCTCCATCAGAAGACAGTGTTGTCGGTGACGTTAAAACTGGTGACAGCATAGCTGGGCTTGAATCTTGAGACAGATCTAACATTAGTAGACCCTTCTGTGAATCTTCATCCACCTAAAAATTATATATTATACATATAATATGTATATATACAGTGGTAGAGTATATATTCATATATACTAGCAGAAGGTAGTCATATGTCAACTAGCCCATTGTCCAAAAATCAGGTTGCTGATGAGTGACGTCTTGCAGAGAATCTACGGCAGGTCTTGGGTCCATATCGTCGGAAATCAGTGCCAGCTCCACTTCTTTGTGACTCGATACGCTTCTTCCTTTCTCTCTGCGCATTTTGTTTCAGAGCCTGGAACTTGTTCTGAATATCTGCAAGTCACATCGGACTTCACACTCTTAACGGCATCAACAATCGAGTCTATTGCCTCCCTCCGCTTGTTGCGGTTTTTATAATTTACAGACTTCACCTTATACAGATTAGGCCACTTTCGGTACTCTTCTAGTAGCACAGTTACTTGTTCTCGTGTCCAGGACATGATGGCACGGTAGAAAAATAGAAAACCAAAGCAAAACAACTCACAGTAAACACAATAAAGCAAAGCGAACAAGCTAACCAAGCTTACAAAATTGAAGTTAGATATATGGCCTCTGATACCTGTCACCTGTCAAAAATACATCTTTAACCATCTGCGCTGATTCTCACGCAGTTCCTAGGCAAAATAATAGAACATGTTCTATATTTTTATGACGATAATTTTCATGAAAAATTTTGTTATAATTCCTTCATACTTTTTTTTCCAGGAGCCTTACCTTACTGTCCCCGTCAATACTTAAGCCTTAAGGCCTATTGTGTTATTGCTCCTCTCATTTACAGTATCCACTCTAGCAATCTGGATCCCTGCATAAGTTTATGCAGTTTACCTACTGGTCCTGGTGCTGAGCTGTACTCCATTGGTTCTAGCTTGGTCTTCCCAAAGACCTCTTGTCTCTTGTGATCTAGCGCTTCGCACTCACAGAGCACCTGTAGGGCTGACTCAGTTCCTCTTCCACACAGTCTGCAGTTGGGGTCTCCATTGTAGAGTCCCATCTTATTCAGGTATTCCTTCAGACCACAATGTCCTGTGAGGAGACCCGTCGTTATTCGGAGCTGATTCCTACTCAAGGAGAGCAGTGTTTCAGCTGTTTTCTTGCATGGAGCTTTAATGAATTTTTTTCCATGAAAACATCCTGGCAACAAGTTCCACTGCTCCTTGTGCTAATGTTTCATCCATTCTCCGACCTGGTGTCTGATGTGCTTTTAGACACCCCCAGGGTGGGTTCTGCTCCAATGTATAGAGCAGACGAGCTTAGAATGCTTGGTTTCTGCGCTACATAGTGTGCGAGAAGCAAAAGCTATAGGTAAGTCTTTACCAACCGGTCCTTGGGAAGGTACTGCGCCAATTGCGAATGCGCTAGCATCGGTGGTAAGTATGAAAGGTTCTTCGAAATTAGGATAGATAAGTATTGGGTCGGAAATAAATGCATTTTTAAGTTCGACGAATGCATCTTTGCAATCTTTGGAAAAGTTAAAGTCGATGTCTTTCTGGAGGAGTCGGGTGAGTGGCTTAGAGATTTTTGCGAAATTTGGGATAAATCTACGATAGTAGTCCTAAAAATGATTTGATGTCTTTAGGATTTTTTGGTTCTGGAAAATTTTCGACCTTCGACCTTTGCAGGATTTGGTTTTACGCCATGTTCAGTGATTAGATGTCCGAGATACGCAACTTCCTTACGTAAAAGCTCGCACTTATCGGGTTGAATTTTTAGGTTAGACTTCCTCAACCTTTTGAAGATTTCCGATAATCGGGAAATGTGCTCATGTATGGTGGCTGAGTAAATAATTATGTCATCCATGTAGACAAGGCAGCGCTCATTTAAGATACCTAAAAGAATGTTGTCCATAACACACTGAAACGTACTAGGGGCATTCTTTAATCCGAATGGCATACGCACAAACTCGTAATGACCATTCTCCACGGAAAGGCGGTTTTGGGAATACCATTGGGCTCGATTTCTATCTGGTGAAATCCAGATGCCAGATCTAAGGTAGTGAAGTATTGACATTTACCCAATTGGTCTAATAAGTCCGAAATATTAGGCAATGGATATTTGTCGTCTACTGTAGATTCATTGAGTTTACGGTAGTCTATGACTACACGCCATTTCTGTTTGTCAGAGGCGTCCGGTTTTTTGGGGACTACCCAGACAGGGGAGGACCAGGGTGAAATAGATGGGCGAATAATGTTCTCATCCAACATTTCAGAAAATTTTTTTACATCCCCTTTATGAACCTGAGGATACCTGTAAGATTTAGTAAAAATTGGTTTTGCATTATTAGTGTCTATGGTATGTTTAATTTCGTTAGTAAAGGTGAGTTGATCACCTTCAATATAGAAAATGTCAAGGTATTCTAGACAAAAGTTTACAATTGACTCTTTCTCTTCGTCATTTAGGTGGTCTACTCTTAATTGATCTTTGATAGTTTGAATTCGATCGACGTTAGCGTTGCAAGAATTAAAGTTGTACATATTCTAAAAATCAGGTAAAGGTTCAAAAGTCAAATTAGAAAAACAGATGGTTTTGGGAATAGCATTCGCATTTATTACTGATGTAAAGAATTCACCATTTTCATTTATGTGTACTACCGCGATAGGTAATCGCGTCAGTATTTTTTAAATTACATTTTAACTTAAACAAGTTTTCCATTCTGGGCTCGATTAGAATTTGATTTATTTGACTAACTGGCTGGGCAAGGATTTCATTAGCAATGGAAGTATTGTTCGTATTTTTGTGAAGCGGTATGGTTTTAAAATTGGTTATTAATTGTTGCGATTTTAAATCGATTACGCATTGATAGTGATCTAAAAAGTCAAGTCCTAAGATTTCGTCGAATTCTATGCTTAAATTACAAATATAAACCTTTTGTGGATTATTAGGTGCGAATGAGACGAGAGTAGATTGTTCAATGGAAATTTTTTGGTCAGTTATGACTTGAACAATAACGTTTTCTTGAAAACGAGTTTTAACATTTTTGGCAGTATTTTCTTTAAAGACAGAAATTCCTGCTCCGGTATCGATGAGTAATTTGTACTGATTAGAAGCATCATTAATATAGTAAAGATTTTTGGTATTAGAAGTATTAAGGTTTAAAGAAATATTTGCTCTTGACTCGTTGTTGAGTTGTTGATGTCGAGCGATTGGAATTGTGTCGCAATCTGGGCTATTGTTTCTTTATTCTTGGTTTGAATAGGTGGATGGTTTTGATCTGACCGGAGGAAAATTTGCTGTTTGCGAAGTGGAGGGTGCCTGATATTTAAAATTGTCTTGAGGAGAATTTTCTGGACAGGGAAAGAAGTTGTCCGGAGATTGGTATTCTTCAATTGCATTGTACGATTGGTAATCATCGAATTGGCTTTGATCAGAATAGTACTGATCGTAAGTATTATTGGTATAATACTCATCGTAATGGTAGTTTGAGGGATAATAGTGAGAGTCGTCAAAATTCATCATATGGGTTCTATATGATTGTTGCTGATTATGGAAATTTGGGTTCCTCTGAATGACGGATGGGCGAGGATATTGATTTGAATTGTTTTGTGATGAAAAATTTGGTCTGGGACTTCGTTGGAATTGATGATTGTTCACTACTTGCGACGAGGTTGGTCTTTGAAGATTTTGATTTTGGTAATAATTTCCTCTTGGCTGGGCTAGAGCACGGCAGTCGTTAGAAAAATGACCAAGACGGCCACATTTAAAGCATTTGATTGGTTGGGAAGGAGGTCTTCTCACAGAATGATTCGAGGGTCTTGGTGAAGGCATTGGGGGCCTATTGGTTTTTTGACTCTCGAAATAGGAGAGCTGGAGCTCCCGTCTGATGCGCACTTGGGCTTCAAGCAAGTCTCTGGGATTACTAACACGAATGATGTGTGCTAGACGATAATCTAATCCAGTCAATAATGTGCTTAATATCATGGTATCGATTAATTGACATTGGGCAGTTTTCTGAAGTGGGGTCATATTTGCACTTTTTTGGATGCAGGCGTGCATTTTGGAATTTAAAACCTGAAGTCGGTTGAAGAAGGTAAGTGGAGATTCATTTTGCTGTTGTTTTAGCCGTTGCAACACAGTTCTTGATAAGCATGCATTTTGAGTAATAGTAATGGAGCATACTTTCCTTCGCTATTTTCTTTCTATCAAGCATTTTCTTTAAGTTGTCAACAAAATATGCGTGTGATGGGAACGCGTTGAGAACAGCCTTTTTCCATTTATCCCAGGTTTTGTTGTATTCCAATAAGCCATTGTACCAAATTCTGGCCACTCCGGCTAGCTTAGTTTGCAAAAAATAGGATTTTTTTTAGGTCTGTCCAGCTATAAATCAAAGCCAGCTGTTCGATTTTATTCAGCCACGTAATGGCGCTAATATCGCCAGCTTCCGGGTCAAAATTTGGCACCAGCTCACAATGGGAAAATTATTCGGAACTGCCCGTCGATTGCTGCGGCACTACTACATTTGATGACACGTTATTAACCGGAATTTGCATTTGCTCGATAACAGCATGCACTTTTTTGGCAATAATGTCCTCAATTCTTCTCTTTTTGGACCTCCGCGACACATCATTTTTTTCACTGTCACTGTCACTATCACAACTCGAGCTTGAGGATCTCTCCCGCACTCTTTCTGTTTGGTGTTTTCTGTTTTCGCGGCTTTTCCGTTTTTTACAGTTTTCATCGGAATTTTTACCATCCCTGTGATCGGACTCGATATTATCACTCATCTTAGCACGCACGGTAATCCCACTTCCGATATGTTACGCTGATTTTAAATAAAACACCGTCACCAACAATCAACCGATATATTCAAAACGTAAACAAAAATCTCGAGCGCAACCGGACGGGCCAAAAGCATATCACCGACTGTGTCGGCGTACACCGATACGAAGATGTTTATCGCAGCTTAGCAAAAAAGACAAAAACCTGACATCGTCTACCCGCCGGATGGCTCACAACAAAGAATATCACAACAACTAATAAATACAGACAAATCAACAAACGGAATAAATGAATCTAATATTTAGGTATATAATATAATAACAATGAAAACGTTACACATGATAAGAACTAAAGTGTAGTCTACTTTCGGATATAACATATAATATCAAACCTGACGCATAGCGATGGCCTCCTCCTTCCCCTACATAACCATTTAACCTCCGCGGGGAAATAACATCATTGGTCTTTGGTGTCTTCCTTGATATTGTGCATCTATGTCGTAAAAGTAAATCAATTATACACAGGGTGTAACAATTTATGCTCATTTCTGATTCCTCAATTTTTTTCTTTGCCTCTTCTTGATTCTTGACAACGAACTATATATTCGGGTTCTCTAATTGCCATGTTCCTTTTTTTGCGAGGGTCGACTAATTCTGGTAGGTAACAAAGAGTGCCAACGTGCTATTTCTCATATATTATTGGTAGCATGATATGAAGGTAAATATATAATAGATTTTAATGTGATAATCAATAGATTCACTAGTATTGAGCAATCGAAGGTAGACCACAGTACACAAGTTTGATGCAAGTCGAGCTTCAAAAGTGACAGCTAAAGACCAGCATAGTTTTGGATATGTCAAAAAACGTTCTGGATGATTTATATGCATTCAAAGCCTTTAGTAGCGAGATAAAGAGCCATGCGCAACTCACTAAGGTCAAGAAAGTAGTATTATATGCAGCAACATTATTAGACAGTGATGATGAAACCGTTCTTAGCCTGTTTGGATATTTTGGATAACTTCGTTAAAAACAAGAAAAACCATACATTTCTGCTGTCCACGTTTGGAGTATATGAGGCGCTAGAGAATCTGTAGTGATTTTTCCATAAGAAACTTCATTTGCAAATATGTTCACTTTGTAGCAATTGCTTGGATAGAAAAAGTTATTAAAACCTGTAAAAAAGTTAATGGAATAATGTTGCAAAAACTTTTTTATTTTCCACTTTTTAAATATATACATACAATCAGAAATTATTACACTTTTTTATTTTTTCTCTTCTGGTAACTCCTTTAACCTTCCTAAAGCATTTCATTTCTATTGTAAGTTGCTTTTACTCCATGCTGTAAATATCCACGATTCACAATAGTAAGTCAGGACTCGCTCTATACACTGACATCTTGGTCCACCTGCTTATTTCCTTATGCCTAGAAAACAATTTTTCAGGTGGGAATTAATCTTGTTGGTTTTATCAATTCTCTTGTTTATTCCTAGTTGGCTCCCTGATCGTTCTAATACTGCACCCAGATATTTATAATATTCAACTTTCTCTATTCGAACTCCTTGTAGTTATATTTGCACCTTTTTTCGTTCTGCAGATAAGCGGATACCACTAACACTTTACTTTTGGTTTTTTCTTAATGCCTCTTTAAAATTTCATTCCAATTTGTGAATAAATGTTGCATACCTTTCTCGCTTTTGGCTACTATCGCTACAATATCTGCAAATGCACATTTCGAAATTCCTTCCCTTTTCCAAATTTCGATATCCAATAGATAAAGCAAATATACAGGTTCTGTGTACTTCTCTTCATCCATAAACGTTATAAACAACAAAGGACTGAGAGCTCCTCCTTGCTGCAGTCCATCATTTGTAGTAAATGCCTGAGATTTCAATTTCTCCATATATTTTTTTAAAGAAATATTTCCAAATGTATAATTCCTGGAAAGTGTAGACAGCCATACAGAAAAAGACACTAATGACAGTGGATTTTGCTATTTCTCTGGTTTCTTTGCAACGTTGCCAGATTTTCCTCTTCCTTGGCTAAGGAGGCCTTGAGGAACGACTATAAATTAGAACATTCCAAGGCGTCCTTGGCTAAGGCTTCCTCAAGGGAGCCTCAAGGTCGGGACTATAAATACGGGCCTAAGGGCCTCTGCCAGCCCTTCCCTTAACACTGGGAGTAGAGAAAAGAAACTCTTACAAGGAAGAACATATCTTTACTTACTCCAGATTGAAGGCTTAGATAAAGAAAACGTGAGAAGTCTAGAGCATGTACTTGCAAGAATCAAAGGAATAGTGTCATTTATGATAGACCTAGAAGTGCAACGGTGTACGTTAAGACTCCACTACAGGGTTCAATTAAAAGACGTAGTTGAAAAAGTGCACTACAAATGCGGATTTAGGATACTCATTGTCACGAAAGATAAGAAAACAGGAGCCGAAGACCTGGTTGACATCGTAGAAGAACAAGCAAATACAAGCTGCTTCGAATATCCTTAAGAGGGCTCATTTGTTGCAAAAGAAAAAGCTATAATTGAGCCAAACACGGATATGATGGAAATTGGAGGAGGGATTTTGACCTCTATTTTAAGGTTCTGTAATGAGAAATTTTACTGGTAGCACATCTCACATTTAGCTATTTGGGCAATTCGAGGACTTCCTTTACATTATTGTATTTTATCTATTCTGTTAGATTTTACAATTAGCATCAATAAATACAATATTAAGATAAAACACTTGATTACTAGATCTAATTATTAAGCAATCATTTACATTAAATTGATCGTTTTAAACTTGATATTACGCTAAGTAGAACTAATAAACCTATAACTAAAGTGTTTTCTTCTGGTGACACAGGCACCATTATAGACCAGTGACCAGAGCCAGTTTACGGTATTTTAGGAAACCTCATATTGATGCTAGGTAACGTACGTTGCAAAAGTTTTGAGAATTTTTTCCAAAACTCGGGAGGTAGTGTTACCGTTGGAAACAATTCAGAAATCGTTACCATGGTTACCAGTCAACATCTAAACGTAACAATAAAACCATTTTGGTTATGATATAAGTTGTCAAAAATGTCGTTCAAATTAGATATTCGGAAGAGTATTTACAGTATAGTTGGATGACTTGAAAAAAAAAAGAAATAGTTAGTTAGGTCTCAAAACAAAGGCTCTCAGCTTAGCAGAGCTAGTCAACTTTAATTATATTTTATTATTTTAAAGGCACATACAACAGCGCCTAACCATTAACTAAACTCACTTTCTCAATCCCGACATATATTCTAGTATGTTTTTTTAGGAAAAGCTTTAGGTTACATTTTAGGGTCTATTACCTATCGAAGGAATACTTTGGATGACTGGGTAATCAAGGAGATATCAACATTCTTAAACAAGACCAGGCTATGAGACCAACAGGGTCAACTAACGGGTCACCGATATACAATATTTTTTGAATGAAGGTTCAAACCATTAGAATTATTAAAATTACCTCTTTGAAGACTGTCAGTTGTCAACTCCAATATATACACAAAAGTGAAGACTACAAGCTGAACAAAAATGAGATATTTGCTCTTTTTGCAGGTATCTTCGTTATTTGCTAATATATCTCTCTTAAACGCTAGCAGAATTTTAACAAAGAGTGCTAACGTGCTATTTCTCATATATTATTGGTAGCATGATAGGATACAGTTGTAATAAAATTTATGTAAGTGAGGAAACATTTTTTCTCTCCAAAATTCCTCATCTCTTGATACTTTATCATATTTTATCCCTTTTGTCGTCCAGACACAAAACCAGCAGTAAGCCCTGTTGGTAACTTCCAGCGTACCTTGAATTTGATAATAATAGTTATAGGATTTATCTATAATATAGTTATTGCCTTCATGTTTCCAAAATGTAATTTTTTTGGAAACAATCCCCTCCTCTGGTATCATATCTTTGGCAGCATAAGGGCACTTCACTTCCACGATACCATCGCAACCAACCAAGCCATCAGGAGTGGCACCCAGGAAAAAATGATGCTGATGGATGTGAAGCCCAGACTCCAAAATCTCTTCAGAGATGGCCACAGATAGTTCACCTTTAGCTTTGCGTTCGTTTGAATGTCCCCCACTCAGTAGCATTACTATCCCCGAAGAAACTGTATATCAGTTCTTCTACAAGTTTTCCGCAAGCCGTAGTGGGTCTTCTCTTACAAACTTGTCCAAAGTTCGAAGCTGTCAACATTTTCCTCCTCTCCTCTTTCCATTCAAAGTTATCACTTTGATCTCTGGTTCTTCGTTCCAACTCATGCCTATCTAGGTCGATTCTTTGTATTGAAGTAATGAATGCTGCTTCAGCCAGTTGATATTCCGCTTCATATTTTTGTAGTCATAGTCTAGTTCAGCATCATTGGTTCTTGGAGCAGGGTCGAAATTTATTCTCCTCTTTAGTCGTCGCAACTGCGCTCTACGATTTTCGGAGCGTCTGTAAATTTTTGACCTGGGGCTGGATATACCTTTCAACTTGTATATATTGTAGTATACCGATTTTTTGGAGTTGTGTGACACAACTGCAGCGGAACATCTACCTTTCACCCTTTTACCCCCGACAAACTTGCATATTTCGCTGTTGAATGATTCAACGACGTTACTGTCAAAATCAAAAATCAAACTCGTTGAGTGATTTGACAAATAACGTAGCTGATCCTGAATCTGACAGTAAAGACCAATATTGACTAAATTAGGTACAATGCTTTCGGGGTCTGGTACTGATTTTTTACAGAAGTATCCTAATTGAGAGCAGTCTTATGTTGCACGAACACGTGACTCGCAACATTCAAAATATCTTTCTTCAAGTTCATCGATTTCGACTGAACTGTACCTGATTCGGATTTTCTAAATTCTATTGCTTTTTTTACTGCTGTTCTCAAGTTCAATATTTTGGCTTCAACATTTCTTCTTAACGAAGCTGTATTACTAGTTTTAGTCGAAGTTCGACATATTTCGCGAATCTTGTTACAAAAATTTCGCAATAAATGGTTGCGGCACTCAATTTTCATGACACATTTTTTGTAAGGAGCTGACTCTAATATCCGTTTATAGGTGCTACTATCGCCATCTCCAATAAATCTAGTATAACGAAGTCCATACGTTGATTCGCTTTTTCTGAACCCCTCGGAGATTATGGCAGATTCCATAGCACTCGAACTACCTGTTCAATTTTTATAACAAGTATGATCAGGTTTTATATTTTCACCTCTGTGCTGCCGACATACAGCACAATACTTGTTCTTGACACCCAAATACAATACTTTTTTGTACGGTATCGTATGATGGCAGCCGCACCAGACCAAGAATTATAATTTTCTTTTGTACCAGCGTTTCCCCCATGTTCCGTCACAGATAACTGTTATTTCAGGAACACCGTCCTCTCCTACTTCGTTGTCTCTTATGGCCATTTCTTTCTCCTCATCTGCAGCTTTTGCCATCAATTCTATGGAACACTGAACAACCGATAGCCTAAGAAAAACTAATCTAGGAATGTGCAAATTATTTTGCTCATTTTCCAAGGTGTTTCTATAGCAATTTGCAAATATGAAAACTGCCCTTTAAATTTAAATTATTTGCTATGTTATCCCAAAGCCGATTCTTCAACTTTTTCTTTACATAGCATCTTTCGTATCATCTTACCACCTCTATCAACTTGTCTTCTGCCATTGTTCTCGAAATAACGAAAACCACTTGTTGCAGCGTGACGTGACACGAGAAACTGTGTCTGCACTGCTGAGCCGCGCGACTCGTGCCACGTCGCGTCTTGTGGCCAATTTGCGGCAATCCATTTCAATCTATAGTAGGTAGTTACAAAGAACATACTGTGCCGCATCACCTCACACGCGCTATACCTGTTTCAATTTGCGGCTTGCCTAAGTGTCACATAGCCTGACCGCAAGCTTTTCCCTGGAGTATATGTGATGACACTGATGACTAGACACGTATTTAGGGGGGGTCCAGGGGGTCCGGACCCCCCCTCGAAACGTTATACAATGCCGTCTAAAAAGTGGAATCCACAAATTTGGTGGTATGTCTAATCTGGACCCCACCCTCAAAACCAAATCCTGGATACGTGCCTGCTGATGACTGACAAAACTTTGTAATCTCATGTTTTGTAATGTGACCATGACGTAGATAAAAAAACTACGACTTCGATTTTTTCAAATTTGTATGCAAAATGGCGTCACGTAGAGTGACTCTTACTAACTGATCGATGAGAACAAGCGATCGGCATACTTATGGTACTTTAGTAAACTTTTTGAGGACTGTTATACCTTCCGTAGGTAAAATGGAGATTCACTAACCCCAGAAATGGTTCCTTTGGGCGTGCCCGGAAGGTCAAAAACGTCAAAATTGGCACGTGATTCAAATCTGCCTTTGAAAATTTTCTAAACTCATTAGCTGAGACTTATTTCGGTTCAGACTGTGCTTTATAGGATTTTAAAGGTTGGAGAATTTCATAGAAATTTGCGTTACATTTGAGCAAATATGAAATTTGATGATGATTTAACGGGGTTTACTTGGCGAGCTTTGTAGCCGATTAGGTTCAAGCCCATTAGGTAATTTCATAAAACACTATAATGTTATTATGTTAGGTATATATGTAAAAATATTTTTTTACACAAGGTCTGATGATGAAAATAATTGAAATCCTCAAATCTTGGAAGATTTTGATTGTATTGAATCAACGCATATCTGCAGTTCCGACGAAAAACCATAAAGCATTTTTACTTATTTTCAGATAATACTTATTTTACATAGGTATTTAGACTGCATTTTCTATTTCAAATTTTACATCTGGTGCAAGTGAGAGAAATTATATATTTATTATTTAAGATAATAATTAATTATAATATTACAATCTGTTCCACTATATTTCAATTTCACTGTCACTCAGACATCACATCCAAATTTCAAGTTTAAAATGAATAGATCATGGATAAAATTGATGAAGAACGCATGCTGCTGCTCAGGGTAAATCCACTGAAGGTCGAACCATCGAAAGGCGTACGAATAGCAGTACAAGGGGAGGCAACGTGGAAGCAGCAGCATAGTTAGGTTAGCAAAATTTCAAATGTACATTTTCAAGTTATAAATGCCAATACCTCGCACAAGGCCTGGCCTTCGAGGTGGCAATTATTTGTAATTAACAGTACAAAATAAATAATAAACGACGACTGATTCTGCTTTTCAAAAATATTCAAAGAGCAAATTGAAGAAGAAAGCTTGCGCTTGTGCAACTATTTAGCCTTTTTTTGATGGTTGTTAAATTACAGAAATTTATAGAATGTATGATTTTGCATTGCGAGTTTTTTTGCACATTGAAAAACTTTTTTGAGAAAATCGAAAATAGTTGTCATTCATTAAGGTCTTAACTATCGCCTTCTGAAATATTATATATGTAGTTTGAAAATAGAGTGAGTTATGCGAGAAATTGTGAGTCCGTGTTTTACATGGCAAATACGTATGTATAAATGTGTTGTCTACCCAGGCCCCTTAAATGCTGAATCTCAAAATCATGGCCATAATGCATTTGATAAAATTCATTAATACTGATGAGTCTTGCTTCACAATAAGTTTTATACGACTTGTACAAGATTGATTTATCTTCTTTGTTCCTACTGCTTTTTTCATCCTATTGCTATTATTGGATATTCCACGTGTTGTCCCTGAAATAACACATGAGATCCAGATAGAAATAATAATATATTTTTGATGGATGAATGAGTGGATTTCACGCACAGGTTCCATAATAAAATTCAGTTTTATGATGCAATTCACCTCTTTATTGTAAGAAATTGTAAAGACTGATATAATTGCCTTGCAATAAATGAATGAAACTCATTACAAAACTAAATTTTATTGTGTAACCTGTGTCTGAAATAGACTCAAACATTAAAATGGTGGAGTTCCAAGTAAGAGCGACTACAAAAAAATATCATAATTCTCTATTGATTATGACTTACCACTTCGGTTGCAGTTGTAGTATATGACACTATTGTTGTCTCTTGTTATTGTTTTTCGACAGGGTTGAATGTACTCGACATTATTGAAATTTTGTAAATCCTTAAGCCAAATGAGAAATTCTGTAAGAGAATCATATTTATGCACTGTAGAATACAAAAGTTAATGAATGCCCACCAATAATGGACTGTGTCTTACCATCCATGAATTTAAAATTACTTGTTACCTCTTCCACATAAAGACCGTGTTTATGTTGCAAATGCGGTAGAAATTCCACTTGAAATGCAAATGACACATTGCATCCCTCCAAGCATTTATATGATTTTATGTTGATATCATACGCAATTGCTTCAGGCTCCCAATTGTACTGTTCCCTGATGTGTCGTTTTAAATTACTTTGGCTCGAATACACCTTTGTACAGTGCTTACACATGACAGGTATTTTTATAATACATACAACGCTGATTTCGCCCACAAAAGCAAAATAGATTTGGCTCATAAACATCAATTATCAGACCACAAAGGCACAGACGACAGAGTGATAGACCATTAGAATGAACTCAATGAACCACACAAGACACAAATCAAGTATTTCAATGATTGACATTTGACATAAGTCATCGACTAAGATTTACCTGTTTTATGACATGCTGGTCAGTGGATATGGCAATGCAGGATTTTATTTCTGCGATAATCCCCTCCTTCCATTGCAGACAGTGCAAAAGCAATCATTATGGACGTTTTCTTTTCCACGTGGAGTCTAAGTTGGCTTCTTGCTCACTTTGGACGAACCAGGGCCATCATCAAAATCTTTTCTCTATGCAGCAGCGGCATCAGATTTACGCTTCTGTTCATTTAGAACGGGTATACTTGTCAATATTTCAGCCTATTGATTTCGACGACATTGTCTGCTCTGTTCTCTGACTTCCATAGGGATAGGACAAATATTTTGCAGGATAGAAGCATCATTTGATGTATTAGCATTTTCCTTCAGATGAACATTACTCTCTGCGGTTGTATGCATAGTTTGTGTGTCTTCCTTAGCATGCTCAAACTCATAAATTTCAGATGGAGCAAAATATTCTTCACTTGTGGGTTGCCTGTTGTACGGATGTATGCCACTGGCACGAAATCCACTTATTGCATTTCCCTATGATGCTCCTTTCAAATATGCAGCTGCGAAGAGTCTTGCAACATCAAATTGATTGCGTTTGAAAAACGTTAACTTCTATCTCAAAATATTATTTGATGGGCCCATAAACGGCTACATAGAGCGATTGCAACATATGAGAGGTATGTGGAGGTATCGAGAAAAATATCACATTGTTTTCAGAGGAAAATTGAAGAGCAGCAAAACTTTTATGCGACTCATGGTTATCTAAAACGAATAACGTTTTTCTTATCCTTAGTGGAGCGTACCTTATGGACAAGTTGAGTTGAATCAAGTTCATAAATTTCTCGTTGTTGGTCCACCCAATGTCAGTTATTGAGGCTTCAGAGCCAGGAGGTGCTCCATCCAATAATCTTGCATGAACTTTTTTCCTTTTAAAGATGAAAAATGGTGATAAGTAGGTACCACTTACATTGCAGCAGCAAATAACTGTCGTTGTGAGCCTTTTTTCATTGCTGGAAATATTCTCACCTGTTTTTTACTAAGTCGATAACACTTAGGTGCTCTATTCGAGGAAGTATGAACTCCAGTTTCATCCATGTTGAAGATCATCTGTGGACAAATTTGGCTGGCTGATAAAATGTTTGATAGCTGAAACTACCCAGTTTTGTATTTCTTTGTACGTGGTAACATCTAAGTCTTTAAAGGCGTTGTACCAGCGCATTTTGAATCGTGGACACACTACGGCTCCAATTACGGCAGTACATAGAGTATTCAGTACTACAGCTCTGTCTGTCGGCAATAGTTTTTGTGTTGACTGCACTTTATAGGGAAACAAGTGCAAATCATTCTTCAAAATGCGCCGCAAAGTGGTTCCACTAACGCCAAACTGCTGAGGGCGGCGACGATACGACACTTTTGGGTTCTGGGCAACGCTTTCTCTGACCGCTTCAACCAGTTCATTGGAACGTCTTGGTCGTTGATGAACAGCATATTGACGATCTCTCACTATCCCGCGCTCAGCAAAATTTGACACCAAACGTCGAATAGTGCGGTCGCATGGTGCTCTTTGGCCACGATATTTTCGACGATATGCATGTTGAGTTAATACAACTGAACGACTATTTTCAATGTACAGCGTCACTATTTCAGCGCGTTGTTTTGGTGTGAAGTGATTCATGACTGCAATTGCACTGAACTGACGTTTCAAAAACGTGTTTAATTATGTCAATCGGTTGACAAATGTCAAAGTTATTCAGTATTTACTTGCCGACATAAACGATGGCCCACCCTGTAATTATGATACTGCTACTAGCAGTAGTGAAAAAAATAGATTTGATGACATTGCAGAAAAATCATTTGCTGAATATTTGGAACAATATGATGTATTACCCAGAAAATATATAAGTGATATGTATAATGATACTACTAATAAAGAATTTGATTATAAGTATGGTATACGACTTGTTAAAGATATTGAAAAGTTCATGATTGGTGTTTCTCAACTACAATTCTTAGACGCTGATGTTTATGTCAAATGTAGACGGTTTAAGGGTACTCACGGTTTATATGAATTGTTATTCAAAAAAAGACCCAACGGAAATATATTTAATGCTGAAGACTTTAAAAACTACCGATAAATTGTTAACAGAACTCATGCTAATAAACGCTATTATAGATCTAATGCTCAAGTCGATGGAAGTAAATTGAAGAAATATAAAGAACTCACAGCACCCTCTACATCAAAAGGTTATGAGCTACCATCCAGTAATAATACCAATTTGATATCAATGGAATTTACTGGTAATAAATGGATTATATATTTTGGGTTGACCCCAATGAACTTGTAAATCGCTTACGTCTATAGGTAGCATCACGAGCTGCAGGTCGTACTTCGAATATTAACGAGATAAATTCAATAATAGAAGAGCTAAAACAAGGTAATTATATCAAATAAGAATGTCAAAAAAATTGCAACCAACGCTAAACGGCAAGTTGTTGAAGAAATACATAAGCAGGCACGAAAAAATTTCCAACGAAGGAAAACAATTATATAGTCCCTAAATGATCTCTTTAAGCCGATCTCGTAGAAATGATACCATATTCAACAGAAAATAAGGGACGTAAATATATACTAGTTGTAACTAATTGCCTGTCGAAATTCTTATGGGCATTACCGTTGAAAAATAAAACAGGTAAAGAAGTTTGAAAAGCTATGGAAACTGTATTAAAGAAATAAACACCCAAGAATCTACAAATTGATGCTGGATTAGAATTCTTCAATCAAAACTTCAAGAATCTAATGAAACAATATAATATCAATTATTACAATATATTCAGTGAAAAAAAAAACAGCTATTGCAGAAAGAGTGAATCGAACAATGAAAGATATGATGTGGAAAGAGTCCAGTTTACAACTAAACACTAAAATTGTGAAACATTGTAACAATAAAAAACATCGAACTATACAAATGAAACCTGCAGATGTCACAAAGGAATATAAAAAAAATATTATCTACTGTATATAATCGCCTAAAAATTGTAGATTTAAAGACAAAATTCAAAGTAGGTGATCATGTACGTATTTCTAAGGTGAGAGGCATCTTTGATAAAAAATCTCAACCAAATTGGTCAATGGAAATTTTCACAATTCATAAAAAAAGAAGCTGACTAATCCCATCACATTTTTTATTGAAAGATGAAAACAACCAATATATTTTAGGAGGCTTTTATAAGGAACAATTGCAAAAAGTTGAATATCCAAATGTCTATCTAGTAGAGAAGGTATTAAGGACCAAAGGAGATCAAATGCTAGCCTAATGGCTGGTATACAATAACTCAAAGAACAGCTGGTTAAATAAAAAGTACATAGTTTAACATAAATCAGATCAGTACGCTAGGAGATCTGTCACAAGTAAGACACACCCACACATACACAAACAAGTAATCATAACCAAACAAAATGTGTATAATTGATATTCAAGGATTTACCAGCGGCTGCGAATTCATTTGCAATGAAATTGCAATTATGAATACTGTAACAGGTTACTGGCAGCATAAGTTAATACAAATACCGTGTATTTCATATGCTAAGCAATTCCACGCAATCGCACATAAACTGGACCGTGCACAACTTGCACGGTTTCCATGGCGGTAAGTGTTCTCGAGGAGGTGTTTACTACGGCCCGTTCATTAATATGTTGTTGGTTTGGATTTGTTCGTTGACACTGTTGCCTAAAAAGGTTGTTCCACTTTTTATTCTGGTGTTCTAGCTGTTTTTTTTTTCGAGGCTTTGTCACAGGTCTTGTCGATCTGGGCAAAGATTCGCCCATAGTCTTCTTCCAAAGTATTTTTTTTATTTTCTCAAACCTGGCTACAGCATCTTCTAGTAACTTCTCCTTCTTCCAACGATGGTGCGCAATTTACCACGTACTGGAGATTTTAACTCGAGCTCTTTGGGAATGATGTTGTTATCTCTAGCCCTTCTTATAAGAAATTCAGTGTGAAATTGTTCTTTCTTCAATTTCAGCATGGTCTTCTCGTATCCTCGGAACATGTCGCTGATACCGGATCCGTACCGGATCTCCAACTGTTGTTTGAAATTTGTAGGCAAAGTAGATGTTTCAAAAGGTCTGTTTCGGACTTCCATTGTCTATATAATTTTAGATTACAACGTTTCGATTGATATGGTATCTTCAATCGTCTTCAGGTAAACTGACGAACATGTTCCTTTCATTGCTATTTATTCTGGTCTAGTTGACGTGTCGTTTTTCGTGACTTGTTCTGATCGGCTAGTACGCGTTCTGCTGAGTGCGTCAGTGACGTCACCTCCTGCTGATGATGACGTGGTCGTTCGATGGTCACTGAATCCCACGTTTGTGTCCAAGTTTGTTCTGTCCAATTTTAGGTTTTTTTTATATTTCTTATGCTTATGCTTCTCTGCTCTATGAGTCTTGAGTCTGTGCTCCTTAATTCTCGCATCCAGAGGTCTTTCCGTTTCTCCAATGTATACTTTGCCACATTCACGTACTACTTACTTCGTAGATGCAGTTGATGCTCATAGACTGATTAGAGGGACCACTAACAGTTTCCTCACCGTCTTGAATACCTGTATCACAAGCCTCTCTTTCTACAACTTTGAATGCTGTACCTTCTATGCAGGTCTCTTGGGGAGTAACTGGGATATGAATAGTTGATGTGTCCAATAATAGTTCTGAGTGAATGTCCCTTTTCTTCCCAAACATTTCTGCTATTTCTTTTTCATATGTAAACGACCTGCGGCCTCTTCCCATTTTATTGTTATTGTCAATCATCTTTTTGTAATTTATTCCTTTCTAGTACTCGCCAGCGATTTCCCACTTGAGTGGAGATAAAGTTGCAGCCAAAAGTAGCATTCGTCTTTTCGGCAATGATCTCGCATATTTTTTTCATATTCCTTATTTGGTTCTGCGCTGACGTTACAAGTCAATCAGAAGCAATATCCATTCATGGCTCCAGGATACTTCAGAGACGATCAGTCGTGCAGGCTGCGGCTCTACAATTATGTACTCCTCAATCCCTGAAAGCATAAATTGCTTTATTTAGTTTCTCATTTAAGTTGTTTAACTAACCTTCCATAGTAACAGTGAGTATTTATCGGCATGTCAAATTTTCTAGAACACTCTTTCACTATATTCTTTTCCCGCGCAAACTCTCAAAAAGTCGCCGCTACCTTTGCGGTTTCCAAGTCTAGATGCGTATATCTATAGTTGAATACCTTAAATCTTCGCACCACCGTAACAGCATGGTGTTAGTAGAAAATCCAAACAATTATAAAGGTTGGCCCAGATAAAATCAAGCTTTTGCCAAATCCAACTTAGTTTTTATGCAAGTGGTTCTATGACAAAACCGTCTTCTACTGCGCTAAGTAAATGGGTCGATTCAAAGAATTTCTCTTCGACCACACTACTTTGTGTTTCGGCAAGCGGTTTCCTGTTTTTACAGACTAAATTAAATTTTGTTGTAGTTACTCTGAAACATATATTGTATCCAGCTTTATCCACCTTTCCAACTTGTATTGGAAAAGTGACTCTATATAGAACTATCACAGGTTTATTTATCGGCATGTCAAACGTTCTAGAACACTCTTTCACTACATTTTTTTCTCGCAAAAAATCTCAAAAAGTCACCGCTACCTTTGCGGTTTCCAGATCTAGATACCTTTAGGCAGAGAGACAGAGTATATTTATAGTTAAATAAAGTGGTTGCGGTAGTAATGGACACCAAAGGGAATTTCGCAATTTTTCGTCTACCTTGTAATGAAGCAAGTGACGATATCGACATTTTGAATACTGCAATTGTTACACGAAAGCATGTTCTATGCTAAGAATTACAGAAGTACACGCTACTCCTAATGCTTTTTCCACAATTAATTTTCGTTTTTTTAATTGTGGAGTATTAGTCATATATGATTAGGTAATGGACACGTTGTGGGGCAGTAATGGACACATCAAATATTTTAGGCTTTTATTCACATTTAGCCATCTTTGGCACGTCATAGTGTCCCCTTTTATTTTTAACACTTGGATTATTGATAGTTGCTTCATTATCCCCCTTGAAATTGTCACTCGGACAGCTGTTGCAGATTAGTACTACATTTCAGGTAATTATCTTACACTTGCGCTTATAATAATAATAATATATAATAAAGAACATCTTCCTTCAGTGGCTACTTCCAAGAAATGGATACGTTGTGGGGCAGTAATGGACACATCAAATATTTTAGGATTTTATTCACATTTAGCCATCTTTGGCACGTCATAGTGTCCCCTTTTATTTTTAACACTTGGATTATTGATAGTTGCTTCATTATCCCCCTTGAAATTGTCACTCGGACAGCTGTTGCAGATTAGTACTACATTTCAGGTAATTATCTTACACTTGCGGTTATAATAATAATAATATATAATAAAGAACATCTTCCTTCAGTGGCCACTTCCAAGAACTTTTGCCTGCGCTGACCATTGTTCTTAATAGGAAGCAGAAGCCGAAGATTGTCCTTCTTGACCCTCCACTACAAACGAAACACTAAGTACAATCCAAAAAAATAGAATATATCCTATAAAATCGCAAGCAAATGCGCCTTGATAAACTATATCCCGCGGAAGGCGGCGAACTGTGCTCGACTGCTCGATCAGAGGTCGCTAACCCTTACGTAGAGGAGACATTGGTGGCCGGCAGTGACCTCCAGCCGCGCATCCATGCAGTAAAAGACTAATTAAGTTTACTTGGGGTTTCAAGAAACTAATTCTGACAAATTAATCTTTTGCTATAAAATAAGAGTATTATTAGTATTTAACTCTCTATTGTATGTTCTTAAAATAGTTTAGGAAAGCGGTGTTCTTTTATTCGGCAAGCTCGATAGAAGGGCCAATTCTTCTTTTAAGTGTCACATTTCACGACAATTTTCTAATAAAGGTTGAGCAGGGAACACAAAATTCAATGGAAGCCAATGGAAGCCTTTTTCTTCGACATTCCATCCTTAACTCCTTCTATTGCTTTCCTCATATTGTCTTCTGAATATAAGAAATAATCTTCTAAGTTTCCAATAAACTGTGTCACGTTGTTCCTTTTTGTCAAGTTTTTTGCCGAAAGGTGATCTCCTCCAAAATTTTCTTCAATGTCCTCTCCCAACATTATATTCTTTGTAGTTGTATGCAGCCTCTTCAATGAAATACCAAAAGACTTTAAAAGCATTTTCTGGCACACCCTGTAGATAGAACTATTTACTGTGTGCATCCTGTACTCGGCTGACAATACATGCTTTTCAACACCTACAGTTTGATTTATGCTCTTCACGTCATCTTTTCGGAGCTTGAACTTTGCAAAAATACGATCGTTTGCGACCTTGTTCTACCTTATCAGGAGTATGTAGCACACGTCTTCTAAGTGCAATAATATCCTGCTCAGAAATGTTCATGTAATTATAAGTCGGTCGGTCTCTCGAAGTTCTCGTTATTTGGAAAATGATCCTGATATCTGAAATAACAAAGTAATAAGTACCGTAACCTCAAATTATCAATACCTTTTAGCCCACCTTAACATCCTTGCAGTGTTGCCGACCGCCCACTGTCAAATTACGCTCGTCCTTACGAAGAAAGGTGCGATTTCGTGGTCAAAAGTGCGCCGACGCACTGTAAAATTTATTGTTTAGTGCAGGGTTGCCAGATGATTTTTTTCCATTTCCCTAGAATCTAGATTTCCCTAGCCTAGAAACTCAGTGGGGATGTTTTGTGCTAGAAACGAGACAACAGTGAAGTCACAAACAGGGTAGCCCAAAATTTTCTCTGGAAAACATTTTATATGCTTAAAAATGGTGTCGTGCCATCCAACCCGTGCCATGATGATTCTGTTAACCCATAGCCCGTGCCCATCGCGGCACGGGCTGGACGTGGCATTGGCATGGGCTCAATATGCGTTGACCTGGATTGTCTTGTCTATGGGTGGACGGAGAAATCAAAATGCGTGGTGGCGAAACGACCCGTTTGAAAAAGAAATTGAAATACGGTCTTGCTTAAGAGGCGTTTAATGTAGAATGTCTGAAATACTGGAAATCTCTTGCTTTTGGGGACAGACGTTAAAAATAATACAAAACAAAAAGACTTCCAAATGTTTTATTCTTGATTGATATCTATCTATTATCTAGCAACAATTGAGGTTAAAAGTCCTATAACATAAACAGATTATTGTTTGTTACGCCATATCTTACTTTGAAGCATTTTTGGTGAAGGTTGAAATTCTATACAACCACCGGATTTTTCAACCCCCTCCTTTGTGGCCAAAATCGCTTTGATGGTATCAGTATTCAGCAGATTCCTTTTATCTGTTTTTATGTTGAATAGGTTACTGAATATCCTTTCAACACTCGCATTGGAATAAGGCAATTTACTCCTTGCCATTTAACGTATCGTACTTATGATTATATATCCTGTTTTTTTAAATATTGTCTTGTTTGCCCAATATATACTCCGTCACAGTGTGTGCAGTCAATTTGATAAACGGTACTTGTTATATTATGGGTTTCTGTTTTTGGTTTGAAATTATTAAAGTATCTGTATGTTGAGTTTGAAGGTCTGTCAGCTATTTTGATTTTGTATGGTTTAAGACAATTTTGAATTTGTTTATTTATTGTTGGATTATATGGTAAGCTAACATATTCATTCTTCATAGTAGTTTCCAGATCAGGAGTTTGCTGGCCTAAATTATTACGGGCATTAGATGTTCCGAGATCACATTGAACGTGGTTTGTACTATTATCTGGAGAGATATTATTAATTTGTATGTTCATTTCTTAACTGAATGCAGTAGTTTGCAAGTCAGAAGAAGTTTGCTGACCTAAATTATAACGGGCATTATATGTTCCGAGATCACATTGAACGTTGTTTGTATTATTTTCTGGAGATATATAATTAATTTGCATGTTCATTTCTTCACTGAATACTATAGTTTGCAAGTCAGAAGATGTTTACTGACTGTTGCGGACACGTGATGTGCCTGGCGGTGGCGTAGCCCTTTTGGGGCGAATATAGGCGGCCTTTGAAAATTAATGGATGATGGCGCGAGGCACTAAAAAACGGTTAGTTACCTTGGTTATCTGGTGGCGTTGGTTGGGTGCGCTGCTTCTTCTGACCCTGTAGGGTCCTGCTGATGGTCACAAGGGTAGCGGAGGCGCGGCGAATAAAAGGCGTATATCGATATATAAATGGCGGAACAAATTGCGTTAGCGCGACTTGTAGCGAGTCGAGAGTTCTTGGCGATTGATCTAGCGATGGTTCTGGCGATAGTGGTTCTCCTTGGAGGTTGCCACTTAGCGCATGTCCCTTTATGGACAACCAAAGGCGTCACCACCTCTTAGTGCCAAGGGGGTTTAAGCGATATAGTTGACAAAAACAATTATAAAGCGAAAAAAGGTCACCCGGGTCGCAACACTGACATTAGAAGTTCCGAGATCACACTGAACCTCGTTTGTACTATTTTCTGGCGAGATGGTATTCAATTGAAGGTGAAGATCCAACATTTGTAGAATTTTAATTCCTCGTGACATGCTGCAACAAGAAAGTTCGAATATATTTTTCTGTTTGCTTTATGATTATATCTAAGTGACTGCCGAACGTGTATCTCCATAGTTACAAGTTTAGTGCCGTAAAATAAAAAATCTCGGTCAAATATAAGAATTATGACATAGTAATAATCAACCGATATCCTACGTTATATTGTATAAAATTGGAAGCACAATATTCGATCGATTACTTTATAGTATCTTGTCTCTTTTCTAAAGACGCCGACTCAACCTTACACTCAGTATTGAGAGAATGAGGAGATGCACAATATTCCTGCCACTTTTACGGATCGTGGAGTTACACACTTTTCTAATTCCTTCATTTAATGCATTAAAAATCCACAAGGAGGTACACGGTTTTGCGCGATGATGAGTATCAACGTCCGCTAATAGATGGTGGTACAACCTCAATTTCAGTAAAAAGTGGAGTTACACAGTTTTCTGGTTTTGTCGACGATTTGCAGGTTTGTTACTCAGCGTATTTTTGTGTGAATATCTTACAAGTTGGTGGTCTGATAGATGTGTGGGCACAACTTCAGCATTTAAATTTTAAAGTTTAACCGTTCATGATGAGCCACCTGCTGGGTATCACAAATTTGTTCAGGTGTTGCATTACAATCTTCATTACTACAAAGGCTATTTGTATTGCTGGTTTCACTTTCACTACTATTACTATTGAAACCTCTTACACTTTTACTAGAACCAGGTACTTCGTTGCAGGAATTTGTTCTATTAGCATTATCTACATAATTTTCTAAATCAATCGCAGTATCTGAATAATCGAAACTCGACGGAAAAGTTTAGCCTTTCTATAATGTTTTTGTCTAGACTTGGGCATAGTTATTTATTTTACCTCTTATTAACCAGCAAAATGTTGTCGAAAACCAAAGAAACGGCCCAAAATCACTGAATTTAATTAGAATAATAAAAATCACTAAACAGTCAAGTCAAACCACCGCCAAACGAATAACGAACGAAAAGAAAATGGCAGTATGGCTGAAAATGGCATGGCATAACACAGAACACACATAACCACAAATCACGTAGGTGACAATCTACAAATGTCACCACAGAAATTTTTTTGTCGGAAAAAATGAAAAGCATAAAAAAAATTAAATTAGAATCGTACAAATATTTTCTAAACATCTTTCAAAAGCTGATATACTTTAAAACTTTCAATCACTTTTGAGATTGATGGTAATTTAACATGGTTCCTGAAATATTTTGTTTATTTCATTTGAAATTATCATTCAAACTTCATAATTTTTTCGCAAGATATATTTATGAATAACGGTTTCAACCTTGGACATTAAACGGACTGCATATGGATGTGCAAAACGGATGATCCATAAGCTGTTAATGGATATTCATTTTTAGTCCTTGGACGTAATGGACCACATTTGGACTGATTTTGGATGTCCAATGGACTGTGCTATCTGAGAATGGATCATGATGTTTTCTAACCAGTTTTATTATTGACTGAATATAGTTTTCACTAGCAAAGTTACTGAAATTTTCTATATATCCAAATTTACGTACATCATCAGCTATATGTAGTGAAGTTGTGAAAGTTATGTGATAACATACATCTGATGAATTTGTGGTTCTTGGGTTTTTAGGCCGGCGTCGTTTAGCGTTAAAGCTTGACATTTCGCCACCACGAGTGGATGGCATCTTCAGAAGCTATTTCACTTCGGCGACTTCCAAAATACTGACGGCTGGTGGATCTTTACCTGTATTTATACCTGCTAATGGTAACGTGGCCCAACCAGGTAGCGTTGGTAGCCCCGCCCCTTCGCTGGTAGTGTCTTCAGGTCCTTTAGGATGGGTATCCATGTCCGGTTGACTTTCTGTGTTTCTTCTTTCCTGTTGAAATTATTATGATGTTTCTGTATTTCGATGGCTTCTCTTTGAAGTCTGGCATGTTGTGAAGACGTTGCGGCAAGAACCTGTGTTTCTTCAAACTTGATCCTGTGACTTCCCTCCTTAATCGCGTGTTCGGCTACCGCTGATTTGTCCGTATGGCCTAGTCGACAGCTAGCCTTATGTTCTGCAATTCTTGTGTTTATAGATCGCTTCGTTGTTCCTATGTATACACTCCCACATGTGCATACATCTATCGTATAAATATTTTGTAACATTAACAAAATAAAATAGCAAAGATTCTGCATAATCTACATGGATTTGGCATAAAGATTTAGTAGATAACAATAAAAATGCCACAGTTAACACTAAGACCGGCTACACACTATCCGGCAGGACTGTAAGTTCGAACTGAACAGTCCGCCTAAAGACCGGTCGCCTGATGGACTGACGACCACCACACATTCAGGCGAATCTGAAATATATCGGCCTCAATCATCGGCACGTGATCCCGTCCTCATTGAATCCTTCACTTTTTTTGCTTTCTTTCGAAAACTACTCCTCAAATTATTAATTTTTTGAGAACAGTCGACTTCGTACAGGAAGGATCAACTTCCTTCCATTTTTCTTTCAATTTTGAATACGCCACGGTCGTGATAATCTTCTGATTTTACTTGCCATAGTATCCCCTTCTTTGATGTTATTTTTAATATACTGAGGAACATACGATAAAGCTTATGTGTTCAGTTTGATGGTTATCTGTTCTTACGGAGGTGTCGAAGACATTTAAAAACGTTAGAAGAAATACCATCAAAAGTAAAAGACGTTACAACAACTCTGGTTTCATCCAGAAATTTTAATAATTTTTATACTACAATGGCTTTCTCAGTGCCATTCGAACCATGTTGGAATCATTCAGTGACCATTCACACAAACCTTCATCGGAACTATTGCTTCTTTTGCTTCAGGAATCTCATCCGAATTCACAACACCGTCAATGACCACATAACTGGTAAACATCTTCCCTGTCCACTGCATCTGTTTCATTGTGGCCATTTCATCCATCACTAAATTAAAAAGAGCTTTTTTTGTTCTTGGAGTTATTTTCCTACACCTTCATTATGATGGCATCCAGGGATTGCTTGGACCTCCATCAATAGTTCTAAACCACTTTGTAATGGGAGCTACATGTGGTAAAGCATTATTAAATGTCTCTTGGACATAATTATGAGCTCTGGTGGAGTAGAAGCTTATTGTTATTGCAAACGCTCTTAATTGTGGAGGAAACTTCTTTGTCGAGCGACCTTTAGCCCTTTACCGCATGACATTTTATTTTTCGATGAATAAATTGCTCAGAATGGAACCTTAGCTCTATTTTGCATAAAAGTATTTAAAAAAATACAAAATGCCAACTTGAAGAAATTTTGAAAAACCTTGAAAAACCAAAATACCACTATATTTGGAATGTTTTATTTTTCTTACAAAAATACTGAAGTACCATTTGTGATACTTCGGGTCTATATCAGTACAAACATTCTACTGGTGAAATGATAAAAAGCAATTTCGTTCTACGCTACAGAACAAGTAAATGTCACATGTTGTGCACTTGGCAAATGTTAGTTTATGGCAACCAGGAAAACGACATCATAAATTTCACTAAGTGATTGCCTTGACGCCTACTCCTTTTGTAGGGAATAGGCTGTACGCTTCTTCTTTTGTTTTCGGGGTTTGTATTTTCACTCTCTGTCTCAGCTTCCATGTCACTATTAGCAGCATTTTTTAAAACAAGCGGTGTGACTATAGACAACTTGAAATCTAAATAATCCATGACATCCTTCTTCTGTAAAACTCTAACCAGTTCTCATAACTACCAGAAAACTAGGTAGCTTTATTTCCGGTAATTTTAAATTAAATTGATTATTATGTTGAGTGTCATTCTGAGTACTTGGATGAGCAGAACCTGCTTCTGAACTAGACCCTGATTTTGGGTTTACTAAGGCATAATAATCATCGATTACATTTTTACAAAAAGTAATTAGGGGGAGAGAATTTGATTCAAAGTTTTCTCTCTCCTGTACCTGAGACTCCAAGTCAGAATCTGGACAGAGATTTTCGATTTTTGATTGAATTTCATCAAATTCTTGAAACAGTTGTTGATTTTTCTCTATGCGCATTTCCAATTCAATGATGACAGTTTTATTGATTTCAGCAGTCTCAATATCTTGATTTGTCTATTGAAATGAAGTGACATATTCTTTGAAAGAAGTTTGCTTCGCCTTAATGATTCCGCGTTTTCTGATAAGTGTTGCAAGAGATTCTGAATCCATAATGAAAGGAAAGTATGTAAATTATGAAAGAATGTAAAGTGATATTTTGTATAAGGAAGGATAAATGTAAAAAAGGAACGACCTTACAGATGATTGCACTCCTAGGTATAACCCTTGTAGTATGTCAATGGCACAGGTAGTTGGGTATCAGCTGTTCGATGCAGCTCGAGGAAACTGTCCTGATATTAGAAATTGAGGTGTAATTTTTTGGAGAGCTGTCGGACCAAAGTATTATGTGCTTACATGCCTTTGAGACATCATCTTCCATTATATGCCTATAAAGGCAAGATCAGACTTCGCGCCACGACCAGCATCACCTTCCAACCATAAATAACAGTGACCCTTATTCTTTTTTGCGGTATGTATGCCTGCATTATAAAGTTGCCGCTGATAAAAAACAATACTTGTTGGTATACGTGGAAGAGGAAGGGTCTTTTCTAAACCGAAACAGATACCCTCAAGATCTTTGTTCTCCACTGCTTCTTTTCTATCGGCTTTAAGTGATTTTCTTGCCTCTCCAGCCAATTTTAAATGAGTCTCTTTTTGTTCTGCGTGTTAATTTTGTACTTTTTTCAATGGCTTTCTTCCTAAGTTGTAATGCATTAGAAATATTTGTTTATATTTTGAAAATGATAAAGGCACCTTCGATTCTTGCTTACAGAGCTGATACTTAATAGGTAATATGGTATCAGGCTGCAAATAGTAGGCCTCCGTTTGCTGCTCCCGCTTGTAAATGACAAACTGTTTCGGAGAGTGGTAAAGATGAAATGTTAGGTTTGATTGCATCCAGTCGGATTCTTGAGCGACGCTGCAGATATAGCTCTTATGGTGACTTCTTGCAGGCTAGTGGAATCGCTTGATAAACGTGCTCGCACACATTTCTTTCTAACCCATTTGTCGCAGGGTGACGCGGGGCGATGAGCTTCTGATGCATCCCGTACTTCTGGCAGTATTGTTTGAATTTATCTCTGGTAAGAATAGAAGCGTTGTCTGAAATCTATGAACTGAGAAGATGTCTTGTAGTATGCACATTTGTTGATGTGGTCGATGGTGCTTCTTTAGATATGCGTATTTCTGCCCATTTAGATTTCGCATCAACAACCATTAAGAAATATCTATCCTAGAACGGACCTGCATAATCAATATGCATGCGTTCCCAGTTCTCTTCTGGTTCATGCCAAGGGTGGTCTGGTGCCTTTGCAGGACTCGATCTGATTATTAGGGCACATTCTTCACAAGATCAAACAAGTTTTTCTATATCTTGGTCTATTTTAGCCAGACAAACGATCCGTGTTCTTGTTTTCTTTTTCTCTTTTACATAACATTTTATAATCAAATCTAGATAAGAATGATGCATAGCGAAGTAGTCTAGCTGATGTCAGCTGTGGTAACCCAATGAACATTTTTCGCTACTTAAGGTAACAGAATATTATATAAGGGGTATGTAGAGTTAACAAAGGTACATAAAGATGTTTCGGATTTTTATAATCTGTCACTATTGGTACTCAAACAATATAGAGGGTCTATAAGATTACCATAACTTACAAGTTTATAATGAGGTGATGTAAACGTCACCATCACTATTTTATAAAACTTTTAAGGTTAACGTAAACTCATTTATATAACCAAACACTTTCAGTTATAGTAGTAGTTTCGGCAATTCCCTTAATAAGAACCAGTAGATAGAAGTGTTTGCCGCATATGTTATAAAACTGGTGGTGATGGTATTGGTAACCTCCGTTACTTCAATAAAAATTCCTTGAACTACAGTAACGCAAATCACCTTAATTAACCTTTAATGGAATGACATCAAAGTTGTTTCAAACAAAATGGTCGCTCCTTATGTCATTGCGTTCAGCCAGGTGTACTATTGTAGAACATAACAATGGATAGTTACTGGAAAAACATTAAATTCAGCACCTCCTTCCGTCGAAAGATAACGAAAAATTTCAACAGGATACTTACTTCGTCTGTACCACTGGAATCATCAACCAGCAGAATAAGGTCAAATTCGAACAATCAAACTAAAATCATACCCATAACTGTGCCAGGTCCGTCAAGCTATGTGCCTGATAAGTCAACTGAAGAGGTAATTTTTGAAGGTAATACATATGGAGAGGCCGTAGAAGCTGATGATGCCATCAATGAATATAGCGAAAAATGGTTAACAGAGCTTGATGACAGTTTTCCCAGTAATGAAGAGCAGTCAGAAAACAAAAAAATGATCAGTTAAGGAACGACCTAAAAAAATGGGCATGTACTTTTAATATCACGAAACGAGCTTTGAAGGAGGTGATAAGGATTTTGAACAAACGTTTACCTGATGTAGTACCATTAGACCCAAGAACCTTACTAGGGACTCCAACTTCTATTATATTCGTGAAATGGGTGAAGGATACTATTTGCACCAAAGTCTCAGGTATTGTTTGAATAAATGTCACAAAAGCCTGCAGACAATAACTGAAATTTCTTTAAATGTGAACATAGACGGCTTGCCAATTTATAAAAGTTCTAAAGACGAATTCTGGCCTATATTGTTCAACATTTTTTAAGTTGCAGAATTACAACCCATGGTGATTGGAATATATAGCGGAAAACGGAAACCAAACAATGTTGAGGAATTTTTAACTCCTTTTGTTGAGGAGGCAGAATTCATTCTAGAAAACGGAATAGAACTAGAAAATGGTCATATTCTACAGGTCCGAATAAAATGCTTCATATCAGATTCCCCAGTAAGAGCTTTCATTAAAGGTAAAACTATATACTTACTAAAATGAATTTATTTAACCACATTTTTTATAGGTGTTACCAATTTTAATGGCCAACATGTCTGAAATGCACAACAGTGGGGGAATATTCATATTATTACATGTCTATAGTCCGGCCCCAGGGCCGGACTGGCACACTGCCCCCTCCTTGAGGTCGTTTCGTCCCCGGAACGTTCATGTCTGAATGGACACAGTACGCCCTTCTTGCAGCCAGAGGTTTGGTAAAAGAAGCAATCCACGGTTCTGTGTTCGGTTGGTCCTCTCGGGTTCCAGCTGCAGACCAGAATTTCGATTCCCGTGAACCTGAAGAGAACTTCCAGCATGTTTCGGATAATCCGCCAATCCAGGCGGTCCCGTCCGCAAGCTAGCTTAGGAATCGCCAGTTTCAAAAAATTTGCGGTTAGCAGCTTCTCTCTGAAGTCCAGGAGTGCCTCCCATACAGTCCGGTCTGTCGGTTTCTGATAGGTCTTCTCCTTCGAAATCAAGTTTCTTGATTAGCTAATTGCTCAATAATTCGCATCTGAGTTTCTAGCAGCGTATTTTGATTTTGCATGATTATACTTTGATTATAATTTGTTCATTCGCACTACTTTGCTTCACTTCATAAGTCACCTCCCGATCTTCTTCATAATCTATCATCTGAGTAGATGGCATAAAGTTTGAATAATCCACAGGTACTGTTTAATTACAATGATAAAAAATACAACTAAAATAATTAAACTGTAGCTACTGTATCACAATAATACCTAGAATTCTTATCAGATGTGCTTGGTTTTATAAACACATTATCAACAATTGAATGTAGTTACATCATTTAACTGCATTTTTATTGGGAAACATATGTTTATAACGATTTAAATCAATGTGACAGATTAGCGCCAAGTAAGTGCATACAAAATCTATCAAGTTTTGTTGAACACTCAGGCTGTACTAAATTGATTTTATATCTTTGATATATTTTCATCGACAGAAGTTTCACTCTTCCGCTACCACCTCCTGCAGGAACCATACTTTGCCCTCTTTGGGAGACACTTTGATTTGCATTTTTTACCTCTTGCAAAACATTTACCTGGTTTTTTGTATCCATTTCGGGCTCCACATCGCTACTACTTTGATTACCAAAAAGTATTTCTGATGTCTTCTGAAATATATAATTTTTTAATTGGCATCTCTATTTAAAGTAGTATTATCACTATATCTGAAAGGAAACAAACTAATCCATAGAAATTTGCTCAAAAATTTACCTTACACTCCTCAGCTAGGAAATCGAAGTCAGCCTGGGGAATTCTTCCGATTTCTTTCCTCTTTTCCATTGTTAATCTTTTTTTCGGTCTCACATCATCCAAGTGACTGTGTGAGGCCTCACTGTCGCTCTCTTGCTCCATGGCAGTCAACTCTAAATCAACAGCTTCATATTATAAAAAGTTATTCCTTTTTCTTATACAAGGTTGCGGTATCCAATCTGGTTCTGGTCTCGAGTTCCCATCTTTATTACTGCGGTTAGGACAAAACCCAACTCGAGCACTCAAGTCCGAGGGCTCTCCCAGGTTGGGCACCTGTACCTTAGACGGTTTTGTGCCCCAAAGCTTCTGGTACAGGTCTCGCAAGTGCTGGGCTGGAGCTCGAACACCTGGTTCCTCCAGCCATTCCACATTATTATCGACGTGTTTGGCAAGAACGCCCGGATTTTTCTTATATATATCCTGGCTCATGGTGAAGAGGTACCGTCTATGACCCCGTTTGTTTTGCCTCTCCCATGACCCTTTCGTCGCCCTGCAACTCACCGCTCCTCGCTGACGGAAGAGAGCGGTGACTTGATCGTATATGGGATTGATTTGCGGCTGAGGCAGCCCAAATGGCAAGCCACGAGCCTCGGAGATTGCGTTTTTAAGCAGTTGGGTAACCGTGCTTACCTTCGGGTGTCGCTATGCCGCTTATGTCAATTGTCTGCTTCGAGCGGTCTGAGCGACATTCCGTCTCCAGATTTCTTCATCCGGAGAAACTGCTGGCGATACCATCTCCAAGTCACTGATCTTGGATACCCTCTGCGAGTTGTCAAGACTTGGAGACAGACTTACACTTACGACAGCGGGGTTATCTAGATTTTCATCTTGGTTTTCCCCCACGATGGTTGGTGCCTCTGTTACTTGTTGAGCAGCCCCCCCCCCCCCCCCCCCCGGACCTCTTGTCCTCCTTCTGGGCACTTCCAGTGTATTTCCTTGGGCTGAGAATTCTGACGCCTCGCCCGCGTCACTCCTACCACTACTAGTGGATTGGAGTTCGGCGCTTTCAGCACTCAGACCTTCCGGGATTGTGATCCCTTTGCTTCGTAAGAAGTTGTCTCGCAATTTCTGGTATCCTTCGGTATTTCTACAGTCTCTTATTTGTCTATTTATTTGCTCGGTAACAGTGGCACCATTTTGATCGCTATATGCCTTTCGCCCTGGTACCGGAGTTCACTGTAATGTCCTGCGGTATCCCTGGGTAAATCCAGGGACTTAAAGATTCTTCTGGTGAGTAAAACACGTGTGTACATTTCAGGTGATCTATTAGAACTATTGCAAAAGTATATTCGAGGACAAGTGTGCAATAGTTGTTATTAATTTAGCGTCCTCGTTAGAATTAAATAAACAATAACAAATGTGTTGCTATGCGAATGAAATATCGTTGGTCTGTAATAGTCTACGAAAGCATGCAAGTATATTACAATTAGGACATAGTCGTTAATTTGTTGGAATAGGAGAATATAAAGGTTTATTGCACTACATCACACTTTTAGACACAAAAAAAATGCCTACTACTATAACAGTGGTGACCCATGACATATTTTTTTGTGACTTGGAGGGACATGCTACTTCTACTGCAGTACTGCTGTAGCAGTGTGGTGTCCCTAAAAATAAATCCATACAGTGTAATATCTTGGTATTTTTATTTATAGGAAAAGAACGACATTTTGTAGGCTACATGTTATTGTGGCAGACTGCAAAGCATCCAGGACAAGGAGGTGGTTTGTCTGCACATCCACTGCACCTCCAGGGAGTTTGAATCCTTTTGTCTAGTTTGTGACACTGTCTGCAATTAACAATTAGTACTTATTCCTTTTGTAGTTTTCAGAAGGTTTTGGTATTTCCTCGGGAAAATATGAAAACGCTGATACTTCTGCCTGATTCGCCGTATTTGTACGGGTCACACTTTTCGGAGGCACAGGCTTTTCAAATTTAAGGTTCTCCGGCAAATGTAGTAAATAATCAATTGGTTGGTCTCTGAAGTCAACAAACCTCATTTTTTTATTTTTTTCTCTGTACATAATAAAGGCGTTCAAGACAGTGAGGTCAAGTAAATGGAAAATAATTTTTTTATACCATCTTATGGTCCTCCTTGGACAAGAGTAGTATGACGTCAACTGATCACACCTATCCACACCTGCCATATAATTATTTTACTCGGAAATTTCACGCGGCTTGATTTTCACTTGTCCATAACGATTCCTAACTTCAATTAGCTGTGGATGATATTTTGTTGTTATAGCAAGGACGTCTCTATTATCTCTCCATTTGGATACATATACTCCTTTACGTCACCTCCAAATATACTCACCCTTCTTCAATTTTCGCATTGTAACAACTTTAGGATTTTGTTTCCTAGCAAGATTTTCATCTCGGTTTTCCCCCACGATGGTTGGTGCCTCTGTTACTTGTTAAACTGGCCGGGGGGAGCCACCCTCTGGACCTCTTGTCCTCCTTCTGGGCACTTCCAGTGTATTTTCTTTGGGCGAGGATTTTGACGCCTCACCCGCGTCACTCCTACCACTAGTTGTCTCGCAATTTCTGGTATCCTTCGGTATTTCTACTGTCTCTTATTTGTCTATTGATTTGCTCGGTAACAGTGGCACCATTTTCACCGCTATATGCCTTTCGCCCTGGTACCGGAGTTCACACTCACACACTATATTTGTTTCCTCTTCGGTGAAGATAGATTTCCTCCCTTTAGGACTGCCGTGTACCTACTGCCCTAGCCTCATTTCGGGCGAGAGGATGTCGATATCGCTCGTGCTGCGCCAACGCACGGCGACTGAACAACTTTTCACCACTATCCGAGCAGGCTAGTGCTACCGATTCGGGTATGGGTGGGTTATTAGGTCCTTCATCATTTTCAGAGTCCGAAGACTCTGGCCTGACAGGGCACTTGGGGATATGGCATAGTGCCGCGTGTCTCATTAAGTAGATCTTTTCACATGTGCCGCATTCATATTTTATTTCAACTTTCTTGTGTTCACATTTGATATGACTGCATTCGTCCTGTACCAACATGTGGAAGAGGTTATGGTCATCCCTCAAGCACAAGGGACAGGATCGTTCTACATATGGGAGCATAACCATCTTCGTTGCCAAGGTGGTCATCAATGGATCTCCCATCTTGCCGCGCATGGCATTTTCAGGTAACGAAGGCCGTCGTTACCCGCTTCCGAGGCTGCATCATTCCTAATGCTAGCGTGTTTTTAAGATCCTCCTCAGGCTGGCTAGGCCAATGAGGGGACTTCCTTTGGGGGATAGCTGCAAGGTACTAGGGATGTGACATTGTACATAAAAAATCGATTTTTCCATTGCATGAAAATTCGATTAATAAATAATCGTTGTTTATCAAGAATATAATCAATTTTGTTATATTAATCGATTTTTTCCTAATTTGCCAATTAATTTCAAAATAAACCTCATAAATATTATATCAGTCGTTTCATTCACTAAAACTAAACAACAGAAATAGTATGTTTTTATATAATCAACACAAGTTAATGTTTTAGAACAATCAAATTATAATAGGTTCAAATTAAAATGTTTTTCACACAAATCAACAATATATTCACATACATGAAAAATAAATCAAATTATTCAAAAACTAGAAATCTGTGTGCAACGGGTTTAGGAATAACAGCTTCAGTAAACGTTTGAATGATATTCGGCCCCTGGCCTTTGTTAATATGGTGCCAGCTTCTCTCTGCAGGAGCCGAAGAGGCCGGTACCAATAGGTGCTTGCACACCAACTGTGTGAGTTGGGGTAAGCTCCTTGATAGCCTCTCCAAGATTCTAAAGCGTCTTTTTAATGCTATTAGAGGTGCAACTATGTACAAGCTTAATTCCGATGTCGGACTGAAACTTTGACTGGTTCTATTCATAGTCTCCAACAACAGCTCGTTATGGGTTTTCCAAATGTCAACATTGTCTACATTATCAGCGGCCGAAGTTATTGACAGTAGGCAATGCTCAGGTTCTCGGTTTCCTTCAATGGATCGTTTAATGTATTTACAGTTCTTGTCAAAGATGCTTCGTCATCGAGGTGTAATTTTTTGAAGCGAGGATCTAAAAATGTTGCTGCATTAAATAAATGAACTTTCTGGATGTGCTCAAATAATTTATTAAATTCATTTATTATTGAATGTTTTAATTGATTTGCCAAATCATGTGATGGACCTGTTTTTTCCAAAAACTGTTTCAAGCACATTATAATGGGAATAGCTGTACTTGCGCTGACATATTTTTCACTACACATCTCCTCGCTTACTTTTTCAAACGGTGTAGTGAGCAACTGGTAACTGTCAAAACTGATACCAAATTTAGAAATAACCAAAGTGATCAAGACGTCTAGTGGTGGAATTTAGAACCCAATGTTGTATGTGTGCCCATGGTAACCAGATTCTTTTAGCATGCATGTGTACCAACTCAGAGAGAATGAAATCATAACACAGAAATGTTATGATATGGTTTTTTTATTATTTGTTTCTTAACAGTTGTTTTGTATTTATTAATCATGAGTGCTGAGTGTTATGGTTTATTACTTGATTCTTGTATTTATCAAATCATGAGTGCTTTGTATTTCATATATTTTACTGGTGAGGTATTTATATTGATATGTTGAAATATACGATTCAAAATATCTCAATAATAGTGGTAAACTGGCTCTTGTTATTGATATTGTATAATAAAGAAATGGTTATAAACATTCACAGTCTAAATGATAAACAATAAAAATAATAATACATGGTGGGCTAGATCTCTGTTTAACGTCAGGGAGAGAAATATGGATAGAATGTGGAAAAGTGTAAAATATCAGCATATATATAAATAAATAAATATAACCAACCATATAGAGGAGTAAATAAATGAGATAATTGGAATAGGTCCGACCTGGGTTGTTACCAGGCATCGGCCTTCCGTAAATAAATATCATATATAAATAAAGAGAAATCAGTAAAGGTTGAAATAGATACAGATAAATAAGACAGAGTTATCTCTGTTCACCATTAGCCTGCAATACCTAGAGTAGGAAATCAGAGACCCAACGCCATATAGTATCGTCTCAAAAGCAGGATGTATTGTATATACCTTGTGAAACACTCCAAAAACAGTAGCCAGACCACATTAGTTAATAATACAAGCTCAAAAGACAACATACCTGCAAATATTCGTGAAAAAGTCTCAAAAACCCTTTTGTTGAAATTTTGGTCTCCAGCTTGTTACGTTTTTTCAAAACAATACCCTCTCGTAATTCATAAACAAACTATCAACACAACTAAGGCAACGAATCCCACAACCCACTACTTTATTCCAGTAACCAAACACAACAACCAAAAGCATCACAGAACAATATATTTTTCTGTGAACACGGATTGACAATTAACACGGATTGAAAATCAATATAGAAAGTCACTTATGATCTGACAAGTATCAAAATATCTGAACAATATAGGATGTAGTAATAATCAAATGAATTACTTAACTGAACTTCATCAAATGACTACACTCATACACTTTAACAAATTTTAATTGATTTTTCCTTCCATCATCTGACATTGCCGTCAATGTCAAACCTTGGCAGCCCGACAGCTAAAGGTGCGTTCCAACGTATGGCAGCCAGGGGCGCATGCCGGATCACCACAACGGTTTGAGAATTTTTACGACCTCTTTCAGTACAGCAATTTCACTAGCTAGAATCATAGGAGGAGCATTAGAGTGAGTCAACAAAATGCCGCCCACCGTCCCACTCATAGTTATAAACCTTTCAACAAGCATATGCAATTGTAAATTCCAACGCGTTGAAATCTCCTACGAGGTGTTTAATTTTTCCTTCCGGTACGTTTCCAGCCTTTTGAGAATTTCTCAATTGGTCTGCACCAACTCCGCTCTGACTTTAGTATTAGCATATACGCCTATAATATCGTCAAAATAGTCGTGAAATGGAAACAATGAATTCGAACTCATCGGAAATGCCTAATTCTTGGAATAAGGGAATGGAAGCTTTGTATTTTACTGGTCTTTGTTCCAGCACAAGTAGAAATAGGAGTATTGGAATGAAATATGTTTTCTGGGAAAAATTTCTCTGCAATGAATGGTCTTAACAGTGAGCCATGACAACTTGTGCCAAAGTTTGTCTGGAATATTTTTTAATTCTATGTAAGGAAGGGAGTTTGCTAAATTGATGTTATTCAAGTCTATCTTAATTGAGTTGGAGGATCGCCTTCCGGAAAATTTTGGCTGCTAGATGGGTATTCTGGAAAGTCGTTTTGGAAATTCTGTTCTGGGTGGCTCTGGCAATGAGGATTGGAATAATCGAAATAATTACGAGGTGGTTCATAATCATAATGGTCCGAATATTGGGAAGATTCGGGGCATGAATCTAATTGTTCTGAGTTGAACAACTCTTGAGATATAAAATTACTGGGTCCTGATGATTTGAACGGATTCGATCGTCTTGTCTGTCGTGAAGTTGTGTCCATAGGTTCGGGTGTGTGTGTAGGTTTATTGGAGTTTTTGGGATGGAAAACGTTTCTTTGAGGTTGGGGTGGTCCAAATACTTGTTTGTTTGTTGGAAAATGCTGTTTGATCTGTAATGGTTTTGGTAACTGGATGGGCTGCGATGGAAATTGTTTCGTTTGATATTCTAACGATTGGGGTGGGTTTGGTTGGGTATATTGCGGCTGATTAATTTGAGAAAATTGCGTTTGATATGAGGTTTGAGGTGACATTCCTTGAGATTGAACATAAGCATGATGTTGAGAATAATCTGAATTGAAGTGATTGTATGAAGAGTTCGGATAATTTGAGTATGAAGGGTTGTGACGTCTTGGGAAATGGTATTGTGACTGGGGTGTGTTTGGTGTGTTTTGGTTTCTTGTATGGCTGTAATTATCGTTTTGGCGTCTTGAAAGTGAATAGGATGGTTGTAGGTTATGTCTGAAGTTCTGTCTGCTGGTCAGTGCGTTAATTCGCATTTCGTTATGAAAATGTCGTGTCACTACATTGGAAGCTGATGATAAGTCTGATGGTTGCTGAATGTCGAGTAGTAATCGTAATTTGTCGTCACAGTCAGCTGTTAATACGTCTAATGCGTTTAGTTCATTTTGGCTTATGAGTAGGGATTTTTGGTCAGAAGTGAGGGAAGTATCTGTCTGGATTTTAACTTCGACTCTGGATTTAATAAGCTTTAGTCGTTCTAGGAAGTCTAATATGGTTTCATTACGATATTTAGAAAGTTGCAAGAATTCTCTAGTAAGGGTTTGTCTATCTACTTTGTCTCCAAAATGTTCTCTCAAAGCACTTTTGACTTGTGGCCAGGTTGTGAGGTCTGGTCTACACATCAAGAAATTACAGAATTGCCTCTTAAATCTTGAACAAAATGCGCTAAAAACAAAATCATTTGAACCATTATCGCTAGATCTACCATACGTATTAAAAAATGTATCACATCTAAAAATAAAAGCTTCTAATTGTTGAATATCGCCGTCGAAAATTGGCAAAATTTTTGTTGATGTAGAGACATTTTTCCTAGAAGTTCTATAACGGAGTTTACGGTCAGAATCTGGCATAAAATATGAATGAAAGGGTAATTATGTGAAATGTATCAACGTCTTATGAGGTAACAACAAAAATGCACAAAGGTCAATAAAATTGTAAAAAAATGTAATAAAAATGTAATAAAAGGTAAAAAGTAAATAGTATAAGCTTCTTTTTGCAGCGCGTAATAAGGGACTAAGTAAAAATTTTCTGTTGAAAACAAAAGGAAAAGGGAAGCCTATTCTATTCTAAACTAATTCCAAAAATGGCCTTTGGCAAATAACTCTAGATATTAACGTTATCCAAAAATGTAGCTTTTGGAAAAGGGAAATTTTTATATACTAGTGTCCAAAAATGTAGCTTTTGGGCGAAAATTAATTATTAAACTACCAAGTAAGCTGGTAAAATTTTCAGAATGACGCAATACCATTTAAAACAGTACCAGAAGTTAAAAAGGTTTGCAGAGACAAAAGGAAAAATTCGACTTTAGTATACCTTTGACTTTGAAGAAACAGCTTCTTTGAGCACCGTCAGTCTCGAAGTCCTTGGTCCTGGTCCTTTCCTTTGTCCGTTTGTCCGTCGGTTTCGAAGTCCGAGGTCCAGAAGTAAATGGTTGAAACCAACCTGATGAACTTCCTTTGCGAGGTTTTCTTGTTCTTCAGTCTTCTTATCCTACTGCGGTTAGCTGCGCCAATTATGGTTCACGCACTTCAGTTTAGCTTTTTAAAAAAGACTAAACAAATGCTTGACTGAACACTTTTATTATAAAACATAAAATTACATGAGATGCTTCGGGCAGCAAGACTACCAAACAACTATTGCCTTAAGGGCACAAACAGGAATTTATAATAAAGTAATGTTTATCCTAAAGTAAACATCCTAATGGCTAGATACGGGGGTAGTTTACTATATAACTCTAGTGGATGATAAAATAATGCTAGTTATGTGGAATTGTTAAATTTTTGTTTTGACAAAACAATGTATTTGTATGAAATGTATATTAATTTTATTATCAGACATAATATACTTACCTACATTATTTTGTACATATATGCTAACGAAAGCTGTAACAATAAATAAAATATGTTTATCCAACAGGATTTCAATTTCAGTGTTTATGATGACAAAGTTGAATTAACATAATCTTAGAAATCAGCAAAATATGCACATGTTAATTGAGTTGTAAATATTGATAACTTTGAAGTAGGTGCCTACTTTTCAGAGTGGTACAACACAAATGAAAAACAAACTAAGGCTGGATCTCAGGTGCATCTGAATGTTGAGTTGGACCAGTCCTTTTAGGCTAAGCCACTGTCAAAGTTTAACTAGGTATTTTCATTGATTGATGGATAGTGAAAATAAATTTACTTTCTAGAAATTATTTATGTCTTTAAATTATTGTGAAAGGGAGGTAAGGTCAGTATTTGAGTTATTATTTAAATGAAATTTTTCACAATAGAGTAGGTATGAATATATTGAACAAAGTTGGTTGATGTCACTTCTTTTGTTCATATGGTGGTCACTTTGATATATATGTGCCATTTCTAAGAATTCTGGTTTTTAATGTGTTTAAATTATTTTAAAGTCCTTTTTTATTATCAATCCGATGTTTTTGACAATGAATTTGTGTTTCAACACAAATTGTGCTATATTGTGAAGACTCTCCATTTGATCATCTTTACGCAGCAATCTTTTGTAAGTACTTAACACCAATTTATTGAGATTGTTTCTCATTTTCAAACTTTCTATTGTAGCCCTGATGATGGAATCATAAGTTTCCGAAAGCTTGGAATAAAGCCGCATTCCCAATTATTAACCGTTTGTTACCTAACTGGTTTTTGTTTCGGCAATGACTAACCCCTTATATAACACATATATAATAATAAATGAATAAATGACAGACAAGGCTACAGTTTCATAATGCACACATTTACAATTATTCAAACAAACACTAAAATTGACGTCTATTCTTAGGTGCATACACTAAACATGGGTAATACAAAAGTTTCCATAATTGAAAATTGATATTATTAAAGCTTCATATGCACCATATAATGACATAAGGATTAACTAAATTTACTAACACATAGATAAGTGAAATAGAAAATATCTGCTGATGAATTAATAATGGGGAAAAAACAAATACTAATTAAACAATAATTATCAACTTCCATATTCATTTACTTTTACGAAAAAGGAAAATAGTGTAAAATCAACAGAAGTTTAGAACAATTCAGGCCTATTTATGTTGTTCAAGGAAATTATATTTCGGTAATACAAATGGTCTTGTGTTGAATTGGTTGATATTACCAGAGTAGATCCATTTAACAACATGTTCTTAGTTTCTGATCGTTATTTTTCAGACAAACTGATAGTACAGCTTGAAGCTGTTTTTTGTGGAATAGAATCGTAATTGTGGGTTAATGAACCATTTGGCAAATTGGTCAAATTTTCATCTATATTTAGCTGATAATTAATTTTTCCAAGTGTTGAGTCATCTAAAGTATTATAATTAAAATTTTGTAACTTACAAAAAACATGGTTAATCTTTTTATTTAATTTCTCTTCTGTTGTGTCTTTTGATTTATCAAATACAGCACAAAAATGTTCAATACTACTTTCAGTTTTATTTTTTGCTGTATGTGTTATGTTTTTATTTTTTTTAATGTGAATCATAACATGGTGGATATGTTTGCAAATAAAACTCTGGTGATTAGGGTCTAGACATGTGCACACACATATATATGTCTACATATATCACAAGTAGAACAAATGTCTGCACAGCAATCAATTCTTTGCTCTTGTTTTATAATATATGTTTCTCCTGATTGTTTAATCACATTCCAAATACCATTAATAAATTTTATTGTATAATTTTTCAATTGTTGCGCTTCAAAATGTCTTTTAAAAATGTCTGTGGTACATCTAGTAGTTCTCCCTTTTACTAATTTCACAATTCTCTCTCTACTTTTGTCTCTCAAAAACTGCAAAATTAAATATAAACCCTTACCAAGACGTCTAACTGTTTTTCTGTCTGCATATATATATTTCAAGGCTATGCATTGCCTCAACATGCATATTTGTATTGATTACTGAATCCTTACGAAAGCAATAGGCCCACTTTTATAATTTGTTCCATGATTAGTTTTAAAATAGTGACCAAAATCCTGGGTGTCACCATCATTCAATGATAACATAATTGTGTTACGCAAAAATATGTCAAACTCTTCCTCTGTTGTGTTCTGTTGCAAAGTTTTTACTGGTTTCTTTGCTTCCTTTTGTTTTTCTAAATCTTTTACTTTATCCATATTACTTTGCCGTGCTCTATTTCATATGGTAGCTTTTTATATGGATAGACTATCATTGGAGGAGTTGTATCGCCATTGGCACAAAAATTGAATACAGGACAGTGATGTTGTCTTTATGGACCATTTACAGGAGGCCAATTGTGAAGACACTCCACTAAGCCAATCCACTACCAAAGTTGAAGACAATCCAATGGAAATACAGTAGTAGTAGTACTTTACTGACCAAAACGACACATAAGTGTATATGGCATGTCAGTGTAAATAAATATACAATATGTTGTTATATGAATCCTTAGGTAAAAGTACATGTGTTACGACAAAATATTTGACCAAATGGAACATGATATACCTACTTAAAAAACCTAACCATATAATATGTATAATGCATATTATATAATATGGTACACTAAAACAAGAAATAAATGTTAATCAGAGTCTGAATCATAGATATATGTTGGTTCATGTTTCTGATCATATCTTTCGATATGAAGAAATTTGAACATACACATTTATTTCTGGTTACCAGATCTTTTGTGTGTAGTATTGCCGTAATGGTAGAAGTTTTAAGCCTATTTCTAAGTTTTGTTTTATTCAAATTCACGGCAGAAAACACTCTTTCTTCATTTGTACTCCAAATGGGTAGAGTAAGTATAAATTGAAAACAAATCTTGTTAGGTTCGGCACACTATTATCTGTAGTTTTTTATTGCTACAATATACTTCCAAAACTCACAAAGGTCACGATAACTGGTCTCAAAATCAATTCCAAAGTGTCTCAGTTCCAACCACTCATTGTCAATTGTTTGAATATCGACACCAAGTAAATTTGGAAATAATTTAGAAATTCGACCAATAGATCTAGTTTTTCTAGACTTTTCGGGGTCCATAAATTCCAGTTTTTCAAATATGCAATATTTTAAGAGGTAATCTTGTGCAGATTTGCCGAACACTTTCAATATAGAAATTCCAGTTCAGTTTGACTCTCTCGAATCTCCGTTTAGCTAAAAGCATGAGATTCTGCAAGTTAATAATGATTACATGAGATTTGTTTTTTTTATTAGGGGTGGATTGGGCATACATCAATATTGAATAATGGGCCTTTCCATTTCGGCAAAAATACGTAATGGGGCTTTCCACTTTAGCTATGCATGGACAGGAATTCATTCAAAGTAATTGTATGGAATAAAAGAAATAATAATGATGAAACATTTTATTACCAGCTTAAATTTCAGAAAGATACAAGTGTTGAATCTACTTTATTCAATAATACAATTATTTAAAAAATATTTAATAACATTCCTGGTCAGTTTTCGTCCGGCGTTCGAACAGTGTACATCGGCCGAGAGTAGTATTCGACCTTTACCGTGCGTTTTTTATTTCGGAATTTTTATTTGTGTTTTTCTCTATTTGGTATATTTTCACCGTACTGTGAGTAGATAGCTATAAGTAACTATAAGCAACAGGTGCTCGTCTAAATGTCGAGCACCAACCCATCGGGGGCTGGTGGTCCCGGTCCTCCCCACATTTTGCAACAATCACCACAGGCAAATATACAAAATATAGATATAGTTCACCTAACTGACGATGAGGCTTCTAATTCACCACCTATACATGTAAACATTGCAACAACACAGGCTGAGGTTTCGGCAAGTAAAAATATTAGTCGTGGAAATAAATATCACTTAGACAGTAAAGGTCCATTCTTTATATTTGCTGAGCATAAAAATCTTAATGTTGGCCGTCTCCATCCTATGAGACTGGGCGAGAAATTGTTAGAAATAGGCGAGGATGAAAAACATATTATAGAGTTGAGAATAGTTGGTCGGAATAGAATTAAGATAGAGGTCGATTCTCCATTGGTAGCAAACAGACTAATAAACAATCCTGTTTTCGAAAACAATGGCTTGATTGCTTATATTCCTTTACATCTTACTGAAAAGAAAGCAATTATCAAAGGCATAGACACTACGTATACAGAGGATGAATTATTAAGGTCAATTGTATCCGATATCCCTGTTTAATCTATTAAACGGATGTATAAAACCGTGAAAAATGGAGAGGATTCAAAAAAAGTCCCTAGACAGATGATAATCATATCGTTTTTGGGGTTGAAGATACCCCAATATATTTTCGTCAATAAAATGAGGTTCCCTATAGATACTTATTATTCACTAGTACTCATGTGCTTCAATTGTCTAAGATATGGTCATACCTCGAATCAATGTAGAAGCAAAGAGAAATGTAAAAATTGCGGTGTAGAATTAGGCGATACCACAATGTGTTCTAACTGCAGACCATTTTGCGTCCACTGTCAGTCTCCAAGTTATGCCAGTTTAACCTCAAAGAATAAATTCGATTCAGACTTAGAATGTCCTACCTTACCAAATAGACAGTCTCAAAGTTCAAAATCAAATTAACATTAACTCAACAAGATTAAATATTAATGATTTGTGATATAGGCAGACATCAGACAATTGAACATAATGTGATATTTTGTTTTCAACACACATTCATAGACACCTAACCTAAACTAATCGATAAACTATAAATTATGTTAATAGTAACTTATATTCATTTTCTATACCTCCTATTTTTTTGATAGATCACTTTCGCTTGTTTAATGATAGGATCACCATCCAATGAGCGCAAATCTTTACCACTAAGAGCTCTATTAATGCCCACAGTCCAGTTATGGCAAAGAAATATCACAGATTTGTTAATTAACTTAGCATTTAATGAATCACTGTGCTGTGGGCAATTTATTTGCAAACTGACTTTGAGTGAAACAAAATCTACCAGTAGTTTTACTGCTTTTGACCTGTATGGAACTTGAGGCAGCATGTACATAATGATATTGTAAATTTGAGCAAAATCTTTTATTATGGTGGGGTTACAATATTTTACTCCACAAGATGAAATATCTTTTTTCACATATTTGGTTATAAAACCACTGACATATCCCAAGCTTACTTTGTTTATGTACTGCAGAGACTGGTGAGGAATTTCCATTGAAAATGGTTCTATATCTTCACTTGCAGGCAATGTACTATCTTGGGAGATAAATTTTTGTACTACAAGTAATGCTTTCTTAGATCCGTCATCTTCACAATTAGCAGACAAAGAGTGGCGGCTTGGAAAGTTGTTTATCAAAAGTGTCTTGAAATGACTTTTGAAGTGAGTGCTTTATATCTCGAAGACCCTGTTGTCTGATCTGGCCGAAGAAATTTTCAACAGGATCTTGATTTAATCTCCTGGCTCTGAGGCTATACACATCCCTTGTCACCAACGTTTCCAACACCTCTATCATTCCATTGATGGTTATGAGCCAGTTGTTTAGGGTTGGTGACCTGAATCGTAATTCACTGCCCTCCTCTGCAAAAAAAATCATTATGTATAATTGTTTTCCATGTGTCAAATGAATAGTGTAAACAAGCCACACACATATTAAACAATGGGTATGAAATACTACCAATATATGGATTATAGAAGAGTATTTCAAGTTGAAATGTTTAGTCAACAGTTCCACACACATATTAATCTGTAATTACAGTTATGAATGGGAATTCAATTATTGTTTTACATATAAACATTTCAATCTATTTGCTACTTGCTAATGACTGAAATAATTGAATAACGCAAACCAAATCTAAAATTTTTAATTGTAAAGAATATGGCAATACCTTGAAAATACATCTTTCTCAAAGACTCGCGAGCTTTATTCCAAAATTCAAGGTGTTCTGTGGATCTGAATACCGCACACCTCAAAGGCTTTCCGCTGGATGGATAAAGTGTATGCCCATTCACACTATCCATAAGGTCATTGAATAATTTTAGCACGTTTGCTGTGCCTAATGCTCTGTTGGACAGTACTTCTCCTTGTGAGCCAACTATTTCTATAGAATGAAAAAAAAACATGAAGTTATAAAACAAATTTAAATATAAATTAAATTACCTGCACGTGTCGTTGAAAAAAACATGAAGTTATAAAACAAATTTAAATATAAAATAAATTACCTACACGTGTCATTAGCGCCATTACAGAAGCAACAGTGTGGCTGAATACTCGTGTTGCATATGAAACCTTCATCTTCCTGATCAAATTTCTATTCGCATGGCATTCAGTCAGCTTTGGCATTGCTCTTAGGCTACTAGCAGCATTATCGATGGCATATGCTGTTTCAATATCTACCCATCTAGCAACTTACTTGCCCTCAGGAGATTCCCAGACTAAATTTTTTGTCAGCAGATTGTTTCCAATTGATTTGTAGATCCTTGATCACTTAGGCCCAGTTTCACAATCATTAGTTAAGTAGTGGTTAAAAGAAAACTAGTGGTTGGCGAAAATAATCCATTTCATAATCGGTGGTTTACGTCAAAAGCTGTGGTTTACCAGTAGTTAAGTTGACCCAAGAATAAAGTGTGGGTTATCTGTTGGTTTTCGTTGTATGGCCTGTGAATGACATGGTGAATGACTTTTGTTGCGGTGGTGAACAGATGACAGCCTTACTAAATGAATTAAAAGAATTCAAAACAAGATTGAAAAAAGCATTTATTGGATATAGCAATTATGTTGTTGCAATCATGCTAAACAAATCGATACTACTACTACTACTATTACTTCTACAACTATTTATAAAAAAGATCATGTATCATGTACAATTTCTAAAAATAAAACATATTTAACATAACAGTAATAATGAAACACTAATGTTTCCCTTCTTCATTCAGATGCACTCCAGCTTCTTTCGACTGCTTTAGTAACAATAGTTTTTTTGATTCTAATATGTCCATTTTTAATTTATGTTCCTCTAAAAATTTTTCTTTCTGCAACCTTACAAAATCTAATTTTTCTTTAATAAGCAGGGTGTTGAGGCTGACAAGTGTTTTTGAAACTCTGCTAGTATTTCTTTCTTCAATTAAAGCTGAAACAAAGTAGTATAATAATAATAATAATAATAATAAAGCTTTTTTACTCATACGACGCGGTATCTTCCAGGGTGATTCACTTAGTTCACTGTGGTTTTGCCTTTGCTTAAATCCACTCTCCACTTTGTCAAAGGCTTTAGTGAAATCAGTATAAATGACGTCCACCTGGCCTCTTTCATCAAGGACTTCAGATATGTACTGTGTTAGAACCATTAAATTAGAAAGAGTAGATCGGTTTTTCATGAATCCATATTGGGTCGGGGTAATCACATTTTTGACACTTGAATAAATTCTAGCATATATTACGCTTTCAAAGAGCTTAGCAAAAGGCGATAAAACGGATATTGGACGATAATTAGAAACTACAGAGCTGTCACCCGATTTTAAAATAGGAACTACCTTAGCCTCTTTCCACTTGGAGGGAAAAGTGCTGCTCCTAATAGATAAGTTGAATATTATAGAAAGAGGTAAGGTTAGTGCTCCGATACAATCCTTGACAATAAAAGTTGGCAACTTTGCTTAAATCCACTCTCTAACGCACTTAACAACACAAATTATGGTTTCAACATCAGACACCAGAAAGTCAATCAGCACAGAATAAATCATCTTCTCTACATGGATGATATAAAACTATATGCAGCCACTGAAGTGCAACTAAAAGAATTACTCAGAATAACAGAAGTTTGTACGTCAGACGTCCGGATGGAATTCGGTATGAGCAAATGCAAGGTGCTCCACATCAATAAAGGCCAATGGAAGAACCAAGCCGAACAGGAAATATTAACTGGCCAAACGCTGGATAACATGGACAAGGACGAAACGTACAAGTATCTGGGCTTCAATCAGAACATTAAGATCGAACACACACAAGTCAAAGCTCAACTAACACAAGAGTTCAGAGACCGCCTCGTTAAGCTTCTAAAATCAAAATTGAATTCCAAAAATCTTACAAAAGCAATCAACACATTTGCGATACCGGTCCTCACATACTCCTTCGGCATCATCAAGTGGTCACACACTGATATAGAAAACATCCATATCCTCATACGGACAGAACTTACGAAACACCGAATGTCACATCCAAACGCATGCAAAGAAAGGCTCACCATAGACAGGAAACAGGGAGGCAGAGGGATCATAGACATACAGTCACTCCGCGCAAGACAGATAAAAACGCTCAGGCAATTCTTCCAAAGCAAACAAACAAATTTACATCGAGCAATAGCAAAAGCAGACAAAAGCTATACACCACTTAACCTATCATGTCTAGACCACGCCGCAGACACACACAACCCCATACGATCACAACAGGAAAAAATAAACACCTGGTCGCAGAAACCACTCCATGGCAAACATAGATACCGTATTACGCAAGATCAGATAAATGAAAAACAGTCATATACCTGGCTGCAGGATGGCCAACTCTTTCCAGAAACTGAGGGATTTATGCTTGCTATCCAGGACCAAGTTATTGCGACGAGAAACTACAAGAAATACGTAATTAAAGATCCATCCATAACCAACGATAATTGCAGAAAATGTCACCAACAGAAGGAAACAATAGACCACGTAACCAGCGCATGCAAAACTCTCGCTGGAACTGAGTACACGGCTAGACATAACTCGGCAGCCAAAATAATACATCAGGCATTAGCCACAAAAAACAAACTAATCGACAACTCAGATCCATATTACAAGTATACACCAACATCAGTACTCGATAATGACCATTACAAACTATACTGGGACGTTGAAATACACACAGACAAAACCATCAATGCAAACAGACCAGATATAGTATTTCAGACAAAGGCAGACAAAGTTACCTACTTAATAGATATTGCTATTCCCAATGATGTAAATGTTCAAAACACCTACGCTGGGAAAATATCTAAATACACTGACCTTGCCATAGAAGTGAAGCGACTCTGGAAACAAGATAAAGTTATTATTGTCCCCCTCATTATGTCGGTCTCAGGCCTCACACCGAACACATTTACACAGCATCTTCAACAGTTGGGCCTGGACGAAGGGTTACATAAAATATTCCAAAAGTCTGTAATCCTTAAGACCTGTAATATAGTACGATCTTTCCTAAATTCCGATCAGTAATAGTTCAGGTGTTGACTTGGCCTTGCCCGTCAACATTTGTCGTCACCGCAGTCATGCGAGAGAAGTTTGAAAGAACATGATAATAAAGCTTTTATTGCCCAACAGTACAAAGACCCTTTACAGAGCAATTTACACAGTATAATACATACAAAAAAAAATTACATGAAAAATTTGATACCAAACTAATTTGAATTAATTGCCTGTATGGCTGCAATTTCCAATTCATGCCTAGAACACGTGTGAATATCACATAAACAACTGATCTTATTGAAATTGGTGCATATAGAGTAAACTGGCGACTTCACAACGGCATTAGTTCTTGGAGTGCTACAATAGAATAACTGATGTTGACGAGTCTCAATCCTAGGTACAAAGAAATTGATCTGTTCTAAAAGCTCGGAACAATCAATTAGACCATTGAGCAATTTGTAAAGAAACAGCAGCCCAGCAAAATCTCTTCGAAATCTTAAACTATTTAGGTCGAATTTGTCAAGAAGGACACTGTTCTCGATACCTCTGGGTGGGTAAGTGCCATCGACTTTAAATGAGAGATACTTAAGGAATCGTCTTTGAATTTTTTCAATAGTATAGATATGGCAATTATAGCAAGGATTCCATACAGGGGAACAGTATTCTAACTTTGACCTAACGAGAGCACAATAGAGGGTTTTCAAACATGACAGGCTAAAAAACTGCTTACAGTGGCGTACGATAAATCCTAATGCTTTCCCCGCTTCACATACTTTTTTATTGATGTGCTCTACAAAGGTCAATTTCCGGTCAAAAACTACACCAAGATCATTGACATAATCAGGCTGTTCTAAAGGTAATCCATTAATTTCGTAGGTAAATTGCGAGGGCTGTAGTTTCCGTGTAAAAGTTAGGGTTTTACATTTTGTCACATTTAATTGCAAGTTATTCACACTACACCATTCAGAAAGACTGTTTAAGTCATCTTGCAACCTGCAATGATCCTCAGCACTGTCTATTCCTTCTGTAGATTTTCAAGTCGTCCGCAAAAAAAAGTTTATTTCCTATTAGTTTGCTACTCAGGTCATCAATGAATAAAAGAAAAAGCAAAGGGCCAAGGTTTGACCCCTGAGGAACACCTGACATTGAAATGTATTTGTCCGAAGTAAAGTTGTTATAGGACACATATTGTAGCCTCTGCTGAAGGTAGGATTTAAACAAGTTAATCAGGTTAATAGAAAAACCGAACTTATCCATCTTGCTGACTAAGATTTTGTGATCCACTTTGTCAAAGGCTTTAGTGAAATCAGTATAAATGACGTCCACCTGGCCTCTTTCATCAAGGACTTCAGATATGTACTGTGTTAGAACCATTAAATTAGAAAGAGTAGATCGGTTTTTCATGAATCCATATTGGGTCGGGGTAATCACATTTTTGACACTTGAATAAATTCTAGCATATATTACGCTTTCAAAGAGCTTAGCAAAAGGCGATAAAACGGATATTGGACGATAATTAGAAACTACAGAGCTGTCACCCGATTTTAAAATAGGAACTACCTTAGCCTCTTTCCACTTGGAGGGAAAAGTGCTGCTCCTAATAGATAAGTTGAATATTATAGAAAGAGGTAAGGTTAGTGCTCCGATACAATCCTTGACAATAAAAGTTGGCAACTTGTCAGGGCCAACAGACTTTTTATTTTTAAGTCTTTTACTAGTTATGAGTGATTCTTCCTCTGAAATATAATCAATATTTATTGTCGAAAAGTGATACGCGTCTGTTTCAGGTACAGGGTTGGACTCAGAGGGATCACAAAACATGCTTTTAAAGTACGTTGCAAAACCATTGACTATATCAAGTGGAGAAGACAGAAGTGTTTCATCCAGCCGCATTTTACCTGGAATTCTGGAAGATTTCTTTATATTGTGAATATATGACCAAAACAACTGAGCATCTTCACTTATTGAGTGCTGAATACTTTGCACGTACTCCCGATGGGCGTTTTTGATTTCTAATTTAATGATGCTCCTGAGCCTTTTGTATTCATCTAAGACAACACTGTCATGACTGACCTTATACCTGTTTAGACATTTTTCTTTAAGTTTTATGTTTTTAATGATATTTGAAGTGTACCAAAATGGGAATTGCCTTTTAAATACTTTTGATTTCGGGACGTAAATATCTAAAATTCCGTAAATTTTGTCATAGAAAGCCTGAACAGCATCATCCACGTTAGAAAAATTATACATAAAAGACCAATCAGTGTGAAGGATTGCTTCATATAGTCCATGAAAGTTCGCCTTCCTAAAGTTATACAGTAGATTTTCAGTACCCCTGTTAAATAATTTCTGCTTTTTATAGAATATCTTTGGAAATATCAGTAACGCAGGATGATGATCATCCTCCTTCACAGCAGGGGATACGTCGCGAACAACACTACATTCTACGTTTGACATCACGAGGTCCAGTAGTCTATCTAATGAGTTCAGTACAGTATTGTATTGTCTTAAATTGAAAAAGTTCATGAGATCAGTTGCAGCAGCTGTTGCTCCGTCCTCTAAATTGTTGTCGACAAATTTGGGTATATTGAAGTCCCCCATTATAATTATGTCCCTATTATGTAAAGTTTCGGTCTGCATAAGGCATTCATAGAAATCAGAGACAGTAGCTAGAGGGACTGCAGGCGGTACATAGATAACTAGAATATAAAACAACTTATGGGAAATTTGACACTTTGACAGAACAAAATCAATAGAAGGAAATAGTACATCCAAATGATCCAAATTAACATTTTCATAGCTAATATTATATTTAAAGCCTAGAAGAACTCCACCTCCATGTTTCTGACCTGTGATACTAAATTTACGATCTTTTCTCAACACTGAGTAATTATTGCCAAAGATTTCATTGCTCGGAATATCAGGATGTAACCATGTCTCAGTGAAGGCAACAACATCTGCATCACAGTCACTCAGAATCGTCACTACATCGTTGATCTTTGTATTCAAACCACGCACGTTCTGATAAACACAAGTCAACTGAATATCGTTCTCTTCTGTATAGCAACCGTTGGGCAAAGCTAGTTTAACGCCACTATACGTGCATGCTAAACAAATCGATACTACTACTACTACTATTACTACTACAACTATTTATAAAAAAGATCATGTATCATGTACAATTTCTAAAAATAAAACATATTTAACATAACAGTAATAATGAAACACTAATGTTTCCCTTCTTCATTCAGATGCACTCCAGCTTCTTTCGACTGCTTTAGTAACAATAGTTTTTTTGATTCTAATATGTCCATTTTTAATTTATGTTCCTCTAAAAATTTTTCTTTCTGCAACCTTACAAAATCTAATTTTTCTTTAATAAGCAGGGTGTTGAGGCTGACAAGTGTTTTTGAAACTCTGCTAGTATTTCTTTCTTCAATTAAAGCTGAAACAAAGTAGTATGTTTTAATAGTCCAATATCCACTTTAGTTTAATACTTATCAAAATCTAAAGGTTTTGCAAATCAACACATGCGACAAATAAATACATTTATTGCTCCGTCCTTCATATACAGCAAAATTACAGTGTTTTATAGTAAATCATAATCAAATCTGGGTTACCATCTTAAGGAAAATAATTAAAATAGTGCCATCAAAGCCAAAACAATTTTTATTAAATAACATTATGTTATTAAGCTCCTTTTCAAAAATGTTGTCAGCTCCGCAAGTAGATAGCACTGCAAGAGGCTTTGACACAGGTAGTATTCCATTGTAAGCATTGGGTAAGTATGCCATTGTAAGCCATGATCATGCCATTGGGTGTTGTCCATGCAAGACAAAAATTGGTGTGGTTGATTGTGAGCATATTTGAAGAGCAAATAATGGTTCCTAATTGAGGCTTACAACTCTGAATCAATACCAGTGTCAACGTCCCCGAAGTCAAATGAACGTGTGGAAATCAAATTCTTGGCTTGCATGATGTTCTAGGTTCACTCTTGAAAATGCTTCTAATTCCTCACTTGTGTTAAGATGAGCAATCTTTTCAGGCAGGAATGTATAAATATGTATATTAATATTAATTTGTTTTTTTTTCAATGATTGAATTTTAGAATTCATTTGTTATGTTACTAAAAACCAACTCTAGTTTACTGATACTGCTTTCAAATAAAACAACTCATAAATTCATTACTTTTATTTTTTCATTGCTTCCCGTAAAAATACATACGATTGGGATAAAATGTCTTATTCAGCATCAATGCGAACTCCTACATTTTCATTTCTGATGCTTTTCAGTTTGTCCACAATGAAGTCTGTTAAAACAACATTGCTGTCTTTTACAACAGATGTTGCTCCATTATCGTGCTTTGTAGCTATTGCATTTGTTAAGTCTCGTAACGTATTTGTTGCCTCATGCACTACTTGCCTGGCAGGCACATCATCGGAAACTGATGAGCTCTTCCTCTGAGGAGTGTGGCTTGGACCAGGTGTGCTTGCCTGAATTGCACAGCTACTGCCCGGTGTCAGGTTGTCTGCCTCAATTTCAGTAGTTAAACAGCCATCAACTTGAAATTGGAATGGTGTTGATACAGCTGTGCTCCCCAAATCTTCCTCCACAGGACGTCCTCCTATTTCTTCTCTCACAACCATGGAGTCTACAGCTGGTCGCACCTCCAAGTGATCCAGCAGGAACCTCATCTCGGTGTAATACCAAATGGTCGGTTGGTATACCTACAATTTACATATAATTACTAACTGCGAGCTTATCTAGGTATATAATAATAATAATAGCATTTATTGCCCAACAGATAAAATCCCTTTACAGACCAATTTACTTATACACTATTTCCACAAATATTAAGTAACATATTATTTCTAGCAGCAAATTTTAATTCACTCAGGCTATCTGCAAATATATCAGCTTGTCGTGATATTTTATTACAATTCTCAAACATAATTGTCATTGGTGACATTAACATTAAGTTTGTCCTGGCAGCAGTGCAATAAAAGGCATAGTGATGACGAGAATAAAATTGTGGCACATTCAACTTGACTCTAGCTAATAGCTCAGCACAATCAACTTTGTTATGTAATATCTTATATAAAAATGTTATTGAAGATAGTGTTCGTCTGAACTCCAAACTATCCATATCAAACAGATTCAGCAGAAGTTGATACTGTATACCCTGAGCGGGGTAAACATGATGTTTTTTAAAAACTAGATATTTCCATAACTTCTGCTGAACGCTATCAAGTATATCTATATGGCATTGATAATATGGACTCCAAACATTCGAACAGTACTCCAACTTGGTACGAACGTAAGTGTACAACATTAACTTTAACGCACTTTATAATACACACCTGGTCAGTTCCTGCTCCACTTCGAATACTGTTCTGGTACTTTTTGTGTTCCGCCAGAAAATTGGAACGTAATCCTTGGAATTTAGTTTTTATGTCTGCAACAGTAACAGAAGGCCGCAGGGCTGCTATGGTAGCACGGATAGCTTCCAAAGCTGCCTGTCTAGCGTGCTTATTTTTGTAAGACGCTGATCGTACCGCATACAAACAGGAAATTGTCTGTATTGGTCGACCAATGCCTGAACTTATTCTCTAGACCACGACATGATTAATATATTTCAAAATCACAACGAAAAACGATTTGGAGAACTTCGCACAAACTGACGCCAAGCAAACACAAGGGACAATGACCATAACAAAAGAAATATGACGAGATTGACGAGTGACGGCAATCGACATTGACAACGACAAGTGCCTTCCGGAGCAACAGTGCCAACAGTAAAAAATATTTTCCGCCAAGTACAGGCTTAAAATCCGCTAGATTGGATTATTTTCCGCTAAACTTACTACGCCCCCCCCCCCCCCCCCGTGTCGTTCCAGGTCAAACATAAATTTAAAGGTGCCAAACAAAAAAGTTATATTAACATAAAATAATTGATAATTTGGAGAAAGGCCGCCCAAAGCAGACTCACATGCTTCTTTACAAGGGTTTTCCACTCGCGTCTCGATATTGCCACACTTCGGACCAAAACTTAATTATGTCAGTAGTATTGTATTTTCCCATTTAACAAAATTTAGTTGGTGTATTACTGTTCAATCAAACCTATAATGTTTTCGGGCATGTTTAAATTCTGTAGCAGACTTAATAGTTTTTCATTCTTTTTGTTGCTTTAGTACATTTTGGACCGAAATTAATGATATTTTTTCTAAATGTTTTATATTATCCGGCAAACGTTGTTTTAACTGGCTATACAAATCGATCAGGGGATACAGAGTCTACATTTTCAATAGTAAGGAAGTACATGATATCCCAGCTACAAAAGTAATAAGTGATTTTCAATTACTTCAAGAACAAGAAGTGACTTTTAAATACAAAGGATCTAGAACAGGAATAGTAAATGACATCCATGTGAAACCAGATAGTGACTTCCCTATTTTATTGTATCGTGTGAAGGAAAATACCACCATGTATCATATTTTAAAGTATATTTGACAAAACAGCAAGCTGGAAACCTCGTGCCACTAATCTTGCTTTATATTCTTTGTCACTTTTCTTTTTGAACACCCATTTGCTTTCTATTACCTTTGTAAATAAAATAAGAAACCAAAATGTTGGCTCTAAAAACAACGAAACCTAACTGCTTGTTGGCCAGACAAACAGTTAATTAACGTGATGCCAGCTTATTGATGAAAGAAATTACTTCTTTTTGCTAGGTGTATGACTCGACTTAGTCCCTGAGTCGGGATGCACTTTGAAGAAATACCTCTGCATCATTTCCAGAGTTACAGAAATTTTCTTTGGATACATGAGATTGAAATTGAAATACATCGTAAATGGTATTTTAATAGATTCTTCAAAAGATCTTGTGTGGGTTAGTAGAGTCTTTTCCATGTAGATGGAGATTTTCTTCTGTCCTTGTTCATCTGAAATTAAACAAAATATGGTTTTTAAAGTAAAGTGTTATTACTTGAAAAACCTTTTTATTGATTGATCATATCAAAAAAAAAATCAAATGAGTATGCATCCCTAAATAAACGTTATCACCTCACGTCTGTTAGCTTACTGTGTTTTGTGTAATGTTGCTATTATGTAAACATCGATTAATCTTGTAGCTTTTGTGGTTGAGTGTAAGAGTAGCTGATTAGCTAAACTTCGCCACAATAAGCTCCGTACTCTGCTACACTATGTAATTGGTTAATAAAGTCGTATATTATTATTTATTTTAAAAACAAAAGAGTGCAGCCCGGGCTCCGACACACCGAGCTGCTGTTCCATTACCCAATGACCACTCCTCACGCCGTGAGGTGAGCAATCACTGGGTCCGCGAATCGTGCGCCCTAAGTAGACGAAGGGACCCAAGGATGACTGCCTTCTGCATTCTGGCGGCTAAGATGTGCGCCGCCGCACGTCACACCGGTATTTTGCGCAGTGCAGAGAGCAGCTTATTCCTCATTCCACCTAGGGATCCAATGACCATAACCAGCAGACTTGCAGTGTAGTCTGGCCAGAGCCTGCGAAGTTGTCCGAGCAACTCCTGATATTTGGTCCGCTTTTCCTCCTCCTTAGAGACGATGTTCACCTCGGCAGGTGCCGAAAACTCAATAACGAACATCGTCTTCTGTTGGTGGTCGAGAAGGACTATGTTACAACTACAGACAGACAGACTGTGAAGTCACCCAGCGGTCGCTGTTATACGTATGACATGATGAGGTTTTTAACCTTAATTCAGCACGAACATCTAATAAAGCTCGCACCGAGGTACAAATCACCTACACCCTCCTGTAGTTACATCTATGCCTCTCCAACATAAATTCTGCGAATCGTTGGACATTAATTTGACTAGAATATGCCTACCTAAACGAATCCTTAGACCTGCCTCTGTATTAGGGTAGCGCTCCATTTCTAAATACATACCAACAAGAATATCTATGAAAGCTCGCACTGAGACACAAAATTCCACATTCCATTATGGTACACAGGCGGTCGCTGTTATAAGTATGACAGATGAGGTTCTTAACCTTAACTCAGCACGAACATCTAATAAAGCTCGCACCGAGGTACAAATCACCTACACCCTCCTGTAGTTACATCTATGCCTCTACAACATAAATTCTGCGAATCGTTGGACATTAATTTGACTAGAATATGCCTACCTAAACGAATCCTTAGACCTGCCTCTGTATTAGGGTAGCGCTCCATTTCTAAATACATACCAACAAGAATATCTATGAAAGCTCGCACTGAGACACAAAATTCCACATTCCATTATGGTACACAGGCGGTCACTGTTATATGTATGACATGAGGTTCTTAACCTTAATTCAGCACGAACATCTAATAAAGCTCGCACCAAATTACTATTTCGCGCTACGGAACTTACTTTTTAAAAAATACTCAAATTTCAATTCGGACGAGAAACCGTTTATTTGAGTACAGATAGTACAGAGTTTGTTGTGGTATTTGTGAGATACCACTCTGGTACTGATGCTGGTGCTGAAAAATGAATACAATGCAATATGTGAGATAAAAATATAAGGTGATGAACATAATGAATGCACACGTGTCTCTATGAATGAACAATAGCACGCTGCTTTCCGTCTGCTTCTTATCTTCTGTCTGGTCAGCGGTATCTGGAGCCGTAACACCTCCCCCCTTAGATGGAAAACATCGGGGTTGCCTTGACGCCGATGTCTTTCTGCGAAGTCTGCATGGGAATCTCTTCTATATATTAGGACTATGACATTCAAACCATATAACTATTCATGTCGTTCATTGTTTTTTGAATTGAGAATTATGACAGTATATTCACTGTACATATATAAGTGTGTTTTGTATATTAAAGTAAATATTGATAAGTTTATGCATCGCTCGGACTCATATAGCCTACGTAAGAATTTCAATTTGAATATTCCTGTCCATCGATTGTCATTAACATCCCGGAGTCCTTATGTTATGCCCATAAAACTGTACAATAAATTACCGCTGGATATCAAAAAATTAAACTCTATCCACACTTTCAATAAAGAGGTCAAAAAATTACTACTTATGCATTCATTCTACTCAATTGACGAATATATGAATTGTACCCTTGACGTCGCATAATACCTATGTAGGCAGCTATATTTTTGTTCACGGTCTCTTTGTTTATCTGTTTGTTGTTTGTTATTTCTTGCAACGTTGTATTCACTAGTGAAAATTGTTTGTTGTTCGTTTATATACATTATTATAATTGTTGACTATCTTCCAACACTCTGTAAGAGTCATACGGAAATAAAGAGTATTATTATTATTATTATTTCTTTGGCCTCGATTTTCTTTTACTTCCCACACCGATAGGTGAGGGGAGTATTGTGATCGCGAAAATGTTCGATTTTGAGATAATACACTTTTTGGGCGTTTTATGATGAAATGTTTGTAAAGTAGTCTTTATTCTTATAAATATAACCAGCCCATACGAGGAATACCGTTCACCCACTTCTGTTTATGTCTCTTATTGGAAGCACAATTGCTAATGAAAACTCAATTTACTCTGTAAATTTTAACTTGAGCTAGAAAAATTCACTATTAGGTCACTTTGAAGCCATTCTTGCTGGTCTTGATTCCCTTTCAATATCAAATCTTTTCGTAGGTATGCCCAGATGAGTTCTGTTAACTGTCTTTTTCTGTGATATTTGGGAGGTCCACAAAACATTGTAGGTTTAAAATAGGTCTTATCCTCTGAAATGTTTGTAATTATTGTCTTTATTCTTATAAATATTAACCAGCCCTTATGAGGAATACCTTTCACCCACTTCTGTTTATGTCCTTCATTGGAAGCAGTAATTGCTAGTGCAACCTGGTACTACACACTTTGCAGGCATCTTTTTATCTTTATAGTTTCGTTTGTGCAGGTAAATAATTAGAAACACATTGGTTACAATTTGATCAATAAAGTAATTGTAGCCAAGAGATTAATTGTGAAGGACCAACTAAATTGGCAAATAACCGCAAATGACTCACGAGAATCGAAGTTAATCATGAATCGGTTGACTCACCCCTTGTTGGTTGGCGTCGGATGTCTTCCCCAGCTGTGTACTGCGTTGCTCTATCCAGATTCCAGAGTTAGCTGAGCGATGTAAGGCTGTGGTCGCCCTTATTGGAGGTACACGCTACACACGGGGTGACGGATATCACGCACACGTCCGTTCACCTCGGTAGTTGAAGTACGACTCTCTGTTTCTTCCGCGTCAACCGTCAGACTTCAAGCTCGCAAGTCAAAACGCGGGAGATTCGAATATACAAATTTTTAAATGGTAAATACCAATCGTAACCACACATTAAAAATCACCTTCCAATCTTATTTTTCACTCTGGAAGATCACACTAATGACTTAACAACAAACAAAATGACGGACCGATATCCACTGTTGCCATATTTCAATGCTCCGGCCTAGTGAGTAAAGTCGGCCATACACCATCGGCCGCTCTAAAGTGTTTTTGGTTATTTGATCCTTGCATACCCTAGTGGGTCAATAAAAAGTTTACTTTATTATTTCGTAATTACGTAAGTAATTTATTTTTCAACCAAGTTTTGGGCCCTCTTGAGCCTTCATTGCGCCCCCCTTGGGGGTCGCGCCCCACACTTTTAGAAACACTGCCTTGATGATTATTGCAGGTTTGCACTGTTCCCATGCGTACTACAAAAGAATCTGTCCGGTTGATTTATTGTCAGGCTTCGTATCACGAGAGATGTTCGATAAATAATAATTCAATTTTATAAAAATAAGAAAATGTAATGAGACAAAAATTATAAAATAAAATTATCGACTTACAAAAGTAACGGTAACTAATTAAAATCACAAAAATCGCAATGACATAACGAAAATCCATGTCACCCATTTCCGTCGGTCTGCCTGTCTGTCTGTCTGTCGGTCTGTCTGTCGGTCTGTCTGTTCGCGTTTTTCTGTCCTCGTAATCTCAGTAACCGCTGCATGGATTTTGATGAAATTTGGGCAGCGATATGCTGTGGGGACATGGACAGTCAAAATTTGTGAATTTTGATGTTTTCCTGTCAAGTTTTCTCTGACAGTTTTAATAACTGATTTTCCTATTGATATTCCTCAAACGTATATAGACTCGTGTTCTACTCATGCATACAATTACCTGAAATGGCATAGAAGTATTAGGCAAAGAGGCTAAGGCTTTCTCAGCTAATTTGTAGAAAATTCTTTTTTCTTTACTTAAGAGGGACCCATTCATTTGGTGGAATCTAGTTTCCATCACCTTAGCAACTCCATAATTCTTGCGTTGGGTGTTATAGAGAGCCTCTTGATAGGATTTCCAACCATCGATGAACTTCGGAATCAGTAAGCTCTTTTTTAGGTATCCCCAAAGTGGGGTATTTATTCCTGAATTTATACGCCACATACTCGGCATATATATATTGTTACAAGTCTTTAGTCCGATTGGGCAAGGAAACACTTGGTACGGATTTCACTATTTATTTTCACTATGTACACTATGCCTAGCCTAATACTTAACAGTCTAATTTATCTAAAGTCACTACACTAATTTATATTGGTCCTTAACTTTACTCATTTATGTCACACTTCATTTATTTCGCGCGCACCACTGGAACGTCGCGTATTGTACTACGGACTACTGCACTGCACTGACTGTTGACTCTAACTGTGTCCGTCTCTCGTGCGACGGCGCTTTATATTATGCGCGCCATCTCTGGAACGTTCTCGGCGAACTCTCTGTGCCTCCTAGACAGTTCGCGGCTACAAAATTTGGATCGAGAAGAAAACTCTAGATCACAGGTAAATCGGCGCAGCCGTCCAGGGCCGGACTGGCACAATATTAAAGCCTCCATGTTTACACCTGTTCAAAACTGTACATAAGATTTATAAGTTCATCGGAAATAACTTCGTCTTCTAAATATATTGGTTGCCTAAAATCATTTGAACTGGAAGTTTCTTCCTCATCAGCTTTTTCTTCCACTGTTTCGGGTGGTGATAGTTTAGACAACATTGTGTTGAACAAATTTCTTCCACCTGTTTGCTTTCCTTTAATACACTTACCAAGCTGGAATCCGCAGTTTCCATCGTATTTCGGTTGTCTGTAAAAATGGCTGAGGAGTTTTTTTCCAAGAATATACCATCTTAATCGGTATTTGAAATCCATCAGCGATGGATGCTCGTTGGGTCCTCCCATTTCCCGGATACAGGAAGAAGTTTTCCAGAACATCTTGATCTCAATCTCAATCGAGATGTTAAAATGTATTTGATTTTATATTTTCTCTTCAATTAAGGAAACATATCTGAAATAGACATATTATTAAGTATTATACCTTTTTTAAATGGTGTAAGATCTTTATGGTTTCCCACTCTAACTGAAGACATTACATCGGTCATATCATTCAATAATCTAGTTTGCTGTTCTTCATTTGTGCATTTCTTGTTGGACAGTTTCCTTCAAATTTCACTCTAGGATTGAACAGATCGAACCAGTCATTATACATTTGTACTAATTCTACAGCGTTTTTCCAATCAGAGTTTTTGGGCATAAGTCCGTTTTCTCCACAATATTGCATTGCTTTTTGGTTACGATTGGTATTTACCATTTAAATAATTTTGTATATTCGAATCTCCCGCGTTTTGACTTGCGAGTTTGAAGTCTGACGGTTGACGCGGAAGAAGGGAGAGAAAAGTGAAGCCAGTCGGGTCTGTTCTCTGTTCACTGAGACGGTGAACCGTGGTCGATTTTTCGTGAATATAGCTGTATAGCATCGAAATTCCCGTCTAAAATGGCCGAAGAAGTAACATCCCATTGAGTACAACGCGTTCAAGTACCCAGCTGGGGAAGACATCCGGCGCCAACCAACAAGGGGTGAGTCAACCGATGCATGATTAACTCGTGAGTCATTTGCGGTTATTTGCCAATTTAGTTGGTCCTTCACAATTGGCTACAATTACTTTATGGATCGAATTGTAACCACTTTTTCTATTGTGTTTGATAAAAGTTGAGCAGCAGGTCGTATCCTTTGCCTCATCGATCCCTTCAAATAAAGATGCTGTTCGGTCAACTTGCGAGCCAATGTTAGTTCAGACGTAGATATATTTAGCAGGACTTAAGATGATGAAGGAATTATTGTCAGTAACAAATCCATGATCAATAAGGTTAAATGAGCAATTTTTCTCATGGCCCACATCTAATTTCGACCACAGACCTAGATTTCCTGCGCCCATATCACTGCAAATTGCCAGTATAAATTTTGCATTTAACAGATTTGAAATTATTTCATTTAAAATATCCTTGGTCATTGGTTGATCAAATTTGTAATAGATGGGCTGTTTCCAGTTGGAAAACAATCCTCGTACCATACGCGTTTGGGAAGCCTTATGACGTCCCACAACTTGTTCGTCTTTTTTGTCAATGTCGACTTTGAAATGTAAATTTCATCGAATGATAGAATACATAGACGATCAACTTCAGTTAACTCAGCTGATTTTTTTTTTCATTAAAGAAGTTACATATTTCGAAATTCCCTGTCAGAGATCAAACACTGCGAAGTGAAACAGCAGAAGCAATATCTTCAGGCGTCCAATGAAATTTTTTATTCCTTCCAGCGTCCAATAATTTCCTTATTTGTCCAGGCCAAAAAATAGGTGCTAATATAGTTTCGTATTTTTGAAATCTGTTTGCTCCAGTACCGTCACTTGCGGCTTAAGTCTCTTGTTTTCTTCTTCCAACATTTTTATTTTTTCTTGCAATCTTCCGATTACTAATTCATTAGTTCTAGAATGGACTAGTATCATGAATTTTATTTCTGGTTGCACATGATAGAGTACGTCATAAAAAGCATCTCATTTTTTTCTCCGATTTTTTTGGGCACAGGAAAGCCGTGAAAATGAAGAAAATATTTGAATTCTCCTAGGACAGTGACGTCACTGCCCTATAGGCGAACAGCCAATCAAAAGACAGATATGTGTGCTGTGTTGCCGCATTCTGATGGCGCGTGAAATGCCGGAGCTGTACGCGGGTTGGCTTATCTATCTTGTCTTCTGTTCCCGTCTGATATCTTTTGTGGTTTTAATGTCCCGTGATCCGAAATTCCAGGGCTGTTCCAAATTACGGTTCTATCACCGCCCTAGAACTGTTTTCATCATGCCCCGCCCATTTTGTGATTCTAAAATCGATGATTGGTTGGTACGCTGGTGGACCAACCAATCACCGTTTTTAGAACTGTAAAATGGGCGGGGCTTGATGAAAACGGTTCTAGGACGGTAATAGAACCTTAATTTGGAACAGCCCTTCCGAAAGCTAAGTTATGATTCGATCCGTCAATCCTGTCACAATCAATCGTCATTCGGTCATTGTCATTTCCAAATTCCATTGGGCTTTGGCTGTAATTTTCAACAATCTTAAAGTTATTATTATTTTGTTGCGTTTATTTGTACAGGATATCCTTTTATTCCATTTTACTAGTTTTCAAGTTATTTTATCATAACATAACCAACAAGTATGAGTAACATCGATTGTGGATTCACAAAAGCCGATTCAGATAACCTGCCTAAAGTTGATATGGCTATGGTGAACGACTTTTATGTGGATAATATGCAGTTCTTCAATACGGAGATGAGAAATGTGAAAGCTAAGAAGTGAGTTTCAAAATATTTATAACACTTGAGATAGCAAATAACATGTTTATGTGAAATGTAAATGTTTTGCGAGTCGGAGCTGTTCTTGGCAACAATGCACTGCTGATAATTCGCGCGGTTGGCAGTGATTGGCTGAATTTGAATTCCGTTCTTTAAACTTTAGAATGGAATTACTAAAAAACAAAATGATGTAGAAAGTAACGAAATGCAGCAGAACGTTTATTTTTGTATGCACTGAGCGGTCATAACAATTAAATCATCGTTCTTAACCTCGTGATACTAGTCCATAGGAATATAATGTATAAATAAAAAAATACATATATACATAAATAACTTATCCAACATCTTCGATGTTGTCTATTTCATCAATGTTTATAGTTCGCAATGCTTCCGGTTTCTCTCTGGATGTCGATGGCTGAAGGTGATCATTTTTCTTCAATAAATTTGCCACAATAGCTTGTTGGTCTCTTTTTATACATCGTGTTTGCCGTTCTGTTTTCTTTATTGCTTTGCAGGAAGAAGCTGGTAGATGTAAGGTAGACCTAGCATCACGCTTCAAAGTCCGGCTGTTTTTCGGATTGTATTGCAACAGTCTTTGCCTAAGAGGGATTTCAAAGCTACTTTGCTCGAAATGTATGGAACAGATTTGTGCTAAAATAAATAGAATTGGAACAGAAAAATAAAAAACATAGAATACAGTTTATATAACAATTATGCCACATGAGCAAATCCCACTTTAATCAATAATACATACCATTTTCAGATTAATTTTATCATTTCTTCGGCACACATTCATCCACTGCTTCGATAAGTCAGCATTAAAGTTAAAACTAAAGAGATTATGGTTCCGAATGGAACAAAAATTCCACCACTTCCTATAGCAATGGGAATATTGTCTTAATTTACTCTCCGATAGTGATGCTAAAAAAATAGGAATACTCTCTTCTGGAACTGATCTCCGCTTCAACCGTTCCCAGATAGCCTCCCGACCACCAGGGAAATCTGTCTGAATAAGGGATGATTCTCCCTAGAAGGAAAAGAAATAAGATCATCCCCTGGCAATAATATGATGGGGTCTGCTGCAAGTAAACTATGAAAGATTGGATACCATGGCTGTGTTGGCCAGTCTGGTACTATCAGTATCCCCGTAGCTTTGTCACTCTTTATTTTACTAAGTACTCTGTTGATTAGAGAAAATGGTGGGAATGCATAAAAGTAATAATCAGACCAGTCCATCGTAAATGCATCAACTCTAAAACTGCCTGGATCCGGACCTCATGAAACATACATGTTGCACTTGGCATTTACTTGTGACGGAAAAAGATCGATTTGATTTGAGGCTGGCCAAATCTTTCTACAATTCTAACAAATGCATCTTGGTTCAACTCAAATTCTATATTATCTTGTTGGTTACGCGATAATGAGTCTGCTTTGATATTATCTTTGGTATTTATGTACGAGGCGAAGATGTGTATGGTTTTGGATGCACACCAATCCCATATAGACCTTTTTTTTTGGCACTAGGAAATTTCCCATCAGCCAGAAACAAAATATCTAATCTAACTAACTATCTAATAACTCAACCACCAAGTGTCTAGAAAAACACTATTAGAAGACCGATTACAATCTAACCTAAAATAAGGAAGGATGGAAGGATAATTGGGATCTGAACAGGGTTACAGAGTCTTCTCGCCTAGGGGCCTTTCAAGGCATTTTTCTTTTCACACACAAGAGGGCCACGGTAAGGAGGATAGAAGAACATATATGGGTCAAAACAAAGGAAAATCTACACCTACCAATCAACCCTAATTCTAAATCTAAATTCTAACACCTGAATATTTCAAAAAGTTTATAAAACAAGAGGTAACGTCAGAGCGTTGTAGTGCAAGTAGAGAGACTATAGGTCTGTTTTTACAGCAATCACAAACTAGTCAGCGTCAATTTGATTGGCCAGTACTAGTCAGAAATAGTTTGACAACTGCAATGGGGAATACTGATTGGCTCTGACTGGTTTGCGATTCTCTGTAAAAACAGACCTATTATTGAATGGAGCAGTGAGTCCACACTTGATTAGATTTGTATATAGTGTATTGCAGTGGTCCCTATGTTTGAGGCATCCAAAAAAAACATGATCAAGGTCACCCTCAACATTACAGTGATCACACAGATTGGAAGAAATCAAACTCAGTCTAGCAAGATGCGAAGGAAAAGATCCATGACCTAGTTTCATTCGAACAATACATGTAATATATTTTCTTGGAATTTGGAAATTATTATGCCACTGTGATCTGGGTAACTCTGGCTGAAGTGATGTGTATCTCGAAGGATTACTAAGACAATGCTGTTTCCATTCCTGTGACCAGGCCTTAAGTAAGTTGTTTTTGATAGCACATTTATAGTCTTCGATCGATGGTGTGGCTTGAAGCTCAGTACCGGCAGTAATGCTTAATCTGGCAAGTTTGTCAGCCTTTTCGTTAGGCGCCAGGCCGCTGTGTCCCTTGATCCAAAAAATCTTAATATCTACATTTTCCATAGTTAATTTATCTAGGAGGTGCTTGATTCGTAAAACAGATGTTAGGAGACGACTTACAGAAATTGATCATATTTAGGGCTTTTAAGACTGACTGGGAATCTGAATAAATAACGGCTTTGCGTATTCCCTGACAACTGATGTATTGAAGGGCCAGGTATATAGCCATAGCTTCAGCGGAGAAAATAGAGAGCAGATCTGGTATCTTAAACATAGACGAGGTGTCATCATTAGCAACATAGAAGGCACATCCTGTGCCAAAAACTGATTTTGAGGCATCTGTATAAATGTGTACATATCCAGAGAGACTATCATGCAGAGTGAGGAAAATATTTTTATTTATGCGTGAATCATTACTATAGCTGGGAAAGAATATATCGTTATTTGAGGTAGACTGGAAGAAATTGCTATGATCTTTTTTATAGAGGCCTTGTAGGGCTGTAAAATTTATATTTGATTGCTGGAGAGCTACGCATAAAGGTGGAGATTTTTTTTTCTCCAGAATGGGTTTGTAAGGTCAAATATATTCAAATCTGATAACAGATAGCAGGGGAGTGTTCTGAGAAATATGTTTTACTAACATCTTCCCTGCTAACATCACCCTACTTAAGTGGAGAGGAGGCTCTAAAGCTTCAACTCTAAGTGCATCTACTGGAGAGGAACACATAGCACCCAAACATACTCTCAGAAACTTATTCTGAATTACGTCTAATTTGCGAAGAAGCGTATTACTTGCAGAACCATATAAAATAGAGCCGTAATCAAGAATGGACCGGATATAAGATCGCAATGATTCTTCACATTAGCAAAAGAACTGTTTGCACCTTCCCCAATGCACGGGTAGATACCTGTAGGTACTCTCTCAGAAGCTCTTTTGGTATAGTAGAACGCAAACCAAAGGGGTCTGGTGGGGTAGTTGTATCGACCGGTGATGGCACAATTCGCTGCTTTGCTCGCTTTTTGGGGGGTGGTGATAATGATGTTGATGTTGATGGCTACTGCTTCTGCAAACACCCAAAAAATAAAGCATTTAAAGATACAACAAGTTTGTTTTTTTCTTACATATTTTTACAGCCATTGAGCAAGATGTAAGGTGGCATTGAGGTAAAACAAACAAAAAATCAGTACATTGAGACGGCGTTCTTTCTACTCTCACACAAAGTATAGCCACAGATCATGTGCTGTTGCTACTGTTACATTTTATCGTTAAAACCCCACGGTAAGGTGTCAGTATTTAAGTAACTGACCATTCTCTTATCGAATAGAGACAACGCCACCTTCTTTTGCGCAAGAGTGTATACGTTGTGTTTGCTGGTTGTTATAAAATTTTGTTGTATTTCCACTTGTGTACGATCCATCAAGCATTTATAATAGTCATCAAATGTAATTTCCTTCAATGCAGACCTTTGTATACCTTTTGCCTTCTTTGAAACGCTCCAATCATAGTCATTGGACATTATCTTGAAAGAATACATTTTAGATCGTAAGTCAATAAAATGTGTCATAATTTGTCCGTTATTTTAATCTTTCATCAAACCAATTACCTTTTTGTTTATTCTTGGCATGTCAAATTGATTATTTTCTGGGTAGTCACAGGTGTCAAATCTGAAAATGTCTTTCTTCATGTGATGATAAATGTCATCGATAAAAAAATGATACACTAAACTGTCTGTATCACAGTAAAGTAACTTAGCCTTATCTTCAAATGTTTGTTTGATGTAATTGTAATGAAAGTCGTACAGAAAAGTTTTAGAAATATCAAGAATTGCCATGTCCACAAAAATTGGTTTATTGAATTCAACCTTCAATTTCTTCATCTCTATGATCACTACATCCTTATGCAGTGCTGTGTAGCTATGAAAGTGCGGTTGAGAGATATAGTACCTTGCTCCGTAACTTCCTGACCATTTCGTAACCAACTTTATATCTCTATACTTTTTAACATTTTCTATTGTTTTACCATACGGAGAATTGTTCAATAATTTGAAGAAATTCTTTTCAAAATAATTCCTACTACGCTTCTTCAATTCAGTAATTAAATCAATATACGTTTTAATCCAAGGTGCTTGTTTAAACTTTAAACATTTGTGAATTTTATTAATAATCATACCCAGTTGCACAGCTTGCTTCAAGTTTGTATAATGAATCACGTATTTTGATTTATCGTACAATGTTGTCAACAAGTTTTTCTTTTCACTCTTCGAAGCAGGGGGCGTTTTCGTGATATATATTTTCAATTGGAACCCATTCAAAACCTCCATATGGCAAATGTTTACTCATGGCTGCCCCATAAAGTTTATTCATGTCGTAATACATGACATATGACGTCACAACATCAGGTTCATAGCGCTTCTCCATGTATGGATTGTTAGCTTCACCATATCTATTACAACATTGTGAAATACCCCCTCTGATACCCTTTTGAATGAATGTAGCCATTTCAACGTCTGTCATCAACTCTAAGTTTACATTTGTAATCTTTAGCATAGCATCAAAAGCAAGCCCAGGTGCTGTGTAATAGTGAAGAGTATCCAGCTTATATATGTTTTCATACACATATCTCTAAAATCTTCAAATACATCAGTTAAAAGCAGTACGTCAGTCTTTAGGTATAACTCTGCGTACTCTTGCAAATTTTTAATTTTGAACGTTTGCCAAACGTGACAAGCATGTGAATAATCTGCATCGGTTATTGTTTCATTGTTAATTTTACTGAAAGATACGCTTTGAGGTGGTAGGTTTCGCTCAGTTAGTTTTTCCCAACAATCAAGCTCAAGCTGCTGGACATGAATCGAAAGGAGTCTAGAAATCTAAAGTTGATATTGGTTCCAGAAACGTACTTTGTGAATGAAATGTATCTTTTTTTGTTCAACGGCAACAAGTTTATGTTTCCTTCAAAGATAATATTAAAAAATGACAATCGTACCCGCTCATATTATGGAAAATTATTGGGACAGCGTGTGACCTGTTATAATTCAAGTTACATGCATTATGAGCAGCACACGAAATTTACCTGTGAATTGGTCATGATCCATTACCTTGTCAGACTCACTTTCAAATGGTCTTTCACAAATGTGACAATCAGCGATGACATAAAAGTCTGCCTTTCATCAACATCTAACTGTTTCATAGGTATTGGATTATTGAAAATATAATTTAGTTCTAAAGCTGTTTCATGCAACTCGTTGGCAAACCAATCTTGACAATCGCGGCCTGTGTATACTCTAAATTTTGATAGGGTATCATCATAGGAGCATTTTAGATAATATGCAATACTGAACGCCTCGTGTTTTTGATATCTTTTAGTATTACTATTTTTAGTATCATTAAAACCAACAAGTATGCTTTCAAGGTCTGCATATATAACAAAAGGAACTATTTGTTTGTACTTAAAGTTTTCAAATTTCATAATATTATCATCAGTTGGAAGAACAATTCGAACATCATTCATGATTTTGCAATCCTCTAAGTGATTTAGCAAATTTGATTGTGTACAAAAATGATTCAAACATCTATCACAAAACCATTGTCTGTTTCTGCGTGTTTTCATATTAGTGAGACGTGATAAATTTTGTATACCTGATGGCTGAACTGAAGTTCTTGGCCGGATACGATATTTTCCGGACGTTAATCCCTTCAACCCAACACACGCTCAGGCTCAGTTCATGGTCGAAGATGTCGCAAGAAGAGTATGCTGCGGCCTTTATGGTAATAAACAGAAGCAAGAAAAAGAAGAAAATTTGGGTGAAGGAGTGGTTGCAGAAGCATAGTATGTTGTCGCACATTCAACTCATAAAAGAGCTGCGAAATTCAAGTGCAAATGACTTAAAAACTTATTTAAAGATGAACGAAGGATGTTTCCAGCTATTACTGAGTTTGATTATCCGCCATATTACAAAAAAGGACACAGTAATGAGGGAATCAATAGGCGCAGAAGAAAGACTTCTGATAACGTGGAGGTATTTGGCAACTGGCCAAAGTATGGAAGACTTGTGCTATTATTTCACTACAAGCCCTGGGAAATATTATCCCAGAGACTTGCAAATATATCTATTTGGTTTTCAAGGACAAATATTTGAAGGTAAGAAAAACTAATACGCATATGTTTTATCTTTAATTTATTCGTTCATTATTGAACAGAAAATAACCAAAAACTAATACTATTAACCTACATCCATTATACGATAATACTGAAGAAAACTTAAACCTATACGCAACACAGGTACAATCATTATTGAGTTTTAATCACATTCTATTAAACTTTGGCAGTTTCCTAAAACAAATGTTTTACTTTTACTTCTCGTTCAGAGTAATATATTGGGTCACATCAAAAGTGGCCTCCTCTGCAGATGTTGATTGATTTCCTTATTGTTGGTAATGTGACTGTGTTTCTGTTTGATTAACTGGTTGAAGTGGAACGTATGTCATCTGTGGTTGAGGTTGTGTGTGTGAGTACAGTTGAGAACTATTAAATTGTGTGTTTTGTTGAGAGTGAGCAGAATAAACAGTTGAAGCACCTGGTATTTGAGCATGTAGGTTTATACATGTATTATCAGTCAATTTTTTTGTGATGCCATAGTGCAAAATATTATTTATTAGGTGTTCTGCAATGATCCTCTGGTCCTCTGCCATCCTTTCCAGTTTCCATGCTACATTTGTTTCAACAGTTTTAAATTAATTGTCTGGCGTGGATCTATTCAAGATTTGGTGAGCTTACTCCAGCATCAAATCCTTTTTTGGTTGTTTCGCTGCCTTCCGCACAGTTGGTGTAGATGTTCAGCTTGGTATTGATGATGGTGTTTGTAGTGATGATATATTGGTGGCTTCTATATTATCTTCATGGTCCGACTGAAATAAAAAATATTGCTATACTGGCTAGTCTTTTCACATACCTTTTTTTCAGTTTCCAAAAGATGTCCATGAGTGGCAGGAACTAGCCAGAGATTTTTTGAATAGGTGGAATTTTCGTAACTGCGGCGGAACGATCGATGGGAAGCATATTCGTATTGTTAAACAAAAAAATAGTGGTTCTTATTATTTTAATTCTAAAGAATACTGCAGTATTGTTTTATTAGCAGTGGTTAATGCTAACTATGAGTTTGTTTACATTAATGTGGGCTGTAACGGACGAGTTTCAGATGGGGGCGTCTTCGATTGCACTGATTATCATAATAAGCTGATGACGAAAACCCTGAACCTACCAAGAGTACAAGATACAACTGAAAATTTAAATTTTGTATTTGTAGCGGATGATGCATTTGCTTTGCTTGGGCCGGTCCGGCAATGATCGGCCGGCCAACTGGACGTAAATGGTGCACATAAGATCGTAAAAATAAATAACATACAAAAAAAAGAATTACAGAGAATTATGTAAACTACTTGTCCTGATAGTCCACCGTCGTGCAGCGAAGTGTTAAGTATTATTATTAATTGATAAATATAGTTTAATATATATTTAACACGTTCGCTGCCGATATAAACTGGCCTCACTGGTCCCAGAAACCGAATTGTGTTTAATCATGATTTTGGATATTTATGACCAAAAAAAAAAACGATTATTTTTGCTATGAATGAAAAATAATACAAAAAATAACAATAATAACAGCTTGTGCCAAATCCATCTGAGTTTTTATGCAAGTTGTTCACTGACAAAACCGTCTTCTAGTACGCTAAGTAAATGTATCGATTCAAAGAATTCCCCTTCAACCACACTTTAAAATAAATAAATAATTTTTTTGTTCTCTTACTGACATCGATCAAAAACTTGTTTATTGCTAATCGCCTGTCAGCTGTAATTTTTTTGGTGTAGGGGTTTTTACACGCTTCCGCACATGGTTCTTTGACAGCATGTTGAGCTACAATTTTTTCTTGCCTTACTCGTCTTCTTTCTTTCTTTCCAGTGTAGTTTTATGTTTCTTACTTTTTCTTTTCTCACCTCGTGCTGTAAAATTTTCCATTACCTGATCCAGAATCTCTTCGAGTATGAAACATGCTATATCTTTTGCCTCATCGACAACTTCGGTAACAGGTACATAATTTCCACTTTGTGGTAAGCATTTAGGGAAACTTTGTTAGGTGTAGCTGTCTTCCTCACTGCAATCGCTAGTTGATGTTGATAGAATGTAGTCTAAAGGACCTTATACAATTGTGAAGGACAAAGGTGTTAATGTAATTTTAAATATTGAAGGTAAATCTGTAGAAGTACATAAAAATAGAGTTAAATGGTATAGAGATTAAGTGTAAACCTTAAGTTTGGTGTTGGGATTATAAAGAAAAAACGATGTCAACTTCTTTTTTTTTGCGGGGAAAGTGTGATGGTATACAGTTCAATAGATCTAAAACTAGATACATGCTGTCATGGCATTTCCTGTTGTTAGGTGATACTTGTTGTTAGGTAAGAATATGTATTTCCTGTACTTTATATCATTGCAACGTAAGCAGTGCAGCCGTGTCGTTGCACTGTGAATTGAAGATTATTATAACTCAAGAAATAAACGGATTATGTTGTTGGCATCGGACGAGAGAGTTTTTTTTTGATCACGTTCTGAAGTTGAACTTTAAGTACCTGCCCTGGAGTAACCGCTATATTACACATTTTTAAATTTTGGGAATACTTCCGTGGCAACATGGTTAACCTCCAAACCAATTCTTAGTATGCCCAATGACATAGCTGTTGATTTTCCTAGAAGATTCCGAGATCCACCCACAATTACATAAAATGTAGAGTCAGCTGACTTATTACCCACTTGTAAATTTGCGTCAAAGGAGCCCATAACCTTCAGCGGTACTTGACTCCCATATGAGTAGAATGTCTGTCAGGTTTTGCTTGTTGATTGCTTACAACGACCTTGCTTTGTTTCATTTTCTCCCAAGTTTTGTTTGTTATGAGGTTATGTTTACATCCTGAGTCGACTAACGTTCTAACATTCACCCTACCTATGCTGCATTCAAACTCCAGATCATCGTCGACGTAAAATACATAATTTATGTCCTCTGAATTTCTATTTTCTATTTGATCCACCTTATCTGAATCCACGTTATGTCGAGTTCTTTTTGCCATCGACATGGTACATCTGAAAATTTCGCGGCCTGTACCGTCTGTAGCCCATACTGATGTAAGGCAAACTTTCATCAATTTAGACATCTTGACTCTGCCATCCTTGTACATTCTGAGTTGTCTTACTTATGTTAAAAATAACTTAGATCCATATAGATATCATAGTGAATTGCATGACCACAATACTAGATACAGAGGTAACATAAATGTGGAGTATTTAAGATTAAAAAGAACTTGTATAAGTGTTAATCACTTTGGGCCAATGTTCTATAACAAACTGTCCGAGTATATTAGGAATTTAGAAATGAAACAGTTTTGTAAGTTAGTTAAAAATAATATATTAAGCAAAGCATTTTATAGTTTCCAGGAGTATTTAGACAATGTCGATATATAATGTGTGTATGTAAGTGCAGATGTAATTTAAGTCATTTAAATGTATATTTTAATCCTTACCCAACTCTTTTTAATTGTATGTTTGATTTATTATGTGTTTGACAACTGTAAAAACTTACACTGTTTAGGAGCAGTAATATATTCAGTGTTTCAGTGTTTCCATAATGATCTCAAGTCTTCATGGTTTGATTTGAAGACACCTTGCATATATAGCAGTCCTATGAATTCCTTGATTTCAATTGGATCCGTGTTATGGATAAAAGTTGGTGGATACTTCTTTCTTGAATTTTTTCTTGTTTTGAACTTTTTGTATTTACGTTGCATGTCGTCAATTTTGGTATTTGTATGTTGTACATTAAGTTCCAAAATTTCATTGAGAAGAGAATTTCCCACGCATCTAAGGGCGATTTTGGTGGATTTTTGTGAATGTCGTCCTTTAGGCCAGGCAATACAGTTACAATGTTGTGAAATAACGTTCTTGTGCTTCCTGGAGCTTTCTTGGACCACTTGGTATTATCCTTTCCATACCAGTAATTTTTCGCTTCATCAAGCTGTACTTCTTCCTCATCATCAGTTGGTTGCCATTCCAGATCACTATCGGAATCATATTCACTAAGAATCTCATCATCTTCCTCGTCAGCATCACTTTGATCCCCAGCATCTACTATCTGTTGGAGGGTATCTAACTGATTGTCTGCGACAGCATCTATTTCCTCATTATCGCTTGTATCAATATCATTCCAGAAGTCATCACTTTTAATTATTTCTCTCAACTGTTCATCGGATAACTTTGATCTTGACGTTTGAGCCATATCTGAAAGTGAATGGAAACTATACTGTATTCACAGCCAAGCTAGACCAAATTAAAACAAGCCCGCGTGCGTGATCGGTTCGTGTCGGTGGGGTCCATAATAGTCCAGTACATTATGTGTAAATTGTGTGTTATAATTTGGCAAGTCAAAATCTCCAAGGCTGACTGGAAGGTAGATCCAAATATGCAATGTCAAGCGTTCATTGCCTAATGATCATTTCAAACTGGCAACTGGCTACTTTTGAGTTGCAATGGGCTCATAGGGCAACTCTTTTAAATAGTCATATAAAATTTTTCATAATGGCACTGGACTATAGCTGGCGCGTTCGCAGACGGTTGCGGACAATAACCACGCGAATGTTGCATGCGACTGTTTATTTGGAGTCTATCTTGGGATTGAATATACTGTAAGTAGGTCAAGATATAGTCGTGTTGTAAGTGAAAAAAGGGTGAAGATTTCAAAAAATTCTTTCTATTACAATTCTTTGGTGATCAGGAATGATATAACTTAAGATATTTTTCAAAAATAGAGTCCAACAAACTAATGACCAGAATCGGAGTTAGATCATTATAATACTCACTTTGTAGGAATGTGTGACAGTGCTATCGGGTCCGACGGACCCAGGCTACGTGACAGAACGGCTAAATCACACAGATACACACATAGCTTGACAGGCGTTACCCCACTCCACGATTTCTGCTGAGCACAGATCAATTTCGTATTTAGTGGATCCCGGAGACCCGATAGTAATACTTAAGGGTTAAAGAATGAGGCTCCTTTGATATAGCTGACATCTCAAATAATTCGCGTACTTGATTTTGTATGATACTACTGAACTATTTTCAGATCGATTTTTAAATAAATCCCAACAGGGTAATTTTCTTTCGAGATTTCCATATTAGCAATAACCGTGGCAGCCTCACCATAAAATTTAGGCAATTCGAGTGTTGGAAACCTTACATTGGAACTGGAGTTAATATTTAATGATGACAGATCCACATTTGGGTTTTAGCTTGCGCTTTGTGCATGTGACACCGTATCTGCTGCAATGTTTTGGCAGCTTATTATTTTCTTAGCCTTCTCTATTATGGCAAAATATCGCTCCTCAAATCTGTATCTCTCATCTGAATCGAATTCAGTTTCATCTATCATTTCCAACTGGTCTTGAACATTGTTAAAGCTATCCAATAATTCAATGATAGGCGTATTTCTAGCAGTACCGTGTCGCTATCACTACATCTATCTAAATATGTTGAAAAGCGTGTTAATGCCGCTTTAATTTGTCGGCGTTTAAAGATAAGCTGCCGTTTATTGTCGGGCAAAGTTACATCTATATCCGTCTCTGCCATGCTTATGTCTCAAAAATATCGATATTTCTACGTTATAAATGCTCAGACCTATCGCAATGTGATTAGGTACGAAATGGAAATGAGAAAATGGAAACGTTGGAACGGACTTACAGTACTTTCATGACACTGCTGCCACCTTCCTCGTGTTGTTTTCACGTTGTTTCGAGGTTATGTCTGCTCAATGTCCCAAATTTCGGTTGGAAGGTCCAAATGTGGCACGAAGGTCCAAAATGTTGGGATTCGTGATGAGATTTGAGAGTGGACTGTATTTTTGTAGGGTATATTTTGTTTTAACAATGTGTATACAAAAAGTAGCATGTATACAATAATAAAACGTGTCGTTCAGTTCGATTTCTGTTAGTGCAATGTGTGTTCCCGTTGCTTCTTCTCGCGGTTGACGGTATTCGTCGCTACTCGTTGGGACCCGACAGCGCAGGCTTTGTCGACCGTGACCATAATCGGCGCGTTAGGGTACTGATGACTCGACAGCTATATTGATACATTGCAGTGCAAAGTGCAACAAAATCTAAAGAGGAAAAAGAAAAAGTATATTTCAATCCGAGGGATACAAATTCTGATGGGATAAGCCTGAATTAGATTACTTTGCTTTACCTGCTTGACATCTCAAACCCTTGGTCAAGCAAATACAGTACATATATCCTTATTGGCTTAGAAATTAAATGTTGGAATGAAATGGGCAAAAACGAGCAATATAAATGAAGTGATTAAGCAGTCTGCTTAATATTTCATTACCAATTCATTGGTGTTGAAATAATAAACCTTTGATCAGATTAGATCTGATCCTTTTGCTCGAACCCTTCATATTTTTCAATTCGTGACGAATCCTTACTGTGAAATATTTTTGGAGGATTAGTTTAATTGTTTCAAAGATATGATTTGTATCATAAATATGTGGACCAAACGATTCCAAGTATGAGAGTGGGATATTTTTAAGAGTTTTTTGTAGCAACGTGGGAATAGCGTTTGGTTTTAATAAATTTCCCCATGCTTTGGCGACTCTACGACTTTTCTCCCCTGTTTTGCAAATGTCAATTACTAATCTGGATGCATTTGTCATTGACCCATAAGTCTTTTTCATCTGTAGTTCTGACAAGGTTTCGGCAGTCTCAAGCAACGTGAGGCATGTTACACAGGCGATGCATTTTTTTTATTTAACCACAAACCCAGCTATATATGCAACGACATCTTCACAACTTAAAAAATCATTTAATAATAATAATAAACCGTCTTTATTATCCATTTATAATGCGTTTTACTTATCAATCAATAAACCAGTGGCGGAGTCTATATGATATGGGATACTCCGCTTCATCCCCTTCTTTTTGGAGCCAATTTTCCGGTAAAACCTCAATTTTCTGAATTTCAGTGAACTTTACCACGATCCACAACATAATCTGAAGCAGCAGTAGAAAATATAAACAACAGTATTTATTATATAGCTAAATAAAAATTAACAACAAGTGATAAAAAATATGTATCCTATATAATACTCAAACGAAACTATCCTGTTTACTTCAGGCAGGAAACTATAAGAACCATTGAACAAAAGAAAAAATGTTATAGAAAATTTAAACTGTACAACGATCCAGACGCATACGCTAAATATTCCGAGTTAAGGATAAAATCTAAACAACTAATTGCAGTAGACTTTCAAAATTATATGAATAACATTGAAACTGAGATACAGGTGAACTCGAAAAAGTTCGATATCTATGATATTTGATGCCGTTACTTTTTAGTATCAGTGATTTAAAAGCGTGACGTGATCACGACTTCCAGAAACATAGTATCGCTGCTACTGCTAAGTTATAGGTTAGCGTTAGCAGTATCGTGAATAACAGATTTCGCGAACTTGTTACTGGATGTGGAATTGTGGTTGGTAGTTGGCAGGATATATATTTGACATATAACAGTAAAATGAGAGATGGGTATACATGAAATAACACAATGTATATGTATATTTATTTATTTATTGATATGTTCAAATTAAAATGAAAAATAACTAAATTATAAGATTAAAGTTTGATTTACAGAAAGAACTAAAAATGTAATACTCGTATAATTATAAGTTTTAAGAAAGGAATAAAATAAGATATATTTAATCTCTGATTAATTCTGATTTGTTTCAATAAACAGAATCATTTCAGCTTTTTTGCAGCTTAAACGACTTCGTCTTTCTGATATTACCAGACCAGCTTTTGAGAACTGGCGTTCGCATGGCACTGAAGTCGCTAAATTGCAAAGTTTTTGTCTAACTAAGATAGGCAAATATTTGAACATAAATTTGTTCTCATTCCACCATACCAATGGATTTGATTCTCGAGGTGCAAAGTCGGCCTCTAAATACCGTTGTACCTCTATTATTGCCGTCGAAGATGCTGTACTTTTGGGCCTAATACTTATTGTTTCCCTGTCCAAATCTTCCCAAATAGACAATTTACTATCTTCATCGTTAGGATTAATGTTTTCTGTTTCGTTATTTATTGTGTTCGCTTTATTTTTTAACTCTCGGTGTTCTATGTCCTTTTCAATAATGGCTGCCAATAAATATATTACAGTTTTTTTTGCTGCTTCGGAATTTTTTTCAATCGAAAACGCTTTGTGTTTAAACCTGGGATCTAAATAGGTACAAACAGATAACGTAAAAATCGCTATATTTCATTAGCGGTTATATTGTTTTTGACTTGTTTGGGTTATAGTTGTGACAACTTTTGCTAAATTATGGGAATCCGGATATTATTGGCATTGACTGGAGTAAGTTTTCCGACTAGTTTTGAGCCGCTTAATGGACAGACCTGTTGTTTGAGCAAGGACCTAATGTACTGAAATATAGTTCCTTTCTAGTTCCATGCTTCACTAGTTTGGCACAGTTTTCTCACGTATTGCAGCTATTATTTCAGCTTCAGAAAGAATAATAAACGAAAATTAAATCGCAATCAAAATGCATTTCATCCATGGACTTCAGTCAAATCAGATTATGATTTCCTAGCGAATAGCACAGAGGCTAAATGCATCCTGTCTGTCTTATTGCTCATAAAGAGTAGGTATTTGATAATAGGAATACTGATGAAGCTGTTGGAACGTCATTTCAGTGGGCTTTCATTTGACGGCAGCTTAAGTAGGGCGATTATAAAGCCGTCAAATACGTCACTTCAATGACGTCACATCTGTTAACGGCATTTTAGTAGGCTGCCGTTGAACGGCAGTTTAAGTACAGCGATTTAAGTATATGACTTATCCGAAAAATTCGAAATTCTAGGTAAACATGAATAACGACGGCAACATCGCTGTAGCGAAGGTCAAAAACGTGTGAAATGTCAAGAGAATCCCAGAAGGAGGACAGAGAATGCAAACTCACTCATTTGGCGCCTGATTTCTAGCCTCCGCAAAACTGGAGTGGCATCCGTTCTGGCACTCGGCTGATGACGTCGTCAAACAGCACTGGTGATGGTTCCTCATCCTGTCACATCAGCGTCGTGGCACAGGTTTTCCAAGGAAGCGCGACACAACAACAACAACAACAACAACAACAACACAAGGCAGGAAATGAAAAAGAAAAGCCCCGTCGTCCGTCCGCTTTCACGTAGTGCGCCGCAGTTGATAGGCTGCAGCATGAATGGAATGAATCGCTCAAAGGCAGCAGAGCAGCAGCAGCAAGCAGCAGGCCTTCGATATAAGTATCGTGATACGTGTATGGGCAAATTCCGACGCTGAGTGGCCACCGCGAACGTGACGACGCGAGACGTCGACGGCGCCGGCGGTGCAAGCGGGACGATTCATCATCGCGCACTAAGCACATATTCAAATTTTCAAATAGCCCGTTTTACTTCCCACGCCCATGGACGTTTCTAAGGGGGGGTTACGGGGGTCCAAAACACCAGAGCTTAAGAAAAGTTGTTTTATTTATTTAATCGTGTCTGAACCACAACTTGTAACTAGAAATTATCAAATATCTAAAGATAAAAATAAATAGTATGACAATATGTTGCGAATATAACTATAACTGTTCATATATCACTCCAGTGTCTGGCGCATTTCACAGCATTTTCATTGCACGTCCAAAGGTCTCGGATGGTACATGGGGCTTGTAGAGATTGACACGCTAGAAGGTGCTCCATTGTCTGGGATTCTCCACATTCACACGTTTCCTCTTCCACGTATCCCCATTTCAGGAGGTTGTTCTTGGATCTCCCCATTTGGCACCGGAGTCGGTTGAGGGTTTTCCAGGTGGCCCAGTCTAAGTCTGAGCCTGCAGGAAGTTTTTCTTTTGTATTCCAGGTTGGGATGTTGTTGACTGCTGCTAGGCGCTGTTCCCATTTCGCCTCCCTGGTAGTAGTTTTAGAGGCTGTGAGGCCTCGCCTTGATTTCAGTCTGGCCGCTGCCGGTATATATTGGTACAGACGATGTCTGGTGTCTTCACATTATCTGCTTCGTTCGGCCATGGCTAGGGTTTCCCTACGTATTTGCGGTGTTGCTATTCCGGCTAGCTTGTAAAGCTGATCAAGGTTAGTGGGTTTTAGGCATCCGGTTATTAATCTACACGTGTCATTCAGGACAGGGTCCAGTCTATGGGCATGTGATGATCTCTCCCATACGGGGGATGCATACTCGGCTGCGGAGTAGCACAGTGCAAGGGCCGAGGAACGCAGGACGTTAGGGTCTGCCCCCCATCGAGCACTAGTCAGTTTCCGGAGAATGCCCTTTCTGGTGTTGACTTTGGTCTTGGTTTTATCGATATGTTTTCTGAACGTTAGGGAGCGGTCTAATGTAACACCTAGATAGACTGGGTTTGGGCAATGTTGCAGTCTGACTGAGTTCCATTCTTTTTGCAGTTCCCTTCTCGCCTGTCGGTTATTGAGGTGGAATAGGCATGTCTGCGTTTTCGCTGGATTTGGGCGGAGCTGTTCTGATCTGTAATAATCATTTAATATTGATAGGGATTCTGTTATGTGCTTATCTATCTCTGCGATATTTTTTGACTGGCAGGTGATAGCTACGTCGTCGGCGTATATAAAGCTTCTTGTTAATGGACCGATTGGTTGGTCGTTGGTATAAACATTGAAAAGCATGGGTGCTAGCATGCTACCTTGGGGAAGGCCATTCTTCTGGTTCCTCCAACGGCTTCTTGTTCCTTGGAACTCTACATAGAATTTTCTGTTAGATAGCATTGTTTTTATCACTTTCGTCAACTGGTAGTCTCCTGTCATTCTGAAAATTTTTTCCAGTAATATTTTATGGTTTATGGTGTCATATGCCGCCGTTAGATCTATAAAGACGGCCCCCGTTGTTTCATTTCTCTCAAAGCCATCCTCAATGTGTTGGGTGAGGCTTAGTACATGACCAATACAGGATTTCCCAGGTCTGAATCCTGTTTGCTGGGGAATAAAATGGTTCTCGATTTGGGGCCCATACTTTTTCAGTATAAGGCGTTCGTAGAGTTTGAAAGGGGAGCACAACAGTGACACCGGACGGTAGCTTTTAGCATCTTCCTTTGGTTTCCCCGGTTTAAGGACGGCTACGACTCTAGCTTTTAGCCGCAATTTTGGGATTGTATTGTTGGTCCAGCAGGAGTTATACATTTGAAGAATCCAGTTCAGGGCTGATGGGCCTAGGTTTATCAGGAACTCATTCAGAATTTCGTCTGGGCCTGGGGCCTATGTTCAATGAATTTTAATCTCTCATTTAAGCTAGTATTAAGGGACCTAAGTACCTTTTGGGATGATTCTCAAAATTGTTTATTTAATAATTTTCTCATCAGGGAATTTATTCCTTTAACCAAAGGTATCACGATCGATGCAGTGGCATAGTTTTCGCCACTAAGGCATTGTGTAACTGATTCAAAAGGTTGCAATATTTGTCCTACTTCTTTTAAAATTTTCCATTCGTTCAGCGTTATTGTTGGCAAATGTATGTCCAAAACTGCAATAGTACTTTTGATTGCCTCCTCTAACTCTAAAAATCTTTTAATCATGTATAAGGTTGAATTCCACCTGGTCGGGCACTCTTGCAACAGTTTTAGAGGCACTGTATTTCCAGCTTGCTTTTGAATAGTGAGCAGTTTTTCTGTGGTATTATTGCTTTTTTTGAAGTGACTTACAATTATTTTTACTTTACCAATAATTGAAGCAATTTCATCGTTTTTTAAGCCATCGGTAACCACTAAATTAATTGTGTGTGCCAAACAACCAAGATGCTTCCACCCTAGTTGTTCTTTAATAGCATTAACGATATTATAGGCTTTATCAGATACAGCCAAACTTATCCGTGATGCTGTTAAGCCCCATCTAGAGATTATGTTTTGCAACACTCGAGCTAAATTTTCCGCTGTATGTGCACCTTGTATGTTTGAGCATGCTAGTAAAGCAGATTCTAACTGAAAACTATTATTTATAAAATATATTGTAACGGCTATGTACGATTCATTATTGATCGAGGACCAGCAGTCAGTCGTTAAACAACACGTTTGTACATCATTTGATATTTTGTTTATTCTTCAAAGCCAGCCGGAATAAGTGTTTTTGAAATTGTAAACCTGCTTGGTAATTCATATGTTGGATTTAGTGTAGAGACAAATTTCTTGAAAGCTGGTTCCTCAACAATACGGAACGGTTGGTAACTTTCAGTAAACAAACCTAATAGAGCATCGTCTATATTTTTTTTGTTTTGATATCTGCTTTTTACCGGCAAGTAGCTTGAAAGTTTTTTTTCGACATTTTACTACATGTTTGCCGTCGGACTCGGCGACAGATGGCTGTGCTGAAGATGGTCCTGCAACTGCAGATGGTTCGGCGGAGGTCGTTGATGCCTCTAAAATTTGAGCTGCATTTTCTACTTTTTGTTCTTTTTCTTGTACCTAATAGAAACGAAAATTAGTAAAAAGATAGGCTCACAGAGAATTCTGCATGTTACGAGTCTATACTTTGTTTTAATTAAATTTAATATTTTCTGGCATTTACTCAATACTAGCTTTTACTTTTTTCTGTCTTTGAATACGTGTCAAAGACCAGTTCCAAATTACAGTAAAATCCTTTCAGCAGCTTATATTTATACTATGTTCACATGCGTATTAATTTCGACACAGGATACAATAATCAAATCCAGCGTTTGATGTGTTTAGATGTACTTGACTCCATTTTATTCTTACGAATTCAATAAATTTTTATCACACAACAGAAACTCTAAAATTTGCTAACACTTATCACCATCATCACTAACAACCTCACTAGCCATTTCTGAACTATTCTCCTTGTTTTCTTCATCTTCACTGGACTTCAACTTGTCAGATCGATTTGAAACCATTAGTGGGATGTGGGATGGCGAGCAAGCTGTCAAAACTATCCTAACCTACAAGCTGTCCCTACCAGCCTCACATAACTTACAACTTTGCCTACTTTTTTTTTGGCACCTGAAATTTGGAAGCTTTGTGTGTTCACGAATTTGTTCTTTTTTGTCGGTTTTCTTTTTCTCTAAAAAATAAATTACAGGTTCAGATAGGCTTTATAAGTAGTCGCCGATTCGGTTTCAAAACGGTTGTCCGTTTAGCGTTTACGTGAATTTCTGATCCACATTCGATCTCAGAAAAGAGCGGTATCGACCTTGAAAATACCAAACGAAAATAGGGTATTTATTAAGCGGTAGTTGGCTAAGATAAACATTAAAACTACAACTAAATTGCTACGATATCTGAAAAATTTACTCACAGTCTGATCTATATCTTGGCAATGTCCTCTTGTGACCTAATTACAATTTTATTATTATTTTTCAAAACATAAACAGTTCCCATGTATGACCAAACGCTTCTCAGAGACGTCTTCTCGATCGCTGCTTCAATGAGTTTTAATCTAATCTCCGTCAAGTCTTCCTTTATGCAGATATTGGTTCCTATAAGCATCTTTTTCTTATTATAAATATTTTGCTTCTTTGTTAAAGTAGTTAGTTTCAATATGATACCTCTTGGTTTGCCATCACGTTTCTTCCCTAATCTCCTGCAATCCAGAATGTCCTCCTGCTTGATGCTCACTCCTAAGCGAGAACTGACTAAACGAATGACTTCTTCCGCCACATTCTCCTGATCCTTTTCAGCTAAGTTGAATATCCTTAGATTATTTATTCGCGACTCTTGATCAAGAAATTCGATTTTTTTCTGTAATTGATCGTTTTGAGATCTCAAAATAGCCGTTTCCTCCTTAAGGTCATTGACGACTGTACTATTAGAAAAAATTATATCTTCTATTTTCTTTTCCAGGTCATCCATTCTTGCCACCAGAGTTTTTGCTATGTTGTCAGTAACTTTTTGTGCGACCCGGTTAATGAATGTATCATCATTTAAAACAGCATTTACGCTACTCGATACATAATTTTTGATTTCGCCTTGTTCTCTCGTAACCACCATTGTATATCACAATATATTTCTTGAGTTAGGCAAATGCAATCACAAGAAGTGTAGACGTAAATTTTCACGATTTTTTTAGAAGGCAATTACCATATTTGTACTGTACGAACAAGAGCTGCCCGAAAACACGTCTACCCTGTTTCAGCTCTCGACATTGAAATTCATTAATTTGTTCCGAGATCTTTGTATATTCGGGAGTATTTAGCAAATTCCGCCCATTTTCGTCTTTTGATAATGTCGATGAGCAGTATAATATTCTCATACAGTCTAGGGCAGTAACATTAGCAAGTTCGCTACCCTTCACTTGCGAATGGACAAGAAGTCTTTGATAAATATGTTCACATTGGAACGCGGTTGGGTTGTTATTATTGCCTCTTTGGCTTCAAATTGCACTAAAAAATATTTTGAGGTAGTCTTGAGAAAATTTATAGGTTAGGACGACTTTTGATACTATGTACTCTTCATATATATTTTGGATGGTATTTATAGAAATCCCAGAAATCCTGTTTTTCTTCTAGTACTGAGAACTGGAATTCCATTCAATTTGATTTCTTGGATATACTTTTTACGGTCGTTTAAAACATCGAAAATAAAGTCTTTTGTGCCTGGATTTAGAGCTCTTTTGTAAATACATTTTGAATGAATGGTGTGAACATTAAAAATGTCATAAAGGTTGTTAAACGTCTCCGTAAATACCGCTGTTGCTTCAGCATCTTTAAATTGTTCTAAATGTATATCATCTCTTAGATATCGAAAAGCATCTGCTGTACTTATACTTAGGGCCTGTGACGCCAAGTTGTATATTCGGGGGTATTTAGCAAATTCCGCCCATTTTTATCTTTGGATAATGCCGATGAGCAGTATAATATTCTCATACAATCTAGGGCAGTAACATTAGCATGTTCGCTACCCTTCACTTGCGAATGGACAAGAAGTCTTTTATAAATATGTTCACATTGGAACGCGGTTGGGTTGTTATTATTGCCTCTTCGGCTTCAAATTGCACAAAAAAATATTTTGAGGTAGTCTTGAGTAAATTTATAGGTTAGGACGACTTTTGATACTATGTACTCTTCATATATATTTTGGATGGTATTTATCGAAATCCCAGAAATCCTGTTTTTCTTCTAGTACTGAGAACTTGATTTCCATTCAATTTGATTTCTTGGATATACTTTTTACGTTCGTTTAAAACATTGAAAATAAAGCCTTTTGTGCCTGGATTTAGAGCTCTTTTGTAAATACACTTTGAATGAATGGTGTGAACATTAAAAATGTCAAATGTCCCACTCTCTGGAAGTAGTTTTGTCGAGTTTCTGGCTGAGGATCAAAATGAGAAGTGTGTCCTAGTGCTCGACAGGTTGCCCCAAAGTTTGCAATGATCTCAGATGCTTGGACAAATTATCCAGCATTTTTATGATGTCTGGGGAAGATTCTTTGGTTAGGACAGGTAAGTCAGATATAGCCTTGATGTGTTTCTGAATTAGTAGGCTATCGTTGTTGTAGCGTTGAATTAAAGTGTCCCACGCTATTTGATAATTGTCGGAGGAAAACTCGATGGATCCTATTACTTGCGCTGCACCGCCGGCTAGCGCTGCACGCAAATAATGAAACCGTTGTATGTCATTTATAGAACTATTGCTATTTATGAGCGAGTCAAACGTATCGCGGAACTCTAACCACTGTTCATAGCTACCGGAGAATTTAGGAAGTTTTATCTCAGGAAGCTTTACGTTGAATTGGCCTGGATTTGCGAAGTTCCGTGAGTGCGCCGATTGGGCTACTCCCGATCTAACTGAGCCGGCGTCCGAATTAGCTTCATTGAAATTTGAGTAATAATCGTCTATGTGTTTTTTACAAAGCGCTACAAGAGAGTAAATCGTAGGTTCAAAATTGTCAAGTTCAGTCAATTGCACTTCTGAATCGTCACAGATTGACTCAATTTTGGTTTGCGTTTCATTAAATTCATTGAACATCCGTTCACTTCTATCTACGCGTAATTCTAGTTCTATGATACGGGTTTTGTCCAAGATAGGCAATGAAGCATCATCAAACTCTTAGATCTCTTAGATGTTTCCTTTCAACATTATGAATATGATAGCACTACAAAGGGAGGAGCACTTGACAGAAATTAGATTATTCAATATTGAGAGAAGGAGGATGAGAGATGCATCCAACCCCTTTGACCTGAGAGACGATCTTTTCAAAAAAACGTTTAGGTTAAATAAAGATCTGGCCCAATATGTATACAACTAAATTATTGAAGATCTAGATATTACGGATAACAATGTTGCAGTCCCTCCATTATTCAAATTTTTGCCACATTGCATTTTTATGAAACAGGGTCATACCAATATTCCCTGGGGCAAAACTATAATATCAGTTTCTCCCAATCAGTTGCCTCAAGAGCAATTCAAGCAGTAACAAATGCAATTGAAGCAAGGCTGGGCTCCATATGGATCAAATTTCCGATTACATTGGCAGAGAAAATGGAAATCCAAGCTAGATATATGGAGGTAACAGGATTTCCTGGTGTTTTGGGAGCCATTGATTGTACTCATGTTGCTATGTTGCCACCACATGAAGAGGAACATAATTATTTAAACAGAAAAAAATTTTCATTCTAAGAACATACAGATCATAAGTGAGGCATCCCTCTTTTCTAAATTATTATTTAAAATTATTAAATACATAACATCAAGATACAACTTACATTTTGTTGCAGATTTGTGATTATGATCTTAAAATTGTAAATGTACATGCTCAATATCCAGGAGCCACACATGATTCGTTTATATGGAGTCAGTCAGCAGTAAAACAACACTTGGAAGCAGCTTATAATGAAGGTATATGTTGATGTGTACAACTACATAGGTAATCAGTTTTGCCTTACTGATGTTATTTTTTCTATATTTAGGAGATCGTAATATCTGGTTGATTGGAGATTCTGGATATCCATTGGAGCCTTGGTTGATGACTCCCTTCCATAACCCTTCTCAGAACACTCCAGAATCCAGATATAATGCAGCCCATATACAGGCTAGGAATTGCATTGGGCGTTGCTATGGAGTATTGAAATCAAGATTTCGATGCCTTCTTAAAGAGAGAGTATTAAGGTATTCTTCAGAGAGAGTAGGAAGAATCGTCAATAGCTGTGCTATTTTGCATAATATATGTATTGCAGCAAATTTAGACTTAGATGAAGTTGTTGAAGATGAAGTAAACAATGTACGACAATAACCTGCATGAAAATATTTTTAGGCAAGGCCAAGCTACCCGAGGACACCTTGTCAACACATACTTCAGAAATTATTAATAAACTTTTTATTTTTTGAACAATGTTTTTTTTTTGGTTAGGTTACAAATAAAACAGAGTATGTCTTTTTTAAATTTATAAAATTTTATTGAACAATAACCAAAACAAAAACCTATTCTCAACAAAAGACATACATTTTTTTTGTTTTTAACTCACAATAACATCAATTAAACTATATAAATGACTACAGGATAATCAAGAACAAAACCACTATTATAAACAAAACAAAAACAATATTCTAAGCAAAACAAAAACCTAACTATTCTCAAACATGATATCACTTTCTGAGCTATTGCTTATTGGCTAATATGTCTGCTATTCTTTCCAAGGCAGTAGCAATTCTCCCTGTATGTTGCTCAATCTTTTGTAATGATTCCAATGACTGTACTGAAATTCACTCCAAATTTTGGGACACCCTTTGTATGTGTTTTGTTTTTAATCTTTTTCCTTTTGTTGACCCGGCACAGTAATCATGATCCTTTGCATTTTGCTTCTGGTTCTGTAAAGAATGTTGGATCTATTGAAGGAATAGGTAAAATTTGCATTTATGGCAGGCTATATGATGAAAGATAAAATAGCAATTTAATATTTTTCTGTATGTGTTTACTCAGAAAAAGGTAGAAACTGATGGGTTTTTAAGGCATCTAATTCACAAAAATACTACTGCTCTTTTCCATGGCTGTCAAGACAGTTTTTGAAACTGTTGTAGGTGCTCAAAATTGTTTAGCCACAAAAGTATAGAATCAGATAGGAACATATTTTTTTTATCTGAAGCCAAACTATGCATAAATAATGTATTTATAAAAACCAATATTCAGAACACCTGGTAGAAACTACTTACAGTTTTCGCATGTTCCTCAACTGTAGTTTGAGATGTGGAAGGTTGAGGTTCGCTATTAACTTCAATCTCAATCTCAATCTAAAGCAAATTAATATATTAACCAGCGAAGTCACTAATATTTTGATACAACAATTTATATAATGTGACCAAGGCTACTTTGTTAGTTTTTTCCTCATACAAAACAACAATTTTTTTATTTTAAACTTAGGATACTAATTTATAGTGTTGTTCAGGTGGCTTGATATAACACAAAATGCCCCTTTATGCATCACAAGCACTTTTAAAACATGAGTCTGTTACAAGCATTTCTTCTCCTTTATTTTATAACAAGTCCTGTTTTTGATAAGCCGTCAAATATACTATTTATGTTTATCTTTCTGTACTATGGACATCTAAATCGTAATAAAAACATGGACATGTAGAATTCAAAAATGTACAAGCATGTCGTGACTCTAGTTAAATTATAAACACACAGTTATAAGTAGTATGAAAATAGAAAAAGAAAGCTAAGCTGTCAATTATAAGCTGAAAAGAATAATAAGGCGTTGAATATATTTTATCCTTCCAGGGGACATCCTGTCCAAGATGTCTGTTTAAAACTTAAAACTAATCCAACCTGGATACGTCCTTGTGTGATGGTAACATATGCCACCCAGTGGAGGTACTCTGGACAAGGGCAGCGTAGAATGTGTCCCACTAGATGTTGCCTATGCTCAGTTCTACGCTCTGCCAGTCCCCATGGTATAGTAGGCTTCATCCTGAGGATGTGAAGAGACCTCTCACAGTAGGACATGGACGTGGACGTGAAGGCGTAGGTGATGTTATCTATCAATCGGTAGTACGAAATGAAGCTGACGAAATCCTAACTACGATGTAGCGTTGCGTAACGAAACGTAACGCAACGAAACGTAACGTAAAGAAACGTAAAGTAAAGTAAAGAAACGAGGCCTGAAAAGAAAAAGAGACATTGAAAGTGTGCTAACAGAATTTAGGCGTTTATAGTTGACACAAAATCGCCAGCTCTTGTCCTCCTTTTGAACCATGATGATCGGTGAGGACCACGCCGATGTCGAGGGCTCTACAATGCCTTTTTCCAGCATGTCATCTAATTCGGAATTTACTACCTTCTGTAACACAGGAGACAAAGGATAGTACCTTTGTTTTATTGGAGGAGACGTCGTTCTTATGATATGCTCCACCAAATTTGTGCAACCAAACTTCTTCCCCATTTTCTCAGATGCTTCGCTCACAACCGCATCAAGTTCAACCCTTTGTTCTGGTGATAATGTCTCAGAGTCTTGGATTCCACATATTTCCAAGTCCTGGTGGGTGGAGTCCTCTGATCAAAAGCTCCACTCGCCGTGTTTCATATCCGGAATAACGTCCATCTTAACCCAAAAATATATCCCTAAAATTTACCTATGAGGCAAAGACGGTATAACCAAAGCATCGATAACCCGTACTCTATCCCGCAACTGAAGGGGTAAAGAAACTATCCCTACCACTTCGCAACAATCGCCAATGGCGACAGTGCAAGGTCCATCTTCAGACGGAGCAAGGGTACACAAGCCTTTAAGGATCTCCCAACCTGGCCGGCCAATAACGGTTCTCGAAGCACCACTGTCAAGTAAACCTAAAAAATCAAAACCAAAAATATTTACATGTAGGTATGGACGCTGATCATTCTCCGCATGAGAAAAGATGTAGTCCAACACTACCTGATTCCTAAGAGACGTGGGATTGGTCATTAAGTCTGAATTATCTCGCCCTTCAGACAGCTGACCTACTGCCTGGGCACATTCCTGTCTTTTGAGGAGCAACTGGGACAGGTTGACACAGAGACACTGTCTCGACCACACTTAAACAAAATAGTTGTCTTCTAGGTTCGGTACATCTAAATCTATGATATGGACTTTTACAGTTCCAGCAAAGAGATTGACTACCACGCTCAACCGGAGCGGACTCGATAACAGGCACCCCGTCCATAAGAATAACCTGAAAAGCGATCTGGTTTCTCTAAACCTTGCTGCGGCAACTTGAGGTTGCTGAATTGTTGGCATACATCCTCAGCCTCAGGTATAGGAGCATCCATAAGGTCATAGGAGATATCGCCCTGTTGGGTCACTTGTTGTTTAGACCTAGTAGCAAGTTCACTAGTAGTCTTCAATGGTGGACTGTCCAAAAGAAAATCTTCGGATCTATAGGATTCCGTCTCTCAACAACCCAATCATGCTGCATACACTTCTGTAGACTCCGAAGACCACGCAATTAACCGCGGCTGACAATGAAAGGTGTACCAATTGCTGTCCGAAATAACATGAAGATTCTGGGTCTGACTTTCGACAAAAAACTGTATTGGAGAGCACATATTAATAAACTAGTCACTAACTGCAAGAGAAGAGTTAACGTAATACGATGTATGTCTAATATTACTTGGGGTGCTGACAGAGAGGTGTTGCTAACCTTATTTAAGATGCTCATATTATCAAAAATGGAATATGGACTCGTGGTATATGCTGCTGCAAGAAAGACCCACCTCCGGCTACTGGAGAAGATATATGTATAATGAAGGCCTAAGACTGTGTTTAGGCGCTTATAGAACAAGCCCACTTTCTTCGATACATTGCGAGTCAGGAGTACCCCTATTCAGCATTAGGATCCAGCAATTAACGTTGAACTATGCCATTAACATCTGGGCACAACCATCTCATCTAAACCACAGAGAGATCTTCAATGAAAATAACGTGGAATTCTTGAACCGTCCAACGATAACGAGACCTACCGGGGTAAGGATCCAGGAAACCATCACACAGAGCTTCCAAACACGTATGAGATCGGCTTCAGTGAATCACCCCCTTGGACAATTAGGAAACCGAAGGTATACCTTAACTGTGCAATGTAGAAAAACGACATAAATAATGCCACCTTCTTACAAACATTCCTCCACATAATTAACACACATGATAACGCAACACAGATGGATCAAAAACTGACACTGGGGTGGGATGTGCTTTGTGGGTAATAACACTGAAAGTAGCTTTACATTAATTCCAATTACGTCTATATTCAACTTCCTAAGTTTACTGCATTCCATCAGTGATATATTTATCTTCGACCCTATTGTACAGGAAGTCGTTAATTTGCAACACCTCTTATACACAGAAGGCAAAATCGTGATATACGTCTGGTGATATATGAATTATGGCAACAGCAATGGGATGAATGTGAAGCCAAACTAAAAGCGTTCAAACAAACTATCAAGAAATGGTACTTACCTGGTCTACATAGTAGAAAAGATCAAGTCGTGATCACACGTCTTCGAATTGGTCACACTAATCTAACACATAACTTTCTACTGCTCAGATCCAATCCCCCCCAATGTGAATCATGTTACTGCCCGTTATCCGTGAAACATATCCTCATCGAATGCCCTAACTATAGTTACGCGAGAGAAAGATTTCAAGTACCGAATACACTAACGAATTGCACGAAAGACCAAAAAAATACAATCTCGCTGTTATCCTACCTAAAATACATTGGCATCTATTGGAAAATCTGAAATAATTTTACTACAATGTACCTACATATATTTATATTTAACTACACTTATTTAAGTAACATCGCTTGATAATAGGAATAATCCACATCAAAATCTGAATAATAAATATAGCTCACATTCAAATTTTCATTTGAGAAGGCGGCTAATGACCTTTAGCAGTTGATGCCGCGAATTAGAAAAAATTAGACTTAATTTATTCATACTTTGTCTTTTATCGAAGCATCATCCTCCGCTGTAGTAGATGTCAATCTGAAATATTTCATCATTTTAAACTTAAACCAATTAAATACTATTTCTACAATATTTGCAGTACTGATTGTTTCCATCTTTCAGAATCTACCTCTACAATATGCATGTGAATTTAATGATTAACTGTAAATATGATGAATATTATATTTCTACCAATATGTTGATTTGCTGTTAACAACGACAATTTCTAGATATTTTAATATTATATTTGTGAGATGTATTGAAATAACTCCTCAATATTTTCAAATTATAATTATTAATAATGCAAAATATTTGGAAAAATAGGTAAATAATTTCATAGTGGCAATGGATGGGGCAGACTGCAATCATTATATTTAGTACATAGTTTGGTAACATATGGGAGAGATATAAATACACATTCTTACTCCTGGCAGATGCATGTCTCAGCCAATTTTTAATATAGTGAACAATCTCTTGTTCAGTCGCATTTGCTGCTTTCGGATTGGCTCGTGTTGCAGCTAGAACAAATAATTGTTAAATTAGTGGAATCATTCAAGAAATAGAAAAACTCTCTTTGGATTGATTGAAAGAATAGGAATATCCACCTACCAAAGACAACATCTGCATGTTTGAGATTACTAAATATCTGTTTCTGTTTGGCCCCCAACTAGCTAAATTCTGCTGCCAGTTGATCGTCAAATAGTCTTCTAGGGATTAATTTCACAATTTCATCTAATTTGTATCCTCCAATAAGGCCAAGTTTTGTCTTCTGAAATATGCAAATAGCAGCCTTATAATTAGATTATGCTTTTATCTGTGTAAATATATCCTAGACAAGGCTTGGTACCAACTGTTACGTATTGAATATAGTAATACCTTCTTCTCCTATATAGTGAAGTAGTTGTGCCACCTGAATTTTCTGGTCTTTTTTACTGACTTCCGATGCTATCAAGTAATTTCCGAATCTTTGGCGCCATGCTTTCCAATTTTCTGCTATGTTTCCAGAAAAACACATCGGAGCGATTCCTCGGTAATCGCTCATTTTGTTTGAATTTCACGTTTTTCAGTTATAACGATACTGAATTTTACCGGTTTGCTTGTACATTTACCAAGGTTTTTCTGCTGGCTGCGCCAGGTTACGTATTGAATATTGTAATACCTAGAAGTCAGTAAAAAAGACCAGAAAATTCAGGTGGCACAACTACTTCACTATATAGGAGAAGAAGGTATTACAATATTCAATACGTAACACCAACTACTGTACTGTATATAAATGAGAATAGGTACTTATGTTTATCACCTGCCAAACATTTGTTGTATAAAAATTGCACATAATGATAGACAAAAAGGGGATAAACATAAAATATACATTTTAAATTGGTACCAGAAAATGTCGGGAAAAGTCAGTACATTTTCTGGTACGAATTTAAGTTGAGAAATCCACATGCGGATGTAAGCATGATAGTAAAAACAATAAAATATGCAATAACAGAAACTGAAGTAAAAATTATCATTTGCTCACCAAATTATTATAATATGTGGTATCACCTACCAGCTTTTTCTCTGCACACATAAGTGCATCCATCGTTCTTAATGGATAATCCTTCATTGTAAATTCAACTGATGTTGAGTTAAGAATACCACTATTCTTCTTTTTGACTAGGAGCTCTAGTGTTTGCTGCATTTTTATGATATTCACTTTTGTAAATTGAATTTCTTTCATAATGTTTTGCATGATACCTAAAGACATTTTTATTAATTTATTTCAGTATGCGCACTCACCTCACAACCTTCCTCAAGTAAATGAGCATGTGTGCAGCCTGTGTAACTAGTTGTATTGATAGCAGGCATACGAGTAGCACTCATAGAACTTGTAGGAGTGTCTTCAATTGATCTCTTTACTTGCTTTGCTTGTGTAAAAAGAAAAATGCCATGCCAATGAAATTTGCGATTAATCCTGTATGATTTCAAAGAACAAATAGTATAAGTAGCACATTTTACAAATGATCTTTACTGAACTGCATATAAGCTAAAGAAACTATTCACGAGAGTTTTTGTGATTGATATTTTTTTGCGCGCAGACGAGCGAGAATTTGGTTGAAAAGGGTTCTCATGCAATGGGAAAGTAATAAAAACCATATCGCCGTTATATGTCGGAAGTACTGAGTCAATCAATTTGACCCAATTTTGCGAACTAGGACTAAAACTAGGACTAGGAATTTATTTGTATACTCAACAAATAAATATATTGATTGATTGATTGATATTGATTGATTACTTTGTATTCAAAGGGAATTTCATTACATAGCTTGGGGCAAAGAGAAACCCATAAGCTTTGCAATAGTGTTTTGTCTGGTTTTAGTGCAATATTACATGATGATGCTGATGATTCCTTTTGTCTTGTTTCGTATTGATGATCTATCTTTGTTGAAGAACATTTATTTTTGAACTGAAAAATAAGCATATACACATAAAGCTGTGTCTTATTAAATAAGCCAATGTTGATAAGTAACTCGTTAGAAGGATAAGTCTTTCTTTTCTTGTATATAACTTTTATCACATATTTTTGGATTACATCCAGATTCTTCATGACCAAACCCACATCCCAATTATATTTGTTTTATGGTAAAATGTTACGACCTACGTGTTATCTGCATCTGTCTGGCATTTCTGCTATCAACCAATTCAGGCAGAATACCGTCGTGATAAAATTTTGAATTTTAGTTACCATTTTTTCATTCCAGAAGTCATCTTCCCTTGCTATTTTCTCCACTTTCACGCCTTTTTCTGTCCAGACGGCAATGTAACAGTAGGTACTTTTTGTTACATGTAACTGCCCCTGAACTTGATAGAACTAATTATGGTTTCTGTTTACCGCACCACTTTTCGCCCAAAAAGTATTTTTTCGAGCTTGAATGCCTTCATCAGGTGTCACATATCGGGCAGAATAAGGACACTTTACTTCGACAACTTCACCATCTTGCGTTAAGCCATCTGGTGTGGCAGCAACATAGTCTAGATCGGCATCTATGTATAGTCCACAATCAATAATTTTTTTATTTAACTGCTCAACAGCAGAGAGAGCGACTTTTTCTTTTTCTCTACCATACATAACGGACTTGGCATATATCTCTGCTGGAGCTGTTATGGATTTCACCAAGTTGTGAGTGGAAGACTGCACCCTCTTTTGCATACTTCACCAAACTTGGGAGCTGTAATTCTTTTACGCCTTTCTGCTTTCCAAAGCTGCGAATTGTACTGGCCTCTAGTAAAATGTTCTATTTTTGCCTTTCCTGTTATATTGAGGCTGAGTTCATCTAAAAAGGCTTGCTTTGCGTTTATAAGGGTGATGCTGTCCATATCAGGTTTGTTACAATTCTCGCCATAATACCCATCGCCCCTTTCAACAGTGCGCTGAAAATTTGTTATATTTTTTCTTTTTCAACACCGATTATTATGAGAAAGTTTCAGTTTTCGAGCTCTCTCATAACTCTGCGTATATTTTCCTGGTTTTTTTATACCTTTCTCTTTATTGTTGTCAATTGATGATCACTGTTTTTAGATACAACAGCTGCATAACACCTTGACTGGTATGACCGTCTCATAACATAATTAACCCTTTTTCCGCCACAGTGTCTAGCAATAACATTGTTGAATTGCTCTACGCTGTTATTATCAACGTCGTGAATCAAACTGCATGCGTGGTTTGCCAGGTATCGAACATGCATCATCAGCCGATCGAACAATGCTGAAAAATATTTTTTGTTGTAATACAAGTAAGAAGTTATATTTATAATTCAAGAATATATTATACAGGGTTGGGATAAAGTATGGAACCAAGCAAATAACTTTGGAACGGAAAGAGTGATATTGCTGAAAATTTGCAGGCAAGTGTAGTGACGTCTAATCTATCCCGAAGACATTATGTCAGCTATTAATGTACTTCCGGTTTAACCGGAAGTACCGTCAACTTTTTTAATTTAAATGGGACACCCTGTATATTTTTGCAGATTTTAATTCATCTTTTTTTCCGAATACGTCCACATACCCACATACGTCCACATTTGGTCATATGTGTCAACTGCATCTTTAGTTGAGTTGTAGGTTTCTATTATAAAGGGCCTTCTCGTATCATCTTTGATTGTTCCAACAGTCGTGTGCGCACTGGATATAAGATTTACTATTTTATTTTTCTTTGGTTTATAAGAAACTATTATGCTTTTGTTGGTATAGGCAAGCATGGAAGTTCCGACTTGACGTTCCTTTTTGTTTTCTATGATTTGCGGTGGGAGCTGAGGTTTATTTTTTCGAATTGTACCAACTATTGAAAAGTTGAATGGTTTTTCAGCAAACCGAGCGCACAGACGTAAACCAATTATACATGGTTTCTGTTACTACAATAAATGGAAACCGTAAGCTGCTCAACATGATAATCAGCTAAAGGCTTACCATTTGTGTTCGTTGACTTGCCCAAATATGGACTTGTGTCGATCAAATATTTTGTTGAGACATCACAAAGCAACACGATTTTTATGCCATATTTTGAGGGCTTATTCGGAATATACATTCTAAATGGGCATTTCCCTCTAAATCCTACTAACTGCTCGTCTATCGTCACGTAAGAACCGGGCTTATAACTTTTCCTACAGATTTCGATGAATTCGTCCCAAATTTCTGATATTGGTGCAAATACAGTTTGAGCTTTCCTTTCGTTCCGTGTAGTTTTGTCATCAAATCTAAGACAAGATGTCAGAAATTCAAAGCGTCCCTTGCTCATTGTTGATTTGTAGCGTGTACCGGAAAAGGACGAATCAAACATGATATTTGTTGACAAGTGATTGTCTTTTAGAGCAGCAGCAAGTATGTAAAGACCCAAAAGTGATTTTAGTGCTACCAAATTTGTTTCGGATACAGTTTGTGATGTCACTTTGTAATTTTTATTGTCTGTTGATTTCCTCATTTGTGTGCAGGACTACTTTCTGTAGAAGAGTATCAGGAAAAAATAACTGGAAACTACTTGCAGGCTATACCAGTCCTTTGACTGCTGGTATGGGTCCTGGTCTCACATGGACGACATTGACTGACCGTGTTTTTCCGTCCTTGTTAGGTTTGGTTTTCCATACATAACCATTTTTTCCCAATAAGCTATCAGTCTCCGGAACCACTACACAGTCGGGTTCAACTTCATGAGGTGTTACATGACCCCAAAATAAAAAAAATGCTGATGTAATAAATGTAATATTCAGGGAACCTCAAGAACCGGGAAAGTTAGCAAAAGTCTGGAATTTATTCGCGTGGGAAAAAATTTGGAAAAATATCAAGAATTTTACCCAAGGAATCTCTTGTGATAACCATGAATAAGAAGCGGAAAACTTACCGAAGTGCATGGGGCAGCACTCCAATCCAATGCCAATGACATTACTAAACAAAGGTGTAATTAAAGCTTAGGGAAGAAGATGTGCAGATTTTTAGCAGCAAATATATACTTACAAAGGCTTTTTTGTCACCTTCATCTATTTCATCTTTTGATATATCCTCCAGGGTTTGAAATGGAAAAATTTTCCAATTCATCAAGTTTTTCATTGTACATCTCTTCATTCTGCACACTTTTAATGAATAAATGCAAGTCTTCTAACATTTTTTGATTTTTCAAACAAATTCTTCTAAGGGATTCTGGGAAAGAGGATACTTGTTGAATTACTTCAATAGTATTATGTTAATTGAAACTGACTTCTAGAGTTTCCGAAGGTAGAAAATTATAAATGCTTGAGAAAGTACTTTTGAGACTATCTTACCAATTGTTTCATACAAATCCTGAACGTTGCGAACATCTGAAACAGGAAGCAATAATATATATTTTTATCCAAATATTATCAGTATTTCATATAATTTACAGGAAATGATTTACACTTATACATACTTTCAGTGTTTGTTCTCAACTCATCCTCAATTATTATAACTGGAGTATCAGGTGTATTTTGTCCTAAAAATATGTATTATTACTCAGTGGTAAATTGCAAAAAGTAGCCTATGTAAATAATATACCTGTATTATCTAAATGTTGACCTGATTTTTCTGTTTCTTCAGAGGTAAGTGCTGTAAATAGTTAACTTCAGTAAAACAACTAGTAAAAGTTAAATGTGAGATAGGGATTCTACAGAGATGAAATCAATGTGTGGTATTGAAGACTATATTTATGACTAATATTGTCACACAAATATACTAATGGAAACTAAGTCATCATTGACGTTGAACACAATCAGAATTACTGTCATTCAGTCTAAGCATAATATGAGATGGTTCACAGTTTAATGCAGGATGCTGAGGTGATGTTTTATTGAGGGACATGCTACTCCTTTAGAAATTTGAACTTACTTTGAGGAAGACCATAAGCTCCATTTTTGCCTCTATATGCTGCACTACTTTTAGGGGTTGGTGGAGGTGTTCATCCAGAAGAGCTCCCTGAAAAACTAGCATGTTCTCGATGATACATCTTCTTTTTTCTTCTACCCTTACCCTTTTCAACCTCAATGGATGTGGTGTAATTTGGATTTTCTGCACATTTACGAGCTCTCTCTAATGTTGCTAAAAAAATTTAATGAAATATTAGGTCAACAGCATTTCATAGTGAATGACAATTCCATTGCTCAACTTTAAGGTAAGGTGAAGCCTCAATATATTCCAAAGTTTTAATAATAGAACATACAGCAATACATCTCGACTCTGGCCTCATGTAGCTGCCATGTGTCTTCATCTGGTTCCTCGCCCTTCTCATAAAATTGTAGGCATTTAGTGTTTTTGGCCACCAGGATTTGGTTCCATTGTCTGAGAGCCAACTAACTGGCACCTCCGAATGAACGTTCTCTGTTGGGGGCACCTATCCAGCCGATTTGCGCGAACAGTTCCTGCTACAAAAATTCTTTCGTCTAACAGCTCCTGCAGCAATAAGAGGGATGTAAAGCAATTGTCACAAAATAATGTTCATGAATTCTGTTAGATAAAAATATCACCAACCCATTGGTTGCCGAATATTCATCCTGAATATCCGTAGGAAGAGTGGTTGAGCCTTGATAAATAATCGAGCGATAAATAATACCAGAAGCTCCAAAAACAATATATACTTTTACTCCCCATGGGTTTGGTTTCCCTTTGAGATACTGCTTCACTGCAAGTTGTCCCTTGAATGCGATAATCGACTCCTCTATGCACAGATTCTCTTCTATCTGCAGCTTCTCACATCTCTTTTCAAAAGAGCTGACAATTGGCCGTGCTTTTCAAAGTTTGTCATTTTTATCATGGTCTTCATTGACATCAACAATATGCAGATTATAGCTGAGTGATTTGAACCTGTTACGAGATAAATGAATGTTATCCATAAACTGGATTCTTGTGGCAGGTGTCCAGTACATTCTTAGTCTGGGAAAGCGAATAATACCCATAAGAATATGTAGAGCTACACGTTTCCGAATTTCTTGTCCACTGGTGCTGACATCTGTTCCGCTTCTCTGGATTGAATACATATTGGTTTTCTCTCCCAGCTGTTCAAAGATTTCTTTCGGAAAGTACTTGGAAAAATACATACTTTCGTTAGCATTCTCATCATGTTCTGGTTGAAGGAAAACTATAGTAGGTGGTGAAAAGGGGGTTTTCTTCCAGGTCACATTCGTTTTGTACTTTTTCGATTTGGGCTGCAACCTTTTTGCTAATACTGCCATTTCCATTTCACTTGTTTTTTCTACTTCCAGCACAATTTCTGCATCAACGTCTAGGTGGACTGGTACTGATGCGCTGTCATCTTCTTCATCTGAGTCTGGAACAGCTGCTTCGGCATCCCTCAAGGTCACCTTCCTGGCTGACTTGTTTAGTTTTCCATAAAAATTCATAGGAGGTATTCCTTCATCACCTGAAAAAACAAAGTACACTATTTTCAGAAACTACTTCATGACAACCTAGTGGTGGCAATTGCGTACACATAATTTCAGACTATCACCAGGACTATTTATGAAAATTTGTGACAGTTAAGTTCAATTCATAAACTCGACGTTGGCGTTGCCATTGCCGATGACGTTCGTAGCCAAGGCTGCGATTCATAAACTCGACGTTCGCGCCGTTGTCCTAGTTTTCCCATCGTGTTTGTAAACATGTTCTATGACATTTGATGACGTATTTCACAGGTTCTAGGTTATGCTTGTTTATGACGTGATATGAATTAATCATTTGACTTTGCAAAATATTTTTGAATATTCCTGGTGAAAATGGACATAGACGAGGACTCTTATGTATTAGCTGCCTTAGGGGTGTTAGTATGTGGGTATGCTGCCTATCTAGCAAAAGGGAGAGCACGTAGGTTCAAGAGAAGACCAATCAATAGAGACAGAAGGCGCACTGGAAACTATTCCTATTACTTAAAAATGAAACAGTGGGACACCGACCATTTTTTCAAATATACAAGAATGATGATTCCAGTATTTGACAAATTGCTGGCCAAAATCCGATCAAAAATCCAACGACAATACAGGTCAGATGATATATGACCTGAAGAGAGACTTGTTATCACTCTACAATGAGTTCTTGATCTTCTGAAAAACTAGTTTAATTTTATTATTATTTCAGATTAGCAAATAAAGTACAGTTCAACGTACAAAAAACTCAGGCAACAACACTTACAAAGAAGTCTCACGATGGCTTACCAACCGTGGAAATGGAGGGTCACCCCATAGTCGAATCACCTTCGGTCAAGCTTTTGGGAACCAACATCAACAATAACATGTCCTGGCACGACCACGTCGGCAGTATTGCTAAAACGGCATCCCAGAAGCTTGGAGTTTTGTTCCGCTGTAGGAATTTGTATACACCAGAGCAACTGCTGCTGCTCTACAAGGCACGGCACAGATCCGACCAGCGCTGGAGTATTGCTCCCATGTGTGGGGATGCGCTCCGAAGCACTCTCTAAAGCTTCTGGACACTATCCAGAAAAGAGCGATTAGACTAAGCGATACGCCTAACCTCACAAAGGACTTCCACAGCCTGGAACATCGAAGGAGGGTGGCTGACCTATCCCTGTTTTACAGATTCTATCACGGAAGACGTTCGAGTGAACTCTCTCAGATAATAACACCACAGGCCGTCCGAACTAGGAACACTAGAGAAGCTCTGCGAGCTCATCCTTACCAGGTCGAGGTCCTTACTCCCCGAACTAGTCTCCTCCAGCATTCCTTCTTTTGGAGAACTTCGACGCTGTGGAATCAGCTGCCAGGGAATTTGTTTCCCGACGGCTACAACCTGCAGCGTTTCAAATCTAACGTGAACCGATACTTATCCTCTCGCAGCGCTTCTACAGCGCCATAGGCTTTCAGCCTTTGCGAGAGGCCGACCATAACAAAAAAAAAATATCCCAAGGCACGAGTATGCAGGCCCTAGCATGGACATTCCATACAGGACATTCCACAATACATTACATTATCCATGAAACTTGTAAGACTTTGTGGGATGTCTTGGCTCCGGAATATCTTGAAACACCAGAAACTCCAGGAAAGTGGGAGGAAATTTCTAGCGGATTTCAGGACAAGTGGAACTTACGGCTCCTAGAAGTGGATCATTGTTTTACAATTACAAGAAGCACTTCAGCATTGTTTTCTTAAAATCAGTAAGACAAACAATAAAGTTATATATATATAAAATTATATATCCTGTAGTAGGTTTTCGAGGATGAGGTTCCAAATTGCAAAAAATGGGGGGAGAGAGAAAAACAAAATTTTGTCTCAGAAAGTTGGTGGAAACGTTTCGACCACTTTGTGGTCTTCCTCAGTCATTGTTTAATCTTTTCAAAAACTTCAAAAACTACAAAAATATTATTAATTAGTTACATAGAATTTGATACTTATAACCTATATACCTTTTTTTGGTAGGTATATAGGTTATAAGTATCAAATTCTATGTAACCAATTAATAATATTTTTGTAGTTTTTGAAGTTTTTGAAAAGATTAAACAATGACTGAGGAAGACCACAAAGTGGTCGAAACGTTTCCACCAACTTTCTGAGACAAAACTTTGTTTTTCGCTCTCCCCCCATTTTTTGCAATTTGGAACCTCATCCCCGGAAACCTACTATAGGATATATAGCACGAAGGTTCAAAAACTCCTCGAAAAGGAAAATAAGCATAAAATTATATATTTGGCTAAAATATATTTAGGTATAGTCAGTTAGGAATATGTCATTTTAACGTGCCCAACATAGAAGAGATTTTATGTATTCTTGAGGCCAGGGCTGTTGTTCTGTATTGAAGAAGTATTATGTAAGTAAAAAAATTGTATTTTTGGAGCAACTCTCACCAGATGAAATTGGCGTGTCGCGGCTCAGCCGTCGCTTCCTTCTTGAGGGACCTGGTCCTTCCTCCGACCTTGTTGGGGTATTTGTTAACGTTACATCTTCACACACCACCTCGTCAACGGGTGACCACATCGACATCGTAGATGAGGGCCGGCTACTATCAGATGATTTGCCACTTTGGGTGGTTTTCATTGGCCTTGTATGCGTTCTATAAATAAAACAATGAATATCAGACGTAAAGATTACTATTATCCCTAAAACTTTATTCATTTTTACAAATTGTCTGAAAAGAAAAAAAGAAATTTAGGGCCGGTTTCACTGGTCCCTGATAGGTGCCAGGTAACCTAACATATGAATAACATAGGCCTATCTTACAGATAAGCTATCCGACTTTTTATCAGCAACCAGTGAAACCGGCCCTTAATAGAGTAATTTGAGTAGCCTTGCCATTCGAGAAGAATATCACTGTATGTACCTTACTTGCGAGGTTTTGTAAATTTTGCGTAGAATCGCATGCTATCAAAGTACCTCCAGATACTTTCAAGTGCCTCTGAACCCGAGGCACATCGGTTCTTTTCCTTGACATAAAGTAGTAGTAGTAGTAGGAGTGATGGGGAGGGGAAGCCAGGCAAGTAGGCCACCTTTGGCACTTTTTGCCAACCCCACTGAACCAATCACTGAAAACACTAAAATTCTACACCCTAGAAAGCTCCTTGTCGAACCTACCAGACCTCCTGACGAAAGTCAGTATGTCCGACCATTTCGCTGAATATAGTGGCTCCTCCCCAAACTCCGTCGTGCCGAATATCTGCACCCTAAGGTTGCGATAAACTGCACATCTGCCCAGGAAGTGGAACGCTGTCTCGTCCTCCTCCCAGCATCTGGAGCAAATGAGGTCCCCTACCACTCTCATAAGTGACAGATGTCTATTCAGCCGGCAATGGCCGGTGAGAACCCCCACCAGAAGGTTGAGCGTCTCTCTGCCTTTACTCAAAAGCCATTGCGTTCGGCCCCTATCAGGGCCTGCTATGAATCTTTTGGCTTGCCTGCAGTCGTCTCTCTCTAACCAGGCTTTCGCCAGTTCCTCGTAGGCCCAGTTATCCAGGGCCACATTGACCTGGCGTCTACTAATTCCCAGCATAGGTTCTGGGCCAATGCAGGGGCTGCTGGCCCCTATCCTAGCTAATCGGTCCGCTCTCTCGTTACCCGGTATACCAATATGTCCGGGGACCCACAGTAGGGTCACCTTCTTATGTCTTGCCAACTTCTGAAGGGCGGCAGAGCATTCTTGTGCCAGAGCTCATCTGGCCCTCGAAGCTGCCACCGCTTTCAGAGCTGATTGGCTGTCAGAGCATATATATATGCTCTGTTCAGAACACTTTTCGACTTCCGTCGAGTATGCCGCCATCAATATCGCTTCCTTGACATAAAAGTCACGGAGACTCTTCCACGCCTTCATACAGTCTTGCACTAAAACAATCAAATTATGCTCAGTTTATGCAAAAAGTATTAAGTTAATAGCAAAGTCAAATTTAGTGCTATTTACCAGTAGAAGCTAACAGGCCGGCTATTATCTCCCATGCCTCAGCTTTTTTCTTAACATTTTTATATAGTTGATTGGTCATATCGTATAGATAGGGATATCCTTGGATGGCCTCAATTAATAGGCCATGATCAAGTTCATGTTGGCCTGTAATGAAACATGTTATTTTAAGGAACCAATAGTTTATCAGTGAAATCATTTTTCATGTACTAGAAGAAAAATATTAACTTTCTTACCAGTGGCTTCTGGAATCTCCTCATATTCGGTGTATGTTTCCGCCATTTTCCAAAAGCAATGATTTTACAATACAACACAAAGACTAAATTTAAAATTGGATCAAAGTAAACTAAAGAAAACAACAAAAAAACAAACAACACAGACGAAGTATCGTTTTTAGTAAAAAACAATTATAAATTCGAACAAATATTAAATAAGATGTAACAGAGAAAGTCGAACAAAAACAATAAAAAGCCAAGCCAAACCAACAACGTAAATTTTCGGAACAAATACAGAAAACGAGAAATCCCAGAAATCCTTTTGACAGCTACACGTCTATATCACATGACCGGTACCGACGACTATGATTGGCTTATACGCGGGCTACGACGCTGGCCATCTCTCAAGTGCTTCATTCAAATCTGATACCTAAGTGTAGCAAGATTTAAATTTTCTAGTTATTAAAAATATATGGAACTAATCATTATTGCAAAAAATGGACCAGAATGTTCGATAGACTGTTTAAAGGGCGCTAATCGCTCACTCTTTGTCGATTTAGTGAACCGTGTTTATTAAATTTTTGAACATAAATGTAGGTATATTAAAAATACCAACAGCAAGTTAAAATGAGTGTCATACCATTTGTAATGTAGATTTCAAAAAATAGTACTGCTATTCTCGGTATTCTAATATTGAAGCGTACCTAAGGAGCACTGTGCATACCTCAATATTTGAAAAATATAACATAGAAAGAATGGCACAAAAATAAAACAGATACTCTGATATCCAGTTAATAATAAAAAATACAAACGGTACAAAAATTTTCAAACAAGACAAATTAAATACATGATACTCCTATTAAATCCACACATGTTATTACTAATGTAGATATTATGCTTGAACTTAAATGGCGATTAAGAGATGCTTCGGTATCAGATATTTTTTTATTATTATGTAAGTAAATTGACAGCTAACTATAGCTAAGTTATTCTATCCTACAGTTGAGCATAAAACAGCATTTATCACAAAATCCAACTCGTCCAGTATTCTACCCAAGGTCGGAAGTAGACAGACAGGTCGTGCCGATCCATCCCCCTTGAGTATCCATACTACCCTTGCAACCTTCCATGCACTCGGAAATACACCCTCGCCCTTACATCTATTCAATAGTCCTAACAGCAACTCCCCCGCAGCCTCGAGGACGCTCTGAAAGGTCTCGTAGGGGATTTGATCTTCCCCCGGGCCTTGCCTGGGTCCATCCTCCCCACGGTCGCTTCCAACTCCTCCCTAATAAAGGGAGGGTCGTCAGCTCCCGCCGGTAGAGGAACCCCCGATTCGTCCTCTCCCTCCGCCGGGAAGTACCTGTCCAAGAGCCAACTGTCAGTTTCCTCCATGTCACGCGTCCATGTCCCGTCATCTTTCTTCACAGTAGTTAATCCTCTCTCACCCCTACCTCTCAACATCTTCCATACCGATTCCCATTCATTCCCTTCCTGCATTCTATCTATCTCGCCCTTCATCCACTCTATCTTACGTTCCTTTACCTTCTGCTTGTACTTGTTCCTTTCATCCGTGAACTCCTTCTTCTTATTTGCCTCGTCATTCGTTCCTTTTGCTCTCTGCCACTCTTTTCCCTTAGTCTCACCCTCATTTTCTCCATATTCTCATTCCACCAGTCCATTTTGTCCTCTTCTACCTCCCACAACACCGCCTTGCATACTTTGGAGAGCAACGTTTGAAACCTCTCCGCTTCCACCTCCACGTTGTCCATCCCCTCCCACTCGTTACATTCACCCACTTTCTTTCTAAACCTAGCCCAGTCAGTCCTTTCAAAATCATACACCCACCTCTTACGTTTCTTTGACTCGCTGTCCCACTCGTACGAGATATACCGGTGGTCGCTCAGTGACTCTTCCTCCTCATGCACCCTCCAGTCATATACTCTAACACCTTTACTAAATGTCACATCCACCCAACTTTCTCCCCTGCTGTTACTGAATGTAGCAGCCGACCTCCTTTCACTCCACACATCCATACCCTCATTCACACACCATTCCAACAACTTCGCACCCCTCTCGTCTACTACTCCCCCCCCCCCCCCCCATGATGTATTTTTTGCATTTACATCACCTGCCACCACCACTCTGTCGCCTGCTTCTCTGATGAAAGGTGTAGCCTCCGTTAATCTTTTATTTTCTTTTCTTCCGGATTTATAGTACATATTAAAAAGCACCACCGTGCCTATTTTTATGGCCACCGTATTGGCCGTCGTAAATTGACGCAGATAGATGGCGTCAGCCACGCTATCCCTCACCCACGTCCTCACCTTCCCCAAGGGGTCTCCAAACTTCGTCCAGCCATCCCGTTCATCCTCCCTTACATATGGTTCCTGTAGTAGAACCACATCCGCGCTCCACTCCTTCGCCCTCATCCTTACTAACTCACTCGCCTCCCTTCCTCTCCCAACATTCACCTGGATAACTTTCAGTCTAGCAGCTATAATCTCCATTTCCATCTTCCTCTTTAGCACTGGACAGCCTATGTCCCTGGAAGAGTGCCGCCTTAGTTCCTCACTCACACCCATTCTACTACAGTTCACGCAGTTCCACTCTCTCGTACATGTCGTCCCGATATGACCCTCACCTCCACAGGTATAGCATGTCATACTTGCCTCCTGGCAGTGTTTTGCCACGTGCCCGAACCTGCAGCAGTTGAAGCACATCAAGGCTTCGACGTGCTCCTCGACGAAAACGGTCGAAATAGAGTGTCCCACTTTTCACTATTTTTTTAAATGCCGCAGGTTCGGCCTCCAGGAACCAAGTCTCCCTCCTAGCATTCCTACAGGGCCTCTTTCCAACTACCTTAATACTATCGGCTTCCTCCGCTGTCAGCTCGGTTCGCACGGACGGGTTCTGGTTGAATAACTCCACCAAGAATTCATCGTCCGTGTATCCCCTGTTGACGCCTGTAACCTTCATTCTAGGTTTTAGCGCCGAAATCTCTTTTACCTTTAGCGCCGTGTCTTTTTTCAATTCCCCGGCAATCAGTCTCTGCTGGGCCCTATCCTTTCCCTCTATGACAACGGTGCCGTTGTTCCTTGCATACACCCCTTTTGCTACCTCCACCTTCCCTGTCAGGTTGCCCCTAATTCTCCTCACAACCTTCCATGCCTCTGACTCATTCTCCATACTTACAACAGTTGCATACCTTTCCACTCTCTCAGGCGTAACCCACCCGGGCCTCGCGTTCCCTGCTTCCTCTTTCCTTGCTTTCTTTGGCAGCTCAGCATATGTTTTGCCCGTCGGCACCTGCCTAACCTCTACCCCATCACCTCTCCCACCGTCCTTTCTCTCGCTATCCTTCTTCTGGATTGTCCTGTTTACCTCTATCATACTCCCTATCAACCAGCCTATCTTTCCTTCCATCCTCGCCATATTCTCATTCATTTTCCTTTCCCTCTCTTCACACCTTTTCCATACATCCAAATAATCTTCCATAAATTTCCCACACTCCCTCGCTATTTCACCAATATTCCCCGCCACAATCATTTTTTCTGCCATATTGAAGGAGATCTTACTTCCACTCATCCTTTCCGTCGCATTCGTCACGCTGTCGCATAGCTCCAAGATCTTATTGATCCGGCCCTGCACCTCAACTACCCTTTCTTCTTTCCCTCGCACCGTTGTTGCTCCCTCATCCCCCTGGTCTCCACTCTCATTCCTCCTCTTCTTACCTCCCGCGTCATTCGCAGTCTCATCCGCCACTCCTGCGTCTGTCCTCTTTTTTTTGGCTACATGCTGCGCCTTCTCTTTAATTCTCAGCTCAACCGCCTGCCGCCTATCCAACTCCCATTTCGTCTTGTCGACGTCTTCTGGGCTCTGTATCGCCAACATGGCCGCACAGGAGTTAGACCTGTTTCTGCTTTGCTCCGGACGTGACCTGGCCAAGGGCTGCCTCCGTGGTATGCCCCCTATCTGTCGGGCCTCCCTTTCCCAGTACTCGATATCCTCTATTCCGTCCTTTTTTGACTCCATTTTTTTTACACAACTCCTTAATATCCGAAGTTGTGTAAAATTCCTGAAACTTGCTTTCTGCCTTTTATGTCCTGTCCTGCTTTTAAGCAACTCAGATTGGCAATAGATAACACAAAGTCCAAGTTGTACACAATTTCTATTGAACTGAAATTGTGTCCAAAAGCCAAAAACGCCTTAGCAGTCTACGGGACACTAGACAGAGTGGACGAGTCGGACAAGTGCTGGAGTTACGAAGTGACCAGAGGCGACTCTACTACTTGATTTCTAAGGAGAAGCTCTATCAGAAGCCGACGTACCGGACTGTATGGGAGGCATTCCTGGACCTCAGAGAGAAGCTGCTAACCGCAAATGTTTTGAAACTGGTGATCCCTAAGCTAGCTTGTGGACGAGACGGCCTGGATTGGCGGATCATCCGAAACATGTTGGAAGTTCTCTTCAGGTTCACAGGATTCGAAATACTGGTCTGCAGCTGGAACCCGAGAGGACCGACCGAACGCAGAACCGTGGATTGCTTCTTTTACCAAACTTCTGGCTGCAAAAAGGGCGTACTGTGTCCATTCAGACATGAGCGTTTCGGGGACGAAGCGGCCTTAAGAAGGGGGCAATGTGCCAGTCCGACCCTGGACGGACTGGGCATATTTACGTGAGATCTAGAATTGAGTCGTCCAGAAGCTTTCCAGAACCGACGGTAGCGGTGCGCGATAGTTCTCGGCGTTCAGCAGGCATTTATATAAGCAGCAGTCAGGCAGCCACAGTTACAGTTAGAGTCAATAGAGTGCAGTGCAGTGGAAAGCAATACCCGAGCAATACGCGACGTTCCAGTGGCGCGCGCAAAATAAATGAACTGTGACATAAATTACTGAAGTGTAGGACCAATATAGTAGTAGTAGTGACTGTAGATAAATTAGACTGTTAAGTATTAGGCTAGGCGTACTGTACATAGTTGTGCAAATAAATAGTGAAATCCGTACCAAGTGTTTTCTTGCCCAGTCGGACCTAAAGACTTGTAACAATACTAAACACAAATAATAACAAGAGCTGATGGGCAGTCGGAAAATTAAGGAAAATGGAAATTAGAGCACGCCGCGATGAAATCGACTGAGATCTGAGATTCACAGCTGTGATTGGTCGTCTGTTGCGTCGCTGCCGTCGCTGGATATCGTCGAGATCATGCATCATACTATTACTGCTTTCGATATTTTCATCGCAGATGAGATGAGATTTTGGTTCGTCACGTGACCGCAGATTGCACAGAGCAGTCTGTGATAAACGAACGGCACGGATGTGTATCAGCTGACATTTGTCAAAATACCGTTTTGTAGCCTCACTTGTTTGGTTGTTTGTATTTGTATGTTTGTACCAACCGTAGTTTTTCAAACATGGAAATTGTTAAAACTGCTGTGCTTGCTGCCGTAGAGAGATTTAACATTATGTTCAATGAGGATGATGATGAAAATGATCGTGCCGATCTTGTTAAAACGGAAAACTTTGCCGAAGTAACTGTTCCAGGTTTTAGTGACAGACAATTTAAAGAACATTTTAGAATGTCTCCCTCAACATTTGAGGATTTTCTAACAAAATTGCATTGTGTGACAGGAAAACGAAGTGCTGCTGCAGGCCATCCAGAAATGTTGTTAGAAAAGCAGGCTATGATCACCCTTTGGTGCTTAGCAAACATGGAGAGCTTTCGGTAAAAAGAGCTACACATTATTGTTCGTCGTTTTCCTATACATATATTTATTCCACAGTTCTGTCGCTGACCGCTTTGGAGTATCGAAGTCTACTTGTTGGTCTGTCTTATACAGAGTCTGCGAGCAAATTATGAGCCCAAAATAGAGTGTTTGGAATTATAAAGGCCCGGTCAAACAGAGGGCGGTCTAGAACGCGGCGTTCCAGCGTTCTAGAGCGCCGCTTACAGCGTTCCGTTATATTGAATTGGACTGGTCAAACAGAGTGCGTTCTGAACGCGGCGTTACGGCGTTCTGAATGCGGCGTTACGGCGTTCTGGACGCGGCGTTACGGCGTTCTGAACGCGGCGACACGGCGTTCTCTAACGCCGCGTTACAGTGTTCTGTTGTTTAAACCAAACAAGTCTGTTTGACGGGTTGAGCCATGGCCGACTCTACACTAGGCCGGAGCTTTAGATGTGGCAACGTGGCTTAGCTGTCAAATAGGTGGCCTGTGGTTTCAGAATAATTACTACATTTTATATGTATTAGAGTTCATCTGGGTTAATAAATTAAGAAAAATACTTTTTAGAGCTACTACTACTAATACCACTTACATCTGATGTCTGGTTCATCACAGTCAGACACTACAAAATAAAAATAAACGCAACCTGTTTCCTGCTGCCACTTCCAATTCCACTTAAATGAACACTCAATTTACTTTGTAAGTTGTCACTTGAGCTAGAAAAATTCACTATTAGGTCACTGTGAAGCCATTCTTGCTGGTCTTGATTCCCTTTCACTATCAAAGCTCTTCGTAGGTATGCCCAGATGCATGCCCTCGTTGGCATGCCCAGATGAGTTCTATTAACTGTCTTTTTCTGTGATATTTGGGAGGTCCAGAAAACATTGTAGGTACCACATTGTGGTTTAAAATAGGTCTTATCCTTTGAAATGTTTGTAAATTATTGTCTTTATTCTTATAAATATAACCAGCCCTTATGAGGAATACCTTTCACCCACTTCTGTTTATGTCCTTCATTGGAAGCACTAATTGCTACTGCAACCTGGTACTACACACTTTGCAGGCATCTTTTTATCTTTATAGTTTCGTTTGTGCAGGTAAATAATTAGAAATATATTAAAAATCACCTTCCACTCTTCGTTGTTACTCTGGAAAGTTATGTTGGTATGTCCTTGTTTGGAAGCTCCAATTGCACTTTACAGGTATCTTTTTATCTTTATAGTTTCGTTTGGGCAGGTAAATAAATAAAAACACATTAATAATCACCTTCCAACCATATTTTTTGCTCTGAAAGAATACACTAATGACAACAACAAATAAAAGCTCAGCCCGCGAACAGTGTTGCCATATTTCAATGCTCCGGCCTAGTGAGTAGAAACGGCCATGGTTGAGCAAAACCGTTACGCCATTTTTTGTCAAGATGTCGAGTGATTCAGACATAGATAAACTTATACTTTTTTTCGTATTATCACGTTCAAAAAATCGAAAACGGGTATGGGTGCATAATATTAATATGAAGAGAAAGGAATATGGAGAGTATCATCGTCTGTGTCAGGAACTTTTGTCATTTGAGGATCGATTTTATAAGTACTTCCGCATATCCCGAGACTGCTTCGAAGAACTGCATGAACTACTCCATCCAAAAACAGTAAAACATAGCACCAACTGGAGGGAACCAATTTCAACAAAAGAAAGATTAACTATTTGCTTGAAGTACAAATTTAATTAGTTGTATTATGAAATGAAGTTGATGCTCCATGGTTAACGATTTTTGGAGAAGCCATATCGCCAATATTTTGTGGTGTTTGAAATAAGTCCAAGAGGATTGGTGCGTTTTCCATTAACATGTTCGCCATGTCGTCACACGTGCGAGACTCGCTGTTACTACTCATTACAGAATAAACAGGTGAGGTCGTTGGTAGATTCCTTGCTTCCATATCCTTTAACCTCCGCAAATACCTTAGCTAGTTCGACTTTTAGCATAATTTGGTTTTTGCGTAAAAGGATTTTGAATGTTTGAGCATAGCTTCTAAACAAGTGATCAATTGCATCATACTCTGGTTTTCTCTTATTTTCTATAAAACTAATGACTTTGTTCATATCATTATCTTTCTTTTGTTTCTTATTATATGACCTTCTTGCGTCCTGTTCTGAGACGGGGTCATTTATCAATGTATCAGAAGGTATATTTGAAAATGGTGTCTCTGGAGGTGGTGCTTCGGGAGAAGGTATGTCTAAGGAGGATAAGTCTAAAGGTAACACATTCGTGGCCCTTTCTGGTTCTTCTGCTGTCCAAAAACTCTAAATGCTGAGCCCAAGGCCATTTTCTTATTTCTTTGCAGCTTGACCAGTTGTACCTGCAGATAGTTTTTTTATACCGCATGTAGTTATCTCTCAAATTTTTCCACCTTTTTCGTGCTTCGTCACCTACAAAGAAAATTAAAATTCTAATTCTGTTTCAGACATCTTGCTACGGGTGATTCGCATCCAACTCTAGCCTTCTCTTTTTGAGCCGGGCGCTCAATAGTGGGTAGGATTATAAACGAAATCTGTAAGGAAATATGGAATATACTACAGCCAATATATTTGCCATCTCCCACTGAACAGATATGGAAGCAGTCAGAGAGAGGCTATCAAGATATATGGAACTTTCCTAACTGCGTCGGCAGTATAGATGGAAAGCATGTAACTACAAAGTGCCCAGATAATAGTGGGTCCGACTACTTCTGTTATAAGAAGTGTTTCTCCATTGTTTTACTTGCCATAGTAGAACCATTTTACAAATTTTTAATTATCGATGTTGGTTCCTATGGGCGTCAAAGCGACAGTGGCATATTTGAAAATTCTGTGTTCTGTACAGCGCAACGTATGCATAGCGGAGTACCGACCAGACTGTGGCTGCCGCGAACAATTAATGCCATGTGACGTCATACGCCATTTCAAATAAAATTGAATAACTCTGCCGTTTTTTTGGAATATTCAGATGATTTTTTCGACATTTTTCAAATGAAGAAGTAGACTATCAGATAATCATGAATTTTCCAAATTTTATTTTTTAGGAAACTTCTCCATTCTGCCAAAAACACCTTGTAGATACACATTGCTGGTAACATCCAAAATAACATTCATTTAATATTCAAGTAACTCGCTGTATAATATTATTGAGAAAAGTTAAAGGAATATATCAATTTGGACGTATTATTTGCGACCTTGCAAATCCGGAAATTAATAGAAAATAAATTATAACATGGCAACGTCGCAACCGATCCCAAAAATGTTTTAGAGTTAAATAGAAATCAATGATGGAAACTAGAAGAATTAAAAAAAGGCATAGTTCCATATAAAAAAATCAAGTTGATCACTATCCTACTTTCCCGCAACACCCTGTATATTTCAAAATATTTTTAGAATATGCGCCTTAAGTAACCAAATAACTTTTGAATTCGACATTTTCTTCTATCAGGTATACCTTGCGAGATATCCAAGAATTACACACTAACTGGACACCCTGTATAATACAAATATTTACAGTTAAAATTTAAGAAGTCATCTATATTATTATTATAAGCACATTATATATTAGAATCTTTTTACTTTTGTTTTTAAGCGCCCTCAGAGGCAATGCCCTAATGTTTTGGGGTAATTTATTAGCTGAACTGCTATGAAACTATGTCCTATTATGTTAGAAAGCTGACATATTGCAGACCAATTTTCCATAATGTTTGTGCTGCAAGCTTTAACGTGCTCGCCCACTTAGACGAAGCGTCGCGAACGAAAGCGGCGCGAGGCGAAGCGTCATTTAACCGATGTCCGCCCACTGGGGCGAAGCGGCGCGAATTTTATTTGTCTTTAAGCAGCTGAACGAGGTACGTTATCTAGTGAGGTACGATGAGCAGTTCATCAGAAGAGGAACTCTTTGTATTGAGTTTAATTGCCACTAGGGAAGAGGAAGAAAAGAAAAAAATAAAAGAAAATGCTGGGTTCATGACATAAATCGAAAAAGAGATACTCATGGTGAATTTCATCATTTGTTTAATAATCTTAGACAAGATAAATAGAAATTTTACAAATATTTTCGTATGTCAGAGCAAAAGTGTCTTAAGCTACTTGGTTTAATAAAGGATTCAATAGAACACAAGAATACTAGATTTCGAAGAACTGTATCTATTGAGGAGAGACTAGCTGTTTATCTAAGGTAAAAAATATTTTAAAACATTGTGACAGGCTTTTATTTAATTTGTTCCATATCTATCGCCTAATTATAGAACAAAAACATACTTAAAATAGAATTTAGACTTTCATCTTTCTTCGCTTGACCATGTATACACGTATTTAAGACATTGTATATAAGTAGTACAAGAAAGTGGTAGAAAACAATATTTTCCTTGATATTTTCATATTTATTTTTATTTTGTTTATGAGTAATACATAAAAATAAAAAACACAGTGGTTCATTGTGGTGATATTGTCGAATCTTCTGCGGAATAGTGAGGTGGATGGTTATCTGACATCTCCTGTCTATTGAAAGGCGATTGTGGTAGATTATATGAACTATTCTCCATAGTATGATATCTTAATTGTGGTGGAGATATCACTTCAGCCCTCCATGTTTGCAAAGATTGTTGTTATTGATATGTAGGACTTCTGTGTTCTAAGGTTTGCAAAGTTGTTTCTTCTGTGTGTATTTCCTGATTTTGTGGGCGTAACGACTGTTGAACTATGTTGCGTGATAGTGGTGGCTGAGCTGTGTTGTGTGTTGTGTGGTGAATCGGAGAAGGATGTTGCGAAACATTCGATTGATTATATGACATGACTTCATACTCAGCTTTGTGTAAAATTGAGGAAAATTGAGATTTTATTTTAATTTGCAAGTGTAATGGAAATGTTCGTACAGTTTCCTCAACACTGGCGAAATATTTGGTCAAATGGTCGGCTGACTTATTGTTTTTCAATTTTTTGTGTTCCATGTACTCCTGGAAAGCTATTGATGCCGAAGATTGGGAGGCTGAGGGTTTTTGTTTCCTTTTCCTTAGATAGCCTGTAGTTGAAAATCCTCTTTTCATTAGATAATCCACGCTGTGGATATGGTTTCATCAACCTATTTGATAGGGGAAACGCATCATCTGCCACAAAGACGTATGGCATCTTGATAGCAGTTTTTGGTAAGCAGGCATCTTCTGGCAAGCACAACAGTTTCTGTAGCAAAACTATACTATTTTGCCCTTTGTAATTATAATAAAAGGAACCTGCACTTTTAGGAGCCTCAAAGTCTATATGTTTCCCATCTAATGCACCCAAGCATAAAGGAAAGTCCCACATTGTATAGAATTCGTCTGCCACCTTCTTCCAGTCTTCTGCATCGGTTGGAAGCTGAAAAATATCTTTTGTTGCAGAAAAGTATATGATATGTTACATCCCAGTTTTGATTTACCTTTATATATGCAGATAGCACTTTTGTTATAATTGCTTCGCACACCTCTGGAACGATCATACTTATTGGTTATTGGGCTTTCGTGAATTCGAGTGGCAAACATAAAGTCCCTGTATGTGTTTCCACTGGCTAAATAGCGGAAAGTTATGGCTAGTCTGAAAATGAAATAGTGATTAATTTTGCTTTATAAGGTTTACTGCTAATAATATTACCTGTTCTCTGCTGTTATACATTGCCGTAAACGAGTATCTTGCTTTTCAGTAGCTGGTCGAAGCATGGTAAGCAGCTTATTGAAGGTATCATTGTTCATCCTCAAAAAAAATTTTAACTGATCCGGATCTTCTACCAGTAACTCTGATCTCAACATATGGAGCATACATCTGCCCTCGTCTCTTCTTCTTCTTCTCAGCCACTCCTTTTCAAAGTTTTTCGTTTCGTAGTTAACCTCTTAAGGCCGGCCGCATACATACGTTTTCCAAATGTGGAATACCGACTCGAAATTCCGTGACCTAAGCGCAGACGTTAGTTTTATTTTCATTCAGAATCTGTCAGTATGGATGGGGTCAACCTTGCGAAAGCACGATAATGGAGAACGACGATTTAATCGCAACTGAATTTCTATTCTCAATGAAAAAGAACAAGAAACCTTGGTATTGGGTACATCCATTGAATACTCGGAGAATCTACGAGAGTCCATTTTATATGAAGAGAGCAAAGTTACGAGCACACCCAGATAAATTCTTTGATTTCTACAGGATGTCAATAAAATCTTTTGACAAACTTCATAACGGTATACGTGATAAACTAAGAAATAAAAGTACCTGCATGATTATCTTTGGATGCAGAAGAAAAACTGACCATAACTTTGAGGTAAGTGATTTTTATTTGTATTTTATTAATTAAATCAGACAAATCGTAATCTTATTTACTAGCTAATATTCATAATATTTTCTTCCTGTTCTTGAGACTGGAGAAATGTTGCAGCCTCTCAGCCTCAGTATCTTCGACATGCTGAGGATTAGAATTCTGTAGAGATGTAGAAGGTGATGTATAGTGAAGATTGTTTTCTTGCTTAGTGCCATCACGTTGAACATATCTAACAGATGGTTGAAGTGGTGTCAGATTTGTAACAGAGTTAATTATCACTCTAGAATTGCTAGGGTTTCCTATTTTTTCAATAAACATTCTTCTTCTTTTCAAATAGTTTGTCATATGAACAATGAACAACCGCTTTTGCTCCCAATCCATAGCCCAAAATTTATCAAATATGGCCTGTCTAATTTCGTCAGTAAATAAATTACAGTGCTTGTTCGCTGCTCGCTTGCAAAAAAGGAGACTCACATTTTCGGCCCAATTGTCTTTGGTTCCTTATTATGTCATGTTTCACTATTCCATTTTTTCTTGTATAACCTATGTATTCTTGTCCTTTCATTCCTTTCTCTTGATTCACATATTTATCCCATTCTTTCCTATTGGCTTCCTTTCGCCTCTTTTTTGGGAGTATGTTTTCAACATCACTTGATTGAATATTTTGGACCAGTCGATCTGGCTCAACAGCTTCAGAATCACCTAAATCGTCAGATTTTGACCCCTGCTCTGGTGATATTGTTTCTATATTATCATCTTCCTCACTCTCTGTTAAGGGCATATAGTCAGAATCATTCCTGATGTCCAATTCAAGTTCATCATGTGTTGGGTTGGTGTTACTACAGAGCAGTTGTTCTAAAATGGTCTCTTGAACCTCCGGAAAAGATTGTTCTGCCTCAGGCAATGAGACATAATCAGTATTATCTGAGATGTCAACAGATTCTTGTAAAATGGCATCATATCGTAGCAACGGCAACGGTTCCTCACTTACTTCAAAATCGTATGTAACGTTGGGCACTAAGCTATTAATATTTGGTAGGTTTTGGTGAGATTCCTCATCGCATGCATGCTTCAGAGCTAAGGCAAGTATTTTGGCTCCTCTGTTACCAGACATCTGAAAAACAGCGTATTCTCAAATGGATTTCTTTGATTACATGTCCCAAAGTGGACTATAAATTATTGCAAAACAGTGAATATGATTTAAGGGAATAAAATCAAGAGTACTTTCTATCATTTCTGTTCCTTTGATAACTGCCAGTGTACACTATCCGATAGCAAATTGAAACAAAAAAATTGTAACCCACGTAATAGGAGCAGTTTTCAAGATCTAATAGTCTGTAACCAACAGTAGAACCAGACTTATTTACTGTAACATTAAATGAAGCAAATGTACAGGATAATGGTGGAGAACTGTACCACAGAGAAATAATGGAAAATAATGCTGTTTTAAAAAGAAATGAAATTATGTTATCATTTGCTTAATCAATAAAGGCTTTTATTACACTAATCACATTATTACAGTTTTTAGTTTCTAACAGATCTAATTTCATCGGCTAAATTATTCAATGCATTTATTTCTTCTTTATTTATTTCCCTCTTTTCCTTCCACATCTTCCCTTTCATTTCTATATTGAATTTAATTTTTTTCTCTTCACGTTCATTTTTCAGAAATAAGTATCTTTTTTGAGTAATTTGACCTTCTGGCTTGACAGGTTTTTCTTTTGTGGTTTTTCCCTGGTCTTTTCCCATCTTTTCCTTCAGGAAGACTACTACCCAATATTTTCAGTAGGGGCAATGATACCATCTTTGTAGCCAATATTTGAATGGAACAGGTCATTCCATTCCCAATGTACTGGTTCTTCTCCAGCTTTGTGTTTTTTTTGTTTGTTTATTTTGTAAGTATGGAACAAGTTTCTGTACTTTCCATGCAGGCAACTTCCTGATGCTCCTGCAAATCCAGCTTCTACCATTTTTGAGGATATTTTTTCCCATAATTTCTTCTTTGTTGTTGATGGTTTATTAAACTCATGTTCCATGTTAAACCTAGTTTCTAACATGAATTTCACGGAGTTTTCATCCCAAGTGAATTTTTTGATGTTTTCAGAATGCATCCCTGAATCTACTATGACAGAGTTTTCCGATTGCATACCTGCTTCCTCTGAAGCGGCAAAGTTCGCCTCGTATACTTCTTCAGCAAATCCTGCTAAAGCATTATCATCTGCAAAATACGTTTTATGTTTATAAATAAATTTAATTTCTTGAAAACGATTTCTTGACATTGCATTAGCAACAGGAGGAACTAAAAGATCTTCATCTAAACACCAATAGTTGCGCTCTCGTGGCAGTCTATTATATCCACTCAAAAGTAAGATGGCTAGGAATACTTTTCTCTCTTCCTGAGTTACACGAAATATGTGATTATTATTTTGAGAAGCATACAAATTTGTTTGTTCTGCAATGAATCCAATAACCTCATCATCGAAAAAAGTCTCGAATATCTTAACAGCAGTTTTACTTTGTATTTGATTCTTGACATTATCAAGGCGGTAGATGTAACCTACTGTAGATTACATCCTAATGTCTCACATTTTCTGTCCACTGCGGTTCTTGAGTAACTATGGCATTTTGAATGCTCAGTAACTTGTTCCTCACTGTAGCTAGTGGAATATCGTCATCTTCATCGCTATCCGATTCCTCATAATGGAGCTCTATTTCTCCAGGAACACCGTTGGGAAAACTTTGTGGCTGAAGATCATCCTCATCAATATCCTCATTGTCTGTCTTATAATCAACATCTGGAGGTATAACCACTACCGATACGTTTTGACGTTTGGAATTTGCTAGCACATTTGCAGCTGAAAAAAGTGTTGAGTAACGTTTTCGATAAAAACAAATTGGATTTATTTCTTGAAACTCATACGGCTCCATTACCAGGGAAATCTGGAACATGAAGTCAAAAAAACAAATGATTATTTTTTACTCATATCATCCCACTGCACTCAAATGAGTACAGGGCCGTTTTGTAAGATATCTGCGGCTATAATCAAAGTATGCGGTGATGGTATCAATAAACGTGACTAACACTTACCCAGCTAATAAAAAATGCCAATATAACTCCCAAATAATCGAAAAAAAAAAACACAAAAGAACAGACAAACAAACTGCTGCACTGAAACTGATAGATGCAATGCCGAACTATGCCTAATAAGTCACATGTCATCGATTATTTGAGAATATAGCAGAACAGATCCCATTTCAAATTCAGGCGTTCACGGAGTTGGACTGCTGCGTAAGAGATGGCGCTAATACCCCATTTTTGGTACAGTGACTGTATACTAGTGATGTGCCACTTGGATACTCTTGAGTATCGGATACTAACGGATATTTGCATCAGCAGATATTTGTTCGATAGGATTGAATTGAAGAAATCCTTTGAAACATGTCATAAGTTGAGTTCCAACGTGTTTGAACATCATTTATCAGTTTTAAGGTATTGCCATTTTGATTCATCTGTTCCTGAAATAACTTTAACTTCTCAGCAGCCACTGTGCTTCTATGGAAGTACTCAACAATTTTTTTTACTTTTACTTGTATATTTTAAATTTTTTTTACTGCACTTTGGACGATAAGGTTTATTGTATGCGCTAGGCATGGTAAGTGATTCCATTGAGTTAATCTTATAGCATTTGTAATGTTGTGCGCATTGTCTGTAACTATTGTATGAACGTTCGTTAGAATTTCCCAGTCCGTCAACACTTTAATAATTTCTGTTTTTAAGTTTTCGCTGGTGTGTCGCTCACTAAACTTAAAACAATGTACCAAAATTGAATGCATTTCCCAGTCATCATCTATGTAGTGTGCTGTTCTTGACATATAATTTTGTGTAGCTAATGATGTCCATGTATCTGTTGTTATAGTGATGTCAGAGGCATCTTTCAACTTTAATTTAACTTTTACTGATACCAAGTTGTATCTTTCAGGTAACAGAGTCCTACTTAGAGTTGTTCTGCATGGCAATTTATATGACAAATCAAATCCTGCAATCAATTCCATAAACCCTTCATCTTCAACAATGGAGAAAGGTTGAAGGTCCTTAATTATCAAATTCAATACAAGGCTATTGTAAAATGCCTGTTTGTGTACTGGTAACAACTTCTTCTTAGCAAAATGGGTAATTTTTGCTTGTTTTCTTTGTTTCTTTCTAGGTGTCGAAACATCTTTAAGGCACGCGTTGGATGAGGAGCCGGATTCGGTTTCCTGCTGTCCAGAGGTTGTCCTAGTGGATGACTCAGCACTCTCGGCAGAAAATCTGACGATCTGAAAAATTGTAAATGCTGTAGAGACAATATTTACCGAAATACCGAGCAGATGTAGCAGAAGAGTGATTTTATTAGCATATTTGTACTTAAGTAGTTTTTTATATTTAGTAATTCTGACAAATTAACTGAATTTTCCTGAAAATGTCTACTTTCATTTGTGTATACAGTAGTAGTAGCATAGTAAGTTAAGTACTAAAAAATGCTTGAAATTTCCTAAATCGCTGAGATCCCTTGGACTTACAGAAGACACTGCGGATGAAGCGGAAGCTGAGGACATCAAGCTATCATCATCTGTAGATGTAGACTCCTCTGAATCACATGTCTTTTTTGTTCCAGTCGCTAAGGCTTCTTTACACATGATTGGGTGTTTGACTTTCAAATGCTTTCGCAAATTCGAAATTGCAGATCCTTTGTAAGAAAACACATTGCTACATACATTGCACTTTGCTCTGTTTGGTTCAATCAAATTAAAATGCAACCACACCGCACTTTTCTTATTTTGCAGCGAAAGAGACATGATTGATTTATTCTAACCCCACAAAGAGTAATAGTATGATATCACACTGTATACTATAAAATAGCGAAACAACAATCACTCAATCGCACTGATCCTTAGACGATGAAAGAGAGCACTGATCCTTATTATTTATGGTGAATAATCAGCTTAATCAAGCAATGGGGTATTCAATTCACACAAAATGACAAAACAAGAAAACTTTAATGAACATAGTTTAGGAATGACTTGCTAGATGACGCCACGAGCCTATTCATGGAGATGAGCGAATAAGTATCTGCAGTACTCATTTCTTTTCAAAAATTGTATCCGATACTTCCAACTTAACAAAGTATCCGATCTTTTCCGTTGGATAGATACTTTTTGCACATCACTACTGTATACAAGACCCGCCATGTTGATACAACTTTAACATTAGCAGCATACGACAAAGCTGAATTTTTACGTAATACAAGTTCAAACAAAGGAGTGATTATGAGTAGGAGCATATGGTTATTTTTAATTTATATAAAAACAAAAAAAAGCTGCCGGAACCAGTATTTTTCTATATATGCGCCGTTAAAATCCGCCTTCCATGTTCGCGTCCCTAACCGGCATATATACGCGCCTCGGAAAAACGTCAACACCGGTAGATTATAGCCTAGTGGAAATTTTTTTTTCAATTAAATTTTTTAAAGAAAATAATTTTGACCAATGTTTAAGATTTAGGTGATATATTATGTTGATCTGAAATAGTTTTTTACTTATAAAAGACGGACTTTCTAAACTTCAAATGGAACTTTGAATGTTCCCTAAGTATAATTAAGAAGGTATTCACATAACCCGCCATTTACTCTCAAAATAGGACTATTGCAGAAATTTCCGCTTTCTTGGACGAACACAATGCCATTATGTAAGAGCCAGAGAACATTTCATAGGTATACCAAAATTTGTACAATATTTTTTTCCTCTTCATCGAATTTGAGTTAGATACCTATTCAAATTTCAAAAAGATAGGTACTAACTTTGGCTTTTGAAATGCAACTACCTGTATATCATACTTTTTATTCCTTAATTTTGTCAGTTTAATTTATAAAATAAAGATATTCAGAAAGCAAAATCCATTAAATTCTTTAAATAAACATTGTGTTCTAAAACATATACGAAAAAAACTTTTGTACACAAAAAAACTGCATCTTAAAGGCAAATATATTTATTGCAATTTATTTAAGCAGTATTACATGTACTTGTGAGTATAATTATATAAGGTTATAAAAGATGCCCAGCAACAGACTTACTTGCATGTTTTTTGATGATCGATTTCTTTTTTTTTAGAACTAATTTTTAGTCTAAATATAACAAATCTTCTGGTTATTTTATTTTTTAAATTATGGCAATCTGGTAAATCTATTTCCAAGCTATTAATTTCGTTTATGAAAAATTTTTTCAAGTCGATAATATGAACCGACACTATTGAAAAATATCTTCGGAAAATGCTCTCCATGTCGAGAAAAAAGTAAAACAAATACTCACTGCAAAAAAATAAACTGTTTTCTTTGAATCTATCTTAATTTGCTGAATCTTTTGTCAATTGGGCGTTTGGAACCAGCAGCACTTATACATGTTGCACAAGTTTTTGATGTTCTGATTATACTTGCAACTATATAGCCACACACAGGGCGAACATCATTGGACAGGTCAACATCAACATATGTATGTTTTGGTGTGTTATTTATTATATTTAAAAATCCCTCAATAAACTCTCTGTCATCTTCATCATAACTGCTGGTGTTTGACTTTTTTAAATATTGGGATACAGAAATTAGTTTCAAATTGTTTTTGACTTGAACTGCATTTGGTACAATTTGCTTGCTTCTCATCACAGAAAATAAATTTTCCAGGCAATCTTGTGAGAAGCGACCTGTCAATGCAAATTTGTATTGTTTTCATTGAGTAGAAACTCTTGCATCTCAAACATTGATGTAGTGGAAGTTAGCGCTCCTGTTTGTGAGGGTTTCCAAATCTTCTTGTACCCAACCTGAATATTTTCAAAAACATTTATGAAGTCTTTAAGAAAGTTAATGGAGTCATTGTAAATGTCACTGTTATGCTTGCTCAAAGCACTTGCAGGACTTCGAGATGTCATTGAATTAAACCATTTCTCGACTTGGTCTAAGAACCAAGCCGTTGTGAAGTACTCAGGTTTGGAAAGTTCTTCAGCAAGGAACTTTAAGCGCTACTTCCACTATGGTCAACTACATTAGTGGAAGTAGATACTTTCATCTGTGAAAAATGTGTCGGGAGTAAATCCTCCTCTGACAACTTTGGGGCTAATTTATACAAGTGAGTTTCTTGGTGTTTAAGCATGGCATAAATGTGACTCGACAAAACTTGATTGGTGGGTAAACTAAACTTCTTTAAAATATCATCAGGTAATGTAATTATTTTGTTATTCATTAACATTGATTTTATGTTTTTAAACAAATGAGGAACATCAGCAAATGCATATATGTAACCTGGTTTTATGGGATGTTCTGTTTTGCAATTAATTTTAGCATGTCTACCTGCCACTATTCCATATGCTTTCCAAAGCGCTTGGTTGCTGGAACCCATGTGAGAAGTGATGCTTAAAATATTTAATTTTAGCTCTTCAGCTTGTAGAAATATACTTTTAATTATACCTTTAAAAACAGCACCATTGACGGAATCTGCAGTGAAATAGTAGGCAACTACTTGTTTCCAGCGTGATGATACTCCACCTAACATAAACACCAACACATGTGTTGCTGTTCCTGTGTGATTTGGTAATGTCACCTCGCCAAAATATTTGTTAAGTGAAGTATCATATGTATTTCCAGGTGTTATCGCCATTTCATCCATTATTAACACACAATCTTTCTCATGTTCTTCAAAATACTCAACTTTAATCTTTAAAAATTCGAAAACCTCTGTTAAAATACCATAACTTGTTTTAATAGCTCCTTATAACCACTATTTCCACAACTAAACTTCAATTTTAGTGATTTTATCACTGTTTGATGTGACCATTTAATGAATTTAGTTGATTTATTTGATTCTTTTTTCTTTAAAGCTAAAAGCTGATCTTGATTGAACATTTTACTCAAACATGGCTGCTCTTTAGCATTGATACTTCGCTTTGTTTAGGTTGAATGTATGTTTGGCTTTAGATTTCATAGGGAAACTTTTTTCAAAATAATCTACTATATAATCGTGAAATAGTTGAAACTTTGTTGAGCAGTCTGAAAGATTTTCAGTAAAAGACCAGTTTTGTTGTTCGATCAAGTTGTAAACCTTGTATAATTCCTCATCTGTGATTGGTCTGTAATTCACCCTTGGACTGGATTTTGTTTGTTCAGATATTATGTTGCACTTGAAAACAATGCCTGAATGATCAGATATACCAAAATCAATTACACTAACATCGCTAATTGACATGTTGGTGAAAACATTGTCTAAACATTTGTTTTGCCTTGTATTATGAAACACTGACTGCCTTAAGCCATAAGAATGAAGTAAATTTGTCAATTGCAATACTCGGGAATCATCAGTATTGAATGGAACATTGAAGTCTCCAGACAAAATTATGTCATTTGATACCCCTGTTTTGTTTAACATGATACATAACGAATCTAGAAACTGTTTAAATTCGCCATTAGGAGACCTGTACACAGTGACAACTATAATCTGATTTAACTTTATAGCTGCAATCTCACAATGCATCTCATTTGAGATGTTTGTTGCATACTTTAGTTCAAAACAATTTATATCTTGCCTTGCATAAATTCCTGCACCCCTATGAATTGACACTGATCGATTGAAAGATGAAATCAATTTAAATCCCTCAAAAGTAAAAGATCCTTCATTCTCTGTGAGCCAGTGCTCAGTTACAGAAAAAAATTGTATATCGTTATCTTTAAGAATTACCTCCAGCTGCGACATTTTATTTTTAATGGATTGCACATTTTGGTATAAAAAGGATATACTTCTAGTTTTTCTCTTGGTAGCATGGGTAGTCCCTACATGGCTGCCTATCATCGGTGTAGGTATTCCACTAGATATCCTAGCTGCGTCAGTACAGGATCTGCTTAGTTTTTTGACGACCCTGGGAAGTTGACTATGTTTGGAATGTCTTTGAAGAACTTTATTTTTAGATTGTTTTCCCCGTTCTTTAATCGTCTGTCTAGTTCACTTCTCAGTTTTTTATATTCAGCAATCTGCGCTTGAGTTTTGTCAACTTCTAGAGCTAGATGCTTAAATTCTGGAACTTTTAAGAGCTCTTTTGTCTTGAAAAAACACTTCTTGCCTCTTTTTGTGATTGCATTACCACTCTCAGTGGTCTGGTCTTATTCAGTTGGGGGTCTGCCAATTCGGAACGTTTTTATATTGCTTGCGTTGAGCTCCGGACATACACGTTTTATTATTTTTTGTGCAATAGCTTTATCTGAGTCTGCACCCCCATCACTTTCATCAAGACTAAAGACAACGAAATTATTTTTGTTTTATTAATAAAAATTTTGTGCTTTTCAAAATTTCACATAAATCAGTTAACTGTTTCCTGCCAATAACATTATTGACAATAGTTTTACATTTAGTTCGACCACACTTTATCTTTTTCGATATTTCCGGACATATTTTATGTTGTTGTACCATATCTCTCAAAGGCTACTGTATTTGGGATAACAGCTATTTATAGATCCCCAGCAACAGACACGCAGGTATACATAGAAGATTTAAGTTCTTATCTAAACAATATCAAATTTGAAGAGTTCGAATTATACGCAGGTGATATAAATATAAATTTGTTGAATGAAAGTTGCGGAAAGGTGAACGAATATATCAATATTTTAACTTCATTTGGTTTTATCTCATACATCAATAAGCCCACAAGAGAAACAGAGAACACTAAGTCAATAATAGACCATATCTTCATCAGAAAGAAAAATAATTTGTCAGACAAAATTGATATTGAACCCATAGTATTTCATACAGATATAACAGATCATTTCAGTCCTTTCGTAGCCTTGTCCTTTGAGAATCAGTTAAAAAATGAACCAAATATAGCGCGCCAGTCAAAATATGTCAACTATGATAAATTGAACAGTTATTTGAATGAAGAAAAATGGAATCTTGTCTTAAATAGCAATGAAGCGCAGGAAGCCTATAATAGTTTCATAGACCATTTAAATCAACACATTGGACATTCAACTGAAACTAAACCTTTAAACCCAAAACATTTAAAAAAACTTAAACCCTGGATTACTGTTGGCCTTATATCTTCTATCAAACGTAGAGATGAACTAAAAAGGAAACTTATCAGAAATTATACAGAGAACACAAAAATAGAATATACGGAATATCGAAATAAACTTAACAAACTAATTAGGTTAACCAAAAATAATTATTATCAGAATAAATTGCGGGAATCTGGTGGAGATATAAAAAAGATGTGGGATATTGTAAAAGATATAACAGGTACAGACAAAAAGTCTAAATCAGTAGTAACAGCCACTCTTATAAATAGCCAAAATGATACGATAACTGAAAATAAACTAAAAGCGGATATATTCAATGAACACTTCACAAATTTGGGAAAAAATATGATGGAAAATATACCTGATCTACAATTACCAAGAAACTTTTCAAATAACAAAAAAATTAACGCCACTATCTTCCTCCGACCTATTACTAGTACTGAAGTCACTATTTATATTTCAGAACTAAAAAACACCGCATCCACGGGAATGGATAAAATCACATCTAGGACAATAAAACACATACACAAGCATATTGCGAATCCCCTAGCACATATTATTAATTTATGTTTTACCACTGGACAAATACCAGTACAGTGGAAGGAATCTGTTGTTACGCCAGTTTATAAATCCGGAGATCCTAAACAGCCAATAAACTACAGACCAATCTCATTAATCAGTAACCTTGCTAAGATTTTTGAGAAGGCACTAAAAAACCGACTAATCGAATTTTTCGACCAACACAAACTTATAAGTAATCGGCAATACGGTTTCATGCGAGGTTCAAGTACACAAGATGCTGCACTAGATCTTATGAGAGAGGTGATTGAGGCTTTGGACAGCTCGGGAAGATGCTTAGCAATTTTTCTCGACCTTGCTAAGGCTTTTGACACCGTCTCTCACGAGATATTATTGGAAAAGTTACAAAATATTGGTGTGAGAGGTATCGTGCTTGACCTCATCGCAGACTACTTATCAGAAAGAACTCAGAGAGTAAGAATCGGTGACCAGATTAGCGCTGGAAGAGTAGTGGAGGTTGGTATACCACAGGGAACTGTATTAGGCCCTATATTTTTTCTTATTTACGTGAATGATATGATGAATATAAACGATTTTGAAAGCCATATAGTAAGTTATGCAGATGATACAGTTTTAGTGGTAAAAGGTAAAAATTGGGAGGAAATTCAACATACTGCGGAGAAAGATCTAAACCAAATTTATAGATGGTTAAGTTACAACAAGCTTTCCTTGAATGTGGCTAAAACAAAATTCATCACATTTACACCTACTATTATTAATCAAACCGAATTGGCATTGAAACTCCACTCTATCCCTTGTCACACCTCTAAAAATTGTTCATGCCCTTCAATAAAACAAGTATCTGATATTAAATACCTGGGTTTAATCGTGGACCAACATTTGAGGTGGACACACCACATTGCCCATGTCAATAAAAGATTGAGAAGCCTCATACATAAATTTTATGTATTACGACAAATATTATCTAAAAAACATTTGATGACACTGTATTTGACGTTAGCTGAATCGGTGATTAGGTACTGTATTCTAGCATGGGGTGGTGCTTTCAACACCACTCTAAGTATCTTACAGGTAACACAAAATACACTATTGAAAATTATAACTTTCAAACCTAAACTATTTTCCTCATCCAGTTTATATCGTGAAACTAACGTACTAAATATTAAACTCATCTATGTGTATGAATCCATAATAAGGATATATAAGATGAAGCCAAAAAATGTAACTCAATCAGAGAGAATAACCAGATTCACCACTAGAAATGACTTGCGTAGTGAGAATTTCAAAAAAACGTTAACACAGAGAACCGTATTTTACTTTGGCCCAAAATTTTATAATCAAATACCATGCGAATTAAAGCAGATATTTACATTAAAAAAATTCAAAATTTCAGTGAAAAAATTCATGACAGAAAATCAAACAACATTTCTTAGAATATTGGACAGGTATGAAGCATGAAATTCATGATATGTAAATAATTGTAAATAATTTTAGATAGCTAGTTCCATTTTAGTGCAACCTGATTTCCATGGTATACAGTGGCATCCTTCCTATCATTATTTTAAATTATATCCATGTTTTCAATCATCCACATACATTGTCAAATTTGTTCTTTTTTTCTATCTTTAATGCACATACAATACTCACAAGCTTCAAAATACAACTGTAAAAACCCCTAGACTGGGTATGAGGCAAAACAGGCTTTACTGCCTAGGTAGTAATGCCCAACCTCTAGGGTCTCTGTAGCAGATTTTATCTATTAAGTATATAGGACCATCTCCAAAATGAAACTAGAACCCATTCTTGTTTATAAATATTTAATCATGTATTGATTGTGCCATTATCTAGCATATGATGTGGCTATACATACAAATAGTAATATAATAACTACCATGTCTACTACAGTATCATCGCTGCTGTTCAACTGAAAATGAAGCTTTACTGATTTGTGTAATTATAATTCATGTAGTTATATTTGAAATAAAAAATTTGAATTTGAATATGATCCATGACTTTATACGACAGATTATGCTCTGACACAAAAGCTGCTAGGTGCAACTCAGATTTTTTTATTTTTTCCTCTAAGCAACTAAATTGTTTCATTGATGTTATGGTTTGCTGACCTTTTACGGATTTTGTCATTTTTTTGTGGATTTCCGAGTTGCTGTGACGAATGAGAGCTTGTTTTCCAGTTATTTTCAAAGAGATGTGCTTGTCACAGGCTTTACAGTACACATCTGTCTTTCCCTTAGAATCTTGTTTGGGTAGAGATACTCAATCTTTGAATGCTGGATCACTCAACCACTCTGTTTTAAAATTTTGAGTGTATTTTATTTTCTTGCTGAGTGACAATAGATTATTTTCATTTTCAGAATCGCTATCATAATTATTTCTCTTTTCACTGAAAGAAATCAAACTGTAATTAGCTATTCGGATATAGCATACATTTTACAAATCTTACCTTATTCTGTTTGATCGTGATTCGTGTATTCGTGAATGGAACACTTGAACACTTTTAAGATAAATATAACAAAAACAACCAACAACCCCTGTTTACAAACGTAAGATGTTAAAACACGAAACACGCGATAGCGTTACCGTATCTGTGTGCGGCTGTGAATTCCAGATTTTTCTCTTGCGTAGCGTCATCTAACTGTTTACTTTTGGTTTTTCAGTGAATTTGAAATTGGTGTTCCATATATCAGTAGATTTCCAACACAAATCAGTAGATCAGTAGACTAAGGGTGAATTCAGTATCACTAAATAAAGGACCAGATTATACAAGTCAAATTTTTATTCGAAAATGTAATATTTCCAGAGAGAAATACAAACTTTAAAAGCGTTTTTCTCAAAAACAGAAAAAAATTACTTCACTTCTTGCATTGGACCCTTCAATTGTTTTCTATTTTCGAAATTTTGCTGTTTTTGTTGGTTTGATAGAGATCTGGCGCCGGCGTAAGAAGGACTAAACTATTAGCTTCAAAAGTTACCATTCGTCTGTAACTCTGGATACAACCCAGCATCCTTTGGGCAACTACTCCAGTCCGACCCTGTAACGGATACCCGCGATTCGACCCCAGTTTATTGTAGCGATCAAGTCATGGGCGTCGCCTAGCGGCCAGCCCTCTCTCTCATAAAGGTAAGACAAAATCGAATCAAGTTGATGGACTCAGCATTTCTGACATGTTCAAGAATCTACACGATCGGCAAAGTTGCTGTTGCTGACGCTTGGTATGCAGTTGTAGGGAGGCCCATCCGAATCCGCACGGTGTACCATCGATTGAGTGAAATGGGCTTAGGATCTTATCGTCCGCATCTGGTGCTTCCACTCACTGCAACTTCTCATCGCCAACGGTTGGATTGGTGCCAAGAAATCAGACAATGGCATTCTGAGTGGCATCCTTCGGCGAGTCCAAGTTTTGTCTAGGGGCATATGACGGATGCCAACGCATAAGACGACGACGCGACGGGGTGAACGACGCGATCTCCAGTTTGCTGTTGAGCGCCATGTACACCGTCCTATTGGTTTGATGGTTTGGGGTGCCATTGCATTCAACAGCAAGTCACCTTTTGCGCAACGTTTTGTGAATGAGGTGTTAGAACCAATTGAGATGAGGTCAGGGTACTCCCCTGGCCTCCACGATCACTCGATATATCGCCAATTGAAAAAGTATGGGATTGGATGGGTCGATACATAGGCGATTTAACCAATCCTCCGACGCAGGTCGTGCAGCTCTCTCAACCCGTAGAGGCTGCTTCACAAAAACAAAAATTTTACAGAAATGTAACCGACATCTAATATTAATGTAAGTAGGCCTGTTAGTATTATTTTCCTTCTCTTAGTAAATTTAATTCATGTATATTAATTTTCAATGCACGGAAATAAAATCACACAAGTTTATATTTAAAAGTTTTATATAGGGTGAGTTTTTAGTACCGGCTCGGTCGATAACTCCACTACTGTAGAAGATAGCGAGAAAGTTGCATATAAAAGTTGTAGCCACGGATATACTCCTTGCTCAGAAAATATTTTGATTTATACAGGGTGATCCATAACTATGTGGTGATGCAAACATGCATTTTTTTAAATGAGACACCCTATATATTATTCCATATTCAAATTCTACTAATGATTTCCGTTCATCCAATATAGGGTATTGTTACATTATACAGGGCATTTCAAAAGTTATGATCATTTTTATATCCAAATCGCTGTCAAATGAACGTATTGTATATCAAAAAGTGATGAATCAAAAATCATTTTTTTTACACGGATGGATAAAAAATATCTAGTTTTAAAATCGGCTATAAAGAGGCCTACGGCGCATATTCGTATACAGGGTGATGTAGAATGCAAAATCCAGATTTTCTCTTTTTTTTCAAATGTAAACCCCAACATTTTATCATACCAAAGAATTGGCTTTAATATTCTCTTTCATCTTTGTGTAGCACTTGTTGTACCTACGTCCATCAGTTTCCAAGATATTTCGATTTTTCGGTAAATTTAAAATATAGCTTCTATTTGTGTACTGAAACGAACAACTAAATCATAAGGTCATGATAGTATTTGATGAAGTCAAAACCCTGAATCATCGAAATAATGAAGTCAAGTATGCTGAGGAAACAATTTTGTAGGCGTGATCCATAATTATCAAGCAGATTTATCAGGTGTGCTTTTAAAAATTGACGGTTTTCATAACCTGCTCAACAATTCTGTACTGTGTGAAAAACCAGCTTTAAAAATTATTTTTTCCATTGAGGGTATTTAGGCGAATCTTTGGGAAATTGTCTACTTGCCTCTAGAATATATCAACTATGAACAGCAATATCCAGAACGGAGGCACTCTAAAACTAATTGGTTTGAAAGATTGAAGAATCGTTTTATTTGGACCGTGTCGTTTAATAATTCATAGCCTACCTGATAGATCTGCTTCGTAATGACGCGCGACATCTAAAATTGTTTCTTCAGCACACTTGACCTATATTATCTCGTTAATCCAGTGTTTTGACTCGATCAAGTACTATTATGGCTTATGTTTCAGCTGTTTGTTAAGCAAAAATAAAATTTGATAGTATTTTCTCAAAATAAATAAATTTTAGTAAACAAATAGTAGGCATATTCAAAATTTGTAGAAAAATCGAAATATCTCAGAAACTAATGAACACAGCCATAAAAAGTGCTAACCAAAAATGAAAGAGCATATTAAAAGCAATTCTTTGAGATAATAAAATATTGGGGGTTACATTTAAAAAAAGAGAGAAAATCTAGATTTTGCATTCTACATCTCCCTGTATACGAATATGCGTCGCGGGCTTTTTTTATAGCCGATTTTAAAACTAGATGATATTTTTTATCTATCCGTGTAAAAAAATTATTTTTGATTCATCACTTTTTGATATACAGTACTTTCATTTGACAGCGATTTGGATATAAAAATGGTCATAACTTTTGAAATATCCTGTATAATGTAACAATACCCTATATAGGAAGAACGGAAATCATTAGTAGAATTTGAATATGTAATAGTATATAGAGTGTCTTATTTAAAAAAATGCATATTTGCATCACCACGTAGTTATGGGCCACCCTGTATAAATCAAAATATTTTCTGAGCAAGGAGCATATCCGTGGCTACAACTTTTATATACAACTTTTTTCGCTATCTTCTATAGTAATGGTGTTATCGACCGAGCCGGTACTAAAAACTAACCCTGTATATACATTTATAGTTAGTTATATTTCTCGTTTCACATACAATTTATAATTTTTTTATTTAATTTTTTTTTTGTTTTTTGTACTTTTTATTTTTATTATTATATACAGGCAATTTTCAATCCATTTATAACACCTGAAGATGGTTTAGATAAAATAAACCGAAACGTAGTGAAGAAAAATGTTTGTTAGTTTAACCCTTAACTGGTAACGTGCCGTCTGTGAGACTGCAAGCAATCTTAAATTCGAGCCTACAACAAAACCTTACCGCATTTCTGGTAAATGACCTCATCTAATCTATCTGCCATTGGTATCCCTTTTATATCCCGTTTATCAATAAGTTTGCGTAAACAACATTCCAGATGTGCTTAGTTGTTAGTTCAGTTCAGTCTGTGAGGCGGAACGTTACGGTTTGCGTTATAATTTTTCTCAACTGGTAGTCATGGCAGATCCGTCATTTTTTACCAAAATATTTTTATAGGTGTATTGCTTTACTTATTATCAATCACAAAATATATAGATTTGAGTGTGGTCAAAGTTTTTTTTTATTATCTTGGTCCTACAAATTTGTGCTGCTAATTTGTGTTCTAGTTAATAATTATCATAATTTTTTTTCTTTACATCACATGTTCTGCTACTTTATACAAAATTATTATTAAAGGATATATACCCAACAAATCTTCATGCATTTTTTCCAAAAAATAATTAGGAGAGTTTGATTTTTTAAGCTTCAAAGACGTTACAGTCTCACAGACTGCACGTTACCAGCTATGCCCCGAATTTGCATGTTACCGGTTAAGGGTTAAGGGTTGAATTGCGTCATCAATCGCACCCCTCTAAACCGAATCGCTGACGGCGCCCTTGTGTCGGGGTATCTCGGTATTGATTTTAAGTAGCAGATGGTGGTAGCTTTCGGCTTTTCGGTACCCGAAGCCCGAAGGGGTGGTTATGGCGGAGCAAGTCACAGCCACGTGTACTTTGACGCATGTCATTCGATGGGGGTCCATCAACGCGATTCATCCCTAAAAAATGACCTTCCGCGACGGTTCTCTTTACATCTCGACAGTTAAAAACAACATCTTGCCGAAATCTCACCCCGTATCTTGACCGGGTTGCCGGTTTGATTTTTTCCGAGTGCTATGATTCGTACTTATTGCATGCGCGCACGGTGATTGCCGAAGCCAGGGGTATTTATGTTGTCTTTTTTTATTTCACCCCAAGCTGTTTAGGTGTCGAGGGTATTTTTTCGCGAGCAAATCAATGTGCAAAAATGGACAAGAACGTGTTGGTGAAGTGGTGCAGAATCTGTTACTCCGAGCTCTCCACTGGACTCAATCTTTTCGGAGAAGAAGCTAGAAGGTCATTCCTCCATGCGAAAATTAGGAAATATCTGTCACTTACTGTAAGTATCGTTAAGACAAATCAGGTTATTTCGTCATGAAATGGCCGTTTTCGGTGTCGGCCTCTGTAAAGCTTACAGTCTTGTACCACAGAAATAGTGTTATTGGCACAACTGTGAGACATTCAGATAACTGGCACATTTTTTTTTTTTGATAATATTAACCTGTACGAATCACTGTATCTATTTTCTGATCGGTAGTCATTAATAAGTGTCGGGAAAAGGTAGTTCAGTTTTGCTACTTTTGTAAGATATTCATAAGCTACTGTGGAAGATATGAAAGAAACTTTAAAATCGCATTGATTAGATCAAAATCGTAAGGTACTAAATGAACAATTGTAAAATGAACCTACGATTTTGATGCTACATTTCTTAATACCAGATATATACTTTAAATCGGTTCATGAAATAGTTGGGTTCAGTCTATTTTTACCTAAGTATTTTAAAAACATTATGAATTTTAAGCATTTACTAAATATGTATTTTGTGACTTTCTAAACTTATTCAAAATATCTCTTTACTAGATATACAGGGTGGCTCTGAAACTGAGTGGATTTTTTGAAGGTATTATAGGGTCTAACATACCATGCTTCAAAAACTTTTTTTACATCCACCCTTAAACTGACCCCCAACTTTTTTTTCGAATAGCACCCCATATGTTTTCTTACATAAGTTATATCCCTATTTTATTTAAAATCTTGTGGTACCTTTAATTTTATATGCAAACTTATTTTTGCGTGAAATCATATGCATAATTTAAACAAAATAAAAATGTGTTTGACGCAAAAAATGGATAAAGAAGGAAACTAAGTGGGTTTTAAAGAGTATTTGATACATACTATCGAAAATAAATGTCTGTTTTGTCCTTATTCATTACGAAAATATTACGCTTAAAAAAATCCTTAGTCTATTTACCGTATGCTTATGAAATTGGGAAAAAGTTGGCTTGTATATAAAATAAAGGCACTACAAGATTTTGAATGAAATAGTGACCATTAATGCAGGAAAACCTGAGGGGTGCTATTTGAAAAAAAAGTTGTGGGTGACTTTTAGGGATTGAAGTAAAAAAATATTTCGAGAGCATGGTATGATAGACCATTCAGTAACTATGAAAAACCCACCTAGTTTTCTTTTTATCTTGTATAGGTTTGATTTTTAAACTTATTTTTCCCAGAGAGCTTTTTTTACAAGAACTTTTGGTGAAAAAATAATTATTTTAACTTGCACTCCAATTGGCAATGGAAGTATTAAAAATAAAAATTGATACAAATCGAATTTGAAGTGAGTTTTGAAGATGTTTTTTGAACGTTTTATGACATCTACATCATAAAAAACGTGTCATTTATCCATTGTTCCTTCAGTGCCTACTTTTTGTCTGCCATTTGTCTATCTGCAATCTATTTGTTTGTCATTTATCTGTCCGTCGCCCGAGTGTCTGTCGTCCATCTGTATGTTTGTTTGTCGTCTGTCCATCTTCAAGTCTGTCTGTTGGCTGCCTATCTGTCACATATTCCATATCTGTCAGTCATCTGTCTATATCCCAACCAGTAAAATAAATTCTATAAGATTTTTATAAACAACCATACGATATATAATATATAATATATAATATATAATATATAATATATAATATATAATATAGGTTATCGAAATCCTTAGAGTATGCTACACAGCCACTATACAACCAAAAGGGGCCTATTTTTATACAACAAATTGGTTGTGTAGTAGTTCTATAAGAAGTGTACACAACTCTTATATGACTGCTTCATCCAGCTTTTTACAGCATGTATTCAATGATTATATAGTGCAGTGTATTTTTCTATGGTGTGCACAATGGAACAATTTTATCATATAGCAGTAGCTTAAAGAAGCGATTTATCGTGTAGTGAAAAATATTCAGCGTATCATTTGAAGTAAATCTAGGTTGTGTATTGTAAAGATAGAAACTTAACGAGTCAAAATAGTAGATTTGGGTATAATATAAAATATTCCATAAAATCATTTGGAAGGTTATTTTTTTGCTTGAAATAATAATCTTGTAACGTTTCTCAAAGAGTTATTACTTCAGACTACAGTCCTTCCAGTATATTATTCTTTACATTACAACACAGTTTTTATTCTGCGAGCTTGAACTGGCTGAAACGAAACGATCAGGAATCCCTAAATTGCCGAAAAACGAAGGTTGAGCCTTTATATTTTTAGTTTTTTATTATTGCTGCACCTTTACTAAAGACCATCTCCATCCTCGCCACGGTAATAATACTGTGTCGAAATTTCATTAAAATCAATTCCACGTTACACATTAGAACGATGTAAAGCAATACTCGTACGTAACATACATCAGAATAAAATCGAAGTCCCTTGGTTTCTGTAATAGGCAGAGCAATGTTCCGATCGACCTAAAAAAGTGTTTTATGTCGCTGGGTCCTTCTCTCGCAAGTCAATGAAGAGCCTATTATGCATACAACCTTGCAACCTTCCACCCCCTAACCACCCCAATTTCACCCCCAGCCAAAAAAAAAACAGAAAATCATCAGGAACCCCTAAAACGCCTAAAAACGAAGTTTGAGCTGTTTTTATATTTTTAGTTTTTTTATTGTTGCTGCGCCGCCACTTTAGTGCTCCATTACTTCTCTTCTATTTTCTTCTTTTTCTCCATCGCCACTCCGTCTCTCTCCTTTCGCCCAACAACATGTATGCTAAAATTAGCAACAATCTCCCAGTTCTCTGAACTTAACATTTTTTATATCAAATTTTCAGGTATCACTTTTCCTAGACTTTGATCTACTGTGTCTCTGTCAGGTTTCCATTGGATGCGTTCAAACGAGTCTACCTGATAGCAGTAAATGCACTCTCTTTTTCAGTGTAGGTGAATCGTTTCCGATATTCTTGGAAACACCCACGTCCACTAATCATCTGAGTGAGAAAATAGGTCATATCTTCATGTTGCCTCTCCACGCATGGTTTGATTTCCGGTATAAACCTCCTTCACCTATCGGTGTGGGAAGTAGAAATAATTAATAGAAAGAATTGCGAAAACTTGTAAACATTTCTTCCAACAAAACAACTTTTGGATTGATGTGGCAACCAGGCTCCAAGTCAAACGCAGCATAACGTTGCAACTGGCAGCACTATACAACTTCTTATTATTTCAGTTAACCTCCAAGGCCCGTTTTCATATTTGCGGCGCTTGTTCAGCTTGTGACTTCTATAGCAATCTTCAAAATTTTCTAAATCCTTCAGAAAGGGCACAAAGGCTAACAGAAGAGAAATAAAGAGCACTCAATGCTATCGATGCTGCCTGGCCATCAAAGCAGATAGTAATCCGCATACGAGGCCCCTGAATTTCGTGAATAGGAGAGGCACAAGCTAATCGAGTGTATTTTTGCTTGCAATACCGTGGTATATCCTCCAAGATGATCAGATTAAGCCGTGTTCCGTTCAGAGGATCATAAATATCATTTTAGGTTTTCAGTGGCAAACGAGGTATTTCCATTATTACTATTTTAATTATTAATTCACAAATAGAACTAAATTATTATTTGAGAAAATGCTGTTGTTTGTTGACTTAAGTTGATATAAATTTGCAAACATTCAGTTTTATGAAACCAAATTTATACGAGTGTTTTCCTCAGCTCATGTAAAGGCGCGTACACATACAGCGAACGAAGGAGAACGAACGGCTCCGAAAGAATCCGTTCGGGTAATGTGTACGTACCAACGAATGGGTTTGTACGTGTTCATTCGCCTTCGCAGAGCTACGCTGAAAGAGCGGTAGATCAAAGAAAATTCCCTGGAGAATTCATTTGTGTTAATTTATTTGTGGACATCTCTGCAAATATTGTTGTCTGTTGACAGGTAGTTTATGGATTTATGGGCATTACAAACTCCAGGTACTATTCTTGGAATGAGCTGTTTCTAATGTTTTGATTGTATACATCAAGGTAGTATAGCTCAACTGTAGTCAGCATTAATCTTTCTAATGCAGGTATCGAGTCTCTGAAATGCCATGTCTTGTTTACTAGTTTGGGAACCAATTCGGTTTAGTAACTTTTTGAAGTCAGTAAAATGTATTCTGCAAAAGTTTTGGAAAGAGCCATAATCCATTTCGGCTGTTAAATCGTGCATTAAATCCATCCCTCTGTATGTATCCCTACTTTTAAATAATCAAATCATCCATCAATGATATTTTCTTTTTCGCTCATTCGTAATAACACACACTGCACTAGCAATAACGATTAATTCGTCATCAGACGCCATAACTACTGTCCGGTGACTAACAATACCAGCGCGAAACAAGGAGAATCAAAGCGAAAACATTCGTTCGTTAAGTGTAGACGGCAAGCCGATTGTATCAGCAAAGGCCAAATAAATTTGTCTAAATCATTCCGAACGAATTCGTTCGCCTTCGTTCGCTGATATGAGTACGCGCCTTAAAATACAGATTTTTGGAGATACCCGTTTTTTTTCACTGGAGCCTTCAGTTGTGCCGTGTGGGCGAGCATAGTGTAGAGTTCGCGTAAAGCCGGCACCATATATGCGGTAATCGGCGAGCAACGAACCCCGATTAATTGCTATTCGGCTATGTGGCTGCAGGATTTTACCCGAATACTCGCCATATGCCGAGCACCGAGCATTCAGCCGGCGCCATAGCCGGCGCTACACATGCGGCATTTAGGGAACAACGAACAGCGAATATTCGCAATTCGGCAAACGCCTACTAGTGTCGCTGGAACAGTTTGTGCGAATGGTCGGAATTTGCCGAACACAAATAAGTACCCGAATACTGACACAGAAACAGGAACAGGGCCGGACTAGAGAATTAAAAACTTTATTCGCATTGTTTATTTGTTATCATGTTAGCATTTTTGAATTCTGTGTTCAAAAACGCCCAAGTATTGAATTTCACCGCCCCAGCTGTGGCAGTTTTGGAAATATTTAAGCCTTCCGGTACTGTTTACTGAGAAGGCGGTGAGGAACACCAGTTGAAACTTGTTCATGCTGTAAACCATTATTAGGGAATACTTCTATATTAAATAAAATATGCAGTGTGTTCTATTAATAAAAATCGGGGATATTTGTTTGTAAATTAAGAAAAATAATTTATAACTTGGCAATGTCGCAAACGCGAAAAAAATTACAAGGCAAGATAGGGTACTAGTAGATATTTCGATTTAAAATAAAACGTACAGGGTGTTACATTTAGAAAAAACAAAGTAAAATGACCTTCAAATTACCGTAATTTAAAATTCTACCAATAACACCCTGCAGATTGCTGAGTAGATATTCAAAATCTTTGGAAGACATTCTGCAAAAATTTTCAAAAAATCCAGACGGTTCTTTTAATAAATCGGCAACTAGGTGTGGTCCGCCATACCTGAAAATGTGTTTAACATTGTGGTTTGATGTTATCGCTAATTATTTTATTACCTCTCCCGGCTTCTATTTAATGAGACCATCCACCATCGCCTCCTTCTTGGTTGATTTTTTCTTTTCCTTATTAACATATAAGCGCTACACATAACAAAAACGGCACTTGCTGCCACGACTATATCATTATTATTTTCCATTGATGATGATGTTGATTCTACTGTCGATAAATTTTAATAATAGGTTTCAATTTGCTACGAATATTCGGGCTTTCCCACTCCCTTTCTTCTCGGAACTAAACATAGCCAACTACGCACATGTAGGGCGATACGTGCTCGCTATTCGGCGAGCAAGGTTGAAAAACGGCGAGTACTGATACTCGGCAAATACCCGCATATGTGGCGCCGGCTTAAGATCTGACGAGTGAGCTGACAGTACCTTCCACACTAGTGTTACCGATTGTTTTTATTTTCATCCTTCCATCCGCATGTGGATCTTTCAATTTAGATTCGTACCAAAAAATGTCAGCGACCGAGTGCCGCTCTGGGGTTCACGAGTTCGAATCCGACCTCCAGATCGGTACTCGGTCGTGGGTTTGAGTCCAGTACTTTTTACTTGCCACAGGCAAGGTCCTCTCTATACACTGTGTCTCAAGACGAATCCCAAAAACATTAAGAAATGATGGCTGGCAACGACTAATGTTGTAATATGCTCAAATTATGTTTTTCCGTAGTAGTTAAACAATTTAAATTCGTACATCCCAAGCCTTGCGAAATTCCATAGTATAAATACCAGAGATCCCTGTGTCAGTTAACTAGACTCAATTTTCCACAATTACACAATTTTTATTTGCTTACAGATATCTGTAGAAGACAACCTACCGAAGATGATATGCACAGACTGCTTTACAAAGCTAGATGGCTTCCACAAGTTTGCGACTATGGCTTTAAGAAATCAAGAGAAAATGACGAAAGTGATTTCCAGTCAGTCCAGCACAGAAAACAGCCAAACTGAAACCAAGTCGCTCCTTCACACCTATCTAACAAAGGTATACCATTATCAAGTCACTGCTGCACCGACTTTGTTCACATTTAATAAATAACAATAAAATAAGCCTTTATTTATCCTGGCGGAAAATCAGCTCATATGCTGTTGTCAATAAGAGAAAAAATAAAACTATGTAGTTTTGTACCAAAAAATAAAACTATGTAGTTTTGTACAAATTAAAAAAATACATATTATTACTTAATAATAAATAATAATATAGCATTTATTGCTCAACAGTAACCATTTACAGATCAAAATAGTTATTCGTGTATAGCGCTCCCTACTATAGCATAACCTGAACTTAAATGAACAAATTTTATCATAATGTTTGAACTTCATATCATTGCTGACGAAAACGAAGATAAAAAAAATTAGAACCATATCTGACAAAGGTTATAGAGATGAGATTTTTTTTTATTTTTAACCTCAACAAAACTACTTGAATTCAGATCACATATATATGAAATTGCATTTGTTTTCTTGCACATAAATTAGACTCGAGATTTATATAGTATAGTATATAGTATAGTAGTAATAGAACTATATCTGACAACGATGTTAGAGATGAGATTTTGTTTTATTTTTAACCTCAATAAAACTACTTGAATTTAGATCACATATACATGAAATTGCATTTGTTTTCTTGCACATAAATTAGACTGGAGATTTATATAGCATGTTGGTCTGCGCCCTCTTACAATGGAATGTGATATCTTGCCTAGATGAATGTTTTGGAACTGAAAAGTTGATCTGTGACAACAGCTTAGAACGGTCAATTTTGTTGTTCAACAATTTATATAAAAATAGTACTGCTAACTGGCTTCTCCTTTTTTCTAAAAACATCAGACCAAATCTCGTCAAAGGATGTTCGTAATTCCATCCCCCTGGTGGATGGGCTCCCTCAATTTTGAAAACCAAAAATTTTTAAATTTTTTTTTGTACTTTCTCAAGTAATGTTACGTACTGGCTATATATAAGGTTCCATACAAGTGAGCCATATTCTACTTGGACTTACTAAGCTATAATATAAACTGATAAGAGTACATGAATTGCTAAAATATCTAGAATTGCTAATTATAAAACCATACATACAATACGTATTCTGAACCATTTGTTCTATGTGGAAATTAAATGTAAGCTGACGGTCAAAGTATACCCCAAGGTCACGTATAGTGTCTAACCTGTCCAAAATATTGTTCTCAATACTGCAATGAAATATAATTGTACTACATTTCCTACTAAAAGTTATAACTTTACATTTATTTATATTTAAGTATAAACACTTTTGAACACACCAACTCTGTAGCAAAATTGTCTGGCACTGTAAAGCGATACAATCATTTTCTGACTTTATCGTTTAATATAATTTGAGATCGTCAGCATACGTTAATTTCTTACATGTGAGGGACTGGCATAAATCATTGACGAACAGTAAAAATAATAATGGACCTAAATTAGACCCCTGCGGTATGCCGCAACTATAAGAGTTATAGCTGCATGCTAATATCCTGTTATAGTTTCTTGAAATGAAAGAATGATAAGCATTTGATAGAAGCAATTAGTCTGCACTTCTCCTTAGTCTAGTTCCCAAGTTCAGCCCTCTTCGCAAACGTTAGGAAGGCCCTGGGCCCTACTCATCTTATGTCTTGTTGTTCAAGGAACCTAGTATAGTTTGCCTATGATACCCAACGACATCACAGCGACATAGAATGTGTGTCGAGGATCCCTCCTCTTCGCCACATCGTGCACATGTCACGCCACTTGCCATCACATACAAGTGACTTCTGAGGGTGCTATAGCCAGATAGCAGGCACACAAGTAACCTTAGCCGGCTTCTGTCCAATGAGACAGATCCGCCCCCATCTTGGCCAAATGTCCTAAATCCAGTTCTCTAGCTTGACGGAGATATCCAGAGATTCCTCTCCGTCTCAAAAGATCTCATAAGAATTTGGAACCACACCTCTGTTTTCTTTCTAATGGTGCCTGCTGCCAGCCCCACAGCCGGCTCAGGACCCAGGAAATTATTCCTCGACCCTCACCCTGCGAGCATGTCCGCCATTTCATTACTGCAAACTCCAGCGTGACTGGGCACCCACATAAATAACACCAGATGTCTTGCCGAAACGTCATCGAAGACCTTTCTACATTGCAGAATGAGGCTTGATGTAAACCTTCAGGCACTCAACGTGTTTAATATTGGCTGGCTGTCAGAGCAGATAGTACTCCGCCTCCCTGGCTCCTGAATTTCGTGAATACGAAAGGCACAAGCTGAAATCGCGTACATTTCTGCTTCCCCAAGAGAGGAGAGGTTTGTTTTTGGCTCGCACACCCTCAGCGCCGGATCCTACGTCGATAAGTGAGCCGCCTGCATTACAGACTGGTCCTCCCTCCACGAAAGGCCACCTTCCGCTTGACCCCCCCCACCCTTCCCTTGTAGGATACTTCACTGTAAATTTGCAGTCTCATACATGGTGTGAGAGTAAAAAAAGAGGATGAATATTCATACCTTCCAGGGTGTGAAAAAGGAAGAAGACTCAACAGACGCAGAAGTGACTGAAGTGGAAGTAAAAATCGACCCAATGATGATTCTGCAATGCTGCTTAGAACCAGATGAAGACACCCAAGATGTTAAACCGATAGTCAAAGAGGAATTCACAGAAGAACCCTCGAAAATAGTGCCTGAACTAACCAAATGTGAGAATCTCAAATCCAAAAAGCCATATGCATGTAACGTCTGCCCCAGGAGGTATACGTCAGAACTGGCCCTGCAGAATCATATGTGGAGTCACTCACCATACCCCAAGAGGATACTGAATTTGACGCTCTACAACAATGTCGACAGGTGAGTTTTTCCGTTCTCTTTACTTCCCACTCCGATAGGTGAGGGGATTATTGTAGTCGCGAAGCTTTTCAATTTTGAGATAAAACACTTTTCCGGCGTGTTAGAATACCTACATAACAAATATTCAGAATTGTGATGAACTTTGGGTAGCGATATGCTGTGGGGTCGTAGTAGGTAATAATGCTATAATTTTAAAAATCGGTATATTAGCAAAAAATAAAAAATTCCAAATATTCCTTAAACTTCGTTTTTGGGCGTTTTAGGGGTTCCTGATCATTCACTACTTTTTTGGGTAAGGGTGAAATTGGGCTGGTTGGGGGGTGGCGGGTTGAAAAACTGAAAAGTTTGTTGTATTTTCTGATGTGTACATACGGGTATTACTTTAGAACATTCTGTATTGTGCAGCAGTAATTATTGAATTAATTTTAGTGAAATTTTGACACAGTATTACTATCGTGGCGAGGATGGAAAACGAGTATGGCTTTTAGAAATCGTGTCAGTATAAAAAACAGCTCAAACTTTGTTTTCAGGCATTTTAGGGGTTCCTGATCATTGTCTACTTTTTTGGGTGGGTCAAATTGAGGGGTGAGGGGGTTGTAAAACTGAAAAAGTTTTTGTATGCATAATAGGCCTGTGAAAAAAAGACCTAGCGGCATAACACACTTTATTAGGTCCACCCGAACATTGCCTCATCTATTACAGAAACCAAGGGATTTTCATATGCTGGGTATCGCTTCAGATCGTCGTGTATTGTGTTATGGTGAAATTATTGAATTGATTCTGGCGAAATTTTGACACAGTATCATTACCGTATGTTTTTTAGAAACCGTGTTCAGCTCAAACAGCTCAAACTACATAACAAAAATTCACGTCACTCATTTCCGTCGATAATGTATGGGAAGAACCGAGTCAAGAGACTGGACGCCATTTTTTAAATTTCATGTTTCTTGTTTCCCACTTGTCATTTCCCCTTCCACTTTTCGCCTTTTCCCTTTTCACACTGGTATGTCTGGTACCAAGGACTTTTCAAATAAATTGCATATTTTATCTGCACGAATAATGTTGATATGATGATAAATTTAACCATTTTTCAGGACTTACACATATACTCCTATAGCAAATGGAAAAGATAAGAATACAGAAAGTGACGACAAAGCTTCAGAAGAGGAAGAAGAAGACAGTGATGATAGCGATGAAGATTATAATGAGCAGAAATGTCCTTGTCCAATATGTGGAAAAGTGATATCATCCAAAGGGAACTTGAAGGTCCATTTAGAAACTCACAGGCCCAAAGGAAAATATGGATGTGATATATGCGGGCGGATGTAAGTTACTGAAATTAGTAAATAAGTATAGTGTAGTTTGTTGGTGCTAAATACACGAAGCTGTTCACACAACTCAAAATAACAAAATGTAGTCAAGTTGATTGATTCAGTACTTCCCACATATTCCGATGATACCAGTTTTATTATTTTCCCACAGCATGAAACTATAGTCTAGCTAGATGCCCTGCAACCAAATCATCGCTCGCCCGACCGCAAAAAATGTGTTTTATTCTACTAGGTGCTTCTTTCACAGGTCAATAGACAATCTGTCATGAATACAACAAATTTTTGAGTTTTACAAACCCCCACCCCCGAACCACCCCAATTTCACCCCCAACCAAAAAAACTTTTAAAATGATCAGGAACCCCTAAAACGTCTAAAACGAAGTTTGAGGTGTTTTTTATATCTTTAGTTTTTTATTATTGCCGCGCCGCCACTGAAATGATTTCTAAAAATCATACGCGCTTTACTCGTCGAGGTAATAAATCTGTTTAAAAATGTCATTAAAGTTAATTCAGAAGTTTCCACGTACACAATACAGAACGATCCAAAGTAATACTCGTACCTATGTATTTTGTACGCATCAGAAAGTTCAAGTCCCTTGGTTTCTGTAATCGGCAAGGCAATGTCCGGATGGACCTAAAAAAGTTTATTATGCCGCTAGGTCTTTCTTTCTCAGATCAGTAGACAGCCTATTATGAGTATAACAAATTTTTCAGATTTACAACCCCCCACCCCCCAACCAACGTAATTTCACCCCCACCCCAAAAAAAGTAGAAAATGATCAGGAACCTCTAAAACGCCTAAAAACGAAGTAGGAGGCATATTTGAAATTTTTCGTTTTTTGCTAATTACTCCGCGGCCCAAGCACCGATTTTCAAAATTGTAGCAACATTACCTACTACGACCCTATACCATATCACTACCCAAATTTCATCAAAATCTATGCAGCGGTTACTGAGATTAGGAGGCCAGAAAAACGCCAACAGACAAACAAACCGACGGAAATGAGTGACGTGGATTTTCGTTATGTAGGCATCATAAAACGCCCAAAAAGTATATTACCTCAAAATCGAAAATTTTCGCGATCACAATACTCACCTCACCCATCGGTGTGGGAAGTAAAAATAGAGTAAAAATACAAGTACAATAACGTAGGAAACAAATAATCCTAAGGACAGAAAATACAGAATTGGTTACTCAAAGTTTATAACTTTTATACTCTGATTCTGATTCGGTTAGACAGATGTATGAAGTCATTATTTAGATACTCATCTAAATTATAAAATGCTTTTACTTCCCACACCAATAGGTGAGGTGAGTATTGTGATCGCCAAAATTTTCGATTTTGAGATAATACGCTTTTGGGCGTCTTATGATGTCTACATAACGAAAATCCACGTCACTCATTTCCGTCGGTCTGTTGGCGTTCTTCTAGCCTCGTAATCTCAGTAACCGCTGCATGGATTGTGATGAAATTTGGGCAGCGTTATGCTGTGGAGTCGTAGTAGGTAATGCTGCTAAAATTTTGAAAATCGTTATACGGGTGGCGCAGTAATTAGCAAAAAACAAAAAATTTCAAATATGCCTCAAACTTCGTTTTTAGGCGTTTTAGGGGTTCCTGATCATTTTCTACTTTTTCTTGGGTGGGGGTGAATTTGGGGTGAGGGTTGTAAAACTGAAAAATTTGTTATATTCGTAGTGGGCTGTCCATTGATATGAGAATAAAAAAGCTAGCGGCATTATACACTTGTTTAGGTCCATCCGAACGTTGCATGTTTATTATAGAAACCACGGGACTTAGAATTTGTGATGTATACATACCAGTATTGTTTTAGATCGTTTGATATCGCGTAACGCGAAAATTCTTCAATTGATTTTAATAAAATTTTGACACAGTATTACTACCGCAGTGAGGATGGAAAACGCATATGTTTTGGACAAATCGGGTCAGTGGCGGCGCGGCAATAATAAAAAAACTAAAAATATAGAAACAGCTCACTTTGTTTTTAGGCGTTTTAGGGGTTTCTGATCATTTTCTAACTTTTTTTGGGTGATGGTGAATTTGGGGTGGTTGGGGGGTGGGGGGTTGTAAAACTGAAGAATTTGTTGTACTAATAATGGGTTGTCTATTGAACTTAGAATGAAAAACCTAGCGGCATAATACACTTTTTACGTACATCCGAACATTGTCTTGCTTATTATAAAAACCAAGGGAATTTGTGATGTATACATACGAGTATTGTTCTAGATCGTTCTATATCGCGTAACGCGAAAATTATTGAATTGACTTTAGTAAAATTTTGACACAGTATTTCTACCGCAGCGGGAATGAAAAACGCGTATGTTTTAGAAAAATAGTGTCAGTGGCGGCGCAGCAATAATAACAAAACTAAAAATATAAAAACAGCTCAAACTTTGTTTTTAGGCGTTTTACGGGTTCCTGATCATTCTAATTTTTCTAGTGGGGTGAAATCGGGGCGGTTGGGGGATGGGGGGTTGTAAAATTGAAAAATTTGTTGTATTCATAATAGTCTCTTCATTGACCTGTAGAAGAAATACCTAGCGGCATATTACACTTTTTTAGGTCCATCCGAACATTGGCTTGCCTATAACAGAACCCAATTTTGTGGTCTATACATCGAGTTTTGCTTTATTTCGTTCTATGTATATTGCGTAAAGCGAAAATTATTGAATTGATTTTAATAAAATTTTGACCCAGAATTTATTACCGCGGCGAGAGTGGAAAACGACTCTGTTTTTGAAAAACCGTGTCAGTGGCGGCGCAGCAATAATCAAAAGACCAAAAATATAAAATCAGCTCAAACTTCGTTTTTAGACGGGTTGGAGGTTCTTGATCGTTTCGCATCGTTCAGTTGAAACATGCAGGAAAAAACAGTGGCATCCTAGTTCTTAAGGAGGGAGACGCAAGAAACTATTTACGAGGGTTTTTGTGTTGGATGTTGTTTTTGTGGGCGGGTGGGCGTTGATTTAGTTGCAAGGGGATTTCAGACTATAGCTTCATGCAATGGGAAACAATAAAATGGTATCATCATTATGTGTGGGAAGTACTGAGTCAATCAACTTGACTCCATTTTTTTATTAAGAATGATTTCATATTTTTTAAAACTAGATGCTTGAAGAACATTATAAAAAGTATACGGAAGTAGTTTGAGCCATTTCTTTTTTTTTGTGTAAATGACTATATGGAGTCATTAGAGCATTCTTGCTACGTGTATCGTGAGTATAGTGTATTATTATGCTGGGTATACTGGTTTAAATGGTGTTTTGCATATGAGAAATACTCCAGCATGTAAATTCATGCAATTGTCAAGATACGCAGGTCAATGAAAACACTCTACTTCGCACAAGTGAGGGAAGTATTGTGATCGCGACAATTTTCGATTTTGAGATAATACGCTTTTTGGGCGTTTTATGATATCTGCAGAACGAAAATACATGTCACTCATTTCCGTCGATCTGGTCTTTTGGCGTTCTTCTAGCCTCGTAATCTCAGGAACCGTTGCATGGATTGTGATGAAATTTGGGTAGCGATACGCAGTGGGATCGTAGTAGGTAACGCTGCTATAATTTTGGAAATCAGTGTATGGGCGACGCAGTAATTAGCAAAAAACGTAGAATTCAAATATTCCTCAAACTTCGTTTTTAGTCGTTTTAGCTCATTTTAATTTTATTTTGGGTGGGAGTGAAATTGGGGTAGTTGGGGGGTTGGATGGTTGTAAAACTGAAAAAATTGTTGTATTCATAATAGGCAGTTCATTGACCTGTGAACGAATGACCTAGCGGCATAATGCGCATTTTTAGGTCTATGTGAACATTGCCTTGCCTATTACAGAAATCGAAGGAATTTTCTGATGTTCCATGTTACAAGTTACAACAACTGACTACCAAACTTAGGTTATGGTTGCCATAGTAATGCAGAATACAAACCTCGGAGTACAAAACAGAGTACAAACATATTTATGACAATAAATATCCCTGATTATTGTCTACTTTTTTGATGAGGATGGTGTAGGGATAAGGGAACCTCAATTTTTTTGTTAGCCCCAATAATCTGGGGAAGTGCTGAGTCAAGACACTTGACGCCATTTTTTACAATAATCTCTGTAATATAAACCTGGAATAATCCTAATTCATCGCCGCCGAATTGCAAATATCATGGAAAATGTGGGAAATGACCCCAGTTCAGAATACAATAGTGTCAGTTTGATCGAAAATACCCGAAATAATTCAGCGATATAGATCATTTGGATGCAATGTTATTAAAATTCAATATCAAATGTAAGTTGCCGGTACTAGGAATTCATTCAGAGGGATTTAGAGGACAGTTAAGCTACTAAACGATCTACCAGGTTATCCTATGTAAAGTTGATTACAGTTACTGCACAATACACATAATCTCTTATATTCTGTATCTCTCAACTGAAAATTGGTTGCACCAAATTAGAGATAATACTATGATTCCTAAAGTGTCCACACAAAGTTTGAATACATACCTGAAACATATAAATCTCTCTCAAGTATACCCATTCCTGAGAAAAGCTATAGATTATAAATTAAATGTAAATAGAGACAGGTATGAACCACAACAGGTACTAAGGTTAGGGTGTAGGGTCTAATGACAATATTTCCATATAAACATATACCTACCTGAATACCGGAGTCTGAGCATCAGGGACGTTGGCTAGGGTGGGCCATACTTGACTGGTTACAGCTGCCAATTATGAGATAGCAATTTCAGCGTATTTTTTCAAAGCTGCGTTATTTCAGTGGTAATCAAAGTAAGCCATTTTCTAAGTCATGTGCAGGGTTAGTCAAGCTCAACGGTTCGGAGTCTTGTGACCAAACGATATCTCTTTTCAGAAAAATAACTATGTGGATATATGTAGGTAGAGGTGGACCACATTTTAAAAATAGTGACCTATATACCTAATAAAAGCGTGACATATCAAAGTTATGTTTTTAGATGGAACACCCTGTACATTATTGCATACTTAGATTCCTTAGTCAGTTCTAGTGTGACTATGTGATGTATCACATATGGCACTTAACACGAACCGTTTAGGTGCAAAACACCGTTTTTGGTATAAGCAGATATCAGAAAAAAATTGAATATCTCAGCGATTATAAAACTTATGTAAAAGGCTGTGATTTTGCCGTATGACAAACCATCAAATGCATCAGCTTAGGTTACTTACTGTCTTCCAGGTGCCGTATTGATGGTGCCACACTCAATGGAAGTTGAACAGGGTTTACAACAAAGTATAAATATGTATATGCTTTGACAGCTAGGCAGCTCTTAAAGCGGTGGCAGCTCCGAGGGCCAGATGAGCTCTGGCTCAAGAATGTTCTGACGCCTTCAGGAACTAGCAAGCCTCAAGAAGAGGACCCTCTTATGGATCCCCGTGTACGGGGAATGTGTACATTGTGTACCGTTCAGCTAGGATAGGGGCCGGCAGCCCCTGCATCTGGGCTTACAAGGAACTGGCGAAAGCCTGGTTAGAGAGATGACTGCAGGCAAGCGAAAATATTCATAGCAGGCCCTGACAAGTGTCGTACGCTATGGCTTCTGAATGAAGCAACAGCGACGCCCAACCTTTTGGTGGACTTCTCACAGGCTATTGCCGGCTGAATAGACAATTCTCACTCATGAGAGTGGTAGAGGACCCCATCCGTAATGAGGTGGATCTGTCAGTGAACGCTGAAAAGACGGAGCTCGTTATGTTCACTAGGAAAAGGAAGATGGAAGGCCTCGTGAGGCCTACCTTTTTCAGAACGACACTTGAATTGTCTCAGTCAGTAAAGTATCTAGGAGTCATACTGGATCACAAGCTGACTTGGAGGCAGCACGTGGATTATAAGGTAAGCAAGGCTCGAAACTCATTATGGGCCTGCAGAAGAGTTGTCGGTAGTAGCTGGGGCCTGAGCCCAAAAGTGGTGCACTGGCTCTACACTACAATAGTCAGACCGTCACTAATATATGGCTCCATAGTGTGGTGGACCTGTATAAAGACGGAGGCAACAAGAGCCAAACTTAATAAGGTCCAACGTTTGGCATGTCTTAGTATAACCAGTGCAGTGCGCACAACACCTTTGAGTGCCATTGAAACACTATTGAATCTTCCTCCTTTGGATCTGGTAATCCAAGGGGAAGCTAGAAAAACTGGGTTCCGTCTCTGGAGTCAGGGTAGCTGGACTTTTATGAATCCAGGCAAAGGACATTCGACGATTCTAGCAGAGTTGCATGAGGATTGTCCTATTTTGTTGGCGAGGAGCGATACAGTTTCTACTACGCATCGCTTCAATCGCAAATTTACGGTGGTGTTTCCGTCAAGGAAAGAGTGGGAGTCTAGGGAAAGACAGCTCATCGAAGGAGGAGGTCAGGTCTAGTACACAGACGGTTCACTCGCTAGAGAGGGCTCGGGCTCGGGAGTCTACGGACCCCGTACAAGACTTTCATTCCCTCTTGGGGGGCACACCACAGTATTCCAGGCTGAGGTCTATGCGATACTTGCCTGTGTAAATCGTATTCGGGAAATTGACGGGTCTAGGAGGCAGATTACTATCTGCTCTGACAGTCAGGCAGCCATCAAAGCACTGAGTGCTTGGAAAATAACGTCGGGACTGGTCCTGGAGTGCAGGAGGGCTCTTGACGACATCTCAGCTAAACACAAGGTATCACTGATGTGGGTACCTGGGCACGCTGGGGTAAAGGGTAATGAAATGGCGGATCATCTAGCCAGGATGGGATCCGGAAACAGTTTTGTGGGCCCGGAACCAGCCTTAGGACTGTCTGCAAACTTGGTTAGGAAAACAACTGGAGAGTGGATCCAGAATCAACACTCTCTGAGATGGAACAACATCTCTGGTCATCTCCGTCAGGCTCGGGAGCTATTAGCAGGGCCTGCAGAGAAAATAGGACGATTTTGTCTCTCTCTGGATAGGAGTAACTTGAGATTGCTAGTAGGCTTATTAACGGGTCACAATACCTTCAGGCGTCACTTGTTTGTGATGAGGGTGGTCAACGACCCAACGCGCACGTGGTGTGGTGAAGAGGAAGAATCGTCGGCACACATCCTGTGTCGCTGTGAAACCCTGGGTTATCACAGGCAGACTATGCTGGGCTCAAAAACCTTGGAACCAATAGAGATAAAACGGATAGGACCTAAGAATGTACTTGCCTTTGCCAAAAGGGCAGGTCTTAGGAACTAGCGCGGATAGAGGCGCAAAAGGGCCCATCGTGTGGCCTATGCACCAGCCACATTCCGTGCTGGATAGCCTCTGGTCCTTATTCATTCATTCATTCACCCCATCCGCTCCAGATGCTGAAAGGAGGACGAAACAGCGTTTCACTCATAGTTTAGATATTCGGCACGATGGGGTTTGGGGTGGAGTCACTATATTCAGGGAGATGGTTGGATATACTGACCTTTGTCAAGAGGTGTGGTAGGTTCGTCAAGGAACTGTCTATAACGTAGGCTTTTAGTGTCTTCACCAAAGGTGGCCTACTTGCCTGGCTTCGCCTTCCCATCACTACTAGTACCAAAAATTGAAACTTGCTATTTTTGTTGTGACCGTGATTTGAGTCATTGGTTATGTAACGGATTGTGTTCATTCTGAAAGCAAAGTTTCAATTTTTTTTATGGTCGGCCTCCCGCAAAAGTTTAAAGCATATGGCGCTGTAGAAGCGCTGCGAGAGGATAAGTATCGGTTCACGTTAGATTTGAAACGCTGCAGGTTGTAGCCGTCGGGAAACAAATTCCCCGGCATCTGATTCCACAGCGTCGAAGTTCTCCAAAAGAAGGAATGCTGGAGGAGACTAGTTCGGGGAGTAAGGACCTCGATCTGGTAAGGATGAGCTCGCAGAGCTTCTCTAGTTTTTCTGGTTCGGACGGCCTGTGGTGTTATTATCTGAGAAAGCTCAATCGAACATCTTCCGTGACAGAATCTGTAAAATAGGGATAGGTTAGCCACCCTCCTTCGATGTTCCAGGCTGTGGAGGTCCTTTGTGAGGTTTGGCGTATCGATTAGTCTAATCGCTCTTTTCTGGATAGTGTCCAGAAGCTTTAGAGAGTGCTTCGGAGCGCATCCCCACACGTGGGAGCAATACTCCAGCGATGGTCGGATCTGTGCCTTGTACAGCAGCAGCAGTTGCTCTGGTGTATACAACTTCCTACAGCGGAACAGAACTCCAAGCTTCTGGGATGCCGTTTTAGCAATACTGACGACGTGGTCGTGCCAGGACATGCTATTGTTGATGTTGATTCCCAAAAGCTTGACAGAATGTGATTCGACTGTGGGGTGACCCTCCATTTCCACGGTTGGTAAGCCATCGTGAGACTTCTTTGTAAGTGTTGTTGCCTGAGTTTTTTGTACGTTGAACTGTACTTTATTTGCTAATCCCCACTCGACAATTGTTTTGATATCAGCGTTGATCTGTGAGGCATGCTGCTGTCGCTGACGTACCGTCTCCTGGGATGATAGTGGCTTGCCTGGTTCCATGCACGACACTAATGTACTGTCATCTGCGAAGCTGTAGATCGGATTGGATGTTATTTCCAGCAGCTCGTTGATGTTCAGCAGAAACAGTGTAGGGGATAGGACTGATCCCTGAGGAACACCGGCGTTTATTGAAAATACGTCTGATGAACAGCCCTCGACTACAACAAACAGATCGGTCGTTCAAAAAGCTATTCAGCCATTTGAAAATAGCCTGTATATACGATACAACACTTCTCTCTGCTAATCATTTTTGGATATCTTTCTGTGTTTATTTTGGCCTGCAAATCTCCCAACGGTCTAATTGGCCTGTGTGCATTTCAGATTCAAGACACAATGCAACTTGCACCGTCACAAAGAATATCATGAGGGTGTGCAGTACACCTGCGAAGTATGTGGACGAGTTTATCCGACAAACAGCACTTTAAGAGCACATTCCATAACACATAGTGACTTGAGGCCACATGAGTGTCCTATGTGCGATAAGACTTTCAAAAGAAATCAAGACTTGAAGGTAAGATACAAAAATGTTTGTTAATTTTATTCGTATTATACAGGTTACGGTTTAAGGTCTTAGTGCATAAAAGTTCGGATACAAAATGCGATTTTGATGTATATGTTACTCTCAATAGCCGAATTCGGGCAAGCCCGAAAAAAAAATACGCAGAACTAGCTTTGAGCAAGGAATATTTCCCAAACCCGAAATATTCATTTTATACGGCTATTGAGCATTACCAAGGCAGAACTAGTTTTGCGCATCTTTAAATGCACAGAACTAGTTATGCGCAGCTTGAAATGCACAGAACTAGTTCTATGTTACGGAATGACAACCAAAGTGAACATTCGTTGTGCATTGTGTGTCAAAAACCAGCAAAAACCTATCGTTTAGATTAGGTGAGGTTAGGTCAGATTTATTTGCCAACGTTCCTGCAATACAGGTACGAATCGTGAAAACGCAAAAAGAGCTTTGGAAGCACAAGCCAGTCTGATGCTCACACAAACAAATAAAAAGTTTAACCAGCCTCAGTTGGCGATTTGTTATTTGTTGGTATTCAATAAAATATATTTAACTTCTCCAACTTTATATTTATTTGAGTCCGTCGCTTGCGCTGATTAAATGGAAGAAGCAGAATTTGTGCTGGTCATTCAGAAAATATACAGCTGCAATCTTCAGCAATGATTATTGTCATTGCATGCCGCGATTTGACAAAGTAACTTTCGTGGTTAGTGCTAAAAACCAGATTTAGTTCACGACGTATGGAGTTTTTAGGTACAAGCGGAACGCACGAAGAGTTATTCTCGAAATTTGTATTGTGTTTAGCGTTATTTTCCATGCTTGTTGATATAAAGGAATAAACGATTCATAAACATTCTTCACATAATGAATGACAGTGCTCTAACGGCCAGCTCTGCTAACTGATCATGTAAACAAGGAACAATCCTTGCCAGTTAATCTCTACCAAATAGAACTATCGAATCAGAGCTATCAAAGCTGCAGATGATTCCGTAGATGTGGCATCCTTGTGAAATGTAGTCGGGAGTACAGTAACGCCATCCAGCGGGGAATGGAATATATGTTGTCTTTGTCTCTAAGCCTTGTTGCCATATTCGGCATTTCATGTCATGCCATGTTCAAGGGTGTATAGTAGAGTAGGTAACAGTCTGTATACCACAAATCGAATAAGAATACCGAAGTTTCAGATTTGATTTTTTTGAAAAAACCTGTTAAGTTGCTTGAAAAAACAGAACATCCGGCAACGCTCTAATGTCGCTTGGTGTTGGCCAACACGTGCAAGATCAAGAAATGTATCTTCTGACAGTCGGGAAGAGTTTTGTCTCCTCCCTCCTAACGGAGTTAGGTTTAGAAAAAACGGCCATTGCAGTTTAATTGTTTATTTCATTTAGGCCCAATTTTATCAACAGTTGGCATTAATACGTCTGAAACTTACACATACACATACACATACATTTTCCTGCATGCGAGAAAATCGCAATTAACTGATAAGGACACCATAGGAATCTAACACAAAATAAGCTTCAACGAAAACCACTTATAATGGGCCACCTAACATTTTATCTAACATGGAGTTTTTGAAGTCAGGATAGGTCTGGCAACACTGGTCGCGCGAATAAAACCGCACTTTGCAACTGATGGCTGCATTCAAATTTCAGTTCCTGGATTTCAAAACCATTTTATTAAAATACTAAGGGTTAAAAAAAATAACTGAACGCTCCATTGCGATTATTTTTGTATACCATGCAACGTCCTGCATGCTAAAATGCCTCTTTCCTCACCTATAGATATAAAGACACATTCACTATAGTAATGAAACAGATGTTGACTCCATTTTTCAACATTTTTGCTCCATAACTTTAATGTATTATATTATCATATCTCAAGGTTTGTTGATTAATGGTTATTAAACATTTGTTTCAGTTCCATATAAATCAGCATACTGGAGCTAGACCTTACAGATGCCCTTATTGCCCAAAGGCATTTGCGAGTTCAGGAAACTGCTTCTCCCACAGAAAGAGAATGCATCCCATGGAAGTAGAACGGGATAGAGAAAAGGCTGCCAAAATAATGCGATAGTAAATTTTAGTTTATTGAATAATCGATTTCGTAACAATTTGTGTGGTCATATCTTGATTGTGGCTTATTTATTCAGATCTCCTCGGTAATTGAGTTTTTTGAGATGTAGCGAGTTTTCAGCTTTTATCTTCGTCTATTTATGAGTGTGGTAAAGGATTTAAGTACAAAACCTTTAAAAAAATATTTTACATATATCTGATGAAAAAGAACATAATAATTTTGGATGGATGGCGACCCATTAAGGCTACATCTTAAAAATATTTTCGTGTTATACAGGGTGTCCCCAAAACACAAATTGTATCAAAGTTTTTTAAAAGGAACACCCTATATATTATTGCATATTCAGATTCCTTGGTGAATTCTAGTATGGCTTTATGTTCAGGTTCACTAGGATTCACCAAGGAATCTGAATATGCAATAATATATAGGGTGTTCCATTTTAAAAAATATAACTTTGATACATTTTGTATTTTGGGGACACCCTGTATAACATGAAAAGATTTTTATATGTAGCCGTAATAGATTCAGTCCATTAGAAATTATTATTTTCTTTTTCATCGAATACTTTAGCCATAATTCTCCGTATCGAATAACGTGAATAACCCGGTAGCTTATAAATTACAAATTTCATTTTTATTTTCTAGTAACCATATCCGTAAATTTGATCAATGATGAGCTGCTGACAGATCACATATGCAACACTTTTTTTATTTTTTCCACCAAAAGCCTAAGATTGCTTTGGGTCTAATTTGTTTATCAAAAATCTCCTCTTTGCTTCCAGACTTGTTAGAGCACAACCCTAATTCCAATGAAGCTAGTCATAGTATTAGGATTTGCATCTCAAAAAGCTCTGTTTGACAAGATACGAGGGTGCGTTTTTCTGTCCTCAAAAAGTGTAGGTATGGATCATAACTGATGCTTAAGAGTTCAATGACCCTCTCCGCTAAAATTCACACGTCATTTGCTATGGCATTAGAAAACTAGAAATACGCCACAGACGCTGGTTCGACCCAGTGACATCTGGAGTCGAACGTGGTCAGAGATTGTTACTGACCCAACAAATTTCCTTCGATGACACAGATACGAGCCGCTCCGTACTTCCAGAAGGTGTCAGCAGTGGAACCGTCAGTTTACAGACTGTATACGGGACAGTAGCGACAATGGATGTATCATTTTGACCACGCCATGTTGATGCAAATCATTTTGTTGCTTGCATTTGAGTTATATGGCGTGTTTGGATTTTATATTGTTGTAAAGAATGTTCAGTGGATTTCTGAAACTTTTTTACTTCCCACACCGGTGATGGGAGTATTGTGATCGCGAAAATTTTAGATTTTGAGATAACACGCTTTTTGGGCGTTTTATGACGTCTACATAAAGAAAATCCATGTCACTCATTTCCGTCGGTCTGTCTGTCTGTCGGTCTGTGCGCGTTTCTCTAGCCTCGTAATCTCAGTAACCGCTGCATGGATTGTTATGAAATTTGGGCAGCGATATGCTGGGGGGTCGTAGTAGGTAATGATCTTATCATTTTGAAAATCGCTACAGGGGCGGCGGAGTAATTAGCAAAAAACAAAAAAATTGAATATTCCTCAAACTTCGTTTTCAGGTGTTTTAGGGGTTTCTGATCGTTTTCTACTTTTTTTTGGGTGGGGGTGAAATTGACCTGTAAAAGAAAGACCTAGTGGCATAATACCCTTTTTTAGGCCCATCCGAACATTCCTTGCCTACTCCAGAAACCAAGGACTCAGAATTTTCTGATAAATACATAGGAATATTGCTTTAGATCGTTCTGTATTCAGTAACGTAAAAGTTATGGAATGGATTTGAATTAAACTTTGTCACAGTGGTTGGGGTTGGGGGGTTGGAAAACTGAAAAATTTGTTGTATTCATAATGGGCTGTCCATTGACCTGTGAATGAAAAACCTAGCGGCATAATACACTTTTTTAGGTCCATTTGAACATTGCCTTGCTCAGTATAGAAACCAAGGGACTTAGAATTTGTGATGTATACAGACATACGAGTATTGTTTTAGATCGTTCTATATTGCGTAACGCAATTATTCAATTGATTTTAACGAAATTTTGACACAGTATTACTATCGCGGCGAGTATGGAAAACGTGTATGTTTTGGAAAAATCGTGTCAGTGGCGGCGCAGCAATAATAGAAAACTAAAAATATAAAAACAGCTCAAACCTTGTTTTTAGGTGTTTTAGGGGTTCCTGTGATTTTCTAGGTTTTTTTGGGTGGGGGTGAAATTGGGGTGGTTGGTGGTTGGGGGCTTCTAAAACTGAAAGATTTGTTGTATTCATAATAGTTTAGCCATTGACCTATGGAAGAAATACGTACCGGCATATTTTTTTTAAGTCCATGTGAATATTTTCTTGCCTATTACAGAAACTAAGGGACTTCTATGTATGTAGCAAAAATTATTAAATTGATTTTAATGAAATTTCGACACAGAAGTGACTATCGCGGCGAAAGTGGAAAACGCGCCAGTGTCTGAAAAATCGTGTCACTGGTTGCGCAACAATAATTAAAAAACTAAAAACATAAAAACAGTGCACACTTCGCTTTTAGACGGTTTAGAGGCTCCTGATCGTTTTGCATCGTTCAGTTGAAGCATGCAGAATGAAAACTGTGGCGTCCTAGTTTCTCAGCAGGGAGACACAAGAAACTATTTACGAGAGTTTTTGTGTTGGACGTTTTTTTACGGGAGGGTGGGCGATGATTTGGTTGCAAGGGGATTTCAGACTATAGCTTCAATAAAATGAAATTATAATTATGTGTGGGAAGTACAGAGTCAATCAACTTGACTTCATTTTTTTATGAAATGAAGTGTTACTGGCTCTAAAATAATGGCTTTTATAGTGCTCTCAAAAAGCGGAAGCTCCTGCAATAGTCCTCTTTTGAGGATGAATGGGTTTTGCGAATACATTCTTTACCTTTTTGAATAACGAGAGAACATTGGAACTTCCATTCAAATTGAAAGTCAATTTTTGAAGAAATTATCCCTAAAAGTAAATTGAATACCGTTATATCTCATACAGGATTCTAATAAGATTTGGCAACAACGTGGCGGGTGGGCGGAGTTGACCCTCTATTGTCACCACTGTCTTGTATATAGCCACTGTACGTCAGTTGGCGTGACGATCCGACTCATTGGTTGGCATGACCGCCATGGCTCAGCTGGCAGAGCGTCGGGCTAGAATTCCAGAGGTAGCGGGTTCAAATCTCGCTGACAGTCGGTTCTTTTCCCAGCATTTTCTGGTAGCATTTTGATTTCGGAGCTCGGCATGCGGCCAATAGCATGAAAATTGGTAATACATTTGTGGTTTTTATTAAAAGGCCAGCAAAGGACGAAGAAAGATACCTACACTTCCTCTGGACTTGAAAATGCTCCCTCGTAAAATATATGCAATAATATTTTGTCGAACAATAGTAAAAAATGTATAAGTGATTATAGTTCCAAATTTCCAAATTGAAGTAAATATCTGATTTTGTTTGGCTTGTTGTCTTCGTCTGTTAAGTATACTCGCCGACACGAAAAACGGAGCACCTGACATTTTATATACAATTCCTTTTTTTATTGTTTGGTGATGTTTTATTGTTTTAATAACTTATATACAAATAAAGCAATATGTTTTAAGTAATCATTAATCAACCATTTATTTGAAAAAAACTCTTTAGTTACAACACTACAAAAAACATAAATTGGTAATTTGCTAAAATGACCTTAAATTATCGAAAAATTAAACACATTGCTAGCAAAAACTGGACAGGGGCATTTTTAATAATGAGTGTTGCCACCGTGTGCCCGAATGATTGCTTGCATTCTTCTTGACATACCTAAAATCAAATGACGAATGTCTTTTTAAAAATAGGGTCCCATTCCTCTAAAAGAGCGTGCTGCAATTCATTTAAGGTTCTTTTAGGAACACGACTTCGCATTCTTCGCCCAAGTATGTCCCAGACATGTTCAATTAGATTCGCATCTGGACGCTGGCCAGTCCAAAACATCAACGTTTAAATCGTTTAAGTATTATTGAGTAATTCTCGCGGTGTGAGGTCTGGCATTATCATGCATCAGAATAGCATTATTTCCAATGAAATCAACATAAGGAACAACAAAATCTTGCAAAATTTCATTAATGTACCTGACAGCAGTTAAATACCCTCTTTGAATGATGTACATCTCTGTGCGTGCCTCCAGAGAAATTCCAGTCCACACCATAAGTGAACCCCCTTAGTAGCCTACCCTAGGACTAAAGGTAGATTCTGTAAAACATTCTTGTGGTCTTCGCCATACCCTTTAACGACCATCCGGAGACCGCAGGCTAAATCTGGGCTCATCAATAAACAAAATACGCCCCCATTCATTTTCACCCCAGTGTTCTTGATTTCTCGCAAATTGAAGTCGCGCATTGAAGTCGCGCTACACGATGACGTCTAAGAAGCTCTGGACCTGTAGTGGGTCTATGACTACCAAGATTGGCTTCGTCTAACGGTTGGTTCGATTACATTGGATGTGATGAAGTCGATTTCTGATTTCTGTAGCTGTAGCACGACGATCTCGTAGACTTTTTAAGATGATAAAGCGAGCATCATGAGCGTTAGTCCTTCGTTTGGGGCCAGTACCAAGTCGTCTAGTCTAACATCCAGCTTCCAAAAACGTGTATAAATACGGCGCACAGTGCTATTTGATACGGGATGATAACGTTGGGCACTTCTTCCATCTTGAACCAACGCAACCATAGCAGCCGCGATTTCAGGAATTTTTAGCTCAAATAAGCGCAGCAAAACTTGTAAACGACTTGCTAAATACAACAAAACTTTGACAAACGTCTGTCAAATTTATTAAAAACAATAAAAAACCCATGGCCAACTATGCAGTTTTGAGTGATACAATTATACAATTTTCATTTTAGTACTTTTTTATTAAATCCAGTTTTCTTTTTCAAATAAACTTGATTGTTGTTAAAAATTAATTAAAACGGATGTTTTGCTTGTGCGTAAGTATAGGATAGTGAAACATTACAAAAATTACATTTTAAAAAATTAATCATAAAATCTCAAGTGCTCCGTTTTTCGTGCCGGTGAGTGTAGTTTATTTGGACCTTTTGCCATATGACTTATTCTTATGCCACATATGTTATTCGTAGGTACAGCGTGATTCTTGAGTACATCGCGTCATTAAAGCGGCCATTGTCTGAATGATTTGGTTAAGTAACAATAAAATTAGCTTTCAAAACACAGGGTCCCAGATTTATTTCAAAGCTCACCAGCAAACATTTTTCATACGTGCCTGTATACCGTTATGACTAGTACTACCCGACATCAGCATACGGCACTGGCCCGATTCGTATACACGATTGGCAAAGTTGGATTTGGGATGCGAAGTTTCCAATGCAACCAACAGAGAAGGCACATACGGGCAAAGCTTCTTCTTAAGGGCCCCACAGACATCGCTCTTTTTCATCAGGTTTGCACGACGCGCCAACCGATCATTCTCATTTCGGTCCGTGTGTGCCGAAAAACCGTCGTGTTGACCGTCGTTCCAAAAAATCTGTCCGAGCTTGATTTTACCCGTCGGTTTCGAACGCCATCGTGCAACTCGGTACATGTGTGGCCGTTCATCGTGCAATCACGACGGGATTTTGCAGTGTCGTTCTGGTTTCAGGTATAATTTGTAAAGCTTGGGGGGATATCGCAACTGAAAATTTCAAATCCTCGTAGCTTCTACCCGTAGCAAGGAATCTCAATGTAGCTGTCAGACGTTCATGAGGGGAAATACTTTGTCTCATCCAAGTATCCTGTTTTTTTATTAGAGGTGCTACTGAATTAAGTAATACTAAGTATGTTTCTTCATCCATCCTCAAGTAATTGTACCAATCCCCTGGTTCCAGACGCAATTCTTATAATAGATTTATATGGGAGAATTGGCCTCTTTTTAAAAGCCACTGTTTCACCCATTTAGAACGTTATTTCTTGCTGTGTTTAACTTTAATAGCTAAAACCGCCGCCAATGCTAAACTATTATCCATGTTTAACGGACCAAAAATTTTCGAGAAACTGAAAGAAAACCGAACAGTATGTTGAGGTATCGTTCCATCGGTTTAACCGACATCGGTTGGCACGTCGTGCAAACCTGATGGAAAAGAACGATGTCTGTGGGGCCCTTTAGGATGCCATGCAGATTCCTGCGTAGGCGTCCATCCTTTCTCTCATCAGATCATCCTATTCATTGCAGCCTTCTGTAATTCCTGGAAGTCGCTTATTTCTTTCCTGTGATGGATGTTTCTCAGCCATGATAGCTTTTTTCTTCGAATTCCTCTTCTCCCTCCTTCGCTCTTACCTTGAAGGATGAGAGACAGGAGGTGATAGCGTTCCCCACGCATTATGTGGCCTAGGTAAGCTATTTTCCTCTTCCTGATAACCTCAAAAACTTCTTGTTCTGCTAAGCCAGCTCTCTGGAGAACGTTCTCATTTCTCACATGGGCGACCCGGGACACTCTCAGAATTCGTCGCAGAGTCCATATTTCGAACAATTCGATCTTATTTACAATAGCTGCCTTCAGCGTCCGTGCCTCCACGCCATACAATAGAGTAGACCAGATACATAACACTTCATCAACCTGTATCTGAGACTGAAGTTGAAATTTTTGTTGGTAAGAATGTTTCGAAGTTTCATATCCCAGTTTCAATTCTGCATCTTATCTCCTGATCTGATCAAAATGAACTTGGTTGGTTGCTGATATTTATCTTCAGACCCAGCATTTGGCTTTCCTCTTTAACGCGACTTAGTAAAGTTTGAAGGTCATTCACATTGTTTGCTAGTATGACAGTGTCATCTGCATATCGGAGATTGTTGATTAGAAATCCATTTATTTTAATGCCGATAGGGCTATCCAAGGTTGCCTCAGCAAATGCTCTCTCCACATATAGGTTGAACACCATCAGCGACAAAGTACACCCTTGTCTAACTCCCTTTTGTATTTCAACATCATCTGTCGATCCTGCATAATAGACTTGAATATTTGCTTTCTGTTTCCAGCACAGATTACTGATCAGCTTTACATCCTTGCCATCCAGTCCCAAATCGCCAATATATGATATGAGGTGTTCGTGCTTGACATTGTCAAATGCTTTCTCATAATCGATGAAGCACATGAAGATATCTTTTCTTTGATTTTGGCAGTTCTGTAATAATGTTTGGAAATTGAATATGGCTTCTCTGGTTCCAAATCCACTCTTGAATCCAAACTGACTACTTTCACTTACAACCTCAAATTTTTTGTGCAGTCTTGTATGAAAGATTTGAAGGAAAAGTGCCTTGAACTTCTCTAACAAAAAATTTCGAGTTCCTCTATCTCTACACCACTCTCATCAAAAAAGTAGATAATGATCAGGGACCTTTGAAACATCTAAAAACGAGGTTTAAGGGATTTTTAAAATTTTAAGGATCAGGAACCGCTGAAACGTCTGAAAACCAAGCTTGGAGGATTTCTGCTAATTTTTTGTTATTTACCAATTTTTCCGCCGCCAATACACTGATTTTCAGAACCTACCACGACCCACATCATATCGCTACCCAAATTTCATCACAATCCAAGCAGCGGTTGCTGAGATTACGCAGCTAGAGAAACGCCAATAGACAGGTAGACCGAGGGAAATGAGTGACGTGGATTTTCGTTATGTAGATATCATAAAATGCCCAAAAAGCGTAGTATCTCAAAATTGAAACTTTGCGCTCACAATACTTTCATATGCCCTATCGGTGTGGGAAGTAAAATTCGGAAACAATCAGGAATATCCAAATCGCCTAAAAACGAAGTTTGAACTGCTTTTATATTTTTATTTTTTTTATTATTGCTGTGCCGCCACTGACACGACTTCTAAAAGCCATACGCGTTTTCCATTCTCGCACAGTAGTAATACTGTGTCAAAATTTCATCAAAATGAATTGGATAATTTCCACGTTACATAATACAAAACGATCAAAAAATCCCTTGGCTCCTGTAGTAGGCAAGGCAATGTTCAGATGATCCTAAACAGTGCATTATGCCGCTAGGTCTTTTTTCACAGATCAATAGACAGCCTATTATGATTACAAAAAATTTTTCAGGTTTACAACCCTTCACGCCCCAGCCACCCCAATTTCACCCCCATGCCAAAAAAGTAGAAATTGATCAGGAACCCCTAAAACGTCTAAAAATGAAGTTTAAGGAATATTTGAAATTTTTTTGCTAGCTGTCAGCCGACAATATATTGACTCACAATGTTTGTTGGGATGGTACCTTGGAAACTGCTATAAATTGAATTGTCTTATTGGATCTTTTTTTATGGTCAGCCTCCCGCAAAGGCTGAAAGCCTATGGCTCTGTGGAAGCGCTGTGAGAGGACAAGTATCGGTGCACGTTATATTTGAGATGCTGCAGGTTGTCGCCGTCGGAAAACAGATTCCCCGGCAGCTAATTCTACAGCGTCGAACAGAGCTCACTCGAACATCTTCCGTGATAGAATCTGTAAAACAACAAATATACAGAGTCTTTAAAATCTTAATACAACAGTGTGAAGAAACGATAGATCATTTGTCGTATATAGGTACATGAGTTTTTTTCTTTGTTAGACTAACTGTATGCCGTTAAATATTACCATGTACTCGAGGATCACCATGTACAACATGAACCTTAAGTTCTTTCGCATTTGACACCGGATAAAAAGTAGAATGTAAGTACAAAATGTATGTTTTCCCTTTGTCTTTAATTAGCCCAGGCGTATTATTACTCTTTAATATGGATGCTTTCTAAACCAACAGATATTTCTATAGAGCTCATCTCAAAGTCTCCGAATGTGCTATTTCTTTGTTGATTTTCCCTCGGCTATCTGAAGGTCACCTTCGCGTTTACGTTAACTTTATTTTAAAATTATTTAATGTTCATTTTTTAAACAATATTCTTCATCTTCAACACTGGAAATATGGTGAACGTTCAGACGACTTTGACCTTGAAAGGTTATGGTTAAGGTCAAATGTAAGGTGATTCTAAGGGTAGCGACGATACAATAAAGGTGGAGCGTGTGGTGACTGGTTTTGCAAGGTAACTATCGGTGACCTTGGATTTGCCCTTCACTCTCAAAGTCATTTGGAGGTCAGACCATTTTTAGGTCTCGCTCTTTTGACAGCAAAAATAACCAGTTCTTCATCTTCAAACTGGAAATATGGTGGACGTTCAGACGACTTTGACCTTGAAAGGTTATGGTTAAGGTCAAATGTAGGGTGATTCTAAGGGTAGCGACGATACAATAAAGGTGGAGCGTGTGGTGACTGGTTTTGCAAGGTAACTATCGGTGACCTTGGATTTGCCCTTCACTCTCAAGGTCATTTGGGGGTCAGAATATTTTTAGGTCTCGCTCTTTTGACAGCAAAAATAACCAGTGAATAGTTACGTTCGCACATAAAAATATATGAAATAAACAATAGTTTACTAACGATAAATGACAAAATTGAAATGCAATGTTTGCTATCCGTGAATATCAACATTGAGATCGTTTCAAATTTATATTTTGTAAATTACCTGCATTTCTGATAAGAAGAAGAAGAAGAAACATATGAGTATGCTAGATTGGAATTTAAAATTTGGTCAAATTTATTTTAAAATCACCTATGAGTTGAATTTTCTTCGAGCCATTGTATTTTAATCAATTGTGCCTAGCAATGTAGTGTAGCTTTTGCTTACTATTTAAGGAAGTTTTGAAACGTCTCATAATACAAAAGATGAACAAAAAAACAACTTTGCTGCGCCAAACGTGTGTACGACCATTTTCAGGGTGACAACGATATTTTTACTATTTGAAGTTTTTTGCGTTTAACACCCTTAGAAATATGGGTTGGTGCATAAAACATCCACAAAAGAAGTTTTTCTGACTTAGTCCACCTGGGATATATGTAGAAACCCACACAAATCAAAAATAGTCTGCTCAGAAATGTTCTTCCAAAATACATGCAACCGAGACATGTTTAAAGTATGTAGTTGCGCTGTTTTGGCGTGTTGTCTAAGTTGGGAACATTGTCAAATCGCTGTTGTACCGCAACATCAATTATAAAACTTGCGTTAATGTGTCATTATGATTATCATATTAATCAATAAGGGTATTAACATCCCTTATGCTTGGTCCACATCAAGCCAACCAATAAGAAAGCTATGTTCAGGGATTATTGTAAGGTTTACGAGAAGATACTGTATGTATTACCGTAGAAATCCTTTCTAGCATTGAAAAACTTACAAGAGGAGGAACCTTATAAGGTTCATCAAAGCACAACATCTAAAGTGCTCACAAAAGCACAGCGGGCTGCGTGTGTGAGCGTGAGAACAAATATAACTAACTACCGGTGCAGGGGTTCCACAAGGATCAGTTGTTGGACCTGTTATTGTTGATGTTGGCGTCAAAAAGCTTGACAGAAGGTGACTCGGCTATTGGGTGACCCTCCATTCTTTGTCAGTGTTGTTGCCCGAGTTTTCTGTACGTTAAAATGTACTTTATTTGCTAATCCCCACTCGACAATTGTTTTGATATCTATGTTGATCTGCGAGGCATGTTGCTGACGTCGCCGACGTACCAGCTCCTGGGATGATAGTGGCTTCCATGCACGATGTAATGTCTGCGAAGCTGTAGATTGGATTGCACGTTATTTCCAGCAGCTCGCTGATGTACAAAAGAAACAGTGTAGAAGATAGGACAGATCCCTGAGGAACACTGGCTGAGCGGCAACGGTTAGGGTAACTGAACACTAACCCCCTCACTACTAAAAAACAAACAAAAATTGCTGAAAACAGAAACAAAACAACATAGTTGCCGGAATGTTTCAGTTTTGTGGGCGAAATGTTAGAAAACGTTGAGTTACTGTTTTGTTTTTGTTTCGTTGATTAGATGTGGACCCTTACGTAAAATTATTTTCATATGTCTTAAGATGCTATTAGTGAAAAACTTGTTTTATAGTTCTTGAAGGGTTTTATAAAGACAGTAGTTTCTCTCAATAGGGCTTATCTACCAATATGTATTTTTTATCTTAGGCATAGTATTGGTAAGTTTTGACAATTTTCCCTCAATTTAAGACAACTCATTTGCACTGAACTTAGAAGAAAGACTAAGCGATCTGTTTGTTTTTTATATTTAGTGTATGTATCTAAATACATAATTATGTATCTCCATAGTTCTCTAAAAGAGGTATTAAATAACTAGAAAAATTGAACATTTATCAATAGATACATTATGTACTCATATTAGATTATTGTTTAGAGATATAATTAGTGTCTAACGGTAACATTTAGATACACTGTGATCATATTTGTATACGGTTTTTTTATTTTCAATATTTTCATGTACTCAAGCTATGTAGCATTTTATGTTTGCTAGAAATTATGTTGTATTTACGTAAAAGTACTGAAGCGAAAAGAGTTTCACTGCAAAAGTCTAAATTGCTTGCCAGCAGTTAACACTCGTTGTACGTCATAGTTGGTGCAAGAATTTGAACCACGCATACCAGCATGTATATTTTATACAAGAAAAATCACACTTCATTTTTGACCTAACTTTGATGTGTTATCTTTTTGAAAGCAACAAGCTAATTTTCATTGTTTTATATTCGTTGAATCAATGAAAGAAGGAGAGAGGCTTTCTGGTGACCAAAACTACCAGGTCTACAAGCGGGCCGTCATGCACCTCTCTTTAACCCAGTTCCCAAGTCCAGCCCTCATTGCAAAGGCAAGGATGGCCTTGGATCCTGCCTATCCTTTATCCTAAAGGTTCAAGAACCCTTGAACCCAGTATGGTCTGCATGTGATACCCAAGCGACATAGAATGTTGAATGAATTCCTTCTTGCCACAACGCGTACACGTCGTGTCGGTTGTTACCCCCATCACATACAAGTGACGTTTGAAGGTGCTATGGCCAGACAGCAGGCCAAGAAGTAACCTTAGCCGGCTTCTGTCTAGTGAGAGACAGAACGCCCCACCTTGGCCAGAGGTCCTAAAATAATTCAACTAGCTTGATGAAGATGCTCAAAGATTCCTCTCCATGTGATGCCGATTTTGCAACTATACTTCTCTTTCCCTTCTAATGGTACCTGTTGCCAGCCCCACAGCCAGCTCAGGACCCAGGAAATTATTCCTCGACCCTCGCCTTCTGCCGTTTCATTCCCACCATCTCCAGCATGGTAGCATAGACATAAATGCAACTAAAGTAGCCATAAAGTAACACCCTAAACTCTATTTTATATGCCCATGACCTAGGGAAATCCTCATCTCTATGGGAGTTCCCTATCACCTAGTGTTTCTCATACAGCAACTCTATGAGTCTAATTCGGCTCGCGTAAGAATTGATGGTAACCTGTCTAGTCAAACTGCAACCAGAAAAGGAGTTCGTCAGGGATGTGTATTATCTCCGATGTTGTTTAACATTTACTCTGAATTTGTGATGAGACAGGTATTAGACAACTGGAATGGCGGTGTAACTATTGGCGGAAGCAAAATATCCAACTAAAGATTTGCTGACGATACAACCCTTATTGCAGCTTCTCAGGAAGAACTAGTAGCTCTATTAAATATCTTAGAACAACGTAGTGCAGAGTATGGTCTTGGTATTAACTACAATAAGACCAAGGTTATGATCGTAGATAGACAGCATGATAATTATCGAGAAATAAAGTCAATAGGCCGTTGTGAAGTAGTTCAAAGTTTTATATACCTCGGTTCTTTGATCGATAATTCGGGTAGCAGTGAAAATGAGATTCGACGGCGCATTCAACAGGCACGTGTGGCCATGACAAAGCTTACTAAAATATGGCGTGACCATAACATCACTAAAGCTACAAAAATGTCGCTGGTTCAGTCTCTTGTGTTCTCCATATTTTTGTATGCCTCGGAAACTTGGACTGTTAAAAAGGCAGATCGAGCTCGCATAGACGCTTTTGAAATGTGGACATGGAGGAGAATGCTGAGAGTTCCTTATACCGTCCATCGAACTAACGTCTCCATACTGGATGAGGTCGGTAATCCAAAGAGACTATCCTCCATTGTGTCGACGAGAATGCTTACATTCTTCGGACATATACACAGAAGCGATAATATGGAGAAACTTGTAGTTCAGGGTCATGCCCCGAGTGGGCGGCGCCGTGGCCGTCCCCCTACACGCTGGGTGGATACGACGAAACAGTTGCTGGATATGAGTGTCAAGAGCGCCACTAAACTGACAACAAATCGCGAACGATGGCGAGCTACAGTGCTCAAAACTATTGATAATATTCGTGTCGGCAATACTCTAGCTCCGACTTAATGCATTTTACGAGTTCACAACATGTCTCTTAAGACATTGTGACTATGATGATGATGACCTAGTACTTTTAGCCGAAACAGAAGACGATCTACAGAGAAAAGTCTACACCCTACAAAAAATCTGTCAAAAATACGACATGAAAATATCGACAAACACAACTAAAACCATGGCCTTCTCATGTAAACATCCAGTTACGACAAAGATTGTCATAAACGATGAATTACTCGAACAGGTAAAAAATACTTAGGCTGCGATATATCTTATGACAGAAACAAATATATAGAAGAAAATAAATTCTATAATATTTGCGGAACTATCAGCAGAGCATTAAAAAATAAAACAAGGAAAGATACTATGATGAAATTTTACAAGTGGATAACTGTTCCAACCCTGTTATACGCTAATAAAACATGGACAACAACAAAAAAAGAAGAAAATAGGATACAAACACAAGAAGTAAAATTTCTGAAAAGAGTGAAAGGTTGCACAAAATAAGACAGATTAAGAAACAGAGATATACGAGCGGAATTAAATATCATCTTCGGTATAAACGAAAAAATAAAAGAAACTGAAACTGAAGAAGAGATATCGGAAGGCCGAGGAAAAGATGGGTATCGTAACAGGCAAAGTGCTTAAAACCTGAAGTGAAGAACAAGAAGAAGAAGTTACCATAAAGTAACTAAGAAGAAAACATACGAAAAACACCAACCAACAGCGTGAGCAGCTCAGCAACAGCAGCGTATACTTCAAACTCATTCGTGCCAAAACCTGAACCTGTTCTTCCCAACATTGGAGCAGATAGGATCCTTCACCACTTTCATGTGTGACAGATTTCTCCTCAGTCGACTATAGTTCTCACACCCTACCAAAAGCTTAGGGGCTATCGGCCCCTATCCTAGACAGGCGATTAAGGTATATTTGGCTGTTTTCAGGCTGAATGATATTATCGCGACATTTTATGCCCTAGGAGCCATCAGGATTGCAGGCCCCTCCCGGTTTTCCCTCGGTCGCCCATCCAAGTGCTGACCGCGCAAGCAGCTGCTGAGCTCGACGTCCGAGAATCCCCATATCGTAACATTAGTATCTACATATCTAGTATCAAAAGTAATCAAAATGGTGCGAAACTTGAAGCATAAGTGAAATTTGGTGACCGATTTCTGGTACTAGATGTAACGTATGGCGTAAAAATGTTGAAAATCACTCAAAAAAATGGTATAGCAATTTCTTGATGCTTCAACTCAAATTCTTGCATGGACTATAGTAGATTTTGGACTGGTAGCATTTATCAGTATTATATGTAACTAGGTAAGACTGTACATATAGTAAATAAATTTTGTGTAATAAAAATGGTAGTATTATTCAAAACTAAGACCTGGTAAATTATCAAGGGCGTAGCCAGGTACGGCCAGAGGGGGGCAGCTGCCCCCTAGCAGGCTATGAGTAAACACATGCCTGATCGAACCGAAAAATGTAGAAACGTATTGGAACTTGTTGCGAAAGTGTTACACTCAAAGACGATCCACGTAGACAGATACATAAATCATATCAAGAGAATAACTTCTATCATAAAGGATCATCGTAGTTCGGTTCAGCCAGAACTGCAACTACCATTAGAACTCATTTATAGGTTCTGCAACATCGGTCCAACCACCGGTCTGAGTCTTCAAGAGATTTTTGGAAGCGATCAATTTTTCTCCTTTATTTAGATTACCTTATATCTTATATCCACACTGGAGCAGCGTTTTGCTGATAAAAATTTGCCTTACATCCCAGTGTAATGTTTGAATATGTTACTGGTTGATATCAAATAGAAATCACAAATTTTCTGCCAATACCACCATTTGGAAGCTTTCCATAATGAAGCCGAGCTACTCGTTATAATATAACTTGTGACAGAATAAGAGTATGACAACATCACAATCCACGCACCGACAGAACCGACGGAAATGAATGATGTGGCTTTTGGTTATGTAGACATCATAAAATGCCCAAAAAACGTATTATCTCAAAATCTAAAATTTTCCCGATCACAATACTCACCTCACCTATCGGTGTGGGAAGTAAAACATAATCTACAATATTTACACCGATATAAAAAGCTACATCACTTTAAAGAGGCTTAATAGAGACATAGCCCTGTGCCTTATTGAGGACAACCTTATTTTGACGCAAGCGCAGACATGATTTGCGATAAGGAAAACTCTAATTAGGATCTAGGTTTTATTAAAAACCCATTAAGAGCTTCCCTTATTTTTGCCCTATTTGAAGATGTCCGCTGACCGGCGGGTATGTTCGTGGTTGCTTTGTTTTCTACCTAACCTGGATTTAAAAAGTATTATCGCTGAGAAGGGTTTAGACTCATGAGAAGGGAAAGAGAGACACTTACTACAATAGAACGAAGAAAGACCGCTTATCTGGGCCACATACACCACAACGACAAGTATGATATACCAAAACTAATAGAAGAAGGAAAAATCGAAGGAAAACGTGGTCCTGGTCGCAGACAACATTCGCGATTGAATACATCATCCTTAATTCGTACTTCTCAGGACCGAAATAAGTATGTCGAAATTGTCGCCAACCTTCATTAAATGGAGATGGCACCTGAAGAAGAAAAAGATCGCTGTGTTGCTGTGTTTCGTAATTTCTATTTCGCTTTGCAAACAATTTTTGTTTAACTTGATAGTTAGCTCTCGTTCACTTATTGCAGTTCAAAATGGAAAAAAAGAAAAGAATTAGATTTACCAATGAAGATGAACTAATTTAGTTGAGGGAGTGCTTTTTGAGAAATAAAAACACATCTTATAGCAGCAACAAAATGTATTATCTATAATGTTATGAATTTGTACATCTAGAAGCAAAAAATCCAAAGCAGGCCCCAAAAGCAAACGATGAGACTAGAAAATGGAAGTACAAAAAACAAACTTCAAACGATGAGATTCGAGAATAGAACTACGAAAATAAATGTCATATGTCAAAATAATGCTATCATCTGTTGCTGTGATTCCAATAATTCTATTTTGTGTCCTGATTAAGGTACCCATAAGACTGGCCTAAGTAGGGTAGGCCTTGCAATAACTCTCTAATAAGACTAGTCTAGTAAGTGGCGCTCTCTACCAGTGGCTTCCGAACAAAGAACGGATTTGAATTTCTTGCCTCAAAGAAGAATTATTAAGTAAAAACCAAATGATAATTACAAATTTGACACCCTGTATTTAGGTTATAATTTTTTGCACTGAGGTAAATTTTGTTAAATATCAATATTTTTCCTAAATAATTTGCAGTTTTGCTGTGTACCACCTATTAGCGGACACCATGTATACAGGGTATCCCTGAATTTCCTTGACACGTGATATTGTTGTAACAAAAAAATGTTCAAACGAAAACTGAGTGGAATGTTTGAAAGTACTACACGGTCTATAATACCATGCTTTAAAAACATTTTTGTTGTACTTCAACCCTTAAAACTCACCCTCAAATTTGTTTCTTCAAATAGCACCTAATAGTTTTTCATACACAAAATAAGTCCTTATTTTATTTAAAACTTTGTAGTACCTTTGATTTTATACAAAAATCTATTTTTTTCGTGAAGTCATAAGCATAAAATAAGTAAAATAGGGATTTATTTGAGGCGTAATATTTTCGTAAGAAAAACAGATAAAAAAGAACACCAAGTGGGTGTTTCAAGGGTACCGAATGACCTATCGTACCATGCTTTCGAAACATTTTTTTTTACCTCAACCCCTAAAATTTACCCTCTACTTTTTTTCCAAATAGCACCCACAGCTTTTCCTACATTAATGAGGTCATTATTTTATTTAATATCTTGTAGTGCCTTTCACTTCATACACAAACCAATTTTTTTCGTAAAATCATTAACATAAGACAAATAAAAAGAGCATTTGTTTGAGGCGTAATATTGTCGTGATAGAAAAGCATAAAAAGGACCTTTGTTTTCGAAAGCATGTATTATAGGTCATTCAGTACCCTCAAAAACCCAATTAGTTTTATTTTTATCCATTTTTTGCGTCAAGCAAATTTTTATCTTATTTATGTTATGCTTATCATTTTACGAGAAAAATAAGTGCGTATAAAATCAAAGGTACTGCAAGATTTTAAATAACATAAGGACTTAATTTGTGAGTTTTAAGGTTTGAAGTACAAAAAAATGTTTTGAAAGCATAATATGATAGACCCTATAGTACTTTCAAAAATTCCAATCAGTTTTCGTTTGAACTTTTCTTTGTTACGAGAATATCACGTGTCAAGGAAATTCAGGGACACCCTGTATACATACAAGGTGATAATTATCGCATACATAGTTGTCATAAACAAAATTGTTCTACTACGCTCTCTGTGCCTACCAAGTATAGGGTTAAGTCAAGTCCGGTCCTGTCCCGCGTCCACATGGTAACGTTACATCGAAATCGTTGATTAGTAATTCAGGATGGCGGGAGTTCAAAACACAAATCGACTTCGAGTCAGCTGATGACGGCGCGAATGCATTCGATTTTTCCACACATACCGCAGTTTTCAATGAGAACCCGGCGCGACTTGATTCCTAGCAGTGAAATTTCGCGCACTTTTCCACAGTCCGTCCTTACATGACCTCAGACCTCATCGATCTAATCGCAGAACGCGATCGGGTGCCGTGATCTTCGTGTTGCGCTTTTGCGCCCATGTGAGCCATAGAACACCAAGCGAACTACTTTAGAACACCTACCATGGCTGAGCTACCAGAACATGAGAAAAGGCTCTGTCAAAATGGGATTGTACAACCTCTACTCACAGGTACTTCATAAAAAGTATCGCTCAGAGCTGAGTGATTTGCGGTTATTATTTTTTTAATACTATGCTTCAGAACCTTATAAGGACATATATGATCCACAGATGATTCTTATACCTCTAGCCATCACTTTAAGCAGTAATCACCCTAACTTAAATGGTATAACAACGTATTGTTATATATTATTTCGGCTTCAGTCTGTACAGGAATTTTTTCTTTTTTTATTGTTGTCTTTAGCTTGTCTGCATGTTTCAAATGTCTTCTTGTCCTCTTCTCATTGTTAGTCGCCAACTGAGAGTCAAAATTATTTCCTGTTTTTCCCTTATATTTTGCATTCACCACTGTATTTCTTCTGAAGTCAAAGTGCGTATCTTGTTTTCAGTTGTCATTAAAAGTCTATGCCTATTCAGAAATTTATTGACTCTATCAAAGGAAAGTCTGCTCATTTCTCCAACCTGGTGAAAAACTTAAGTTTATTGTTTTCTTTTTTTGTTCGTGCTTACATAACGTGGAATTTCGCGCAATTTTCCACAGTCCGTCCTTACATGACCTCAGACCTCATCGATCTAATCGCAGAACGCGATCGGGTGCCGTGATCTTCGTGTTGCGCTTTTGCGCCCATGTGAGCCATAGAACACCAAGCGAACTACTTTAGAACACCTACCATGGCTGAGCTACCAGAACATGAGAAAAGGCTCTGTCAAAATGAGATTGTACAACCTCTACTCACAGATACTTAAAAAAAAGATCGCTCATAGCTGAGCGATTTGCGCTTATTATTCCGAAGTTTATTTTTTTAATTCTGTGCTTCTGAATTTTATTACTGCATGTTTTGATAAAATTTCCTATCGATTGTTAGGTGTCAGGACCTCATGAGGGCCTATGTGATTCACAGACGATTCTGATACCTCTAGCCATCACTTTAAGCAGTAATCACTCTAACTTAAATGGTATAACAACGTATTGTTACACATCATTTCGGTTTTAAAAACTCTACAGGATTTTTTTTCTTTTTTTATTGTTTCCGTTAGCTTGTCCGCAGGTTTCAAATGTCTTCTCCTCTTCTCATTGTTAATCACCAACTGAAGGTCAGAGTTACTTCCTGCTTTTACCCCTATATTTTGAATTCACCACTGTATTTCTTCTACAGTCAAAATGAGTAGGTATCCTGTTTTCATTCGTCATTAAATTAAAGTCTATGCCTTTTCAGAAATTTATTGACTTTTCAAAAGAAAGTCGGCTCATTTCTCAAACCTGATAAAAAAATTAAGTTTATTGTTTTCTTTTTTTGTTCGTGCTTACATAATAATAATAATAATAATAATAATAAACGTCTTTTTATTAGGGCGAAATTTAGCCACAGGCTATTCTTACATTTAACATAACGTGGAATTTCGCGAAATTTTCCACAGTCCGTCCTTACATGACCTCAGACCTCATCGATCTAATCGCAGAACGCGATCGGGTGCCGTGATCTTCGTGTTGCGCTTTTGCGCCCATGTGAGCCATAGAACACCAAGCGAACTACTTTAGAACACCTACCATGGCTGAGCTACCAGAACATGAGAAAAGGCTCTGTCAGAATGGGATTGTACAACCTCTACTCACAGGTACTTCATAAAAAGTATCGCTCAGAGCTGAGCGATTAGCGGTTATTATTTTTTTTAATACTATGCTTCTGAGTTTTATTGCTACATATTTTGATAAATTTCCTATCGTCTATTAGGTGTCAGAACCTTATAAGGACATATATGATCCACAGATGATTCTTATACCTCTATGCCATCACTTTAAGCAGTAATCACCCTAACTTAAATGGTATAACAACGTATTGTTATATATTATTTCTGCTTCAATCTGTACAGGAATTTTTTCTTTTTTGATTGTTGTCTTTAGCTTGACTGCATGTTTCAAATGTCTTCTTGTCCTCTTCTCATTGGTAATCGCCAACTGAGAGTCAAAATTACTTCCTGTTTTTCCCTTATATTTTGCATTCACCACTGTATTTCTTCTGAAGTCAAAATGCGTATCTTGTTTTCAGTTGTCATTAAAAGTCTATGCCTATTCAGAAATTTATTGACTCTATCAAATGAAAGTCTGCTCATTTCTCCAACCTGGTGAAAGACTTAAGTTTATTGTTTTCTTTTTTTGTTCGTGTTTACATAACGTGGAATTTCGCGCAATTTTCCACAGTCCGTCCTTACATGACCTCAGACCTCATCGATCTAATCGCATAACCCGATCGGATGCCGTGATCTCCGTGTTGCGGTTTTGCGCCCATGTGAGCCATAGAACACCAAGCGAACTACTTTAGAACACCTACCATGGCTGAGCTACCAGAACATGAGAAAAGGCTCTGTCAAAATGGGATTGTACAACCTCTACTCACAGGTACTTCATAAAAAGTATCGCTCAGAGCTGAGTGATTTGTTGCGGTTATTATTTTTTTTAATACTACGCTTCTGAGTTTTATTGCTACATATTTTGATAAATTTCCTATCGTCTGTTAGGTGTCAGAACCTCATAAGGACTTATATTATCCACAGATGATTCTTATACCTCTAGCCATCACTTTAAGCAGTAATCACCCTAACTTAAATGGTATAACAACGTATTGTTATATATTATTTCGGCTTCAATCTGTACAGGAATTTTTTCTTTTTTTATTGTTGTCTTTAGCTTGTCTGCATGTTTCAAACGTCTTCTTGTCCTCTTCTCATTGCTAATCGCGAACTGAGAGTCAAAATTACTTCCTGTTTTTCCCTTATATTTTGCATTCACCACTGTATTTCTTCTGAAGTCAAAATGCGTATCTTGTTTTCAGTTGTCATTAAAAGTCTATGCCTATTCAGAAATTTATTGACTCTATCAAATGAAAGTCTGCTCATTTCTCCAACCTGGTGAAAGACTTAAGTTTATTGTTTTCTTTTTTTGTTCGTGTTTACATAACGTGGAACTTCGCGCACTTTTCCACAGTCCGTCCTTACATGACCTCAGACCTCATCGATCTAATCGCATAACCCGATCGGATGCCGTGATCTCCGTGTTGCGGTTTTGCGCCCATGTGAGCCATAGAACACCAAGCGAACTACTTTAGAACACCTACCATGGCTGAGCTACCAGAACATGAGAAAAGGCTCTGTCAAAATGGGATTGTACAACCTCTACTCACAGGTACTTCATAAAAAGTATCGCTCAGAGATGAGTGATTTGCGGTTATAATTCCTAAGTTTATTTTTTTAATTCTGTGCTTCTGAATTTTATTACTGCATATTTTGATAAAATTTCCTATCGACTGTTAGGTGTCAGGACCTCATGAGGACCTGTATGATTCACAGACGATTCTGATACCTCTAGCCATCACTTTAAGCAGTGATTACTCTAGCTTAAATGGTATAACAACGTATTGTTACACATCATTTCGGTTTTAAAAACTCTACAGGATTTTTTTTCTTTTTTTATTGTTTCCGTTAGCTTGTCCGCAGGTTTCAAATGTCTTCTCCTCTTCTCATTGTTAATCACCAACTGAAGGTCAGAGTTACTTCCTGCTTTTACCCTTATATTTTGAATTCACCACTGTATTTCTTCTACAGTCAAAATGAGTAGGTATCCTGTTTTCATTCGTCATTAAATGAAAGTCTATGCCTTTTCAGAAATTTATTGACTTTTCAAAAGAAAGTCGGCTCATTTCTCAAACCTGATAAAAAAATTAAGTTTATAGTTTTCTTTTTTTTGTTCGTGTTTACATAACGTGGAATTTCGCGCGATTTTCTACAGTTCATCCTTACATGACCTCAGACCTCATCGATCTAATCGCAGAACGCGATCGAGTGCCGTGATCTTCGTGTTGCGGTTTTGCGCCCATGTGAGCCATAGAACACCAAATGAGCAACATTAGAACACCGACCATGGCTGAGCTACCAGAACATGAGAAAAGGCTCTGTCAAAATGAAATTGTACAACCTCTACTCACAGGTACTTGAAAAAAAGTATCGCTCAGAGCTGAGTGCTTTGCGCTTATTACTTTTACCGTTTAAATTTCTAATACTGTGCTTCTGAATTGTATTGCTCCATATTTTGACAAATTTTCTATGTACTATTAGTCATCAGGACTTATATGATCCACATATCAGTCAGCCTTCACTTTAAGCAGTAGTTTTACAACCCCCCCACCCCCCAACCATCCCAATTTCACCCTCACTAAAAAAACTGAAAATGATTAGAAACTCCTAAAACGCCTAAAAACAATGCAAGGCAATGTTCGGATGGACCTTAAAAATGGTATTATACCGCTAGACCTTTTTTTTCACAGGTCAGTGGATATCTTATTATGGATACATTTTTTTCACTTTACAAACCCCCACCCCCCAACCACCCCCACCAAAAAAAAAATAGAAAATCATTCGCTTAAAAACCGAAAACCTGTCGTGCTCAGTTCCCGAGACATTAACATTTTTTGTGAAGTACCTACTACAAGCGTCAAATTTTCTAAAGATTGCTGAATAACTTCGAAAATAGGCTTCGTAGACATAAACTATGGTTAACAAACTGGACCTAAAAATCAATGCTGAATACAAAAACGTAATAATATACAGAGTGTTCTATTTAAAATAAGGAACTTGATACCTACGTCCGGTATATCCGGATGTCCCCCATCCTTGAAATTATTTTCTGCGAGTAGACCATTTGAAACGAAACGTTTTTTTAGCCAAACATTTTCTTCTAATTTAAACAGTAAGACTGCTAGAGAGTACTGCGCGCTTATTGGACCACCCTATATACTAATATACCCTCGTATGTAGTATTCAGACAGCTGAGGAAACCAATATTTTTTATTATATTTCTATGAAATAAATTATGCTCTACTATTTACATAAATGCATTAGTTTTATCTATTGATAGCCTAACAGAAGTTATTTTTATTTATACAGTTCATGCTTAATCATTCATTCACCCATAATTTAGCCATAAACTATTTAAGCGAAAGACGATAAAACTTGAAACGACACAATTCAGAGCACTTGCTATGATAATGTATTTTATATCAAATTGAAATGCAGATATTTATCGGCCGATATTTATCGGCATTTCAATTTGATATGCATTAAAATTAGCGAGTTACGGTTTTCAAGGCTTCAAAACTTCATTTCCCATATCAAAAGTATTGTAATCGAGAATAATTTTGAATTCGAGATTCATGGAAGAAAATGGATGGTATACTCTACATACGGATTTCGTAATATTAAACGTCATACATGCACCCTCAAGCTCGATATATAGGGATATTTTTCAACATAGGTTGTTCAACTGATAAATGTGAGTGAGATACATTGGAAGAAATGAAATCAAGTTGATTGACTCAGTACTTCCCACACATAATAATGATATCATTTTATTATTTTTGCATTGCATGAAGCTATAGTCTGAAATCCCCTTGCAACCAAATCATCGCCCACCCGCTCGCAAAAAACATCCAACACGAAAACTCTCGTAAATAGTTTCTTGCGTCTCCCTCCTTAGGAACTAGAACGCCACAGTTTTTATTCTGCATGCTTCAACTGGACGATATGAAACGATCAGGAGCCTCCAAGCCGTCTAAAAGCGAAGTTTGAGCTGTTTTTATATTTTTTGTTTTTTGACTATTGCTCCGCCACCACTGACACGATTTTTCAATAACAGACGCATTTTCCATTCTCGTTAAAATCAATTCAATAACTTTCACTTTACGCAATATACATAGAACGAGATAAAGCAATGCCTACAAAATTCTAAGTCCCTTGGTTTCTGTAATAGGCAAGCCAATGTTCAGATGGACCTAAAAAGTGTAATATTCCGCCAGTTATTTTTTCCTCAGGTCAATGGGCCGCCTGTTATGAATAGCTACAACAAATTTTTCAGTTTTTCAACCCCCCACTCCCCTACTGCCCCAACTTCACCCCCACCCAAAAATGCAGAAAATGATCAGGAACCCCTAAAACGCCTAAAAACAAGGTTTGAGCAGTTTTTATGTTTATAGTTTTTTTATTATTGCTGACACGATTTTTCAAAAACATACGCATGTTCCATCGCCGCGGTAGTAATACTATGTCAAAATTTCACTAAAATCAATTCAGTAATTTTCGCGTTACGTAATTTAGACCGTTCTAAAGCAATACTCGTATGTATACATCACAAGTCCCTTGGTTTCTATAATAAGCAAGGCAATGTTCCGATGGACCTAAAAAAGTGTATTATGCCGCTAGGTTTTTCATTTCACAGATCAATGGACAACCCATTACGAAATTTCATCACAATCTATGTAGCGGTTACTAAGAGTACGACATTAGAAAAACGCCAACAGGCAGACAGACAAACCGACAGACAGACCGACGGAAATGAGTGTCGTAGGTTTTCGTTATGTAATCATAAAACACCCAAGAAGCGTATTGTCTCAAAATCAAAAATTTTCGCAATCACAATACTCTCCTCACCTATCGGTGTGGAAAGTGATATGACACCCTGCGAATATTCCAAGGAAGAGAGCCAATAACCTATTATTATTAGCGGAAAATATGTTTTTAATTTATTATTGCTTTTGTTATGAGTATGCTCTGTCATTGTTCTTTAATTTCTTTAGAATAAAATTTTTCATCTCCAGGTAAAATTCGAAAATCTAGTATGTATACTAGAGATCATTTTGGGTATTTGGATAAATAGAAAACGTAAGCAGTATATCAACTCTAATCGTATCATAATCAAAACACTATATTATATAAAATCGTAATCATTGAACCGTCCTTATTTTAATAAACAGCTGTAAGTATTAACTTTATCTCTAGATAGTGTACCACCAAAGTTGTTTTTTTATATACAGATCATGTTCAGTAATCCATACAATCACAATTTAGATATGGAGTAAATAAGCGAGCGATTACGTTTCTACAGACAAGAGGTTACTGTTTGATAGCATAATTAATTGCTTCAAATTAGAGTTATCAAATAATAAAAGTGCCTTGTTAAATCATCATTTTCCTGTGAAATCAAGTTATATGAGACCGTCTCGTAGCTAAAGGTGGCTACACACACAACTGCAAATAGACGCCGGCAATAATCTGTATAACTTCGAGCAAAAAATGATTAGGTGAATCGGCTAAGAGAAATCGATGGAGATTATTTTCAAGTTACGCAAGTAGCTGCTAGGGGACATAACTCTCTCTCTCTCTCAGAAATACGGTTTTTTCTTAAAAAATATGCAGATAGAGGTATATTATAAATATTACCACCATATGGTGGTGGGGGAACGTCAAAAATGTTATCTTTTGAAATGGAAATAACTTTGGTATTACAAAGAAGTCTCACGATGGCTTACCAATCGTGGAAATGGAGGGTCACCCCATAGTCGAATCACCTTCCGTTAAGCTTTTGGGAATCAACATCAACAATAACATGTCCTGGCACGACCACGTCGTCAGTATTGCTAAAACGGCATCCCAGAAGCTTGGAGTTTTGTTCCGCTGTAGGAAGTTGAATACACCAGAGCAACTGCTGCTGCTCTACAAGGCACAGATCCGACCATCGCTGGAGTATTGCTCCCATGTGTGGGGATGCGCTCCGAAGCACTCTCTAAAGCTTCTGGACACTATCCAGAAAAGAGCGATTAGACTTATCGATACGCCTAACCTCACAAAGGACCTCCACAGCCTGGAACATCGGAGGAGGGTGGCTGACCTATCCCTGTTTTACAGATTCTATCACGGAAGATGTTCGAGCGAGCTCTTTCAGATAACAACACCACAGGCCGTCCGAACCAGGAAAACTAGAGAAGCTCTGCGAGCTCATCCTTACCAGGTCGAGGTCCTTACTCCCCGAACTAGTCTCCTCCAGCGTTCCTTCTTTTGAAGAACTTCGACGCTGTGGAATCAGCTGTCGGAGGATTTGTTTCCCGACGGCTACAACCTGCAGCGTTTCAAATCTAACGTGAACCGATACTTATCCTCTCGCAGCGCTTCTACAGCGCCATAGGCTTTCAGCCTTTGCGGGAGGCCGACCATAAAAAAAATAACGGAATTATACAAGCTAGGCCTCGTTTGAAAGAGCTGTTTTTACATAATAATCAGCTAGATAAAAGTTATCCAAGTTTACTTTTGGCAAGTTTGCTTTAATTATGGTAAATTACACAAGTGCCGAAATGGCGTTGATGCAGTTCGTATATGGTCTTGCTAATGATAATACCTTAAGAGCGAGAAGAATTTATCAGGAAAGATACTCTAATCGTATTCTACCTAATAGCCGAACTTTTTCGAATATACATCGTCGTCTCAGCGAGACCGAAAAAGTTTCAGAAATGCACTTCTAAAGGTAGACCTCTCAAGAACCCCTGAAACTGAGGAAGCAGTATTACAAGAGATCGATCAACACCCTGGAATTAGCACCAGAGAGATTGCAAAATTACTTAATATATGAGTTACACTGTTGTTTGGAGAATTTTAATAGACTTTCTGCTTTATCCGTACCACATTCAAAGAGAAAACCCCCATGCCATTACAGAAAGAAACTATCACCACCAATTTTCTGTTAATGTTTGGGCCGGTTTTATTGGTGATAATCATCGAGGTAGAATCCCTAGGAGACACTATAAAGTTCAATTTTGCATAACAAAACCGGTAGCAGGAGGCGTGGCTAAGTGTGGTAACAATATGGACGCCTCGCCAGAGCCGGATTACTTTCTTATGTAAATAATTTTGAAAATTCATTACAATGATGATTTAAAAATGAAGTATTGTGTTGATTTTTCAATCTAATGCGAAATTCATAGTTAAGTATATGAAAAAAAAACAGGCTTTGTAGAGACGACACTCATCATCAATTGAATAATACAACTGTATTATTGCTGCGATACGTTACACTTTATTGCGATAAAGATTACAAATGCGGTCCTGTACATTGTTATTTTTTGCATACAGACCTGTGAAATGTAATTCCTGTCGATTTCTTCTTATCCATACCATCTCTGCTAGAGCAGCTACGATAAGCACATGAAACCATGATTTCCTTTATGAATTCCCTAGAATATCGCTTAAAAATAACTAAAAATCTCGGTAAAAACACTCAAAAAAGCAAACACGAAATTGTCAAAGAAACGTCAGCTGTTTGACATAAGTATCGAATCAATATGGCCAACTTGCACCTGCTTTCAGCCACGTTATCGCGCCTCCATGGGATTCTACCTCGATGGTGATAATCTTGTAGGACCTTTTTTTCTTACCAGAGCGTTTTGATGGTCGGTCTTACCATCATTTCCTCCAAGAAGAATTACCTCTATTTCTCGGAGATGTACCGATTGCTTTCACAAATGACATGTGGTACATGCATGACGGTGCTCCTGCCCACTTCAGTGCAATGGTGCGCGAGCATTTACATGCACTTTATCCTAACCGTTGGATTGGCCGAGGGGGGACTCCAAGAATGGCCGGCAAGGTCTCCCGATCTAAATAGTTCAGAATTCTATTTGTGTGGCCATGTTAAAACCCTTGTGTATAAGTGAATGGGGCCACTTCCAACAATTTTTGGAGCTATAGTTTTGATCATACACATAGTATACGTAGTTAAATATCAGTGTACAATTTTGTTAAAAACGTTATTCCTAGCATTATTTAATCTTTTAGTAGATGGTTCCTTGTTGCCCTAGTTTAATCTGTAAATTCAAATTGTAAGGCTTTCGCGGCCATCGTTCAATGAATTTGTGATTCTTGGGTTTTTAGGCCGGCGTCGTTTAGCGTTAAGGCTTGACGTGCTCCGCCACCACGAGTGGATGGCATCTTCAGAAGCTATTTAATAATAATAATAACTTTATTCATCCACTGAGACCATTGAAGGTATTGGATATGTCACATAAAAATCTTGAATAATATAAAGATGTATAAATATAAATTGGAAATTAATTATAAAGTAAAGGCTGTCTATAAAGTCACACACGTATACAGGGTTATTCACGTTATTCGACAAGGAGCATTATGGCTAAAGTATTTGATAAAAAAGAAAATAATAATTTGGGATGGATAGAGACCCATAAAGGCTACATTTTAAAAATATTTTCATGTTATACAGGGTGTCCCAAAAACACGAAATGTATCAAAGTTATGTTTTTTTAAATGGAACACCCCCTATATTATTGCATATTCAGATTCCTTGGTGAATTCTAGTGTGACTTTATGTATCATACATGGTACCTAAAGCGAACCGTTAAGGTGTAAATCACCATTTTCGGTATAAGTAGATATCAGGAAAAAATTGAATATCGCAGAGATTACAAAATATGGAAGGCTGTGACTTTGCCGTACTACTAAGCATAAAATGCATCAGCTTTGACGAGACTGTCTAATTTAAATTACGTTTATGCTTGGAGAAATCGGTCGATGAATTAAGGAAACTTCGATCAGCGATAACTTGATTTTTTCAAATGGGAATGCCTAATTTTTTTTATACGGTTAAACGTAGAATTTGATAAGCTTTCTAGTGATATAAGGTTGTGAATATCAATCTCTCGTAGTTTTCATTTAATTTTAAATTTTCAAACAAATCGGCGATTTTCAATTTTCCTACCTATAAGCAACGTAGCAGGCCATGAAATATAAACAAAAATCTGTTCAGCTAGAAGAAAACAACTAACATAGCTGAAAAATACACACTAACTAGACTAAAGGGACAAGATTATAAAAATTCCTTACAACAAATCAACTCTCCCAGAAACAACTGCGATAACATCTCTAAGGTCAAAGAGAAGCTGGAGTATGGCAGTAATAGATATTTTTACTGTCTACTGGCTACCGCAATTTACTAGAGGTTAAAAATTTCCAAGGCAATCAAAAACCCTCATATGAAACAGAAACAACCAGCGACTATTGCTCCAGCACGCAACTATCAATCATATGTAATGGTGTAAAAAAGTACTAATTTGCGTCGAAGTCGGTACCTCTGACTGGAGCCCTTCTATTTTTCAATATCTATTAGCAATATTGCAAAAAAGGAATACTGACAAATCAGATTTAAATTTTCTGCCATTTAAATTATGTTTTATAATTTGAACAAATTTTAATTCATTCTCCATTTTCTGCGACCTTGCTAATAGGTACTGAAGAATATTCAGAACTCCTGTCAGAGGTACTTTTGACTTGAGTTTTGACAGAATTGCATTCTTTTTTATATCATTAAATGGGAAATTTTATTACGAAAATAATAAATTGCTTATAACATTCTCTAGTAGTCTTTACTTCATTTCAAAATTTTTAATGGTTTTGGAAATTGCCAATCTCTAGTACATTGCAGTAGCTAGTAGGCCGTGAAAAAATCCAATTTCTGCCATACTCCAGCTTCTCTTTGACCAAAGATATGTTACCGCCGTTGTTTCTGGTTAGACTTTGTTTGTTGTGAGTAATTTTTATAATATTGTCCCTTTAGTCTAGTTCGTGTGTATTTTTCAGCTAGGTTAGTTGTTTTCTTCTACCTGAACAGGTTTTTGTTTATATTTCATGGCCTGCTACGTTGGTTATAGGTAGGCAAATTGAAAAACGCCGATTTGTCTGAAAATTTAAAATTTAATGAAAACTGTCAGAGATTGATGTGTACAACCTTATATCACTAGAAAGGCTATCAAATTCTACTTTCAACCGTATAAAAAAAATTACGCATTCCCATTTGAAAAAATCAAGTTATCGCTGATCGAAGTTTCCTTAATTCATCGACCGATTTCTCCAAGCATAAACGTAATTTAAATTTGACAGTCTCATCAAAGCTGACGCATTTTATGCTTAGTAATACGGCAAAGTCACAGCCTTCCAAATTTTATAATCTCTGCGATATTAAATTTTTTCCTGATATCTACTTATACCGAAAATGGTGATTTACACCTAAACGGTTCGCTTTAAGTCCCATGTATGATACATAAAGTCACAATAGAATTCATCAAGGAATCTGAATATGTAATAATATACGGGGTGTTCCATTTAAAAAAACATAACTTTGATACATTGCGTGCTTTTGGTAAATGTAGTAATGCAGGTGACTTCCATGTAAGAAATTGCACATAATTGGCCCTTCATGTGCTCTGAGAATATGTTATTTTGGTCTTTGGCTGAGTTTTCTAGTGTGATTGTCAGAAATTTGAAAAATCTAGGATTTGATTCATCCTTACTATATTATGTTGAGTTACCACTTGGAAATATTGATTCATTTTTAGTATGCCATTCAAACATTGGGAGTGAATAAACTAATCATATAAGGGTCTAACATTTAACATAAGTATGCCTAAATGAACTGGCCTTAGGACACCTGCATGTGCTATTACTATTCAGGAATAATAAGCTATCAACATCTGACATGATCAACAACGATCAAAAAATGTATTTTGATTGTCGTTGGACATGATTATATGAGCAAAACATGTGTGATATCAAAGGTTGCCATGTAGATACAGGTATATTATACATACAGTGCCAGTACGGCCAGTGTTACATTGGTGACCATGGCTTGGCTGAGTCCACTGAGTAATGTCAAAAGCTCACTGGAAATGTCTGGGAACTGGTGCTATTCAAACCATCTTAATAATGGTGTGGACAACAAGCTTAATTTGCTGCCACTGAATATTACCAGGAAGTAGTTGTTCTGGCAAAGACTGATCGTTTCAAGTCCACTTGTATACATAGGGTAGGGTGTAGGGCATGAGTTTTATGGCAGTTGCTACCATGCCATTCATTTAGTTCCTTCAAAATATATTTTTGATCGGCTCTCAACAGTGAAAAGTGGTTACATCTCCTGACAACTAACAAACTGAAGGACTATGTGGTTGTGCATCTGAAAGTAGGGTAAGGCAATGAGAGGAAATGGTGTGATATATAACTCGTTATCTATGCGAAACCCTGGTTTCGCGCATACTGAGAGAGTGAAAAGGTCTGTTTGATTTGATGTACGTGTTTATTTAGTTAATAATTATAAAATAAAATTATCGACTTACAAACTAAAAATCACAAAAATCGCAATCCAGGTAAATAATATCATAAAATCACAATCCAGCAAATTCAATAGAAATAAAAATACAATGAATTTGTGGTTCTTGGGTTTTTAGGCCGGCGTCGTTTAGCGTTAAAGCTAAACGACTTGAAATACGGACGACCTGATTCATTATACTTTAAGCGAAACATGAGTCTTATAACTCGCTTTTGTGCAATAAAGACTCTATTTGCCAAGGAGGTATTACCCCATGCAACTATGTGAGAGGAAATATGGGAATAAACTAAGGCAAAATATATATCAATTAACTGAGGAGTGTCGAAACAGTTTCTTAGCTGTAGCATAGCATAATAGCTTTTGTTTATATTTTTACATACATATTCAATTTGGGTTCGCCAAGTTAAGTCCTCATCTAAGTATAGTCCAAGAAACTTTGCATTACACGAGAGTTCTATATTACTTGAATCGATCACCACGTTTAGACTTTCCGCCGGTCTTTGTATTCCCCTAACTAAATTACGAAAATGAAGGCAAACAGTTTTGTTAGGATTAACAATAAGTGAGTTTCGACAGCACCATGATGTAAGTTCAGCTGCTATTAAGTTCAGCCTTTGTTCTAGCTGTGTAGAATTTTCTGCATTGACTGTGATGGTAGTATCATCAGCATAGAGGACTATACTATCTGAGGATATATAGTCTGGAAGGTCGTTAATAAAAAGTATAAAGATGAGAGGACCAAGTATTGAACCCTGTGGTACCCCTAATTGAGCATCGAACTCATCAGACAAAAAGTTATCTAGACCAACAATAAATTTTCGATCTCTCAAATATGATTTTAACCACATCAGAAAATTCCCACGAAAACCTAAAGCAAACAACTTATTTTCTATTATATTGGCGGCAATTGTGTCAAATGCCTTAGACAGATCAAAGAAAAGCGCTCCAACGGATCTTTTGTTGTCTAAATGGTGATAAATATAGTTCAACAGATCGTAGGATGCATTTCGCTTCGGCGACTTCAAAAATATTGACGGCTGGCGGCGACGACGACCTTCTTCGCCTAGAGGTTCCCTCGCAACTCCCCGGCTGAGTTGCTCGACCACCCCCTGGCCAGCCCGTGAAGCGGCCTCTGGTCAGGGCCTCATCGCGTACGCGCGACAAGCACGTGCCTGTATGTTGCCTGCGGGTTCGCAGTGACGGGGTGGAGGACTATTCCTCCGCGTTTTGCTCTGGAGAGCACGCGGTGTCGACTCGTTGCCGATTCGCGGGGGATTTTCCGAATCCTGGTTACGGGTAGGCCGCTTCGAGCGGTGGTTGGCTGACAGCTGGTTCGTCCTTCGAGAGCACCGCTTGAGGCGGTACTCCCGACTATCGCACCGGCCATCGCCATGTCCTCTGGTTTGATCTGAAAAAGAAAAGAGAAAAATTAGTAGTATACGAAAGAGGGCGAGGAAAATTTGGGATCTTCCCCATCCTCCTTCTGTTCAAGCCATTCTTCGTTGAGTGTTGCTGTTAGTCTTCTTTATTTTGGGTTATTCTTCGTCAGAGCGTCATAGTCCCGCAACCAGGGACTTTGGTCTCTTGTACTAGTTGACGAATCTGGGGTCGTAGTCTAGGGCTTCGCTCATTAGATGGTTTTCGTGGTCCTCGCATTTCGCGAACAGCTTCACGGCTCGGGTCGTAGTCTAGGGCTTCGCTCATTAGATGGTTTTCGTGGTCCTCGCATTTCGCGAACAGCTTCACGGCTCGGGTCGTAGTCTAGGGCTTCGCTCATTAGATGGTTTTCGTGGTCCTCGCATTTCGCGAACAGCTTCACGGCTCGGGTCGTAGTCTAGGGCTTCGCTCATTAGATGGTTTTCGTGGTCCTCGCATTTCGCGAACAGCTTCACGGCTCGGGTCGTAGTCTAGGGCTTCGCTCATTAGATGGTTTTCGTGGTCCTCGCATTTCGCGAACAGCTTCACGGCTCGGGTCGTAGTCTAGGGCTTCGCTCATTAGATGGTTTTCGTGGTCCTCGCATTTCGCGAACAGCTTCACGGCTCGGGTCGTAGTCTAGGGCTTCGCTCATTAGATGGTTTTCGTGGTCCTCGCATTTCGCAAACAGCTTCACGGCTCGGGTCGTAGTCTAGGGCTTCGCTCATTAGATGGTTTTCGTGGTCCTCGCATTTCGCGAACAGCTTCACGGCTCGGGTCGTAGTCTAGGGCTTCGCTCATTAGATGGTTTTCGTGGTCCTCGCATTTCGCGAACAGCTTCACGGCTCGGGTCGTAGTCTAGGGCTTCGCTCATTAGATGGTTTTCGTGGTCCTCGCATTTCGCGAACAGCTTCACGGCTCGGGTCGTAGTCTAGGGCTTCGCTCATTAGATGGTTTTCGTGGTCCTCGCATTTCGCGAACAGCTTCACGGCTCGGGTCGTAGTCTAGGGCTTCGCTCATTAGATGGTTTTCGTGGTCCTCGCATTTCGCGAACAGCTTCACGGCTCGGGTCGTAGTCTAGGGCTTCGCTCATTAGATGGTTTTCGTGGTCCTCGCATTTCGCGGACAGCTTCACGGCTCGGGTCGTAGTCTAGGGCTTCGCTCATTAGATGGTTTTCGTGGTCCTCGCATTTCGCGAACAGCTTCACGGCTCGGGTCGTAGTCTAGGGTTTCGCTCATTAGATGGTCTTCGTGGTCCTCGCATTTCGCGAACAGCTTCACGGCTCGGGTCGTAGTCTAGGGCTTCGCTCATTAGATGGTTTTCGTGGTCCTCGCATTTCGCGAACAGCTTCACGGCTCGGGTCGTAGTCTAGGGCTTCGCTCATTAGATGGTTTTCGTGGTCCTCGCATTTCGCGAACAGCTTCACGGCTCGGGTCGTAGTCTAGGGTTTCGCTCATTAGATGGTCTTCGTGGTCCTCGCATTTCGCGAACAGCTTCACGGCTCGGGTCGTAGTCTAGGGCTTCGCTCATTAGATGGTTTTCGTGGTCCTCGCATTTCGCGAACAGCTTCACGGCTCGGGTCGTAGTCTAGGGCTTCGCTCATTAGATGGTTTTCGTGGTCCTCGCATTTCGCGAACAGCTTCACGGCTCGGGTCGTAGTCTAGGGCTTCGCTCATTAGATGGTTTTCGTGGTCCTCGCATTTCGCGAACAGCTTCACGGCTCGGGTCGTAGTCTAGGGCTTCGCTCATTAGATGGTTTTCGTGGTCCTCGCATTTCGCGAACAGCTTCACGGCTCGGGTCGTAGTCTAGGGCTTCGCTCATTAGATGGTTTTCGTGGTCCTCGCATTTCGCGAACAGCTTCACGGCTCGGGTCGTAGTCTAGGGCTTCGCTCATTAGATGGTTTTCGTGGTCCTCGCATTTCGCGGACAGCTTCACGGCTCGGGTCGTAGTCTAGGGCTTCGCTCATTAGATGGTTTTCGTGGTCCTCGCATTTCGCGAACAGCTTCACGGCTCGGGTCGTAGTCTAGGGTTTCGCTCATTAGATGGTCTTCGTGGTCCTCGCATTTCGCGAACAGCTTCACGGCTCGGGTCGTAGTCTAGGACTTCGCTCATTAGATGGAAAATTTAAGGCAGAAACTGAAAGAATTTGATCTACTAAAAACAAACATGCTGGTATCAATTGATACTCTCACACAAGAGAACAATATGTTAAGTCATGAGGTGAAAAATTTAAAGCAAAACGAAGCCATATTGCTGGAAAATTTGCAAGCACGGAACACTGATAGTAACCAGGATTCAGTTAAAAGCCAGCTTTATGGGAAACTATACAGCGACCTATCTAAAACACTGAGAGATGATTTCACTAATATTTTTAACAACTTTGAACTCAGAGTAGGTAAAAAGATTGAATCTCTGCTTAAACAAAATTCTTCTACAACTGCCATACATGCTATCCCGTCATCTGTGAGCGAGATTACGCAACATAATGCTAACAGCAAAACGGCGTCTCCACCTGTGCGAACGGACCGAAAACCTGACGAGTCAAGTAGTATTAGTAATGATTTGCGTAGGCAGACAGGTAAGAGAAACAGTGGCGAAAATTCAAATCAAAAATATTCCAATCCATCTTCGACCATGTTGCAAACAGTCACTCCTAGAAAATGGCTTTTTATATCACGGCTCCATCCAAGAACAACGGAAGATGATATCATAAACTATACCCAGAGCAAAAATGTTAAAGTCAGCCACTGCAAAAAGCTGAATATCGCAACCCCAGAAATTGCCGCATTCAAAATAGCCCTTGACGATGAAAAAAAGGATTCAGAGAAAATCAAATCCATAGATTTTTGGCCCCAAAATACGATTGTTAGAAATTATCGGTATAAAAGAAATTTTCAGAGGAGAGCTGTGGGCACACTGATGATTTAGCTCTTAACAAAGCACATGAAGCGTCACACAGCTCGATGCACATTGACGGAACTCTGTACAGAAATAGTCAGCAGATATGTTTTTCTGACGTAGTCGATTCTAATGGTATAAGTGTGAAATCTGACAAACTTGTTCAACTGCAAAATCAGAACTATCTCAATATTTTTTATCAAAATATCCAATGTCTTAGTAATAAAAAAGCGAATTTATTGGATGCTTATCTATATGACAAAAGATATGATATTATCTGTATCAATGAGCATTGGTTAGTTAATGATCAGATATCAAATACTAATATTAAAGGTTTCCGTGTTTCTTCTAGCTATTGCAGATCTACATATTCTCATGGTGGCACTGCAATTTTTGTTGCAAATCACTTGTATCCAAAATGCCGCTCTATGAACTTTGAAGTTGTCTCAGCTGAAAGACATTTTGAAATATCTGGTGTAGTGGTCGATAATACCCAAATTATTGTAATTTATAGATCTCCCGGACCTAATGGAGATTTTACAGTATTCTGTGAAAAACTCTGTCAGGTTTTGGATAAATTAGATGTGTCCAAGGGAATTATATTTTGTGGTGATTTCAACGTACACTTCAATACCAGAGAAACCGAAGCTGCTATAATTGAGGATCTATTTCGTTCCTATGGTCTTGTCAGAACAGTTTACTGTGAAACTAGACTTAACTCTTGCCTTGATAATGTTTTTACCAATCTAAATCAACAAACTTATTCGACTCTAGTGACGGACAACTATTTGTCTGACCATAAATCGATTTTGTTTTCCTATAAACGTACTCGGACTAGTAAAGTAAAAATCAGAATTAATTACAGGCCTATAACAGAGTGGGGCTTACTGCAACTGTATAACCTTCTTCAAGTGTGTGACTGGACGTTTATTGACCGTCAAGATTTAGCCATAAATGATAAGTTCAAATTTTTTATTGATATACTCATTTGGAATTGTGAACAAGCTTTCCCTGAGAAATCTAAATTAGTTGATCCTAATAACATGAAAAATATGCAGAATCAATGGTTCACTGACGATCTGAAAAAATGTAGGGACTGCCTTAAATTATTAACTCAAATAAATAGAAGCAATCCTCATTTAGTTAGCATTGATGAAATAAAGGACTTTAGGAGGTTGTACAGCAATAAGATTCAGGAGGCCAAGAGACAAGCCAATGACAAATATATTAGGGAATCTGGTAATGCACAGAAAGCTATGTGGGACATCATCAAAAGTAACAACGTTATATTATCATCTTCTAGTTCTAGTCCTGAAAACCTCAATGCTCATGATTTCAATACACACTTTGTCAACAACGCTAAGATCATCACCGAAAATTTAATCAATAGTGTAAATTCTACCAACAATACTGATACAGTGCAGTTTGCAGATACAGTTTTTGACTTCAAAGAGATATCATTCAATCAACTAAGAGATATAATAAGCAAGATGAAAAATACTCCTAGTAAGGATGCATTCAGTTTAAATGTAAGAATTATAAAGACTGTAAAAAATATAATCTTAGTCCCATTAACTAAGCTAATTAATGAAGCCATCAGATTACACTCTTTTCCAGATTGCTTAAAAGTTGCGCGAGTTGTACCCATATACAAAAAAGGAAGCAAAGATGATCCTAGTAACTATCGTCCCATTTCGATCATTCCTGTTATTGGAAAAATCTTGGAAACAGTACTCAATGATCAGCTGATTACATACTTTGAGGATAACATGTTGTTTAGCGATCACCAGTTTGGTTTTCGGAAGAAGAAATCGACTATTATGGCATTAATTAGATTGGTAGAATGTATTCAGCATGGATTCAATGAGGGAAACTCAACTCTTGGTAAATTCTATGATATAACCAAGGCCTTTGATTGTATGTCCCACATCATTCTGATTAATAAACTTAGTAAATACGGTCTTGGTAATGACAGCCTCGGTCTCATTGCCTCTTATCTTACTAATAGACTGCAGTATGTAGAGTTAAATGGTGAACACTCCAGCAAATTAGAAGTAAAGCAGGGAGTTCCTCAAGGATCCACTTTGGGACCTACTTTATTTATTATCTACATAAATGACTTGACATTAGCTACTTCTATCCATTTAACACTATATGCAGATGATACTACTTCACTCAGTATTGTCGGGAGTAATGAGAGTGTGGCTGCATTATCAGATGTCTCAGACCTGCAGGTTGGAAACTGGTGTTCTAAGAATTTATTATGTCTAAATGATCAGAAAACCCAGACTATGCTGTTCTCCCTAAAGGTCTTCCCTCACGAGACTGATTCTGTTCAGACCCTTGGTGTTCGTTTAGATTCGAAGTTAACATGGGAAAGCCACATAGATAACTTAAACACAAAGCTTAGCAAAAGCGTTTTTGTTTTACGTAGTCTTGCCAACAGTGTCTCAACCAGTACTCTACTTAATGCCTATCATGCTTACTTTAACTCACGCATGACATATGGAATTATACTCTGGGGTCATTCCAACCATACCTCGAAAATATTTATAACACAAAAAAAGTGTATCAGAATCATGGCAAGACTACCCGCACAACAGTCATGCAGAGACAGCTTCAAAAAATTGGGAATCCTCACCTTCCCGAGTGCATACATCCTGCACTGCCTTGTCTATATAAAAGAAAACATCGAGAAATTTGATTTGAACTCTAAGTTTCACAACTATCAGACAAGGTCTTGCAACGATATTTCAGTGCCATATGATAGAGTACAAAGAGCTAGGAGTGGTTACAACTACCATGGTATAAAGTTTTTTAATGTATTACCCGCTGCAGTAAAAACGCTGGGTAGTGAAGCTTTTAAGTCTAAAATGAAAAGCTTTATGAAACTAAAAGCATTTTACAGTGTGAACGAGTATTTTAAGGACAATTTTAACGATATAGTTATTTAATAGATCTATACCATTTTTATACTATGTGTTATATTGTATTTTGATTATATTTGTGATGTGTATATGTATTATAGGTATATGTGTGTGTTGCTATTTTTAGTATTGTTTGACTTGTGTTATTGCTTAGGCATATTTAGCACCAATAAATGAATTGAATTGAATTGAATTGATGGTTTTCGTGGTCCTCGCATTTCGCGAACAGCTTCACGGCTCGGGTCGTAGTCTAGGGCTTCGCTCATTAGATGGTTTTCGTGGTCCTCGCATTTCGCGAACAGCTTCACGGCTCGGGTCGTAGTCTAGGGCTTCGCTCTTTAGATGGTTTTCGTGGTCCTCGCATTTCGCGAACAGCTTCACGGCTCGGGTCGTAGTCTAGGGCTTCGCTCATTAGATGGTTTTCGTGGTCCTCGCATTTCGCGAACAGCTTCACGGCTCGGGTCGTAGTCTAGGGCTTCGCTCATTAGATGGTTTTCGTGGTCCTCGCATTTCGCGAACAGCTTCACGGCTCGGGTCGTAGTCTAGGGCTTCGCTCATTAGATGGTTTTCGTGGTCCTCGCATTTCGCGAACAGCTTCACGGCTCGGGTCGTAGTCTAGGGCTTCGCTCATTAGATGGTTTTCGTGGTCCTCGCATTTCGCGAACAGCTTCACGGCTCGGGTCGTAGTCTAGGGCTTCGCTCATTAGATGGTTTTCGTGGTCCTCGCATTTCGCGAACAGCTTCACGGCTCGGGTCGTAGTCTAGGGCTTCGCTCTTTAGATGGTTTTCGTGGTCCTCGCATTTCGCGAACAGCTTCACGGCTCGGGTCGTAGTCTAGGGCTTCGCTCATTAGATGGTTTTCGTGGTCCTCGCATTTCGCGAACAGCTTCACGGCTCGGGTCGTAGTCTAGGGCTTCGCTCATTAGATGGTTTTCGTGGTCCTCGCATTTCGCGAACAGCTTCACGGCTCGGGTCGTAGTCTAGGGCTTCGCTCATTAGATGGTTTTCGTGGTCCTCGCATTTCGCGAACAGCTTCACGGCTCGGGTCGTAGTCTAGGGCTTCGCTCATTAGATGGTTTTCGTGGTCCTCGCATTTCGCGAACAGCTTCACGGCTCGGGTCGTAGTCTAGGGCTTCGCTCATTAGATGGTTTTCGTGGTCCTCGCATTTCGCGAACAGCTTCACGGCTCGGGTCGTAGTCTAGGGCTTCGCTCATTAGATGATTTTCGTGGTCCTCGCATTTCGCGAACAGCTTCACGGCTCGGGTCGTAGTCTAGGGCTTCGCTCATTAGATGGTTTTCGTGGTCCTCGCATTTCGCGAACAGCTTCACGGCTCGGGTCGTAGTCTAGGGCTTCGCTCATTAGATGGTTTTCGTGGTCCTCGCATTTCGCGAACAGCTTCACGGCTCGGGTCGTAGTCTAGGGCTTCGCTCATTAGATGATTTTCGTGGTCCTCGCATTTCGCGAACAGCTTCACGGCTCGGGTCGTAGTCTAGGGCTTCGCTCATTAGATGGTTTTCGTGGTCCTCGCATTTCGCGAACAGCTTCACGGCTCGGGTCGTAGTCTAGGGCTTCGCTCATTAGATGGTTTTCGTGGTCCTCGCATTTCGCGAACAGCTTCACGGCTCGGGTCGTAGTCTAGGGCTTCGCTCATTAGATGGTTTTCGTGGTCCTCGCATTTCGCGAACAGCTTCACGGCTCGGGTCGTAGTCTAGGGCTTCGCTCTTTAGATGGTTTTCGTGGTCCTCGCATTTCGCGAACAGCTTCACGGCTCGGGTCGTAGTCTAGGGCTTCGCTCATTAGATGGTTTTCGTGGTCCTCGCATTTCGCGAACAGCTTCACGGCTCGGGTCGTAGTCTAGGGCTTCGCTCATTAGATGGTTTTCGTGGTCCTCGCATTTCGCGAACAGCTTCACGGCTCGGGTCGTAGTCTAGGGCTTCGCTCATTAGATGGTTTTCGTGGTCCTCGCATTTCGCGAACAGCTTCACGGCTCGGGTCGTAGTCTAGGGCTTCGCTCATTAGATGGTTTTCGTGGTCCTCGCATTTCGCGAACAGCTTCACGGCTCGGGTCGTAGTCTAGGGCTTCGCTCATTAGATGGTTTTCGTGGTCCTCGCATTTCGCGAACAGCTTCAAGGCTCGGGTCGTAGTCTAGGGCTTCGCTCATTAGATGGTTTTCGTGGTCCTCGCATTTCGCGAACAGCTTCAAGGCTCGGGTCGTAGTCTAGGGCTTCGCTCATTAGATGATTTTCGTGGTCCTCGCATTTCGCGAACAGCTTCAAGGCTCGGGTCGTAGTCTAGGGCTTCGCTCATTAGATGGTTTTCGTGGTCCTCGCATTTCGCGAACAGCTTCAAGGCTCGGGTCGTAGTCTAGGGCTTCGCTCATTAGATGATTTTCGTGGTCCTCGCATTTCGCGAACAGCTTCACGGCTCGGGTCGTAGTCTAGGGCTTCGCTCATTAGATGATTTTCGTGGTCCTCGCATTTCGCGAACAGCTTCAAGGCTCGGGTCGTAGTCTAGGGCTTCGCTCATTAGATGATTTTCGTGGTCCTCGCATTTCGCGAACAGCTTCAAGGCTCGGGTCGTAGTCTAGGGCTTCGCTCATTAGATGGTTTTCGTGGTCCTCGCATTTCGCGAACAGCTTCAAGGCTCGGGTCGTAGTCTAGGGCTTCGCTCATTAGATGATTTTCGTGGTCCTCGCATTTCGCGAACAGCTTCACGGCTCGGGTCGTAGTCTAGGGCTTCGCTCATTAGATGATTTTCGTGGTCCTCGCATTTCGCGAACAGCTTCACGGCTCGGGTCGTAGTCTAGGGCTTCGCTCATTAGATGGTTTTCGTGGTCCTCGCATTTCGCGAACAGCTTCAAGGCTCGGGTCGTAGTCTAGGGCTTCGCTCATTAGATGATTTTCGTGGTCCTCGCATTTCGCGAACAGCTTCACGGCTCGGGTCGTAGTCTAGGGCTTCGCTCATTAGATGGTTTTCGTGGTCCTCGCATTTCGCGAACAGCTTCACGGCTCGGGTCGTAGTCTAGGGCTTCGCTCATTAGATGGTTTTCGTGGTCCTCGCATTTCGCGAACAGCTTCAAGGCTCGGGTCGTAGTCTAGGGCTTCGCTCATTAGATGATTTTCGTGGTCCTCGCATTTCGCGAACAGCTTCAAGGCTCGGGTCGTAGTCTAGGGCTTCGCTCATTAGATGGTTTTCGTGGTCCTCGCATTTCGCGAACAGCTTCAAGGCTCGGGTCGTAGTCTAGGGCTTCGCTCATTAGATGATTTTCGTGGTCCTCGCATTTCGCGAACAGCTTCACGGCTCGGGTCGTAGTCTAGGGCTTCGCTCATTAGATGGTTTTCGTGGTCCTCGCATTTCGCGAACAGCTTCAAGGCTCGGGTCGTAGTCTAGGGCTTCGCTCATTAGATGGTTTTCGTGGTCCTCGCATTTCGCGAACAGCTTCAAGGCTCGGGTCGTAGTCTAGGGCTTCGCTCATTAGATGGTTTTCGTGGTCCTCGCATTTCGCGAACAGCTTCACGGCTCGGGTCGTAGTCTAGGGCTTCGCTCTTTAGATGGTTTTCGTGGTCCTCGCATTTCGCGAACAGCTTCACGGCTCGGGTCGTAGTCTAGGGCTTCGCTCATTAGATGGTTTTCGTGGTCCTCGCATTTCGCGAACAGCTTCAAGGCTCGGGTCGTAGTCTAGGGCTTCGCTCATTAGATGGTTTTCGTGGTCCTCGCATTTCGCGAACAGCTTCAAGGCTCGGGTCGTAGTCTAGGGCTTCGCTCATTAGATGATTTTCGTGGTCCTCGCATTTCGCGAACAGCTTCACGGCTCGGGTCGTAGTCTAGGGCTTCGCTCATTAGATGGTTTTCGTGGTCCTCGCATTTCGCGAACAGCTTCACGGCTCGGGTCGTAGTCTAGGGCTTCGCTCTTTAGATGGTTTTCGTGGTCCTCGCATTTCGCGAACAGCTTCACGGCTCGGGTCGTAGTCTAGGGCTTCGCTCATTAGATGGTTTTCGTGGTCCTCGCATTTCGCGAACAGCTTCACGGCTCGGATCGTAGTCTAGGGCTTCGCTCATTAGATGGTTTTCGTGGTCCTCGCATTTCGCGAACAGCTTCACGGCTCGGGTCGTAGTCTAGGGCTTCGCTCATTAGATGGTTTTCGTGGTCCTCGCATTTCGCGAACAGCTTCACGGCTCTGGTCGTAGTCTAGGGCTTCGCTCATTAGATGGTTTTCGTGGTCCTCGCATTTCGCGAACAGCTTCACGGCTCGTTGTTTCGATCAGGGGCGTGATATGTAGGTCCTCAAAGATCCGATGGTTGGGTACGTACCAGGGGGCGTCGACCGCTTGCCTCACAGCTATGTTGTGCTGGGATTGCAGTCATCTCCTGTAGCTTTCTGCTAGGTATCCCCAGGCTGTTGAAGCGTACATGATGATTGACAGCAGCACCATGTCGATGATCAGTTGCTCATTCCTCCGGCTCAGTTTGCTCCTGCGCCCTATCATGGGGTACAGTTGGTCTTTCACCTCTTTGGTCCTCTGGATGATCTTCTCCACCTGGGGTCTCCAAGTCATCGCTTGCTCGAGTGTCACTCCTAGGTACTTCGTTCTATCCTTCCAGCGGATTTCCTGGTCGTCAAGTTCTAGTCTTTCTTGTTGGTCAACGTGGGTCCTTTTCAGGCCCTTGAGAAGGACGGCATCGGTCTTCTCTGCATTTACTCGGATCTTCCATTTGATGCACCATTCTTCCAGGGCGTTGACTGCTCTCTGAAGGTACCTGGTCGCTTGTCTGGGTTGGCTTGAACGTGGCATGATTGCAGTGTCGTCGGCGTACATGGCCAGTTCGGTGTTCTGCGTTGCCCTGGGTATGTCTGCTGTGTAGATCAGGTACAGCAGTGGTGACATCACTGCCCCCTGTGGTACTCCTGCTTCCATCTCTCGGTAGCTGGACATCATCTCTCCGGATCTGACGGGAATGTTTTTCCTCTCAGGTACGAGTCTATCATCTGGGCCATGCTCGCGGGGAATCCAAGTTGCGTCATCTTGAATACCAACCCATCGTGCCAGATGCGGTCGAATGCCTTGGAGACGTCTAGTGCCACCACACTAGCGACTTTTCTCTCGTTCAGGGAGCGTACGATGAATAGCACCTGTTGTTCTGTGTTGTGGCCCTTCCTGAATCCGAACTGCTCGTTCGGGATGACGGAGAGCTGGTCTGCCTTCTCCCAGATTCTTCTGATGATGACTCGTCGGCGATCTTGCTCATGGAGGTAAGCAGGTTCCCATGTGCAAGGTTCCTGAGTTCACTCGTCTCACCATGCGGGGCTCCTTTGGTATGTGGTCGCGGTCTGCCAGTTCCAGGTCCAGGATGATGGGGGTTGTGGTCCGAACTTACCTCCGTTGATGTCCTGATCACAGCGACATACTGTCCTCCTCGAAGGATGGCTATGTCGATGACATCTGGAAGGCCTCGGGCTGGAAGAATGGTGGGTTCTTCCGGTCCTAGGATTGTCGTATCAGGAATCCTGCCCAGAATGCCTTCAAGTGCACGTTTTCGTGCGTTTGTGTTCCTGCTGTTCCAGGTTGCCTCGTTTAAAGAAAATCAATAATTTCAGAATTTCAGGTTTGCCTAAAAAGATTGAAAATCTTTATTTGGCTTTCTATTGAGATGAAACCTCGCATTTTGGACGATTTGAAGGCGCCGATTACAAATCCAGTACCAGTTTTGAGTTTCAGTCTCGTTTGACGAAAATCAAAAATTTCAGATACTTCAGAACTTTTTGCCTGAAAAATTGAAAATCTTTATTTGACTTTCTATTAAGATGAAACCTCGTATTTTGGACGATTTGAGGGCGCTGATTACAAATCCGGTCGCAGCTTTTAACACAATCGTGGCGCCTTCATAGGTCACTTGATCTTGTTTCAAATTTTATCTATTTTAATTGTTTATAATTAATTGCAAAAAAATATTTTGTTTCGTTTTTCGCATTAAATATCAATATTATTAACAACAAATTTTTAAAATACGTGAAAAATAAATCATATTTTTTTCAAAATCCGAGATTGCACTCGTGTTTTTCCCCGATTAAAAACTACACATTTACAATGGGTCAATCTCAAGATAAATAGATACCTCCTCCTATAGTGCTTCTAGATCGTGCCAGGATTTATCAACCCCAAAAAAATATACAACAATAACTTCTGTGTTTACTTTTATACATTATTTAATACCAACTGAACTTATTGAACATCAGGACGTTTAATTATTGTAACACATTAAGTCACATTTTGCAATTACTATAACTTATGAGCGTACGTCAAAGACCGATTCTAAGAACAGCTCTAGTTTATCGTATCCCAAATTTTCTGGAAAGTCGCATCCCAATTCAGCCACCGTAGGGGTCACTTCTGGTAGAATGTACGGCCAAATCTCGTCGACGTTATTTCCGCACTTGCATTTCACCATTTCCAAAAACCTAACATATAGAATGAATTTATTCAGTAACATATAAAAATGAGCCAATTTTACCATTTTTTTGCTTACGAAGGATTAAGTTTGGCGGTGGGGCTTTCCTCTGCGAGCCAACTGTTCGCAGATGGTCATCAGCTGCTGTCTTAGGGTGGCGTTTTCTTGCTGCAGCACCGCGTTTGGTTGGCCCTCATGGCGGTGAGAGCGTCTTGCAGACCTTCAATGGTGTACTTCTGGAGTGCTACAATAGCGACCAGCTCGGGGTCGTTGACATACCGGGTGGGTGTTCTTCTTCTCGTTGCAGGCTCTTGGTCGTCACGCTATCGCGGTGGCTCCGGCTGCGATAGCTCCTCTCGCTTCGTGGAGATGATGCCATGTCTGAAATCAAAATAACAAAAATGGAAGAAAGCGTCCTTTCGCACAATCACTAATACACAGTCTTTTCTTATGCGCATGCAAATACGCATAATTTGCTGTGCATGGCGCCTCGTCCGTAGGTCGAGGTTTCGTCTGGTTGGCCCTCATGGCGGTGAGAGCGTCTTTCAGACCTTCGATGGTGTACTTCTGGAGTGCTACAATAGCGACCAGCTCGGGTCGTTGACATACCGGGTCTTGGTCGTCACGCTATCGCGGTGGCTCCGGCTGCGATAGCTCCTCTCGCTTCGTGGAGATGGTGCCATTTCTGAAATCAAAATAACAAGAAATGGAGGAAAGCGTCCTTTCGCACAATCACTAATACACAGTCTTTTCTTATGCGCATGCAAATACGCATAAGTTGCTGTGCATGGCGCCTCGTCCGTAGGTCGAGGTTTCGTCTGGTTGGCCCTCATGGCGGTGAGATCGCCTTGCAGACCTTCAATGGTGTACTTCTGGAGTGCTACAATAGCGACCAGCTCGCGGTCGTTGACATACCGGGTGGGTGTTCTTCTCGTTGCAGGCTCTTGGTCGTCACGCTATCGCGGTGGCTCTGGCTGCGATAGCTCCTCTCGCTTCGTGGAGATGATGTCATTTCTGAAATCAAAATAAAAAATGGAAGAAAGCGTCCTTTCGCACAATCACTAATACACAGTCTTTTCTTATGCGCATGCAAATACGCATAAGTTGCTGTGCATGGCGCCTCGTCCGTAGGTCGAGGTTTCGTCTGGTTGGCCCTCATGGCGGTGAGATCGCCTTGCAGACCTTCAATGGTGTACTTCTGGAGTGCTACAATAGCGACCAGCTCGGGGTCGTTGACATACCGGGTGGGTGTTCTTCTTCTCGTTGCAGGCTCTTGGTCGTCACGCTATCGCGGTGGCTCTGGCTGCGATAGCTCCTCTCGCTTCGTGGAGATGATGTCATTTCTGAAATCAAAATAAAAAATGGAAGAAAGCGTCCTTTCGCACAATCACTAATACGCTATACATTGTATGAGTGAACAACTACAACTTCTGTGTTTACTTTTATACATTATTTAATACCAACTGTACTTATTGAACATCAGGACATTTAATTATTATAACACATTAAGTCACATTTTGCAATTACTATAACTTATGGGCGTACGTCAAAGACCGATTCTAAGAACAGCTCTAGTTTATCGTATCCCAAATTTTCTGGAAAGTCGCATCCCAATTCAGCCACCGTAGGGGTCACTTCTGGTAGAATGTACGGCCAAATCTCGTCGACGTTATTTCCGCACTTGCATTTCACCATTTCCAAAAACCTAATATATAGAATGAATTTATTCAGTAACATATAAAAATGAGCCAATTTTACCATTTTTCTGCTTACGTAGGATTAAGTTTGGTGGTGGGGCTTTCCTCTGCGAGCCAACTGTTCGCAGATGGTCATCAGTTGCTGCCTTAGGGTGGCGTTTTCTTGCTGCAGCACCGCGTTTGGTTGGCCCTCATGGCGGTGAGATAGTCTTGCAGACCTTCAATGGTGTACTTCTGGAGTGCTACAATAGCGACCAGCTCGCGGTCGTTGACATACCGGGTGGGTGTTCTTCTTCTCGTTGCAGGCTCTTGGTCGTCACGCTATCGCGGTGGCTCCGGCTGCGATAGCTCCTCTCGCTTCGTGGAGATGATGCCATTTCTGAAATCAAAATAACAAAAATGGAGGAAAGCGTCCTTTCGCACAATCACTAATACACAGTCTTTTCTTATGCGCATGCAAATACGCATAAGTTGCTGTGCATGGCGCCTCGTCCGTAGGTCGAGGTTTCGTCTGGTTGGCCCTCATGGCGGTGAGAGCGTCTTGCAGACCTTCAATGGTGTACTTCTGGAGTGCTACAATAGCGACCAGCTCGCGGTCGTTGACATACCGGGTGGGTGTTCTTCTTCTCGTTGCAGGCTCTTGGTCGTCACGCTATGGCGGTGGCTCCGGCTGCGATAGCTCCTCTCGCTTCGTGGAGATGATGCCATTTCTGAAATCAAAATAACAAAAATGGAAGAAAGCGTCCTTTCGCACAATCACTAATACACAGTCTTCTCTTATGCGCATGCAAATACGCATAAGTTGCTGTGCATGGCGCCTCGTCCGTAGGTCGAGGTTTCGTCTGGTTGGCCCTCATGGCGGTGAGATCGCCTTGCAGACCTTCAATGGTGTACTTCTGGAGTGCTACAATAGCGACCAGCTCGCGGTCGTTGACATACCGGGTGGGTGTTCTTCTCGTTGCAGGCTCTTGGTCGTCACGCTATGGCGGTGGCTCCGGCTGCGATAGCTCCTCTCGCTTCGTGGAGATGATGCCATTTCTGAAATCAAAATAACAAAAATGGAAGAAAGCGTCCTTTCGCACAATCACTAATACACAGTCTTCTCTTATGCGCATGCAAATACGCATAAGTTGCTGTGCATGGCGCCTCGTCCGTAGGTCGAGGTTTCGTCTGGTTGGCCCTCATGGCGGTGAGATCGCCTTGCAGACCTTCAATGGTGTACTTCTGGAGTGCTACAATAGCGACCAGCTCGCGGTCGTTGACATACCGGGTGGGTGTTCTTCTCGTTGCAGGCTCTTGGTCGTCACGCTATGGCGGTGGCTCCGGCTGCGATAGCTCCTCTCGCTTCGTGGAGATGATGCCATTTCTGAAATCAAAATAACAAAAATGGAAGAAAGCGTCCTTTCGCACAATCACTAATACACAGTCTTCTCTTATGCGCATGCAAATACGCATAAGTTGCTGTGCATGGCGCCTCGTCCGTAGGTCGAGGTTTCGTCTGGTTGGCCCTCATGGCGGTGAGATCGCCTTGCAGACCTTCAATGGTGTACTTCTGGAGTGCTACAATAGCGACCAGCTCGCGGTCGTTGACATACCGGGTGGGTGTTCTTCTTCTCGTTGCAGGCTCTTGGTCGTCACGCTATGGCGGTGGCTCCGGCTGCGATAGCTCCTCTCGCTTCGTGGAGATGATGCCATTTCTGAAATCAAAATAACAAAAATGGAAGAAAGCGTCCTTTCGCACAATCACTAATACACAGTCTTTTCTTATGCGCATGCAAATACGCATAAGTTGCTGTGCATGGCGCCTCGTCCGTAGGTCGAGGTTTCGTCTGGTTGGCCCTCATGGCGGTGAGAGCGTCTTGCAGACCTTCAATGGTGTACTTCTGGAGTGCTACAATAGCGACCAGCTCGGGGTCGTTGACATACCGGGTGGGTGTTCTTCTTCTCGTTGCAGGCTCTTGGTCGTCACGCTATTGCGGTGGCTCCGGCTGCGATAGCTCCTCTCGCTTCGTGGAGATGATGCCATTTCTGAAATCAAAATAACAAAAATGGAGGAAAGCGTCCTTTCGCACAATCACTAATACACAGTCTTTTCTTATGCGCATGCAAATACGCATAAGTTGCTGTGCATGGCGCCTCGTCCGTAGGTCGAGGTTTCGTCTGGTTGGCCCTCATGGCGGTGAGATCGCCTTGCAGACCTTCAATGGTGTACTTCTGGAGTGCTACAATAGCGACCAGCTCGCGGTCGTTGACATACCGGGTGGGTGTTCTTCTCGTTGCAGGCTCTTGGTCGTCACGCTATCGCGGTGGCTCCGGCTGCGATAGCTCCTCTCGCTTCGTGGAGATGATGTCATTTCTGAAATCAAAATAAAAAATGGAAGAAAGCGTCCTTTCGCACAATCACTAATACGCTATACATTGTATGAGTGAACAACTACAACTTCTGTGTTTACTTTTATACATTATTTAATACCAACTGTACTTATTGAACATCAGGACATTTAATTATTATAACACATTAAGTCACATTTTGCAATTACTATAACTTATGGGCGTACGTCAAAGACCGATTCTAAGAACAGCTCTAGTTTATCGTATCCCAAATTTTCTGGAAAGTCGCATCCCAATTCAGCCACCGTAGGGGTCACTTCTGGTAGAATGTACGGCCAAATCTCGTCGACGTTATTTCCGCACTTGCATTTCACCATTTCCAAAAACCTAATATATAGAATGAATTTATTCAGTAACATATAAAAATGAGCCAATTTTACCATTTTTCTGCTTACGTAGGATTAAGTTTGGTGGTGGGGCTTTCCTCTGCGAGCCAACTGTTCGCAGATGGTCATCAGTTGCTGCCTTAGGGTGGCGTTTTCTTGCTGCAGCACCGCGTTTGGTTGGCCCTCATGGCGGTGAGATAGTCTTGCAGACCTTCAATGGTGTACTTCTGGAGTGCTACAATAGCGACCAGCTCGGGGTCGTTGACATACCGGGTGGGTGTTCTTCTTCTCGTTGCAGGCTCTTGGTCGTCACGCTATCGCGGTGGCTCCGGCTGCGATAGCTCCTCTCGCTTCGTGGAGATGATGCCATTTCTGAAATCAAAATAACAAAAATGGAAGAAAGCGTCCTTTCGCACAATCACTAATACACAGTCTTTTCTTATGCGCATGCAAATACGCATAAGTTGCTGTGCATGGCGCCTCGTCCGTAGGTCGAGGTTTCGTCTGGTTGGCCCTCATGGCGGTGAGAGCGTCTTGCAGATCTTCAATGGTGTACTTCTGGAGTGCTACAATAGCGACCAGCTCGGGGTCGTTGACATACCGGGTGGGTGTTCTTCTTGTTGCAGGCTCTTGGTCGTCACGCTATCGCGGTGGCTCCGGCTGCGATAGCTCCTCTCGCTTCGTGGAGATGATGCCATTTCTGAAATCAAAATAACAAAAATGGAAGAAAGCGTCCTTTCGCACAATCACTAATACACAGTCTTTTCTTATGCGCATGCAAATACGCATAAGTTGCTGTGCATGGCGCCTCGTCCGTAGGTCGAGGTTTCGTCTGGTTGGCCCTCATGGCGGTGAGATCGCCTTGCAGACCTTCAATGGTGTACTTCTGGAGTGCGACAATAGCAAACAGCTCGGGGTCATTGACAAACCGGGTGGGTGTTCTTCTTCTCGTTGCAGGCTCTTGGTCGTCACGCTATCGCGGTGGCTCCGGCTGCGATAGCTCCTCTCGCTTCCTGGAGATGATGCCATTTCTGAAATCAAAATAACAAAAATGGAAGAAAGCGTCCTTTCGCACAATCACTAATACACAGTCTTTTCTTATGCGCATGCAAATACGCATAAGTTGCTGTGCATGGCGCCTCGTCCGTAGGTCGAGGTTTCGTCTGGTTGGCCCTCATGGCGGTGAGAGCGTCTTGCAGACCTTCAATGGTGTACTTCTGGAGTGCGACAATAGCAAACAGCTCGGGGTCATTGACAAACCGGGTGGGTGTTCTTCTTCTCGTTGCAGGCTCTTGGTCGTCACGCTATCGCGGTGGCTCCGGCTGCGATAGCTCCTCTCGCTTCCTGGAGATGATGCCATTTCTGAAATCAAAATAACAAAAATGGAAGAAAGCGTCCTTTCGCACAATCACTAATACACAGTCTTTTCTTATGCGCATGCAAATACGCATAAGTTGCTGTGCATGGCGCCTCGTCCGTAGGTCGAGGTTTCGTCTGGTTGGCCCTCATGGCGGTGAGATAGTCTTGCAGACCTTCAATGGTGTACTTCTGGAGTGCGACAATAGCAAACAGCTCGGGGTCATTGACAAACCGGGTGGGTGTTCTTCTTCTCGTTGCAGGCTCTTGGTCGTCACGCTATCGCGGTGGCTCCGGCTGCGATAGCTCCTCTCGCTTCCTGGAGATGATGCCATTTCTGAAATCAAAATAACAAAAATGGAAGAAAGCGTCCTTTCGCACAATCACTAATACACAGTCTTTTCTTATGCGCATGCAAATACGCATAAGTTGCTGTGCATGGCGCCTCGTCCGTAGGTCGAGGTTTCGTCTGGTTGGCCCTCATGGCGGTGAGAGCGTCTTGCAGACCTTCAATGGTGTACTTCTGGAGTGCTACAATAGCGACCAGCTCGCGGTCGTTGACATACCGGGTGGGTGTTCTTCTTCTCGTTGCAGGCTCTTGGTCGTCACGCTATCGCGGTGGCTCTGGCTGCGATAGCTCCTCTTGCTCCGTGGAGATGATGCCATTTCTGAAATCAAAATAACAAAAATGGAAGAAAGCGTCCTTTCGCACAATCACTAATACACAGTCTTTTCTTATGCGCATGCAAATACGCATAAGTTGCTGTGCATGGCGCCTCGTCCGTAGGTCGAGGTTTCGTCTGGTTGGCCCTCATGGCGGTGAGATAGTCTTGCAGACCTTCAATGGTGTACTTCTGGAGTGCGACAATAGCAAACAGCTCGGGGTCATTGACAAACCGGGTGGGTGTTCTTCTTCTCGTTGCAGGCTCTTGGTCGTCACGCTATCGCGGTGGCTCCGGCTGCGATAGCTCCTCTCGCTTCCTGGAGATGATGCCATTTCTGAAATCAAAATAACAAAAATGGAAGAAAGCGTCCTTTCGCACAATCACTAATACACAGTCTTTTCTTATGCGCATGCAAATACGCATAAGTTGCTGTGCATGGCGCCTCGTCCGTAGGTCGAGGTTTCGTCTGGTTGGCCCTCATGGCGGTGAGATAGTCTTGCAGACCTTCAATGGTGTACTTCTGGAGTGCGACAATAGCAAACAGCTCGCGGTCGTTGACATACCGGGTGGGTGTTCTTCTTCTCGTTGCAGGCTCTTGGTCGTCACGCTATCGCGGTGGCTCCGGCTGCGATAGCTCCTCTCGCTTCCTGGAGATGATGCCATTTCTGAAATCAAAATAACAAAAATGGAAGAAAGCGTCCTTTCGCACAATCACTAATACACAGTCTTTTCTTATGCGCATGCAAATACGCATAAGTTGCTGTGCATGGCGCCTCGTCCGTAGGTCGAGGTTTCGTCTGGTTGGCCCTCATGGCGGTGAGAGCGTCTTGCAGACCTTCAATGGTGTACTTCTGGAGTGCTACAATAGCGACCAGCTCGCGGTCGTTGACATACCGGGTGGGTGTTCTTCTTCTCGTTGCAGGCTCTTGGTCGTCACGCTATCGCGGTGGCTCTGGCTGCGATAGCTCGTCTTGCTCCGTGGAGATGATGCCATTTCTGAAATCAAAATAACAAAAATGGAAGAAAGCGTCCTTTCGCACAATCACTAATACACAGTCTTTTCTTATGCGCATGCAAATACGCATAAGTTGCTGTGCATGGCGCCTCGTCCGTAGGTCGAGGTTTCGTCTGGTTGGCCCTCATGGCGGTGAGAGCGTCTTTCAGATCTTCGATGGTGTCCTTCTGGAGTGTGACAATAGCGACCAGCTCGGGGTCATTGACATACCGGGTGGGTGTTCTTCTTCTCGTTGCAGGCTCTTGGTCGTCACGCTATCGCGGTGGCCCCGGCTGCGATAGCTCCTCTCGCTTCCTGGAGATGATGCCATTTCTGAAATCAAAATAACAAAAATGGAAGAAAGCGTCCTTTCGCACAATCACTAATACACAGTCTTTTCTTATGCGCATGCAAATACGCATAAGTTGCTGGGCATGGCGCCTCGTCCGTAGGTCGAGGTTTCGTCTGGTTGGCCCTCATGGCGGTGAGAGCGTCTTTCAGATCTTCGATGGTGTCCTTCTGGAGTGTGACAATAGCGACCAGCTCGGGGTCATTGACATACCGGGTGGGTGTTCTTCTTCTCGTTGCAGGCTCTTGGTCGTCACGCTATCGCGGTGGCCCCGGCTGCGATAGCTCCTCTCGCTTCCTGGAGATGATGCCATTTCTGAAATCAAAATAACAAAAATGGAAGAAAGCGTCCTTTCGCACAATCACTAATACACAGTCTTTTCTTATGCGCATGCAAATACGCATAAGTTGCTGGGCATGGCGCCTCGTCCGTAGGTCGAGGTTTCGTCTGGTTGGCCCTCATGGCGGTGAGATCGCCTTGCAGACCTTCAATGGTGTACTTCTGGAGTGCTACAATAGCGACCAGCTCGCGGTCGTTGACATACCGGGTGGGTGTTCTTCTTCTCGTTGCAGGCTCTTGGTCGTCACGCTATCGCGGTGGCTCCGGCTGCGATAGCTCCTCTCGCTTCGTGGAGATGATGCCATGTCTGAAATCAAAATAACAAAAATGGAAGAAAGCGTCCTTTCGCACAATCACTAATACACAGTCTTTTCTTATGCGCATGCAAATACGCATAAGTTGCTGGGCATGGCGCCTCGTCCGTAGGTCGAGGTTTCGTCTGGTTGGCCCTCATGGCGGTGAGATCGCCTTGCAGACCTTCAATGGTGTACTTCTGGAGTGCTACAATAGCGACCAGCTCGCGGTCGTTGACATACCGGGTGGGTGTTCTTCTTCTCGTTGCAGGCTCTTGGTCGTCACGCTATCGCGGTGGCTCCGGCTGCGATAGCTCCTCTCGCTTCGTGGAGATGATGCCATTTCTGAAATCAAAATAACAAAAGTGGAAGAAAGCGTCCTTTCGCACAATCACTAATACACAGTCTTTTCTTATGCGCATGCAAATACGCATAAGTTGCTGGGCATGGCGCCTCGTCCGTAGGTCGAGGTTTCGTCTGGTTGGCCCTCATGGCGGTGAGATCGCCTTGCAGACCTTCAATGGTGTACTTCTGGAGTGCTACAATAGCGACCAGCTCGCGGTCGTTGACATACCGGGTGGGTGTTCTTCTTCTCGTTGCAGGCTCTTGGTCGTCACGCTATCGCGGTGGCTCTGGCTGCGATAGCTCCTCTCGCTTCGTGGAGATGATGCCATTTCTGAAATCAAAATAACAAAAATTGAAAGAAAGCGTCCTTTCGCACAATCACTAATACACAGTCTTTTCTTATGCGCATGCAAATACGCATAGGTTGCTGTGCATGGCGCCTCGTCCGTAGGTCGAGGTTTCGTCTGGTTGGCCCTCATGGCGGTGAGATCGCCTTGCAGACCTTCAATGGTGTACTTCTGGAGTGCTACAATAGCGACCAGCTCGCGGTCGTTGACATACCGGGTGGGTGTTCTTCTTCTCGTTGCAGGCTCTTGGTCGTCACGCTATCGCGGTGGCTCCGGCTGCGATAGCTCCTCTCGCTTCGTGGAGATGATGCCATGTCTGAAATCAAAATAACAAAAATGGAAGAAAGCGTCCTTTCGCACAATCACTAATACACAGTCTTTTCTTATGCGCATGCAAATACGCATAAGTTGCTGGGCATGGCGCCTCGTCCGTAGGTCGAGGTTTCGTCTGGTTGGCCCTCATGGCGGTGAGATCGCCTTGCAGACCTTCAATGGTGTACTTCTGGAGTGCTACAATAGCGACCAGCTCGCGGTCGTTGACATACCGGGTGGGTGTTCTTCTTCTCGTTGCAGGCTCTTGGTCGTCACGCTATCGCGGTGGCTCCGGCTGCGATAGCTCCTCTCGCTTCGTGGAGATGATGCCATTTCTGAAATCAAAATAACAAAAGTGGAAGAAAGCGTCCTTTCGCACAATCACTAATACACAGTCTTTTCTTATGCGCATGCAAATACGCATAAGTTGCTGGGCATGGCGCCTCGTCCGTAGGTCGAGGTTTCGTCTGGTTGGCCCTCATGGCGGTGAGATCGCCTTGCAGACCTTCAATGGTGTACTTCTGGAGTGCTACAATAGCGACCAGCTCGCGGTCGTTGACATACCGGGTGGGTGTTCTTCTTCTCGTTGCAGGCTCTTGGTCGTCACGCTATCGCGGTGGCTCCGGCTGCGATAGCTCCTCTCGCTTCGTGGAGATGATGCCATTTCTGAAATCAAAATAACAAAAGTGGAAGAAAGCGTCCTTTCGCACAATCACTAATACACAGTCTTTTCTTATGCGCATGCAAATACGCATAAGTTGCTGGGCATGGCGCCTCGTCCGTAGGTCGAGGTTTCGTCTGGTTGGCCCTCATGGCGGTGAGATCGCCTTGCAGACCTTCAATGGTGTACTTCTGGAGTGCTACAATAGCGACCAGCTCGCGGTCGTTGACATACCGGGTGGGTGTTCTTCTTCTCGTTGCAGGCTCTTGGTCGTCACGCTATCGCGGTGGCTCTGGCTGCGATAGCTCCTCTCGCTTCGTGGAGATGATGCCATTTCTGAAATCAAAATAACAAAAATTGAAAGAAAGCGTCCTTTCGCACAATCACTAATACACAGTCTTTTCTTATGCGCATGCAAATACGCATAGGTTGCTGTGCATGGCGCCTCGTCCGTAGGTCGAGGTTTCGTCTGGTTGGCCCTCATGGCGGTGAGATCGCCTTGCAGACCTTCAATGGTGTACTTCTGGAGTGCTACAATAGCGACCAGCTCGCGGTCGTTGACATACCGGGTGGGTGTTCTTCTTCTCGTTGCAGGCTCTTGGTCGTCACGCTATCGCGGTGGCTCCGGCTGCGATAGCTCCTCTCGCTTCGTGGAGATGATGCCATTTCTGAAATCAAAATAACAAAAGTGGAAGAAAGCGTCCTTTCGCACAATCACTAATACACAGTCTTTTCTTATGCGCATGCAAATACGCATAAGTTGCTGGGCATGGCGCCTCGTCCGTAGGTCGAGGTTTCGTCTGGTTGGCCCTCATGGCGGTGAGATCGCCTTGCAGACCTTCAATGGTGTACTTCTGGAGTGCTACAATAGCGACCAGCTCGCGGTCGTTGACATACCGGGTGGGTGTTCTTCTTCTCGTTGCAGGCTCTTGGTCGTCACGCTATCGCGGTGGCTCTGGCTGCGATAGCTCCTCTCGCTTCGTGGAGATGATGCCATTTCTGAAATCAAAATAACAAAAATTGAAAGAAAGCGTCCTTTCGCACAATCACTAATACACAGTCTTTTCTTATGCGCATGCAAATACGCATAGGTTGCTGTGCATGGCGCCTCGTCCGTAGGTCGAGGTTTCGTCTGGTTGGCCCTCATGGCGGTGAGATCGCCTTGCAGACCTTCAATGGTGTACTTCTGGAGTGCTACAATAGCGACCAGCTCGCGGTCGTTGACATACCGGGTGGGTGTTCTTCTTCTCGTTGCAGGCTCTTGGTCGTCACGCTATCGCGGTGGCTCCGGCTGCGATAGCTCCTCTCGCTTCGTGGAGATGATGCCATGTCTGAAATCAAAATAACAAAAATGGAAGAAAGCGTCCTTTCGCACAATCACTAATACACAGTCTTTTCTTATGCGCATGCAAATACGCATAAGTTGCTGGGCATGGCGCCTCGTCCGTAGGTCGAGGTTTCGTCTGGTTGGCCCTCATGGCGGTGAGATCGCCTTGCAGACCTTCAATGGTGTACTTCTGGAGTGCTACAATAGCGACCAGCTCGCGGTCGTTGACATACCGGGTGGGTGTTCTTCTTCTCGTTGCAGGCTCTTGGTCGTCACGCTATCGCGGTGGCTCCGGCTGCGATAGCTCCTCTCGCTTCGTGGAGATGATGCCATTTCTGAAATCAAAATAACAAAAGTGGAAGAAAGCGTCCTTTCGCACAATCACTAATACACAGTCTTTTCTTATGCGCATGCAAATACGCATAAGTTGCTGGGCATGGCGCCTCGTCCGTAGGTCGAGGTTTCGTCTGGTTGGCCCTCATGGCGGTGAGATCGCCTTGCAGACCTTCAATGGTGTACTTCTGGAGTGCTACAATAGCGACCAGCTCGCGGTCGTTGACATACCGGGTGGGTGTTCTTCTTCTCGTTGCAGGCTCTTGGTCGTCACGCTATCGCGGTGGCTCCGGCTGCGATAGCTCCTCTCGCTTCGTGGAGATGATGCCATGTCTGAAATCAAAATAACAAAAATGGAAGAAAGCGTCCTTTCGCACAATCACTAATACACAGTCTTTTCTTATGCGCATGCAAATACGCATAAGTTGCTGGGCATGGCGCCTCGTCCGTAGGTCGAGGTTTCGTCTGGTTGGCCCTCATGGCGGTGAGATCGCCTTGCAGACCTTCAATGGTGTACTTCTGGAGTGCTACAATAGCGACCAGCTCGCGGTCGTTGACATACCGGGTGGGTGTTCTTCTTCTCGTTGCAGGCTCTTGGTCGTCACGCTATCGCGGTGGCTCCGGCTGCGATAGCTCCTCTCGCTTCGTGGAGATGATGCCATTTCTGAAATCAAAATAACAAAAGTGGAAGAAAGCGTCCTTTCGCACAATCACTAATACACAGTCTTTTCTTATGCGCATGCAAATACGCATAAGTTGCTGGGCATGGCGCCTCGTCCGTAGGTCGAGGTTTCGTCTGGTTGGCCCTCATGGCGGTGAGATCGCCTTGCAGACCTTCAATGGTGTACTTCTGGAGTGCTACAATAGCGACCAGCTCGCGGTCGTTGACATACCGGGTGGGTGTTCTTCTTCTCGTTGCAGGCTCTTGGTCGTCACGCTATCGCGGTGGCTCCGGCTGCGATAGCTCCTCTCGCTTCGTGGAGATGATGCCATGTCTGAAATCAAAATAACAAAAATGGAAGAAAGCGTCCTTTCGCACAATCACTAATACACAGTCTTTTCTTATGCGCATGCAAATACGCATAAGTTGCTGGGCATGGCGCCTCGTCCGTAGGTCGAGGTTTCGTCTGGTTGGCCCTCATGGCGGTGAGATCGCCTTGCAGACCTTCAATGGTGTACTTCTGGAGTGCTACAATAGCGACCAGCTCGCGGTCGTTGACATACCGGGTGGGTGTTCTTCTTCTCGTTGCAGGCTCTTGGTCGTCACGCTATCGCGGTGGCTCTGGCTGCGATAGCTCCTCTCGCTTCGTGGAGATGATGCCATTTCTGAAATCAAAATAACAAAAATTGAAAGAAAGCGTCCTTTCGCACAATCACTAATACACAGTCTTTTCTTATGCGCATGCAAATACGCATAGGTTGCTGTGCATGGCGCCTCGTCCGTAGGTCGAGGTTTCGTCTGGTTGGCCCTCATGGCGGTGAGAGCGTCTTGCAGATCTTCAATGGTGTACTTCTGGAGTGCTACAATAGCGACCAGCTCGGGGTCGTTGACATACCGGGTGGGTGTTCTTCTCGTTGCAGGCTCTTGGTCGTCACGCTATCGCGGTGGCTCCGGCTGCGATAGCTCCTCTCGCTTCGTGGAGATGATGCCATTTCTGAAATCAAAATAACAAAAAATGGAGGAAAGCGTCCTTTCGCACAATCACTAATACACTGTACAGTGTATATCGATCCTTCACATTTTTAGAATCGAAAAGTCCTTTTTTTCTTGACATTCACCATCATTTCGACAAAAAACAGTAGCAAAGTAATCATTTATTTCATTTTGTTTTGAAGGTGATCAGGAATTACATGGTCAGCCGAACTGTACTTTTTACAGCTGTAGTAGTTTCAAAAGCATCACGTTACATTTCTAAAGCATCAATAATTGTAAATTCAAACTGTCAGGTGTAATTTATACCAGTTTGAATTTATAATTGAGGCTTTAGAAATTCAATTTGATCCTTTTGAAACTACTACTGGAAATGGTATAGTAACTATCAAGGATTTGAATGCTTTAAAAAATGAAGAACTTTTATTTGCATAGGGATGTTGTAAATTTGCAAATTTTTCTCTGCATGTAGAAGCCAATGCGAAATTTCTTAGATTTTTATAATTTTCCCAAATTTCCACTGTCCTGTTACGTTTGCACTTTCAGCTTGCTTTGTCTCGTTCTTCAAGTATCTTTTTCAAATTTGGTGTAAGCCAAGGTGATTTAGGTTTTGTTACACGAATTCTATGGAGAGGCGCACATTTATCAAATAAAATGTTGTTAAACTGCTTTACACAACATGTTAAGGTTCAGGTTTAGGTTAAGATTACTGGCTTTGAGTGGTTGAAAGCTAAACTCCGCCCATCTATGTACTATGTGTACTTTGAAATAAAGACGTTCAACCTAACCTAACCCAACTCGCACACTCGAGAGTGTCCTTTGCATACTGGCGATGGAAGCATAGACCTACAAATCTAGATTAAAAACTAGGCCATCTCGAATGTTTGCAATAATACCTCAATTCATTAATATCAGCGTTTTCAAAACATGTTGTTTGGAATATACCTAATTAGGGAACACCTGTTCACTAGCATATTAACAATGACATATATGCGGTGTTTTCGTCATGGTAATGTTTAAATAATAAACGCAATAAGTGCTACTCGCTGAATGATATCATATGATACGGGACAAAAGCATGCGACTGACTGACTAAATATGTATAATAGGAAATGAGTCTCAACAAAGCTATAATTTATTGCTGTTTTTCATAGAGACTAGTTATAAACAAACGTGACCATTTTTAATTTTCATAAATGGATCAGTTGCGTCAAGTCGTTCGACTCGGTACGTAAGAATAATAATCGTGGGCTGATTGCACCAACTAGGTAACTTCTTCACCGTTGTTTTGAGTTATTAGAGAAAACAGTTTATCGTACCTTTCCCTTGATTGATTCTGTAAAAACTAATTGTTATTAATTTGTTCTACTAACTATATGGAATGAAGTATCCTAGATACGTGAATTTAGTAAAACATAAATTGATGAAAAAAATTTATTGATCAAAATTTTTTAAATAAATCAAGCTATCCACTTTTAACATTCAAACTAGAATACGTAACTGAAAAATATCCAAATATATAACTGATAGTTTACAGAAATACAATACAAAGGAATTAAAACATGTGAGTCAATTCTCTTCTTCTGCCTCTTGCACCTTCCCATGCTGTTTAAAACTAGGTGCATCAAATGATTCTTTACAAAAATACTGAAATGGTGTATCTTTTGTGACCTTGAACCAGCAGATTTTCTGGAATAATATTTTTTCATTATAAATGTTGTTTTTTGCATATTGAGTTGCATATCTGCAAACGTCTTCTAATTGAAACTATCGTCACTTTGTACATCGATCACACTATAGGGCTTATCACCTTTCTTGCGGGCACTTCTTGCAATTACCTTCCAGTCACCTGGCCACAAAGCTTTTCCAACACGCTTAAATTCAGTATTAATTGTGGCAAATCGCACTCCATTTCACTGTGGCCTGATACCAGAAATTTAAGCTCTATAACCTTTATGTTTTCAATGCTTTGCACCGCATGCGTACACATAGCAACCATGTACTTATTCAGGTTTTGTCCACCGCAACGATCACTGAAACATCTCACCTCTTCAACAGTGTTTGGAAGGGACTTAAAATATTGATAAACATAGTTGCTATTTCGCAGCTACCTCTACCACTTTGATCCTCATGCCACATGTAACAATCACCTTGCTTGGTGGACATTATAAATTGTAAAGTTGTAAGTAGACAACCTTTGTTTATAGAACAAGGCATTATTTGTTGGGTCACTTGGACTTACAATAACACCTGTTGTAGGTCAAAGTTGCAGCTTATCACTTTACCATTGCTTGCAGTTGCATTATCTCTGTCATCTATTTTCTGCTGTCGAGCTAACTCTTTGCTTTTCTGATGATCTATGTAGTTTTGCTTAAATTCCTCGCTTGGACTGGTAATGTCGTTATAAGCAACACATATCCTACATTGATCTTTTCGTGGTCGGTGGAAGCCAAAAGTTATTAAATTCAAATTCAAATTCAAAAATATATTACGGGACATGCCCAATCCAACAATGTACAATAAAAAACATTTTGGGAATTACGTATCCATACAACAAATTCATGCACCTAAATGTATATTAAAAAAATAAATAATAACAAAACAATATGTATAGTTAAAACAAAAATACTAGCGTTCACTTACAACGCCTAATCCTAAAACATCTGTTCTTGGAATGATCTTTCTCATGTATTGAGATGCCTCAGTTTTTTAAGCTCGAACTTGAGTCTTTCCTTCGAGATATTAAATAGGTCACCAGAATACTCATTGGCATGTCTCATGATCCGATTGATTGACGAATTTTGACCATATGTTGTGCGGTGTTGCTGAAGCTGGAAGACAGTATTTCCTCTTAGCTGTCGAGGAGGGACATGAAAGGTGAACTGAGCCAGAATCCCAGGGCTATCAACTAAACCATGAATTACTCCGTGACTGAACATAACGTCAAAATTCGCTCTTCGTCTAGAAAGACTCTGAATATTTAAATCATTTTCGATTACAGTATAATCAATTGTTGAGCCAGGTATACCCAATTTGAATGCAATATACCTTAGGAATTTGTGTTGTACAGACTCTAGTTTGTTAATATATTTGAAAAAACATGGGCTCCAAATTACTGTATTGCCTTCAAGTTGAGAACGAACCAATGAAAAATATAAAATTTTTATACTGACCAGGTCATAGAAATCTCGAGTGTTCCTCTTAATAAACCCCAACATTTTTAAGGCCTTATTGCATGATGCCTGTATGTGCTCGTAGAATGTTAGTCTAGAGTCAAAAAGTATACCCAGATCTTTGACTATATGAACCTTTTCAATGAGGTGATTATTAATATAATAACTGTTAGGGGATAATGATTTAGATCTAGTGAAATGAATGTACTTGCACTTTTCCACATTTAGGTTTAAGTTGTTATTAATGCACCATATAAAAAATCGGGTTATGTCAGATTGAAGCTCTTTAACATCAATAGGATTTCTTATCACCGAAAATATCTTTAAATCATCTGCAAAGAGTTGAAATTTAGATTTTTGAAAGCATCCAGAGATATCATTTATAAAAATGTTGAAAAGCAGGGGCGCAAGATGAGCTCCCTGCGGAACACCTGATGTAACTGGGATTACTGATGAAAGACTACCGTTCACGCAGACAGCCTGTCTTCTGTCAGTGAGATAGGATATCAGCCAATCAAGAAGCTTTCCATGTATTCCATAGGCTTTAAGTTTGATAATTAGAATTCCCAGATCCACACTATCAAACGCCTTGGAGAAGTCATTGTAGATACAGTCGACCGAATCACCATTCTCCAAGGCACTTGAGATGCAGTCTGTGTAAAGTAAGAGATTTGTGGCTACTGATCTACCTTGAGAAAATCCATGCTGTTCACAGACAATCGTATTTTTGAAACAAAATGTTAGGTAGTCGTTTACAAGTGATTCAAATAATTTAGGTATTAAACTGATTTTACTAATGGGTCGATAGTTCAGGACAGAGCTTTTGTCACCAGAATTTTTGAAAACAGGCACAACATAAGCCATTTTCCATGAGTTTGGGAAAATGCCCACCGATAGAGATTTGTTGAAAAGAAGCCAAAGTGGCCTTGATAAAGAGAATGCTAGGTTTTTTAGAAAAAATGGTGCAATGCCGTCAGGGCCAGGGCCTTTGTTCAAGTCAATATTTGAAAGTTTATTATAGACATCTGAGATTTTAATATGATACGAATTCAGATTGACGTCATTCACAACTTTATAAGTCGTGACATTATGCACTGCTCTCCAGTTAGTTGATATCCGGTATACTGAAGAAAAGTGGATTGCAAACAATTCGGCTATACCAGCACAGTCACTAGATGAAAGATCATTCAAGAACATGACATTGGGGAGGTCACCATCATTGTACTTTTCACGGATATATTTCCAGAACATTTTTGGATTATCCTTGATATTACGTTGGACTCTTGAAATATAGACTTTATAACAGTGCTTTGATTGAGCGTTGCAAAGAGCTCTTAACTCGCTGAAGGCTTGATAGTCCAGAGGTGACAAGGTTAATTTAAATCGTCTATGGGCCTCTCTCTTTCTGATAATATTTCGTCGCAACTCATAGTCAAACCAAGGCGGAAAACGTGACTTGCTACATACTTTTTTTTTGGGCACAAAAATTTCAATGCAAGAATTAAGAATGCTATACAACTTGTCGACATCATTATCAATATCAGAGTTAAAAAGTTCATCAAAATTGACTGCCAAGAGACAGCTATTAATAGCATCATAATTACATTTTTTAAAATCATATTCATAGTATTCATATTTAACCGAACCTATACTGCAATATGACCCAATATTTACAGAAAGTGCAGGATGATGACTGTCACAAGGAAGCAAGGGAGTATCAACACAAACTACATCACAGTGAGAGACATTGGAAAAAATTAAGTCTAGAGTTACATTATTAGCATTTGAATTAAAGTTAAGTTGCTGAACATTGATGTAAGACATCATTTGCATTATTATCTCGACCTTTGGACCATTGGGACAATTACTATTAACAAATAAACCATATTCATCAAGTACATTCCATTGGGCTTTAGGAAGATTGTAGTCACCAAGAATGAATATCTTGGCATCACAATAGGTATCAAAAAGCTCTTCAACATTATTACGATGACACTGGTAATCATCAATTGTGGAGTTGGGAGGAAAATACACAACACAGAACAAAAATTGACAATCATGTATGGATACTAAACACCAGAGTTCTTCATAATTGCTATTAATGTGAGAGATTTCAAGTTTTCTTGCAGTGAAAGTATTTGAAACAGCAAGAAGCACACCACCTCCTCTTGATTTTCCTGTAGTGGCACTATTTCTATCATTTCGAAGGACATGATAGCCTTTACAACAAACTTCGCTATCATAGAATTGAGAATTAAGCCATGTTTCACTAATAGCAATAATAGAGTAGTTATTAAGGCCAATATTGTTGACAAAATCAGTTAGTTTGGTTCTGATACCCCTCACATTTTGGTAATAAATAGTTAAAGGGGACGACTGACTTGCTGCCCCAAAGGAAAATTTCTGTGGATGTTGTTAGCTTCATGGGAGAATTCTCTTCGAAAATTAAATCTTCTATATACAATACCTTTAGGCCAGAATTTAGCGCTATATAGCTTATCATAGAAATCCATTGACACGCCTACTTTGAACGATTTATTATCACCTTTAGAGGGGAGCTCCTCTACGGAGAAGTCAGCTTCGCTCAACTCTGCTCTAGTTTTTATCCATTCCGACACCATAGCTGTAGTAACTGTTCGGGCAGCCCTTCCCAAGTAAAGCCACATTCTTCTGGGCGTTCCAACAAAACCCTGTATATTCTCTGCTGTTCCTGTCTGCACTACCCTCGAAAACACTTTGCGCGAGGAGGCAGGTGCAACAGGAAGGTTATTTGCTGTAAGAGCTGCATTCACAGAACTTTTCACTACAGTTTCTCCTACTACACTTGAAACGTCCACAACACTGGTTCCAGCTACAGATTCAGGCTGCTGTATGTCCCTATGTCGCCTTTTTCTATGCACAACTGTTGTGAAACCATCACTGCCTACATGATTCTTCTCACTTAAAGATGTGGTAACTCCATTCAGCGCTAAGCTGCTCAGGGGATGCACAAGCGTTGATACTTAAGGGCTCAACACTGTTTATTGGGGTATTGTACATTCCTCCACTATTTAATGAAACTATGTTGCTGTTGTTTTGCTGGGACACTGGTTCAGGAGTTTTTTTCAGCATCTTAGACACTTTATCCTCAAACTCAGAGAATAAGGCCTGAAACTTACTATTTAATTTATCATACAGTGTGTTATATAAGGCACAATACATTTGATCATCAGTGTGCATCCTTGCACTTTTTTCAGCATTATTGCTATGCTGTGGCACGTTTTTTTCCATCTGAGACAATTTTTCGTTCAGCTTTTTAATATCCTCCTGATATGCCTTGCTTTCTAGAGTTTTAGCTCCAAGTTGTTTCTTCAAAGTTTCATATTCATTCAGTTGTTGTTTCAGTATGTATATTTCTTCTTCATAGCCCTCTATTTTTGAGCTAATATCAACGTTGTAACGCCTAAGATCAGTCATTTCTTTATTAAGTTGATCTATGAGCTTACGTTGTTCATTAATTTTATTTACATAACCCCTTTCAGCATCGTTCACTTCATCTTCCATATCTGTAGTTCTCCTTTGCAATTTCTGGATATACTCATCTTTCTCTTTATCTGTTCTTACAAGTTCTTCAATTTGAGTTTCGTATGACAAAAGCTTCTCTTGTGCCTCTATTTTCAGTTTTTCCAACAACCCATACTGTTTTTGATTCTCACTATAAATTTTGTTTATTTTCTCCTCTGAAGACTTTTTACTATCTGCACACTTCTCAGAACATAATATAGTATTTTTCCCTACTTCAGTTACATTTTTCTTTCTTTCAATGCAGCTTTTATGGAAAACTGAGTAACATTCAATACAAATTACATTTGTCAGTTCCTTTTTACAACATCTGAACTGGTTCTCCATATCCTTATACTTGGCTTGAGCCTCCCTGTATGTTTGTCCACAAAGCCAAGTAAAGGAATGTGCCACCTCCACAAAAAAGATTCAGTTTTTTGTATAGACCAGTGCTCCCATTTTCAACTGTTTTCACCAAATAAAATCGGTTTTCGGCAGATCAAAAACTGGACACATGGCAGCTAGACTTTTACACCGAATTCCTTGATCACAATACAATCCGCTGTACAAATTTCAACAAATTTGCGTCACGTTTTCTATACACTTTCGGCGAAAAACACTGAGAGCACGAATTGCACGTGTATGTGTTGTTGAGTTGACTTATTTATTTTATATTTATTATAAAAAAGTAAAAGTTTTTTAGATTTTCTTGTTTTTATTTTTTTTGTGTTTTTTTTTGCGATCTAAATAGGCTACAGGTTAATATCGAGCTTTCTATAAAATAGCAAGATACGCTCGATAATACCGTATAAAACAGTAACGTATAAAACATTAATTTACATGTATATTTCACTGTAACAACATTGTAAACTTTTTCTCAAATCCAGTAAAACTTTTTGTTGTTAGTGTTAAGGGGACTAATCAAGAACAGTCAAGTTCAATAAGAAAATAGAGTTTATACTAAAACTCAAAACAAAACATACAATATTTATACATTAAACAAAAAAAAGATAAAATACAAAACTGAAAACAAACATATCTTAAACCATTATTTTTTAACAAAAGTGTAGTAGGTACAGAATCTAATAGGAACTAAAATTCATCAGAGTCTACAGTGTCCTCCATTTTGACTGCATAATAAACATGGACTAGTTTCTTTGAAGTCCTTGGACTAAGCCCGTTTCTTACTTTTTTGTGAACATAGGACCAGTTACTATATACGCGCTCCAACTGTGCGGATGATGCAGGAACTGATAATAGTTTTTTGGCCAGAGAAGTTAAATTTGGTGCTTTCTGTTTAGCATAAGCCCAATACAAGAGAGGTTTGAGTCCTTTCTTATTTAGCGTTTCAAATATGCCAGCGTTTTCTTTAAAATTTTATAACTCCTCCAACTCATCTGCATCTAAATTTAATAGTAGGAAATCGTTGACTTTTATAACTTTATCCTCATCCAATAGTTTTCCACGGTATTTAGGGTGAAGATGATGTGCTACTAAAACTTCATCTTTCAATGCATAATATCTACGTTTTTTCAAACATTTTTCAGCATCTGTGTAGCCAAGTGGTAGTTTCAAATTCATCCATGCCTCAGCACTTTAGCAGGATCGGCAATGCTTGATGTTGCTTTTTGACATATGTTTATCATTTCACAAATTGGGTTAAGCAGTTTAACACACTCATCTGTTTTCAGTTTCTGCTATTACTTTTTGTATATGGCAAATTTTTTAAGAGGCAAACAGAGGAGCCTCGATTTGAACACGAAAGCGTTTCCGACTACTGCCACCAATTCTGAGAATTCTATGCTCCATATTTGGAAAATTGAAATGTTCAAAGACAGAAGTACTTTAGTAGGTAATTCTTTAATTAAATTGATCACTTGCTGATGGTTCATCATGCCTATGTAGGCAGCAGATTGCGATATGGTGTGTGTTTCTGGGGTATGAGTGCGTTGTCAGATGATGTATTCATGGCTCAGAAAAGGGTACTAAGATGTATGATAGGTTTATCTCGAAGCCAGTCATGCAGAAATGCATTTAAAACTTTTTCTATTTTACCGTTGCCTTGTCTATTAATTTTAGAAATGTGTGTGTATGTGTTTAAAAACAGGAAATTATAAGTCAATAAGTGATATACATAATCAAAATACGCGACAAAGAAACAATATATATGTACCATATCGAAAATACAGAATAGGAAGTAATGCACCTGATTGTTTAGGGCTAAAATTATATAATGCATTACCTGAAAATTGCAAATCCAGTCGTAATTTGAATTTGTTTGTGAAATCTGTAAAAACTTTTTTATTAGAACATTGCTTTTATACTATTGAGGAAGTTTTAGACGGGTGACATTTAAATACTCCATATTACTAATTTTATTGTGTTGTTTGTTTTATTGTTTCATTGTTTAGTCCACTTTATTTATGACCACTCTGATACGATTTGTGAAAATTGTCCTTCGGAGAATAAATATATATATTTTTTTTAAACAAAAAAGTGCAGCCCGGGCTCCGACACACCGAGCTGCTGTTCCATTACCCAATGACTACTCCTCACACCGTGAGGTGAGCAATCACTGGGTCCGCGAATCGTGCGCCCTAAGTAGACGAAGGGACCCAAGGATGACTGCCTTCTGCATTCTGGCGGCTAAGATGTGCGCCGCCGCACGGCACACCGGTATTTTGCGCAGTGCAGAGAGCAGCGTATTCCTCATTCCACCTAGGGATCCAATGACCATAACCAGCAGACTTACAGTGTAGTCTGGCCAGAGCCTGCGAGGTTGACCGAGCAACTCCTGATATTTGGTCCGCTTTTCCTCCTCCTTAGAGACGATGTTCACCTCGGCAGGCGCCGAAAACTCAATAACGAACATCGTCTTCTGTTGGTGGTCGAGAAGGACTATGTCGGGCTTGTTTGCCTGTACAAGCTCGAGCGTGGGGAACGAGTAGTTCCAGTAAATCCGACATCTCTCGTTCTCCACAACGGACTCTATATCCCCTGGAGCGTATGGCCGCACCGGTGTCTCATCGATACCGTATTATTATTAGATTCACAAACACAAAATTGCAGCCCGGGCTCCGACACACCGAGCTGCTGTTCCATTACCCAATGACTACTCCTCACACCGTGAGGTGAGCAATCACTGGGTCCGCGAATCGTGCGCCCTAAGTAGACGAAGGGACCCAAGGATGACTGCCTTCTGCATTCTGGCGGCTAAGATGTGCGCCGCCGCACGGCACACCGGTATTTTGCGCAGTGCAGAGAGCAGCGTATTCCTCATTCCACCTAGGGATCCAATGACCATAACCAGCAGACTTACAGTGTAGTCTGGCCAGAGCCTGCGAGGTTGACCGAGCAACTCCTGATATTTGGTCCGCTTTTCCTCCTCCTTAGAGACGATGTTCACCACGGCAGGCGCAGAAAACTCAATAACGAACATCGTCTTCTGTTCCTTTCAAGCCGTAATTTCGTAGACGTCACTGTACCGTCGAAACAGATACTGGTGAACTTGTCCTCTTGTATTGACGTAGTTTTAGGCCCCCCAGAACGATGACGACTCTGATTACACCCTGTTTCGCTCTTTCTTTGTAACGCTCTCATGACTGCATTTTTAGAAACATTACATTTAGAAGCAATTTTTCGCGTTGAATAACCTTGTTCGTATAGTGCCACAATGACTGCTCGTGTCTCTACACTCAGCTCTGCTTTTCGACCCATTTCTCTACGAATGAAACATGAAATATATAGTTTTATTTACATTTTTATAATGAGATGATATTTTTCGAATTACGTTAATTTACATTAAAATTTTTGTCGAATACTTATGATTTTAAATACGATAAATGTTCTACTCGCCTTTTTGCAAAGAAAAATGTAACAGACAATTGGAAATATAACTCTTGGAGTCAGTTTTTGCAGCACAAGGATGTTACGCGTAATAGACTCTAGACGCATCGATAGAATGCAACAAGTCATAACTCGTTTATGCACGATCTACGCGTCTCCCAAGGACGCCCTCCCCACTTTGACACCCTCTGACCAGTAGCAAAAAGCACGCGCTTGACAAAATCCACTGAGTAGCCGACTTAATTGTGTAGAATTCAAAAATAAAGCAAGTGGACCCAAACTTTTTACCGGTAGTATTACAGTTCCAAATTGTATGTATAAAATGTACAAGCATCAGCTAAATTATACATTTTCAAACCATATTTGGCCGGTATGTATTGTTTGAAACTGCAACGGCCCTTGAAGGGTATTAGCATCTCATCAATGGTCATTCTCCACGAGAATAATTAAATTTACATTGGCCAAAAAACATCTCAAAGATTTGTCTTATAGGGGCCATCTTATCAACAGACTGCCTAATTAATCTGGTACTTAGTGAATCAAATCTGAGGCCCCTCAAGAGAAATAAAAATCTAGTTACGCTCATGCTCCTACGTACAAAGTCTATACCGCTTCCATCACCATAGGCGCGAAATGTCATTAACAAACCTTTTTTACTCTACTTTTTTCTCGTCTGAATGAGCCTTTAAGACTTTCCATTTTCTTTTTCAATTCTGAACCTCTACAAATTAATAAAAATTAACGATTTCAATACAAAAAAAATGCAGACAGCTTATTCAAAATGTGTAAAAATTATAATATAAATATTTTATACACTGAAACGAACGATTAACAACATATTAGATAGGCTTTTATGATACCATGATACCTCATTGAGAATTAAACTGAAGGTTCACAAATAATAATAGACTTTTGTACTTGTAGCTATCTTAAAACAATATGATACTATTATCTATATAAACCGTTAAGATTCCAGGCTCAAATTATTATTCTTTATATGTTGTTGTATACTATCCAGTTTTTGCTCCATAGTCTTTTTAGTGGTTACCTTCTGCACGCATTTCGCCTATATTACGTACAATATAAAGCATATCGATACAGTTGTCAATGTTAAATACTCAAAGATTTATGTGGTATTTACTTGAATAAATCTAAGTACGACAGCTGTGAAGCTCGATACATACCAGCCATAAGCAAAATACCAATGAATGCCTTGATTTCTATTATACTGATCTCTAGTGCATCCCTTTCTCTGGAGAACTGATCCTTGATTCACAGAATATTATACTCATTCGTTTTATTTGTAATTATTTGTTACATTTCATCCGTTATGAAGCATTGAAATGACATTTTAATAATTTGAAAGACCCTCCTTTAAAAAAATGCACTAAAGTGCCTTGGCAAGTGCCATTAAAAGTTGGCGCATTTAACCAGGATTTCAAAATTGTACAATACTTGTTAGTTTCATACTAAAAAAAAACGAGTAGAAAAATAAAAACCTCAAGTAACCCGATTTTAGCTAACCCATTTCACTCAGGTCAGATGTTCTTTATTCGCACAAGGTTCTGGTAGGTTCTTAATTTTACGGCAAAATGATTTGAGAAATGGATAATAAACATATCTGCTATGAGTAAGCGAGACAGATAGTGACGCTACTTTTAGCAAAGTCAACAAAAATAAGTAAAATTAATAAAATAATGAAAAATTTTGACCTGAGTTAAACGAGTTAGCAAAACTCGGGTTACTTAAGGTTTTCCTATATGCGTACCCGCCATAATAAATGGTACCGATCGAGGCGGCTTGGATTGGAAGATCTGCTAGGCATTTGTACCTAAAGCCGGCCCCACACGTTGCGTCTAACGTTGGATCCAACGTTTGATACACCGTTGGATGGAACGTTCGACACATTAAACTTTGGCAAGTGTGCGATGTGCATGTGCGGGTGTGTAGGTGGGTGTGTGCGGGTGTGTGTGCGCGCGCGCGTGGAATAAATAATGCGACAAATTAATAAAAATTAACGTTTTCAATACAAAAACCAATGCAGACAGCTTATTCAAAATGTGTAAAAATTATAACATAAATATTTTATACACTAAAACGAACGATTAATAACATATTAGACAGGCTTTTATGATACCTCATTGAGAATTAAACTGAAGGTTCACAAATAATAATAGACTTTTGTACTTGTAGCTATCTTAAAACAATATGATACTATTATCTATATAAACCGTTGAGATTCCAGACTCAAATTATTATTCTTTATATGTTGTTGTATACTATCCAGTTTTTGCTCCATAGTTTTTTTAGTGGTTACCTTCTGCACGCATTTCGCCTATATTACGTACAATATAAACCATCTTAGTACAGTTGTCAAAATCAAATAATATATTTAATCATATGAAAAGCATATCGATACAGTTGTAAATGTTAAATAATCAGAGATTTATGTGGTATTTACTTGAATAAATCTAAGCACGACAGGTGTGAAGCTCGATAAATACCAGCCATAAGCAAAATACCAATGAATGCCTTGATTTCTATTATACTGATCTCTAGTGCATCCCTTTCTCTGGAGAAGTGATCCTTGATTCACAGAATAATTATACTCATTCGTTTTATTTGTAATTATTTGTAATATTTCGTCCGTTATGAAGCATTGAAATGACATTTTTATAGTTTGTCAAATTTGAAAGACCCTCCTTTAAAAAAATGCACTACAGTGCCTTGGCAAGTGCCATTAAAAGTTGGCGCATTTAACCAAGATTTCAAAATGGTACAATACTTGTTAGTTACATACTAAAAAAAGCGAGTAAAAAAATAAAAACCTCAAGTAACCCGATTTTTGCTAACCCATTTCACTCAGGTCAGATGTTCTTTATTCGCACAAGCTTCTGGTAGGTTCTTAATTTTACGGCAAAGTGATTTGAGAAATGGATAATAAACATATCTGCTATGAGTGAGCGAGACAGATAGTGACGCTACTTTTAGCAAAGTCAACAAAAATAAGTAAAATTAATAAAATAATGAAAAATTTTGACCTGAGTGAAACGAGTTAGCAAAAATCGGGTTACTTAAAGTTTTCCTATATGCGTACCCGCCATAATAAATGGTACCGATCGTGGCGGCTTGGATTGGAAGATCTGCTAGGCATTTGTACCTAAAGCCGGCCCCACACGTTGTGTCTAACGTTGTATCCAACGTTTGATACACCGTTGGATGGAACGTTCGACACATTAAACTTTGGCAAGTGTGCGATGTGCATGTGCGGGTGTGTAGGTGGGTGTGTGCGCGCGCGTGCGCGTGGAATAAATAGTGCGACAAATTAATAAAAATTAATGTTTTCAATACAAAAAACAATGCAGACAGCTTATTCAAAATGTATAAAAATTATAATATAAATATTTTATACACTAAAACGAACGATTAATAACATATTAGATAGGCTTTTATGAAACCTCATTGAAAATTAAACTGAAGGTTCACAAATAATAATAGACTTTTGTACTTGTAGCTATCTTAAAATAATATGATACTATTATCTGTATAAACCGTTAAGATTCCAGGCTCAAATTATTATTCTTTATATGTTGTTGTATACTATCCAGTTTTCGCTCCATAGTCTTTTTAGTGGTTACCTTCTGCACGCATTTCGCCTATATTACGTACAATATAAAGCATCTTAGTACAGTTGTCAATGTTAAATAATCAAAGATTTATGTGGTATTCACTTGAATAAATCTAAGTATGACAGGTGTGAAGCTCGATACATACCAGCCATAAGCAAAATACCAATGTATGCCTTGATTTCTATTATACTGATCTCTAGTGAATCCCTTTCTCTGGAGAACTGATCCTTGATTCACAGAATATTATACTCATTCGTTTTATTTGTAATTATTTGTAACATTGCATCCGTTATGAAGCATTGAAATGACATTTTTATAATTTGAAAGACCCTCCTTTAAAAAAATGCACTACAGTGCCTTGGCAAGTGCCATTAAAAGTTGGCGCATTTAACCAGGATTTCAAAATGGTACAATACTTGTTAGTTGCATACTAAAAAAAAAACGAGTAAAAAAATGAAAACCTCAAGTAACCCGATTTTTGCTAACCCATTTCACTCAGGTCAGATGTTCTTTATTCGCACAAGCTTCTGGTAGGTTCTTAATTTTACGGCAAAATGATTTGAGAAATGGATAATAAACATATCTGCTATGAGTGAGCGAGACAGATAGTGACGCTACTTCTAGCAAAGTCAACAAAAATAAGTAAAATTAATAAAATACTGAGAAATGTTGACCTGAGTGAAACGAGTTAGCAAAACTCGGGTTACTTAAGGTTTTCCTATATGCGTACCCGCTATAATAAATGGTACCGATCGAGGCGGCTTGGATTGGAAGATCTGCTAGGCATTTGTACCTAAAGCCGGCCCCACACGTCGCGTCTAACGTTGGATCCAACGTTTGATACACCGTTGGATGGAACGTTCGACACATTAAACTTTGTGTGTGGGGGTGTGGGTGTGCGCGCGCGTGGAATAAATAATGCGACAAATTAATAAAAATTAACGTTTTCAATACAAAAAACAATGCAGACAGCTTGTTCAAAATGTGTAAAAATTATAATATAAATATTTTATACACTAAAACGAACGATTAATAACATATTAGACAGGCTTTTATGATACCTCATTGAGAATTAAACTGAAGGTTCACAAATAATAATAGACTTTTGTACTTGTAGCTATCTTAAAACAATATGATACTATTATCTATATAAACCGTTGAGATTCCAGACTCAAATTATTATTCTTTATATGTTGTTGTATACTATCCAGTTTTTGCTCCATAGTTTTTTTAGTGGTTACCTTCTGCACGCATTTCGCCTATATTACGTACAATATAAAGCATCTTAGTACAGTTGTCAAAATCAAATAATATATTTAACCATATGAAAAGCATATCGATACAGTTGTAAATGTTAAATAATCAAAAATTTATGTGGTATTTACTTGAATAAATCTAAGCACGACAGGTGTGAAGCTCGATACATACCAGCCATAAGCAAAATACCAATGAATGCCTTGATTTCTATTATACTGATCTCTAGTGCATCCCTTTCTCTGGAGAACTGATCCTTGATTCACAGAATAATTATACTCATTCGTTTTATTTGTAATTATTTGTAATATTTCATCCGTTATGAAGCATTGAAATGACATTTTTATAGTTTGTCAAATTTGAAAGACCCTCCTTTAAAAAAATGCACTACAGTGCCTTGGCAAGTGCCATTAAAAGTTGGCGCATTTAACCAGGATTTTAAAATGGTACAATACTTGTTAGTTTCATACTAAAAAAAATAATCGAGGTAGTCAGGAAACACTGAAAATTGAATGCAATAATTTATATGTGCTAGATATTTTAGAATGAAAGGACAGCAAGCTATTAGATAATTAATGTGGATGCCATCGTCACCTATTGCAGTTGAAGCAATCGAAAAAAGAATTTTACCAATTTGGACCTCATCCACTACTTTAAATTTGAAATTGGAATTCACGTAATTAGCGTTATGTGCGTAATAGTTGAGGTCACCTTGTAAAACGTTTTGCGTAACAGAATTAATGAAATGATTGTTTATAGCATTTACATCCTTCCTATCAGGAGGTATAGAGTACTTTTCTTTATGCAGAATATTCAAGTAAGAAAATGCTTTCCACACCCCCTTTCTATTCGTTTTACTCACAAATTTTATATAAGCTTTTTTTTTCTCTACGTATTGCAGATGTCACACTATTTTTTCATATCCTTGTAGTTTTTCCATTGAGTAGGGTTTCTACTTCTTTTGAATTTAGCCAGAGCACTGTCCTGCAGTTGAATCATGCACTTGATATTATCAGTGATCCAAGGTTTATACGGTTTTTTTGAAAATACAAGTTTTCAATGGCGCATGCAAATTCATTAAAACAGAAATATTATCATTAAAAAATCTAACCTTGTCATCTGTCATATTTATCATAAATGTTATACCAACAAATGCTTCTCAGATGACCATCAAGGAGTTCAAGATCAATATTTTTTATATTCCTGTACGTAGAAACATTATGCGATTCATTTTTGTGAGAAATGAGAATGTCTGCTTATACTAATTCATGATCTGACATATTATATACAGGAATAGCACCAACTCGTGTAGCTTGTATATTCATAGTTTACTGAGGTCCTCTGCACAACTTATCATTATTTTCACATCACCCTTCACTGCAAAAACGTTTCCTCTACTGCTCCACACATTCCTCAGGGATGTCTTCTTTATTGCAGCCTCCATCAATTTAAGCTCCTCCTTGATTACTACACCAGTGCCCTTTAGTAGACGCTTGGAATTATAGATTTTATCTTTAATGTACAAACTCTTTAGTTTGACCAATACTCCTCTTGGACCCTTGGCTGATTTTTTCCAACTCGTTGACATAACAGGTTGTCATCCATCCCTAGATTTAATGACATTTTAGAATTCACTAACTTGAGAACTACTGCTGAAGTATTCTCTCCATCAGCTTCTTCTTCTTCCTTCATGTGCCGTATCAGGTCCTCCTGACGTTGGCGATCATTATGGCTAGAGCGGATCTATCTTCCGCCATACGGAACAGTTGCGCTGCACTGCGTATTTCCGTCCATTCTCGTATATTACGGCGCCAAGATTGTTGTCGTCTCCCAGGTCCCCTTCGACCGTCGATTTTGCCTTTCAATATTAGTTGTAGCAAGTGATATTTTTCACCTCTTGGTATGTGGCCCAAATATGCAATTTTACGACACTTAATGGTGGTCAACAATTGTCTCTCTGTATTCGCCCTACGTAAGACTTCTGTGTTTGTTACGTGGTCTATCCATGGAATGCGAAGCATTCTTCTGTGTAGCCACATCTCGAATGCTTCCAGGCGATTCATAGTTGATACTTTTAGAGTCCACGTTTCCATCGCATAAAGCAATACCGACCATACATAGCATCGAGTCATTTGTTGTCTCAATTTCAAATTCAAGTTGTTGTCGCAAAGTAATGATCGCATTCTGTAGAAACAAGCACGAGCCATCTCAATGCGACGTTTAATTTCGAGATCCGGGTCCAAGTTCTCCTTGATTATGCTTCCGAGATATTTAAATTGCTCGACTCGCTCAATTCGAGTTCCATGTAGTTGCAGGACTGCATCATCAAACGGTGAGCGACCAAAAACCATAAATTTAGTTTTTGACACATTTATGTTTAGATCATAAGTTTTTCCTGTCACGTTGATATTAGTCAGAAGTTCCTGCAGTCCCCCGAGAGAATCCGACACGATGACTTATCGTCTGCGTATCTTATTGTAGTCCAGGGTATTCCGTTTACTTTAACACCCAGATGTTGTGAGTTGGCTAATGCTTCTTTAAATACCTGATCTGAGTACAGATTAAATAACAAGGGTGACAATATGCACCCTTGTCGTACTCCTCGTTGTATGTATACATCTTCGGTAATAGAATGCCCCACTCTTATGTGTGCTTTTTGTTTCCAATATAGATTTTTTATAACACGAATGTCCTTTTCATCAACTCTGGCTTTGTAGAGCATATCTATTATTTTGTCATGTCGGACTCGGTCGAAAGCCTTTTCATAGTCAATGAAATAAGCAAAAACGTTAATTTCTCGCGTAATCACCATTTTTCGTAATTGCGTTTTCTCTCACTGGAAGATAACACCTTTAGGTGGACCTATTTTTGCAAGCTTTGTGATCCTAGCACTGGTATGTCTTCATTCTCACTCTCTTCACCAGAAGAATTCTTGTGTGTCGGATTGTACATCGATGGCACTTGCACGGTCCTCACAGTTCTCCTCATTTTCATCAGAAATTGAGTCGTCGGAGCCTTCATCAAAAAGTCGACGAAATTTTAATTGGATAACTAGTCGCGTGGGGTACAAATGTTCTTCGGCAGCACAAACACGCTGATACTGAAGCTAACAAGCTCCTATAAGATTACCTAAATACAGATATGTATAAAGTGTTGCATAAGAAAGATACCGCTGCTTAAAAATTGACTGGGACCATCTGTACCCCGCGCGATCAACTAAGGGTTAAATAATTTGAATGCAGATGAATTGCAATGTATGACAACAAAGACAAAATCCTGTCCTGATATCTAAATATCCAAGTACACGCGTACAGTGTAATAATTTGAAACAATCAAATGCTGACTAACATAATTATTCTGAATATTATTTACAGATGTTGAGATAAATTGCGCACATTTATCCAGAATGTTTCCACACCAGTATTCCTAATTTCAAAATACATAATATAAACTGCAAAAGAATGATTACGTCAAGGTTACAGTTGATATTAATTTAGCGCAATCTGATTTGTATTATCTCGTTCAAGTTTTAGTTCAAAAAATGATATAACGAGGCCGACTTGGAAATGCTAGTTATATTCCAGGCGATTTAGGTCCAGAATCACTCGAATATCAGTCAAAATCTACTTTGAAAAAGTGACAATTATTTGACAGCTGTTCTTAAAGAATACAGAGTGTTGCATTGGAAATGTTGAGAAACCCACAATAAGGGTCAGTGATACATCAGCGTAAGCATAAAATGGACAGGATAGTGGTCCTACACACAAAAAAATTAATTCTTGGATGAAGAATATATACATACTTTCATTCAAATGGAGTCAGGGTAGCTGGAATTTTATGAATCCAGGCAAAGGACATTCGACGATTCTAGCAGAGTTGCATGAGGATTGTCCTATTTTGTTGGCGAGGAGCGATACAGTTTCTCCTACGCATCGCTTCAATCGCAAATTTACGGTGGTGTTTCCGTCAAGGGAAGAGTGGGAGTCTAGGGAAAGACAGCTCATCGAAGGAGGAGGACAGGTCTGGTACACAGACGGTTCACTCGCTAGAGAGGGCTCGGGCTCGGGAGTCTACGGACCCCGTACAAGACTTTCATTCCCTCTTGGGGGGCACACCACAGTATTCCAGGCTGAGGTCTATGCGATACTTGCCTGTGTAAATCGTATTCGGGAAATTGACGGGTCTAGGAGGCGGATTACTATCTGCTCTGACAGTCAGGCAGCCATCAAAGCACTGAGTGCTGGGAAAATAACGTCGGGACTGGTCCTGGAGTGCAGGAGGGCTCTTGACGACATCTCAGCTAAACACAAGGTATCACTGATGTGGGTACCTGGGCACGCTGGGGTAAAGGGTAATGAAATGGCGGATCGTCTGGCCAGGATGGGATCCGGAAACAGTTTTGTGGGCCGGGAACCAGCCTTAGGACTGTCTGCAAACTTGGTTAGGAAAACAACTGGAGAGTGGATCCAGAATCGACACTCTCTGAGATGGAACAACATCTCTGGTCATCTCCGTCAGGCTCGGGAGCTATTAGCAGGGCCTGCAGAGAGAATAGGACGATTTTGTCTCTCTTTGGATAGGAGTAACTTGAGATTGCTAGTAGGCTTATTAACGGGTCACAATACCTTCAGGCGTCACTTGTTTGTGATGAGGGTGGTCAACGACCCAATGTGCACGTGGTGTGGTGAAGAGGAAGAATCCTCGGCACACATCCTGTGTCGCTGTGAAACCCTGGGTTATCACAGGCAGACTATGCTGGGCTCAAGAACCTTGGAACCAATAGAGATAAAACGGATAGGACCTAAGAATGTACTTGCCTTTGCCAAAAGGGCAGGTCTTAGGAACTAGCGCGGATAGAGGCGCAAAAGGGCCCATCGTGTGGCCTATGCACCAGCCACATTCCGTGCTGGATAGCCTCTGGTCCTTATTCATTCATTCATTCATTCAAATATACCGCATCTTTTTCTATGCGCAAAGTTGTAATTGTCTTAATCCAAGAATCTGATATTTTTGTGGATATATCAGGTAAATATTTTCAAAACTGTAAAAGCCTTGTAAATAAGAATACCGAAATCTTCAGTCAGGTATACGATAATCTTGAAAACAAAACAATGAGTTTATCACAATAATGAATTTACGCCCACGTTATAAAGTCATACTTACTGCATACTTATAAATGTTATAAATGTTTATGTAGAACAAATTAATTGTGAAGTCTATAGAATATCCCAGAAACTTTTGTTCTCAATATGCTTCGTGTTTATATCGTGGCGCTGCTTATTTGCCCTCCTCTCGTCCCATGCACAAGGCTGTGCCTTCTAAGGGATTTTGTATATTTATTGGCGATATTTTTAGTTTCATTTTTGCTATTGTATTGGTACTTTAACATTGATCAATAATTATTATTATTATTTCCTATTTTCCTATTTTTTCTCGCATAGTTGCGTATTATTATCATTATTATCACCATTACGATGCTATATATGGACTGAAACATTTCATATAGTCTTGAGCAAATAGCTCAAGATTTTGGTTTTCTTGAAAGAAGTTTCTAAAGGTATCTGTATAAGCATTCGGCAATTTTACCTTGTACAGTATTTTTCGAAAGTCATGTTGAAAAATACTGATTACCACAGAATATAAAAAATATGTAGCTGCACTTTCGAACTAGCAGAATATGTTACGCCCACCGGTCCGCCATTGTTTATATTGTTTTTTGTTTCAGATTTATACCAAATCACAATGGCCTACGCTTACTGGAAATCAGGAAAAACGAAGGACCACGCCGTTTTTGATCTATTTTTCCGCAAAAATCCTTTCCAAGGAGAGTTCACCATATTTGCGGGCTTAGAAGAATGTTTAAAATTCTTAAACAAATTCCATTATTCTGATAGTGGTGAGTGTATTATTACTTATCACCTCTTAGATAATTCTTTCGCTGACATTGAGAATTTTTGTTATCTAGGTTTACGATTTGGACAGATTTGCACAACAGTTGTTAGGAAATAATAGTATATAAATTGAAGTCATAACAAAATTAAAAATATTATGATGTAAACCTTCTTAGTTGATAGATGAGAATATGAAGTTGTACAGCGACCCTTAATGAATCTGTGCTCAATAAAATTTTCAGACGCACTTTGCATGAGGATGTTTCAGTATATAATGAGACTGGTACTACTGGTATAAGTACTATGAATCATTTAGGGGTATGGTACACAGCAAAACTGCAGATTCTTTGGATAAAAGTAATTGGGAACTTGGGGGTTTTTTGAGGCAAGACATTCACATCCGTTCTTAATTCGGATATCGCTAGTAGGGGGCGCTACATAAATTCTTTTGTAAAGTACAGGGTGGTCTACTAAGAACGGACGCCGGCAATATCTCGCTTACCGTTGACCATCTGACTTGGAGTAAAAAATATTAGGTAAATCGGCTAAAAGAAATCGCTGGTAATTAATTCCGCAAATGGCCGCTAAGGGGCGTTACTATTACGATCAATCGAAAAAACTGTTTTTTCTCAAAAAATATGCACATAAATGTATATTATAAATATTACTATTATGTAGACTGGGCAGTTTTCTTTTTTCTTTTTTTTTATTAGTCGTTTTTTGCTCTATCTAATAAGATGCAGTGGTGAGGAAATGATAAAAAAGTTGTAAAAGGTTGTATTCGGTCGTTTTCTACCGTTTACAGCCGTTATCTGCTTGCTTTCTGTTGTTTTGAGAGCTGTTTTCTGTTATTTTCGGTTGTATTCGGCTGTGTTTAGTCGTGTTCTGTTGTTTAGCGCTGTTGTCAGCTTGATTTCTATTGTTTTGAGTTAGTTCTGACTCTATTCGGTTGGATTTGGTCGTTTTCGACCGTTTACAGTTGTTATCTGCTTGGTTTCTGTTGTTTTTAGCTGTTTTCTGTTCTTTTCTTGTTGTATTCGGCTGAATTTAGTCGTTTTCTATTGTTTAGCGCTGTTATCTGCCTGCTTTCTGTTGTTATGCTCTGTTTTCTGTTCTATTTGTTTATATTCGGTCGTTTTCCACCGTTTACAGTTGTTATCTGCCTGCTTTCTGTTGTTTTTAGCTGTTTTCTGCTCATTTCGGTTGTATTCGGCTGTGTTTAGTCGTTTTCTATTGTTTGCCGCTGTTATCTGCTTGCTTTCTGTCGTTTTGAGTTAGTTTTGACTCTATTCGGTTGTATTTGGTCGTTTTCTACCGTTTACAGTTGCTATCTGCTTCACTTCTGTTGTTTTTAGTTGTTTTCTGTTCTTTTCTTGTTGTATTCGGCTGAATTTAGTCGTTTTCTATTGTTTGGCGCTGTTAGCTGCCTGCTTTATGTTATTATGCTCTGCGTTCCGCTGTGTTTAGTCGTTTTCTGTTGTTTAGCGCTGTTATCTGCTTGCTTTCTGTCGTTTTTAGCCGGTTTTGACTCTATTCGGTTGTACTTGGTCGTTTTCTACCGTTTACAGTTGTTATCTGCCTGCTTTCTGCTTATTTTAATGCCAATAACTTTGGTATAAGTTAGCGGAATCAAGCAAGCTAGTTCTCGTTTGAAAGAGCTATTCTTACGTAATAATCTGGTTCATAAAAACCTATCCAAGTTTATTTTGGCTTAGTAATTACAGGGCGGTATTTGACATCATAACAATCATCACTCATTATTACGAAAATTTTAAATGTCATGCTATATCTCTTTTAACGCAGATAGAGGATGAAATTATTAAAAAGGCAGTGCAAGATTCAACTTGACCGGAGACATCAAAAAAAAAAGTATTATGACAACTATGTATTTTGATGTTTTGATCGAATATCTAGTTTAGCGCCTTGTTTTAGTGTTCTCATTTTAGATATTGCTTACCTCAGGGACACATTGCCAGCAAGTACAGAAGAAGAATTTTTCGAGTATCTCAGAACTGTTAATGCCAGTGATATTAGACTATACGCAATGGCTGAAGGATATGTAGCATTTCCTAGGTAAAGAATGATGCGATACCATATAACTTACCAATTCAGTTATCGCGGATTTTCATTTTTTACGTCAAATGTCCAGATTTATTTATTTAGCGTCTGGTTATACATAGCACACATGAAAAAGGTCATAAAAAAGCAAGCTTTGCTTTTTTGCGATCTAAACAGATACTATACACCCTGTATAATTTCCTGGCAAGTACGGATGAGTATTCCAGCTCAACTGTTTTAAACTACTTGATGTAATTTTCTTGAGAAATAGGAGTGACCTAAATAAAACAACTTAAATAATTTTATTATGAGTATCCCTCTCCATTATCAACGATTAGCTATTTTAAGGAGTAAAATTGTTTGTAATCGAGTTAATAGACATGCAAGATGATAAGGCGCAGGTATTTAATGACAGCATGAATATTTCAGGTTACCCTTGATGAGAATTGAAGGACCGCTAATAATCGTGCAATTATTAGAAACTACCCTGCTCACTCTAGTCAATTATGCTAGGTACGTATCCCGAATTAATTAATAGTCCCGAGTGATATTTTAACGATATTTGATGAGAATGAGTTGCTGGAATTAATAAATAATAGTTTAATAAGCTAAAAAATATGCGTGTATAGCAGACCTCACATTGACCTAGTATTATACTTGATAATACTGCAACCTGTAATTTGGAAACTACTAATTTTGTTGTATTTTGTAATGCCAGTCGCACACGCTCGGGTCTACAGTGTGTGCCTGTGCAGGTTAGCTGCGTGGGTGATGAATGAATAAGGACCAGAGGCTATCCAGCACGGAATGTGGCTGGTGCATAGGCCACACGATGGGCCCTTTTGCGCCTCTATCCGCGCTAGTTCCTAAGACCTGCCCTTTTGGCAAAGGCAAGTACATTCTTAGGTCCTATCCGTTTTATCTCTATTGGTTCCAAGGTTCTTGAGCCCAGCATAGTCTGCCTGTAGTAACCCAGGGTTTCACAGCGACACAAGATGTGTGCCGAGGATTCTTCCTCTTCACCACACCACGTGCACGTTGGGTCGTTGACCACCCTCATCACAAACAAGTGACGCCTGAAGGTGTTGTGACCCGTTAATAAGCCTACTAGCAATCTCAAGTTACTCCTATCCAGAGAGAGACAAAATCGTCCTATTCTCTCTGCAGGCCCTGCTAATAGCTCCCGAGCCTGACGGAGATGACCAGAGATGTTGTTCCATCTCATAGAGTGTTGATTCTGGATCCACTCTCCAGTTGTTTTCCTAATCAAGTTTGCAGACAGTCCTAAGGCTGGTTCCGGGCTCAGAAAACTGTTTCCGGATCCCATCCTGGCCAGATGATCCGCCATTTCATTACCCTTTACCCCAGTGTGCCCAGGTACCCACATCAGTGATACCTTGTGTTTAGCTAAGATGTCGTCAAGAGCCCTCCTGCACCCCAGGACCAGTCCCGACGTTATTTTCCAAGCACTCAGTGCTTTGATGGCTGCCTGACTCTCACAGCAGATAGTAATCCGCCTCCTAGACCCGTCAATTTCCCGAATACGATTTACACAGGCAAGTATCGCATAGACCTCAGCCTGAAATACTGTGGTGTGCCCCCCAAGAGGGAATGAAAGTCTTGTATGGGGTCCGTAGACTCCCGAGTCCGAGCCCTCTCTAGCGAGTGAACCGTCTGTGTACCAGACCTGTCCTCCTCCTTCGATGAGCTGTCTTTCCCTAGACTCCCACTCTTCCCTTGACGGGAACACCACCGTAAATTTGCGATTGAAGCGATGGGTAGGAGAAACTATATCGCTCCTCGCCAACAAAATAGGACTATCCTCCTGCAACTCTGCTGGAATCGTCGAATGTCCTTTGCCTGGAATCATAGAAGTCCAGCTACCAGCTAACTTCACCTAGTTTCTGTCCAATGAGAGACAGAACCCCCCACCACGGCCAGAGGTCCTAAAATAAGTTAGCTAGCTCGACGGAGATGTCCAAAAATTCCTCTCCATCTAATAAGATCTTGATTTTGCAACCACACCTCTATTTCTTTCTAATGGTACATGCTGTCAGCCTAACAGCCGGCTCCACTGGTCCCAGGCAGTTATTTCTCAACTAGAGATGTGTAGAACGGTTCTGATCCGGTTCATTGATCCGGATCTTTAAGGTGACCTAACTAAACCGAATCCTAAATTTAATCTCAACGGGTCGGTCGGGTCACAAATCCGGCAGCTTGTTCGCTTATGCGTTCAGAATCACAAAGCAGGATGGTGCGTGCCACGGCGATATATGTCGGTCAGTCGATCTGACGATTGGCGATGCTCAGTTTTCGGTTCAGTGTTCTGCTGAAGCTACATGATAGCCATAATGCTCAATGTTCTGGGATATTAATTTAAAGGAATATTTAGATAGATATTTTAGGGCGAATAATAAATGAATATTTTTCTTGTATGATGGGTTGTGGCTGTTTATAGTAGAGACAAAAAATTCCTTTTACGTGCCAGGAGTGTATTTTAACAAATACGAGAAACTCAAAACTGAATAATTGTTTACTCAAATCGAAATTTATAAAGAATAGTATATTAATACTATGTATTAACATATACATCTTCTAGGTACATATTTATAAAAAAATAAATATCATCTGATATAAAGATAAAATAAATTAATAAATTATACATGAAGTGTACTGTACTCTACTCGTGCTTCGGTCAAGATCGAAGGTGAACGATTGCATTCGCTAGTCGGGATCTGACTGACCCGTGAACCGGATCACTGTTCCGGATCTTTGAGGTGTTCTAGATCCGTTGATCCGCATCTTAAAAATGACCCGATATGCCCGTCTCTATTCTCAACCCTCACCTAGCGATGCGTGTCCGCCGTTTCATTGCCGCAAACTCGAGCATGACTCGGCACGCACATAAGTGACACCTAATGTTTTGCCGAAATATCATTGCAGAACGAGCCTGACTGTCAGAGCAGATAGTAATCCTAAGGCCACTAAATTTCGTGGATACGAGAGGCACAAGCTAAAATCGCGTACATTTCTCCTTGGAATATCGTGGTTATTCCTCAAAAGTACCTCTGACTGGAGTTCTGAAAATTCTTCACTAAGATCGCAGAAAATGAGGAATGAATTAAAATTTGTTCAAATTATAACATAACTTAAATGGCAGAAAATTTAAATCTGATTTGTCAGTATTCCTTTTTTGCAATATTGCTAATAGATATTGAAAAATAGAAAGGCTCGAGTCAGAGGTATCGACTTCGACGCAAATTAGTACTTTTTTACACCATTACATATGATTGATAGTTGCGTGCTGGAGCAACAGTCGCTGGTTGTTTTTGTTTCATATCAGGGTTTTTAATTTTCTTGGAAATTTTTAACCTCTAGTAAATTGCGGTAGCCAGTAGACTGTAAAAAATATCTATTACTGCCATACTCCAGCTTCTCGTTGGCCTTAGAGATCTTATCGCAGTTGTTTCTGGGAGAGTAGATTTGTTGTAAGGAATTTTTATAATCTTGTCTCATTAATTAAGTTAGTGTGTACTTTTCAGCTAAGTTAGTTGTTTTCTTCTACCTGAACAGGTTTTTGTTTATATTTCATGGCCTGCTACGTACTTATAGGTAGGAAAATTGAAAATCGCCGTTTTGTTTGAAAATTTAAAATTAAATGAAAACTATCAGAGATTGATACTCACAACCTTATATTATTGGAAAGGTTATCAAATTTTACGTTTAACCGAATAAAAAAAATTAGGCATTTCCATTTGCAAAAATCAAGTTATCGCTGATCGAAGTTTCCTTAATTAATCGACCGATTTCTCCAAGCATGAACGTAATTCAAATTTGACAGTCTCATCAAAGCTGGCGCATTTTATGCTTAGTAATACGGCAAAGTCACAGCCTTCCATATTTTATAATTTCTGCGATATTCAATTTTTTCCTGATATCTACTTATACCGAAAATGGTGATTTACACCTAAACGGTTCGCTTTAGGTCCCATGTATGATACATAAAGTCACATTAGAATTCACCAAGGAATCTGAATATGCAATAATATATGGGGTGTTTGATTTAAAAAAAAAACATAACTTTGATACATTACGTGTTTTTAGGACACCCTGTATAACATGAAAATATGTTTAAAATGTAGCCTTTGTGGGTCTCTATCCATCCGAAATTATTATTTTCTTTTTTATCAAATACTTTAGCCAAAATGATCCGTGTCGAATAACGTGAATAACCCTGTATATAGAAGAAATTATATCACTGCTCATATGTTATGGATACTATATTATATACTCTCAACGTATTTTGTGGACATGTCAAGAATTTTAGTATATTTATAGAGCACGTGACAAAAGATTTTAGTTTTTTCGCAACGTAATTAATATGGTTATTTGCTAAGTATTAATCAATCAGTTTTTGATAGCCGTGATGAAAATATAATTTACTTTTACTTAGCTTGATGGCAACTAATGCTGCAAGGTACAGGATAGCAGCTGGGAACATGAAGCTGTTTGAATTTGGACTCAGGAGGGCTCAAGGACCGGATGGTGGGCTGTCGGCCTCAAAATATGCATATATGGGTAAGTTTGACCATATACTCATTTTTTTTATTATAAATAAAAGCTTGTCTTTCAACTATGACTCAACTCGTTTTATTAAAAAATTAAAATTCCATATTATGCAATGTGTCCCGTGATCATGCAGACGTTAACATTGTCAGAAATAAGTTTTATGGCAATCCGGCCCACACTATGTACCAAGTCATTAAGTTTTTGGTACTTGACAACCTACGGTGCGACATACTTGCACCCCTATTCAAAGGGATCAAACAGATTTGCCACTTCAATCCCCAGCTTTGAGTGTGGATTGAAGATACAAACTCCTTATGTAGGAAGTGCGTACTATGTAAACACAGACAGCCCGGTAGCTCTGATGGCCTTGGCAAGTAACTACTGTACTTCAAAAATAGTGTGAGACTGCCATAATACCCTAAAGACACTGACAAAGGCCAACAAAGTGAGAGTCGACAGGAGTGCCAGTGATGGTTCAGAACTCCTTTTCCTCGGGCCAGAAACAGCATGGTACGGACAGCTGTCACCAGTTGGGTAGTCAAATAAACACCAAAAGCGCTGGGACAGAGTGGTGGAGAATGTTCAGTCTAAGAGGATGCTGAGGGGACCCTTGTAATCTAATATCGCTCTCAAATTAAGTAGAAAGGAACTACGAAAGGTGACTGGATTTATAACTGGCAATTGGACGTTCAGTGCACACCTGCAAAAGTTGGGGATCAGTGCAGCAAATCTTTTTGTGGTGAGGCAGAGCAAACAGCTGAGCACTTTATCTTCCACTGTCCTGGCTTGAGTGAAAGCAGGAACTTCTACGTAGGCCAGGAGGGAAGAAACTTCTTATGCTATTCAAATACTCTACATCGTGATGAACTATCATGTAGATATGCATCTTTAATCATTTCAATAATTAATTGAGAAAGATAAGTCTTTTATGTCTGTTTATGTGTGTTATAAAATTCTACTTTTGGAAGAGCTTACAGCACCAGTCTAGCTTTATACCCATATATCTTCGCATATGTTTGGATCCAGATGACAAAATATTCTGAACAAGGGCTTCTACAAATAATTTGTATTAAAGCTTCCTCATATTATCGACCGTTTTCAAACGTTCCCAAACCCCGTATTTCTATTAACACAAATGTCTCTAATCAAGACGAAATTAATGATAGAAACTATTCCAAATTATCATGTTTGAGACAGTAGGCACTAGGCACGTTATGCGGAGTTCTTACTGCGGATATAAAACAAGTTTTAAACTATAAATCGTAACTTTCAAGTTCGTGCTTGCGATAATACAGTATTTTTTCATCCAGTTTACCAGAGGGAAATATTTTTCCTTGAAATCTTTATTACTAGTATACGAAGGTGGTCCCATAAATACCCGACCTGACCTAGAGATGGTGGTGAATGAATGAATTGAGAGACGCTTTCTAGTGATAAGAGCCACCAGTGCCAAGTGGGTCCTTCTGCAACTTTCCTTATTCTAGTTCCCAAGTCCAGCCCTCATCGCAAAAGTGAAGATGGCCTTAGGTCCTGCCCATATTATGTATTTTGGTTCAGAGATCCTTGAACCTAGTATAGTCTGCTTGTGATACCCAAGGGTGTCACAGCGACATAGAATGTGTGCTGAGGATATCGGGTCGCTTGCCACCCCCATCACATACAAGTGACGCCTGAAGATGTTATGACCAGATAGCAGGCCAACAAGTAACCCTAGCTAGCTTCTGTCCAGTGAAATAAAGAACCGCACAACCTCGGCCAGAGGTCCCAAAATAAGTTCTCTAGCTTGACGGTCATGTCCAGAGATACCTCTTCATCTCATGATATAATTTTATATTTTACTTTCATTAGAATCAAACTGGAATATGTGGCCTTGATCTGGTCACCAATTTATGGAACCTCAATCCGCCAAGTTGAGCCGGTGCAACGCAGAGCGCTGAAATACTTTTAATTAAAAATGTAATGGATACTAGCTCCAACGTGGAATTGGGATCAAAATATTATTAACATCTTCTTGAGGTTGATTGGTTATCTTCATGTATGATGATTGGGAACAAATCATAATTAACTATTTCTTCAAACACTTGTGCTAAAAACATAGCCTCAGTCGCACTAGACAATGAAACTGTACTTTGCTTCTTTGTTTTCCACTGTAAAACATTATCTTTGATTTTTAAAACAAATTCAGAGGTACTCTTTCGATCATTAACATTATTTGCAAAGTCAGCATCGACATAACAGTGTAGCTTGAAGATATTGTTTTCACTTTTCTTGTAGACTAAACCAAAATGTGCAGTACTTTACAAAGTATGTTTTAGATAATACCAATGTTCAGAATTATATTTAATTTGGAATTGACTAAAATAAGTAACACAAAAACTCAAATCAGGTCTTGATCCTAACATTATGTACATCAAAGAACCAAGTAGTTCCTTGAATGGTAGTTTCTCACCTATACCATTACTGTCTACTAACTGCAACTTTGGTTGCATAAGTATATTGAATTTTTTACAATTGTCCATATTAAAATATTGGGTAGTTTAAACGAGGCCATACGATATATCAATACGAGCATCGCAGTTGTCGACCAAATATCGTGACGAAAAAGTGTGAATACATCACATATTCATCATCTGCCTATACACTTGGAAATCGAACACACGAAAATCCAGTGATTTGATTTCAGTTCACGATTCGTGATTCGCGGTTCCGACACGGGATATACCACTTTCCCTCAAGGGTCAACAGGTGAAAGATTCGACATAAACAACTAAGGTCAACTTTGATGGTACCAGGCGTTTCAAGCGCCTGATAGACTAGTTAGCTGTTTTCTCCGCAACTAAGTATGCTCACATCTCTGAGGCTCACATATACAACCAGTATATGTGAGCATACAATCAGTTCCAATGAAAGACATCCTTGACCCTTCAATTCTATAAGTTTTAAACTTATATTTTCGATGTGGCGGTTCTTGCATTTTTGAACGGGGGGTCGCACAAAATTTTAATTGAAAAAAACTACACGAAAATCCTACCAGAGATTGTTGAGGCCTGCACATAATAACAGTTTTCAGTTCCACAGACAGTTATTTCTTATAAGAGTTTTTTCTAGGTAGTATCACAAAAAGTAACTTCCTAAGAAGGTTTTGCTTATCACTCATCACAAAATGTTATTTCTCAAGAGTTTTTTACTTGTCATCCCGCCTAACCAAGAAAAAAAATCATCTAGCTCGTGAATCGAACTCTCAACGCCTGATTGAAACACGTCACCTACTGAACCAAGCACAGCCGTTTGCCTCACTTCGTCAAAACTTTGTACATTATATTAGTATCTACTTACCTATATTCATGTTCTTATTTATAATTTCCTTAATTTTTATTTTGTGCTCTAACGAAAGTCGGCCAAAGTTCATCTTAAGCAACGCGTTAACTCGATTATCCATTTTAAACAATAGGTTAGTAGGAAACGCCGATGTAAACAACGCGTAGCGACTCGAACAAGAGAAGATGACTGAGGCGCGTCAGCAGGAGCGGCCTCTGTCCGTATGTCACCGGTAACTTTTTGGTTTCCTTTAGTGGTTTCCAAAGTCGATTTATTTGTGATTGACCAATAGGAACGCTCTCGGTCCGCTATCCGTGCCGTCCGTGCCTTGGCGCCTTCGGTCAATCACGTGACGAGACACTGGTTAAGTTCGAGCTTAGTGTGATGCAAGTGCCAGTTTCCATAGTCTGAGCACTGTGTGCTACATACAAATCAGGCAACCGATTGTAGCAAGAAATAGGCATTTTATTTATTTAGCGTATGGCTTACATCACAGTACATATATGTATATATTTACAAACAGATGTTCCAGTTTTGATATATAATCAATTGCCTCCTGCATAGCCATTAGGAAATCTTCTAAGTTGCCTGCGTATGCTCTTATTGGACAGTCTTGCACTATGTGGCTGATGGTCTGCCTATCAGCTCCACAATCGCATGCGGCTGAAGGAAGTTTGCCCCACCTGTGTAAGGAGTCGGCGCATCTTCCACAGTTGGTTCTGATTCGGTTAAGAGATGTCCAAGTTCTGCGAGGGAGATCGAATCCGGTAGGTTCGCTGGTGATGCACGGCATGACGTGATACATTGGAGCTACTTCCCGTTCCCATTTCTCTCTCCATTGATCATTTATGTCAAAGTTGGTTTGGTGGAGCACATGAGCAGTTCTCAATGGAGGGTGTCTCGATTGCAGTCTATTTCGTTGGATGTCCGGAACATCATCATGAACTTGCAATTGTGGGTTGCTCATAATTTTATTAAACTCTCTAACCAGGGCATGTTCTCGGCGCAAGTTGGAAGGAGCTATGTAGCTAAGAACAGGCAGCCTTGTTGTATGAGTTGGCTTTATTGTTCCTGATATGATGCGCATAGTTTGATTTAACTGAGTGTCGACCATATGCGTGTGTTTGCTGTTGAGCCACACTGGAGCACAATATTCTGCAACTGGATACACTAAGCCAAGCGCAGAGGATCTCAGGGTGGATGCTGAAGAGCCCCAACATGTACCGCAAAGTCTCTGTATTATGTTATTACGTGTTCCTAATTTTGCTGCTGTTCCTGTCAGATGTTCTTTAAATGTAAGAGTCCTGTCCAGAGTAACACCGAGATACTTAGGATGTTTATTGTGGGTGAGTAATTTGTTATCCATGAACACTCTCAATTCCCTATTTGCCATTTTGTTGTTCAGATGAAAGGCAGATACTTCTGTTTTTGCAGTACTTGGTTGGAGTCTCCATTTTTTAAAGTATTCGCTGATGATTGCTAGGTCTTTGGTAAGGATGTCTTCAGCAATCTCCATCTTCCTGTGTCCCGTTGCCAAAGTCCAGTCGTCCGCAGAGCCAAACTTGCGTGATTCTGTTTCAGGCATGTCCGCGATGTACAGGCTGAAGAGTATAGGGGCAAGAACTGAGCCCTGTGGAAGACCGTCATTAAGATTCATCGTTTTGCTCCTGTTCGTCCCCATAATCACTTACATACCTACTAAAGAGTATTTTTTTAGTATTTTGCTCAGGAGGGCGCGCGGCCTTGCGCCTTAAGGAGAAACCGCCCTTGTTAGAAAGTAAAATTTAAAGAAAAAAAATTAAATGTGTTGGTAAGTGATGTGTTTATTATTCAAAAATATAATAAATAAAAATATATTTAAAACTAATAACGCAACGAAGAAACAAATGGTTGGGCATATGCCACTTTTTCCGGAATCAGGCGTCTGTTAGTGGGTCATCTACATGTCCATTCTACTTATTCTTCATAAAACATTGTATAACTATAGTAAATCAGAGCTGTACTACATTATTTATAAAGCGAAAAAATTGCATATTTAACCCCCACCCTTACTTTATACATCCACGGCGCGTTTTAACGACCCAGCTATCCCTATTTTTATGCCTACCGAACCTGTAAATGATAAAATTTTCACTTTATCGAGTGATCTTTCTTTTTACTACGTCCCTCAACTCACTATCCTCAGAGAAATTATCAATTACTTTTATGAACTTCTGGGCTAGACTATAACATAAATCTATGATGGTTGGTGCCAGGCGTTGGAAACCAACTATGAAAAATTTAATAACCTGATTCTAGGCAAAGCTGTCGGAGTATCCGCAATTTGCTATTGATTAGATATACTAGTTGACACTAGTGCCGCCTGGCACCAGCTTCAGAATCATTAGGACACGTCCATTTCGTGAGGTGAGCATTCAGGGCCAATCCAAACTGAATAAAGAGGGTCACGTCAAGGCAAACAGTTTGATGGATTCTTTGGCGGGCTCTTACCAGTCAGTCAAGGTCGCCCTTCAATTGGAAAATGCCGACGTCACACGCCACGTGAAGAAACTTTTGTGACATTCAATCGATCTCGAGGAAGCGTTCGACAAAATAGACTCGAAACTAACTGAAGGGTCCAATTGAAGAAGTGCCTAAGTCACATTTTTCTGTTTTTGGGAACAACGCTTTTAAAGTTTATATTTTTTTTCTGGAAATTACCTTTTCGAATAATCATTTAATTTGTTATAATCTTGTAACTCCCCTTGAACTATCAAGTGAAGTGGAGGAGGAATCAGCAGTGCTTCTAAAGTGCGTAGTGCGTAGTGTGTTTCCATCCTTACACATGGCTCCCACACTAGTGATCACCACCACCAGGACACCATTTTGGGAGTCATTCCTTATTGACTTTATGTTCTACATGTTGTCTCCAAGTCAGCTTCGAGTCTAGAATAATGCCTTGATATTTTACTGATTGGGAAAGTTCAAATGATGCTCCAGGAAAGATTGGCGGTCCAGTTTCCTTGTTCTAATGAACTAGCTTCGGCATTAACTGATAAATCTGCCTCGTTGTACCACTATTCTACAACGTGCAAAGCGGCTTGCGTTATCTCTGAAACAGTAGCCATGAATCTTCATGGGATAGACAAAACCCTTTTTTGAATTCTTATAGATGTTTCTGTGATATCTTGTGCTGTGTTTATAACCACTATTCTTCTGCAGGTGGTTTTGATGGTACCAGCAACGTCCTAGCGGGCAAACTGTTCAACATTCCAGTGAAGGGCACCCACGCTCACGCATACATAACCTCATTCAGCGACTTCTCAGAACTGCGCAACACCTACTTAGAACCAAGGGATGGAGGAAAGCCGAAGGACCTACTGCAGTTGACCCTCAACTGGAGAAACAAGATCCTCCCCCTCTTCAACTTCACCTCGATAGAGGCCAGTGAGGGAGAACTGGCGGCGCTGGTTTCATTCGCCATCGCTTTTCCAGATGGTTTCATGGCTTTGGTCGACACTTACGAGGTTCAGAGGTATTCCAGACAAAAGAATACAAACATCACTTTGCATAGCGAGTACAGGTAACAGGGAATTCCTCCAAATGCATGCAGGATCGGGAGCTAAATCACTCATTCAGTGCATCTGTGCTGTGCTCTGCTAGTAGTGCAAACGTGGGTATTCACTTGCAACAAAACACTCGGAACGAACCAAACGCGCCGCTCATTCCAAATAATCTGCAACAAACATTTTTCGGGCGTGCTCTGAGGAACCTGCAACAAAACATTTTGCGCCAAGCGTTCCGCCTGTTTGGTGGTGTTCGCTGCTTTTCCACCAGTAATCAGTCCGTTGTCAAAATGTATGCATCTGATATTACCATATCCGCTGGTGCTTTTTTAATTATAGAGGCATTAGCGGGTAATAAAAAAGAGATAAAAAACCAATAAGCAAATAAATAGTTTTCACCTCTATATTTACCTTTGCCTAATGAATTTGTGGTTCTTGGGTTTTTAGGCCGGCGTCGTTTAGCGTTAAAGCTTGATGTTTCGCCACCACGAGTGGATGGTATCTTCAGAAGCTATTTCACTTCGGCGACTTCCAAAATATTGACGTCTGGTGGATCTGCATGTGTATTTATACCTGCTAATGGTGACGTGGCCCAACCAGGTAGCGTTGGTAGCCCCGCCCCTTCGCGATATGGTAGTGTCTTTAGGTCCTTTAGGATGGGTATGCATGTCCGGTTGACATTCTGTGTTTCTTCTTTCCTATTGAAATTATTATGATGTTTTTGTATTTCGATGGCGTCTCTTTGAAGTCTGGCCTGGTATGAAGACGTTGCGGCAAGAACCTGAGTTTTTTCAAACTTGATCCTGTGACTTCCCTCCTTAATCGCATGTTCGGTTACCGCTGATTTGTCCGTATGGCCTAGCCGACAGCTAGTCTTATGTTCTGCAATTCTTGTGTTTATAGATCGCGTCGTTTTTCCTATGTATACACTCCCACATGTGCATGGTATGCGATATACCCCCGGTGTTGTGAGTGGGTCTCTTTTATCCTTCACCGTTCTCAACTATTCCTGTATCTTTCTTGTGGGCTTGTAGATGGTCTTGACGTTTTCCTTTCGTAACATTTTTCCTATTCTGTCTGTTATTCCAGGCACATAGGGTAGACAAGCTTTTGCTATCGGTTTAGGTTCTGGTTTTGCCCTATTTCTTCTCATTGTTCTTGTTATTTCCTTTTCTGTGTAACCATTTGCCTTAAGAGTATTCTTTAGATGTTTCAGTTCGGTGTCGAGTTCTTCTGGTTCGCACACTTTTCTAGCCCGTTTTGTCAAAGTTTTAATAATTCCGTACTTCTATGATGGGTGGTGGTTTGATTCTTTATGTAAGTACCGGTCAGTATGAGTTGGCTTTCTATATACCTTGTGCCCTAATCTAACTCCTTTTCTTGTTAGAAGAACATCAAGGAAGGCGAGATTTTTGTTTTCTTCTACCTCCATGGTGAACTTGATGTTTTCATGCACACTGTTCAGGTGTTCTAGAAATTCTTCGAGCTTTTCTCTTCCATGATTCCAAATGACAAACGTATCGTCCACGTATCTGAGCCATGTCTTGGGCTTGTATTGAGCGCTCTTCAAGGCTACCTGTTCGACCTTCTCCATTACAAAGTTCGCTACTACCGGGCTTAGAGGGCTTCCCATGGCTACACCTTTAATTTATTCGTACATGTTGGCGTCCCAGACGAAGTAGGTTGTCGTTAACACGTGCTTGAAAAGGTTTGTAATGTCTTCCGGAAATATGTTCTTGATGTGTTCGATTGCATCGTTTAATGGCACCTTTGTGAATAATGACACCACGTCGAAGCTGACCAGCATGTCGGATTCTTCCAGCTGTATGTCTTTGATTTTCGCAATAAAATGGGCTCAGTCCTTGATGTACGAGTCGGTTTTTCCAACGTATGGCTGCAATAATGTAGTTAAGTGTTTTGCTAATTCGTAAGTAGGCGAATCTATTGCGCTTACGATCGGGCGAAGTGGAACGTTGGGCTTGTGGATTTTTTGGTAACCCATAAAGCCTAGGAGTCAGTGCTTCACTTTTGCAAACCTTCTTTTTGGTTTCTTCGTCAAGGCTTGAATTCTTCACCATGGTTTTAGTTTTTCTCAATATGGTCTTGGTCGGGTCTTTTGCTAGAGTGCGGTAGGTGCCTAGATCTAGCAATGCTTTTATTTTATTTTTGTAGTCTTCGGTGTCCATCACCACTGTGGCGTTGCCTTTATCCGCAGGCAGAACAGTGACATTTGTGTCCCTATTGATGTCCCTTAATGCTTTTAACTCCTTCGCTTTCAGATTACTTTTTGGCGGTTTTGCTTTTTTAATAATTCTTGCTGATTCTGTCCGGATTTCCTGTGCTTTTTCCTCAGGTAATGATCGTATAGCCGATTCCAGGTTAGCAATAATCTCTTCAGTTGGTATTTCTTTTGGTGTAATTGCAAAGTTGCCTCCTTTCGCTAAAACAGAGATTTCATCTTCAGACAGGTTACGTTTGCTTATGTTGACTACTGTTCTTTTGGTGTCCAGTCCGGGTGTAGATTTCTTGTTACTTGCCAGTCTGTCGAACTTTTCCTTCTGGATGTTTGTGTATTTCTCTCGTTCTTTTTCCATGATTCTGAATGTTATTGAAAAAGCACAGTTTTTTTTAACCTTGCCTGTTCCTATAAATTTTGTCCCTTTCGCTTTTTCTCTTCTAAAACTCGACAGAGGACTTTCCATTTTTTTGCACATCTGATGCGGTGCACCCCATATTAGTAGCAATTGCCACCCAAGCATCATGCTTCTTTATTTTATTATATGTCCCATTTGTCGGATCTCATAAAAGAGGCTGCCTTTCAAACTTGTCAATTAGCTGCACTTTTCTCTGCTCCACTCCATAGCTAGGCATATCGTCCCTTTAGAGCAGAACTATACTAATTCAAAAAAACGAATTTTACAGCAGCAACATTTTTTTGTTTTGAGAGAAACCTGTTTAGAGTTTGTTAACGAAATCAATCTGATGCACCTTCTATTTAGTGTATTAGTGTAGTGAAAATAATTAAGGCTCATCAGATATGCGTTTTAGGACTAAACTATGTGTTATGACAGCCCTACAATACGGCGAAGTGAGGTAAAAGAAAATTAAATTAATATCCCAGGTAGTCGATGTATAAAAAAAACAAATAAATTCATGGAGCCCAAACCACCCAATAATAGCACAGTTATTACCAAAACTCATACAGGAAACTTTGAATAAACCTAAATATCTACGACCCAGTGAAAAAATATTAGCTAAACGAAATTCTACTGTTTAGTGTTTGCAATAAAACCCTTATTAGTGGTCGTCATCAGAATCTTGGATATGTTTACTGACAGGCAAACTGCGATAAAAGTGACGGTATTGAGTTAAAATAGCATTTTTGGCAGAAAGATACATCAAGTGGTCTTTTTCTTTTTAGTGGTATTAATTTTTTGTAAGGTCTTTGCAGGTCAACTTCTTTAGTGTTAACTTCCATAGATTCTCTTCCTTTCGTCAAAATACAAATTCTGTCAAAGTGGATGTCATCTTTGTAACTCTCCTTATAAAAGAGTATGTTGGGCTCGTCGGGATTTGTCTGAACAGATTTTATTTGGTTCCAGCGTACCCTATCGTTTGCAACATTTTTTCCCAATTTAACGACGTTTTTTTATGTAGTAGTTTCAAGTCAAATATGCTTTCCTGACTCATTTCGACGACATGATATCGATGATTTCATTTCACAGTCCTTAGTACAGTACACCATTGCTCTGGTGAGTAGGGAGGTATATTCTTAGCTGCTCTCTAGATGACTCTACAAACAGAGTCACCTTCATGTTGAGTATGTCCTCGCTCTAGAGAAGTTTGCGTAATGTTTATACCATATTTCTGTGCTAAATAATTGTACAGGGAAAACAGGAACTTATTTCTATTCTGTCCAGGACATTTATCAGAAAATAACATGAATTGCTTAACACCCTTTGCAATATGTTGTCAAATGAAAAGGAGAAGGCAACTACCGACTTCCGAGGATCCTCTTTCTGTTATGCACTCGTGCCACATGTAGCAATAAGCTTGTTTCGAGGCTAAGTTGAAAACTGGAAAGTTATAAGTACATAGTTTAAGTTTATAATAAGCAACAGAAACTTCTGATTTTGGTGTTGTTAATACCTGCTGCAGATCAAAAACTGCAGCTCAGATTGAATCATCTGCCTTGGCTTTTTCTTTAGTTGCGAGTTTAAGTTCACGAGCCAAATTTTTGGTTTCTTTATATTGTTGGTATGCAGTCTCTATTGCTAGTTTATCTTCTATTGAACTATTTTCATAATTGTGACAAATATCACACAGATCCTTTTTTGGTACAAAGAAAGACAAGTTAAATTCTGTCGAAAAAATACAACCATACATCCCTTCAGTAGCTTTCTTCTCTATATTATTTTCCAAACAAAACTCTTCATATAAAGAAAACATCTTCGAAATGTTAAGTGTCGGCGGTAGGTATTTTCGGCTAGTTTTCGGCCTACAGTTGGCTGTCCACCGTTTCGAACATATTTGTGTGGTCTTGAATAGATTGTTTTACTGATTCGTCCAACATTGAGTTTTTACCCGCCTTACATCTTCGATCTTGTGTAACGTGCCCGGAAGAGATCATTTTATTAAATACTGTTCTTACTGTTTGAACACTAATACTTGAGGTATTCAAAAAATATTTCTTGCATACTCTGACGTTTGATGCATCGCACGTTAAGTGATAGATATAAGTGAAACTCTTTCTGCTATTTTGATATTTGTTCTGCTCTTTCGTATCACCATGTATTCGTGTTCTACTCTTCTGATTGCATTCCACACACTTTGATATGTAATCTCTTTGGCGGTTTATGTCTTTCAAATTCCAAAAGCTCTTGAAAATTGCACGTCTTCGTTCCTGTTATTTTCTCTGAACATTTTAGCCTACAACGTACACAAAATGATTTAATTTTCCTTTCATCACGGCCTTTCCAATCTCTATAAGCTTTTCCACTGTTTCGCTAGAGCTTTAATTTATTTCTACTCCAATTATCTTGATTGCGTAAACTTTTTCGTGTTTTTCTTTTTCCTTTTGCACCCGAAGACGACGATGAGCTATAGGATAAGTTCTCTTGTCGGTTTTTTCTACTAGTAGTATCGTTCAGCTGGAAGTCTGAATGTAGATCTTCATCATCCGAACAAATGGATCTGATTCTGAGGAAGATAAACTTAGCCTCTTGTCTAAGGAACGTGTGGTACAATCTGGGACAGTATACATATTTTTTTTGCAGAGATAAAGCTTTATTTTTCGCACAAGCCAAAAGAGATAAGTTTTTATTCTCGTTTGGTAACGCTTTAAGTATAACACCATTCATTGCATTCTGCAGTTCGATTTCACGAGGTTTCCTTGAAATATGAGAAGCACCTGGTAAGACTGTGGATTTCTTGGAAGCTGACTCGTCATTTTCGGCTAAAACAAAATGTGAAAGGTTTGCTAATTCGATGATCATACATTTATAACAAAAAATGAACAGGTAAATTAATTGTGATATGATAGGACCCAAAATTGATATGAAGGATGAGCCTTCAAATGGAAATATTAGGTGGTGGAATTATCAAGTATGATATAATTGCTGATTGTGTGAACACCTTGAGAAGTTCTAATATTTTTAAGGCAAATTTTATATAACGGGATTTACAATAAAATTCTTCAGCGAAGGCAAAGTTACTTATGCACATTAAATTGTACTCACTATCAATTTGCAGCAAATTCCAGACAGTCTCTTTATTGGTCAGTGTCGTTTCTATGGGGAGCAAATATGGTGGAGGCTCTAAGTCAGCACAATTCATCAACTGCAGAAGATATGCTGAAGTTCCCAAATTAGTACAATTCAGAATAGAGCCTGTCGTTTAAGCTAAATTTTCATTATAGTGGTTTTCATTTAATTTGCCTGAACAAGGCCGCTGATGTACTAAAACAGATGTACAGACGATTGTAATTTTACAAACTTTTTGTATAATTCCAATGAGTATTAATATGCCTACGATAACTTACAGAAATGACAGAGAAATTGCAAATATAATAGGATTGTGAAGTAGTAGTTATATGCAAAAATTTAATATTATTGTTGTGGTATAATCAAAATTTGGGCAGGTATTGGAGACGTCTTACCTTCATCTTTGGTTTTTTTACCACGCCCATAATTTTCTTTCCTCTTGGAAGAAGCATTGTATCAAGCTGGATGGTATAGGTCTGGATTCGCAAAAAGGTTTGGATTACATAAAGTCTATGTCCCTCAACAGTGATTCTATGTCCGCAGAAATAGTTGATACAACTAGCCTAAGTCCATGAATACTAACACGAACCTAATCGACAATGAAGCAGAACTAGTCTATGTCCATCGCTGTGACAACCGCGTGCACTCTTCCGCAGATGGAACAGTTCTGCGCTAAGGGATTGGGACTCAGGGACATAGACCAAACTAGCGGTCGGATTTTTCCGAGTATTATCTTAGAGATGGATGATTCTGCAGCAGATTCCGCAACCTCCAGTGCATCGTTTAGTATACAAAAGTGAAATTTGAATTTTTGTGACATAGAATAGTTCTGCACTAAGGGGACGATATAAATACCAACAAACAAGACGAACGTCTAAAACCGCCGTATTGCCCGTATTCACCGAACACCGCCGAACGAATAAAATCTCTTTGTCAAAGTCCTGTTTACCGACAAACATCCAAAAGTGTTTTGCGCATTGTGTTATGTTCGGCGCAACGTACTGACTAGACGAATTTGATACAGCACGCGCGACGCGTTTGGTTCGTTCGGAGTGTTTTGTTGCAAGTGAATACCCACCTTAAGGTTTCGGACATGCTGAATTACATCGATGAGCTCGGTCGCCGTATACATCGCGGTCGCAGTTTACATCGACGTTGGGTCGAACATGCCGCAAGACAGGGGCGCGAGGTGGGCTTCCGTTTAGTTGAAACAATAAGTAGTTAACCCAACTAACATACGTAATTTAGAATAGAATAATGTTTATTATTTGAAAAAAGCACAAATATTATAAAATGATAAGTATAAAGTTTTCCGCCAACAAACATCGAAATACGTCCACGAGTGCAGTCGCACTGTAAGTGGCGAATGAAATGAATTAAATATACAATAAAATAAAATAAAATAAAATAAGTGATCAATAATAGAGATAGTGATTAAAATAATATTTCATATAATCAAATAATATAATTAGTATAAAGACTAAACAACTCTATATATAGTATATAAGAAAGACTTAAAATGGCAGTTTAAGACACAATAAAAAACACACAGATAGTCACAAATTTGCCTAGTATTTAATTTTTTTGCATAAATAATGGATTTTAATGAAGTAGAAAGAGACATCTTATTCACTGTACCATTTAACTACCTAACTTATTTCGACTAGTCTAGTATACGTTGAATCACATTTTTTTTTTATTGAGAAAACAAAGCCGCGTTAACCTCTAAGGGTTGTGATTATATATTGTGTAATACATGGATTTCACTAAGATACATCAGTAGATTATTTACATTGCATTCATATCCTAATACGTTTGTTAGAGTTCCTTCAATATTATTTTGCAGTCTTTCATTTTCAAATATCGGACACTCCACTAAAATATGTCTTACGGTAAGCACTTCTTCACATAAATCACAGGTGGGCGGTGGTTCATGGCTGAAGAGGTGCGAATGGGTGAGTTTGGTGTGTCCGAGTCGAAGCCTGGTTACTATTGTTTGTTGTCTTCTGTTGGGAGTAATGCAGCGCCAAGGCCCTATAGTTGATTTAACCTCGCGGAGTTTGGAGTTCTTACTTTGCCACATGTTATTCCACGCCTGGTATATTCTATTTCTGATGTGAGTTTTTATGTCTGATGCTGGTATTTTAATCCCTGTTAACATGCCTTTGTTTGTTGCGATTTTTGCATTTTGATCTGCTTCTTCGTTGCCTTTGATGCCAACATGCGACGGAGCCCATACGAAGATAACCTGTTTTCCCTGACTGTTCAACTTATGTAACTGTTCTTTAATTATAGTTACTAGTGTATTGCCATTATAAACTCTTTGCATTGTAGTAAGTGAGCTAAGTGAATCGGATACTATTACCCAATTTCTAATAGCTGTTTCTTCAATATACTGGAGGGCTTGTAGTATGGCATGAAGTTCTCCCGTGAAAACTGTTGCCTCATCTGGTAATCTTGTAGTTATAATTGTTGTTGGTGTTACAACTGCTGTGCCTGTCTTAGAATCCATTTTAGCTGGGTCCGTGTATATTTTTTGGTGTTCTGGGTATTTTTCCATAGTGTGGTGAAATCTTTGCCTTAACAAGTCGTTGGGCAGCTCGTGCTTGTTGAGTTCTGACAGTTTTGTATTGATCTCAGGTGTAGGGATGAGCCACGGTGGTATGGAAGGTGTAGTGTGATAGGATGGGGGTAAATGGGATATGTTCAGCAATTTGAGGTAGGAGCTTATTGTTTGGTAGAAGGTCTTTTTTCTGAGTGTGTTTCTGTTGTACTGGGATAAAGCGTCCATCAGAGGCTTTTGGCTTGGTGCTGATGGGTTCGAGCTGACTTTGGCAGCATACGAAAGGCTCAAGATCTGTCGTCTGAGATGTAATGGAGCTTCTCCGGATTCGCAATATAAGCTGTCCCTTGGTGTTGTTCTGTAGGCTCCAAGAATGAGCCGTAGAGCGTTATTATGTAGCACATCTAACTGTTTTAGGGTTGAGTTTGTAGCGGAATTATATGCTATGCACCCATAGTCAATTTTTGATCTGACTAAGGATCTATATAGACATAATAGTGTGTTTCCTTCAGCGCCCCATCTTTTGTTGGCCAAGCATCTAAGTAAGTTGATTCCTTTTTGATATGACATGACTCCAGAAATGCTCTGAACCTTCTTCCATACTTTGGAGCTCGCGCTCTTTTCAGTTTGAATTCTTTAAGGTTTTCAAGATTGTTGTGCTTTTTAAGTTTATTGAATGCATGTTTACTGTTTTTTATGGCAGTTTCGCAGTCTTTGTTCCACCAAGATACTGGGTGCATGTTCGATATTAAATGGTTTAGCTTCTTTTAAAACTGTCTTATAGTTTAAATTTTGAATTTCTGCTGGTATCAGATTATAAAGTTTGATACCTAAATATGCTAGAGATCGCTGCCCAATAGATTTGGTTATGTAATGAGGAACAAACGTTCTAACTGCTTGCCGGGTTATATACTGATGTGTGGGATCCTTCAGCAAATATTTGTTTTACTTCCCACACCGATAGGTGAGGTCTAAATTACACCTGACAGTTTGAAATTACAAGTGACGATTTGGAAAATTAACTTGACCGTTTTGAATTATCACTTGACACTTTAGAAACCAAAGCTAGAAAAGATGTAGTAATAGCTTGTTTCAAAGCTATGTTGAAGTACTTATGTTGACGTTAAGTTTTTTAAAAACGTTCGATTCGTTTTCGAGAAACCTTTTGTTTTCCACTACGTGCTAAACTGCAAGGGTGACCGGGTGAGGGTATCTTCAATATGTTCGGTCTCAAGAATGCATAAAGATCGCGACCTAGACCGCGCTCATCGATGTAATTCGGCATGTTCGCAGACTAATCGATAATAATCGAAACAATGGGCTCCGAATAAAAAACACTTCAGGATGTCTGGTTGCTATATTGCGCATATTGCAAAGTACTTTCAGACTGTAGCGTGTTACGACCATGTCTACACACAAACTACTACTAGCTACCAACATAGTCATCGTTAAAGAACTAGCCGTGCTGTCCGCGGTTTAATTCAAGGTTTAATATAGTGTCATCTGGGGCTTGTTTCACGAAAGTTACAAGTTATTGTACAGGTCAGAAATATAAGAGCAGTTCACATTTCTTGTGCTCCTATCGAGTGCCGACACTACAAAGTACCCCTTAATCCTTCACAAGACACCCGACCGGTTGAATGACCCTTGTCGCTTTCGGCTTTTTTTGCTGCGCCGTTTACGACCATTAGTATAGTCAAAATTGTATGTCTGTGTATCTTCTTCTTCTTATGACGCCGTCTCCTTTCGAAGGTTGGCGATCCAAATAGCTAACGTAGTCCTAGATACGGCCATGCGGAAAATGTCAAGTGATGAGCAACCAAACCATCTTCGGATGTCTTTCAACCATGAATTTTGTCGTCTACCGACAGACCTTTTACCTTGGACTTTTCCTTCTATAATCAGTCGCAGCAGTTCGTATTTTTCCCCTCGCATGATATGACCTATATAAGCCGTTTTTCGTTCCTTGATGGTAAGCATGAGTTCTTTTTGTTTCTTCATACGATTAAGGACTTCAACGTTCGTTATTCTTTGAACCCATGATATTCTGAGTATACGGCGATAAATGTACATTTCAAAGGCGTCGATTTTCTTTTCCAATGTAGCATCTAGAGTCCAACTCTCACATCCGTACAGGAGAACCGAGAAAATGTAGCATCTGACCATGCGTATCCGAAGTTTTAGGCTGAGATCTGACCTTATGAAAAATCTTCGCATACTCATAAATGCCTTTCTGGCCTGTTCAATGCGGCATCTTACTTCTTTCTTCGGGTCACATGCCTCATTTACAATACACCCCAGATATTTATATGACGATACTTGTTCCACCGTACTACCATTGATAATCAGATGAGCCTGTACAGGTGTCTTGGCAAAGGCAACGACTTTAGTTTTTGCAGTATTTATAAGTAGGCCAAAGTTTTCACTGTGTCGTACAATACTATCTATCAGCCTTTGTAAGTCCTGCACATTCTCAGCTAACACAACGGTGTCGTCCGCATACCTGATGTTATTGATTATTTTCCCGTTGATCTTAATTCCATACTCCATTCCTTCCAGAGCTTCTTTGAAAATAGCCTCAGAATATATATTAAATAAGAGCGGCGATAAGACACAACCCTGTCTTACACCTCTTTTAATCATCGCCGCTTCTGATGTGGTACCCTCAACGTTTATTGCTGCGTTTTGCGTCCAATAGAGATTTCCGATCAATTGAATTTCTTCTCTATCTATTCCAGTTGTTTTAAGGACTTCTATAAGTTTCTCATGTTTGACGCAGTCAAAGGCCTTTTTATAGTCTATAAAACAAGCGATCACGTTAACGTTCATGTCTCTACATCGCTGTGTAAGAACGTTTAGTGCAAATAGCGCCTCACGAGTGCCTAGGCCACTGCGAAATCCAAATTGAGAGTCATCGAGTTGGTATTCACACTTCTTATATATTCTGGTATGTATTATTCTGAGGAATATTTTGAGGACATGGGACATCAGGCTTATCATGCGGTAATCGTCACAATTTGAGGCATGGGTTTTCTTAGGCAGGGTAATAAAAGTTGATGTCATCCAATCTCTTGGGATATTTCCTGTACGGTAGATGGCATTGAATATTGAGGTTAACAGCTGCAGACCTTTTCCTTCTTCTTCGGCTATGAGTTTGATAACTTCGGCATGAATATTGTCTGGTCCGATGGCTTTTCCATCTTTCTGGGTTTTAATTGCATGGACTATTTCGTCTTTGGTAATATCGGGGCCTCGTTCGTTGACATTTTCATCCGGTTCTGGTGGTGTATTCGGCCTACTATCATTAAATAGCTCTTCCACATACTCCTTCCATCTTTGGAGTTTATTTTCTATTCCTAGAATTATTTGATTATTCCTATTCCGCAAGGTGGTCGATGGACGTGTCTTGTTGCAGTTTGCCATTTCTTTCACTTTTTTATGTAAATTGAATGTATCATGTTTTTGTTGAAGCATTTCAATCTCATCACATTTCAAGGACAACCATTGTTCTTTTGCATCTCTGCACATTCTCCTAATCCTTCGGTTTAATTGATTATATAGCGTTGGATTTGCCTTATGTGTTCTTCTCTCATTCATCAATGCTAGGATTTCGGGGTTCATCCATTCCTTTTTCATATGCGTTTCAGGATGTCCGATTTCACTGAGCTGTATCTGTGTTATGGAAGATTTCATTCTATTCCAGATTTCCTCTATGTCCGGCTGTTCTACCGTTTGTATTTTGGCCATTTCACATTCGATCTTCGAGCTTACTTTGGCATGCACACTTGGTATTAACAGTTTTCTGGTGTCGATTTTAGGAGTTATCTGCGGCCTACTGATCTTCTTGAATCGTCTCATTCGAAAGTCCATGACTACAGGATTATGGTCGCTGTTGATGTCTGCACCAGGATATGTTCTTACCGCTACTACGTACTTCTTTAGCTTTTGACCAACAAGTACGAAGTCAATTTGATTCCTCATGATACGACCTGTGTTATCGGCAGGAGACTTCCAGGTGTATAGTCTTCTAGGGTGTTGTTTGAAGAACGTATTGGCAATAAACATATCCGATTCTGTACAAAACTGTACAAGTCTGTCTCCTCTAGTATTTCGTTGACCAAGACCATGCTGTCCTACTACGTCCAACTCTTCTCCGGAGCCGATTTTTGCATTGAAGTCTCCTATGACCATAGTTATTTCACCCTTCTTTGTCAGTTTTGTCGCCTCCTCCAATGTTGAGTAAAAATCTTCTACATCGGCGTCACTTTTGTCATTTGTCGGAGCATAAACTTGTATTATATTCAGTTTTCTGTGTGTAGTTTGTAGTTTAAGTACCATAACACGATCATTTAGGGGTATAAATTCTACAACTGATTTATCTATGTCCTTGCTGATAAGTATTGCAGTACCATACTGATGAGAATTGTCTGTTCCTCCGGAGTAGTAAATGACGCCGCTGCCTGTTGTTTGTTTACCAGATCCAGGCCACCTGACTTCACTCATACCTAAGATATCAATATTCAGTCTGCGCATCTCTGCCTCAACATTTGCTAGTTTTCCTGCCATATACAGACTGCGCACATTCCAGGTTGCTATACGTATTCTAGAGTTATACACCTTTATTCGATGGTCAATTCCATCATTCCTAGTGGTCGACGACGGGGAGATTCTTAGCACCCTCTCCTCATCTAAGAGGTGCCCCGGACTGAGGGCCTTGTTTTTGTTTTCGTCAGCCATTAAGATATTGGAAGTTTTGTACAGTAAGGGTTCCGTTCCTTTTCTGTACCGCAGTGCAGAAGCCGATTTCGCATACCTGTCACTTGTCGCCTCCTGGTGTTCGGTACTAAGCCATGCCCACGCCTTAGCCCGATAATGATGAAACTGCTGCCTTTCACCATGCGCTAGTTTTGGTCCGCCCCGGGTATTTTATTTCCCCGGTACCACCCATATCTGGAAGGCATTCCCCTATCCGCCACCTGGGGAGGCGTCTGATGGGAGACTAGCAACTCCACCTTTATTCTTTATTCTGTGTATAATCAGATGTTATTATATACCTTGTTTTTCCCCCGAAGGGTAGAAAACGATTATTTCAGGTCGTGCCTAGACTTGACCCTGATGAGATTACAACTCCATTCCCAGCCCTAATGTACGCACCTGTGCCAATTTCCTCGTGTTATAAATGGTTTGTCTGGCAAACTGCAAATTCTGACCTAAGCTAATGTTAGAACCTTACTGTAATGTTAAAAAGGCACATTACTGGTGGAGCCATGGAATTAAAGTAGAACAGTAAGGTCAACATCTCAACACACCTACTGGAAAATACAATAGTTAATAACATATAGATATACATACTATGAAGACAATGATACATCATTGTTACAAATGAATTTGTTTCATTTGCAAAATTCGTCCAGACATGGCTCTCATTTTGAAGTATTTGGATCGTGCCAATTGTTTTATGTGATCTTGGTATGTTCTATGAATATCCTTACCCTTTAAAATTCGGTTAACATGTTTACACCATACATATATATGAAAAGTGATAACAATGTCTAAGAATACATTCAGCAAATCATGTATAGAACATGTGAAGGCATGTTGGAGCGTTGCTAGACTCATGAGGTTATGCTTTAAGGTAAACTTAATATTATTTATTGTACAGATGTCAGGTATTAGTTGGCTAAGGATAGACTGCATGTGCCTGAGCATCTTGCTGAAATGAGTACTAGGAGATAATAAAGTATTAGGGTGGTAGTTCCGCATTTGAATAAAAGTACGTTCCTGCTCACTGACGTTTGAAAGAGGTCCTATCAGTTGTTGTTTACATGTTGCGCAGTTCTTAACTCTCTTCAGAAGCCGGCGAGCTACGTATCCTGCAATATAAGCGAGTATAGGGCACGTCGATTGTGATAATGGCTGAGGAATGTTTAATACTGGGACTTGTGTAATGGCCTCTCTCGTCTGCTCCTCTGCTATGGAACTATCGGAAAATAATACCTCCATATTAGTGAGTGCGCGTGCACCATCACCTTCACAGTTACTGGATGGGGATTTCACTGACATGTAATTGGAAATCAGCAAAGCTTTGAAGGAATTCTTGAAAGAACGACTATCTGGATTTATGTTGCGGATGCCATGACTTCTAATCGAGCAGAAGAAATTTTCGAGAGGATCTTGATTGAAGTGGCGGGGACATATGAAGGTAAAACCAGCGTCAAACAGTTTTGTGGCAATATACGAAAAAGCTTTCAAGGTGTGCACCCAGTTGTTCAATGTTGGAGGTCTGACTCCTTGCTTAGTATTGCTGCTGCAGTGCATGGACTCGGAAACTGATGCTGCTTCGCGCCAGAACTCCTGATGCCCACTCTTGGCAGTCACTGCTGCCCGTAGCAGTTTTCTGTCCTTCGGTTTCAGTGCTGATCCATTGAGACTGTCAAAGGTTTTGTCAATGAACATTAAGAATTCTGCGGTATCTCTTCCAGTCTCGTCCATCATACCTAGAAGCAAAAGTTTGCAAATGTAAGCCTGGTGTATAGTACAGCTACATATGAGTCAATATAATAATAAGAATCAATATAGAAGGTGTGGCATTCAAATGTCCATGTTTATACCAGTCATAAGAAAAACTATGATTATGACGATGAATGACTCCTACATTAGAACCCAATGTTTATGTGACCATTTGGCATTGAGCAAAAGGATTTCCAGAGTATAATAAATGTACAATTATACAGTCAGATAAAACTGATTTGTTGAAACTGCTATCCATATTTATACAGTGCAATAGCTGAATGACCACATGACTGGTAAGGCAATATGAAGTTCATTACACAGGATGGCCCCAGATAAGCTGCATGTATGAAAGTGGTGGAAAGTAGACCACAGTTCATTGAAAAGCTCACATCTAAAACCAATTTAGAAGCTGAGCTGAGAAAACTATATGTTTGAAAATTGCAGATAATTTTTTAATTATTGCACTTTATATTCATTAATATCTGAAAAACCCTCATCATCATTAACAAAATTCTCTATCCTTGTTATGGAAGACTTAGCCCTGGCTCTTTTGTTAACAAGTGCACGTTTTTGTTCAATTAAATCTACAGAGGTATTAACAATGTTAGTGTTTTGCGAGTCCATTTTGAAAGGTCCAAAAATATAGAAAATCTCAGAAATATTCACTGAATCAACTGTCAACAACACTTGCAACACTTGTAGCACTCCTGCACTACTGTTGCCCTTCTGAACCTCAACAATGTGTATGAAAAAATGCTCTGCTTACCGGTGTGTCTTCTTCCCGCCTGTTACCTGTGTCCTGTGTCCCACCTGTGATATGTGTGTAGTCCGTAGTGCTTTTGTGAGTTCGCCTAGTTTCCATAGATCCTCCAGATCCACAATCCGGCTCGAATTTCGACTAGAAATGTTAAGTGTGTGATGTGTGCCAAACCAGCCTTAGTGAGTGTGTCTTCCTTCTCCAATTTTGTGAGTGGACTGTATATTTTGAGTGGTTGTCCCGTCCTGTTGTCCCAGAAGAAAAATGCTCCCTCGTCCAATGCTTAACACCTTTATTTGCACAACACTGTACACAAGTGGCCAAATCAGCCTTACAGTTATGGTTGCGCAATGCCAAACAGCCAAAGTTAATTATTGTATAAACCATAAAATACTAATAGCAATAGCATGCGTGAGTGAGAGGGAGCAAAGAGTAAGTGACCCGCCGTCGCCGAAAAGTGACCTGACCCGTGCCAAGCAGGTCGAGTTCTGATTCGTATGTGTTAATACTGTAAAGCCGGCGCCATATATGTGGTATTCGGCGAGCAACGAACCCCGATTATATGCTATTTGGCTGAAGGGCGATACGTGCTTGCTATTCGGCGAGCAAGGTTGAAAAAACGGCGAATATTGATATTCGGCAAATACCCGCATATGTGGCGCCGGCTTTAATGTCTGGAAGAATGTCCCCCCTTTTTTCAATTGCGGTTGGGTTCACGAATGTTCTAGAACAAATGCCACGTTGCCGTTATCAAAACTTTCCCGCAAGCTTTACGATTTCCAACAACTATAAAACTTTAGTTATTCATCACTTTGTAGCGAGTTTGTGTCACTTATCACATCTTACAAAAACTTTCATGGCTGTTGCTACTCGTGCGCTCATAGCTTGGGTAGCGATGCTAACTTTCATTTTCTTGGTATTACTAATATGGGCATCAGTTAGCTTGTGACACAATTTATATTCTACAGCTGCATCTTCCAATTCATACAGCTGTCGTATGTGGTCCCATATAGAGATATTCAGCATTTGTTTCTTTGTATAGCCTGTTAATAGCTGCTCTATTAGATCCTCCTTGATCACACACTGTACACAATACCTGCTATGTAAAAAGACATTAGAATAAAATTGTTTCCTCTGCTGTGCTATGTGGATGATATTCCAACAGAATAAGCATGTAACATGAATACTAGCTAGGTATAGTGATACTCCTCATCTATGAAATCTTCATCAATATATATCATAGGACTACCAGTTTCTAAACAATCTGTATTTCCCAAAATGTTTATGATGCTATTTTCAGTCCCATTGATTGTTCCCAAATAAAAATAAAACATGCTTGTTGAATCTCAAGTTAAGTCACCATTTGGCTACTGTGTGGTATGGATAAAATGTCAAATATTATCCCATATACTTGTAATCAAGGAGCCATTTTTAGTGCTAAATCTGTAGGTACATATAATTCTCTTGAATGAGATGTGGAGGCTGTATTATGGTCTGCTTTTAACTAATTCATTTTATGTTTTTTAAAACTGACGGTATTAGCTCTATCAAATATGTTATATGTAGTACTTACTTTAAACCCTGCAGTCCTCAAATGACGCACAACATCCTTAAATGTGACTACCAGCTGATCTGTCTTCATGCCCGCTTCATTGAGATAGTATGCCACAGCTTGCTTCCATTTTTTGTGAACTCCTCGTGCCATGAATACTAGAACTTTATCGGCAAACACTATAAAACACTAGTTATTCATCACTTTGTAGCGGGTCTGTGTCACTTATCACATCTTGCAAAAACTTTCATGGCTGTTGCTACTCGTGCGCTCATAGCTTGGGTAGCGATGCTAACTTTCATTTTCTTGGTATTACTAATATGGGCATCAGTTAGCTTGTGACACAATTTATATTCGACAGCTGCTTCTTCCAATTCATATACTTTTATGTGGTCCCTGAGATATTCAGCATTTGTTTCTTTGTATAGCCTGTTAATAGCTGCTCTATTAGATCCTCCTTGATCACACACTGTACACAATACCTGCTATGTAAAAAGACATTAGAATAAAATTGTTTCCTCTGCTGTGCTATGTGGATGATATTCCAACAGAATAAGCATGTAACATGAATACTAGCTAGGTATAGTGATACTCCTCATCTATAAAATCTTCATCAATATATATCATAGGACTACCAGTTTCTAAACAATCTGTATTTCCCAAAATGTTTATGATGCTATTTTCAGTCCCATTGATTGTTCCCAAATAAAAATAGAACATGCTTGTTGAATCTCAAGTTGAGTCACCATTTGGCTACTGTGTGGTATGGATAAAATGTCAAATATTATCCCATATACTTGTAATCAAGGAGCCATTTTTAGTGCTAAATCTGTAGGTACATATAATTCTCTTGAATGAGACGTGGAGGCTGTATTATGGTCTGCTTTTAACTAATTCATTTTATGTTTTTTAAAACTGACGGTATTAGCTCTGTCAAATATGTTATATGTAGTACTTACTTCAAACCCTGCAGTCCTCGGCTTTCCCGCATCACCCACTCTTGTCAATCCATATTCGCCGCCTTGTCTGTCCGCAACCCGTATCACATCACGGCCGGCTGCCACACTCCGTCCTCTTTTTCCAGTCGTAGAGGTTTAACTGCTGGTTGTTCTGGTGGTGGTTCTGGTCCTTCTTCTTCCTCCGGTTCTCCCAGTTCCCGAGCGTCCGTCAATGCTGCTGGCATAGCTAAAGTGTTGTGAGATGATGATGGAGAAGTGATAAGCTGTGGTTTAGATGTCTCTGGAACTTTCTTTAAACGAGACACGTGACGTTTTAATATTTTCCCATCTTTCATTAACGTAGCTTCGTTTTCCTGCATATGTATAACTTCGTATTGGTTTTTATCATATCTGGTCGTAAGTTTGTGAGGTATTACCATATTTTCTATAAGTACTTTGTTGCCTGGCTTGATATCATGTTCTTTAGCTCTTCTGCTTTTATCCTCCCTCTCTTTACCTCTTTGTTTATTTAGTATGTCGTTGTCTAGTGCTTCTTCGTCCACTGTTTCTGTCATAAGATCAGATATCGAGGGAATTTTATCTCGGATATTTCTCTTAAATAGTAGTTCCGAAATTTTTGTAATTCAGATTTATAGTCTAATTTATTTGTATGGGCTATCTGCAATCTTTTTACTAAAGACTTGTTCATGTTTTCGACTAGACCGTTTGCCTGGGGCCAGTAGGGTGGAGTGTGTATTAAGCTAATGTTGTTTTCATTGCAAACTTTCTTGAATTCTTCACTTACAAATTGTCTTCCGTTGTCTGATCTTATGGATTTTGGAATTCCGAATCTTGCGTACAGCTCATTCAAATAACTAATTATTTTTGCCGATGTTGTTGTTCGTAGAAATTTTATGTCTTGATATCTGGAATAATAGTCGATGACAACAATAACTGATTCCTGATTTGGAAGAGGTCCCAGAAGGTCGACCGCCAGACATTGCCAAGGACCTTCGGGGAACTTGTGCCTGGTCATAGGTGTTTGTCTATTTGGCTGCGACACTAGAAGACAGTCGCGGCATTGCTTAACAAAGTTTTCCACTTGCCTGTCTATCAGGGGCCACCAAACCTTCGCTCTTAATCTCCTTTTCATCACGGTTTCTCCCGGATGTCCTTCATGAGACAGCTCTAAAGTGTGATTTCTTAAGGTTTCGGGGATTACTATTCTGTTTCCCCGCAAGAATACTGGACCAAACGTCGACAGTTCTAATCGAAATGGGAAGTAAATATTTTTATCTGATGCTTCCCATGAGTTGCTATTGGTTTTAACGACAGCATCTGTGATCTGGGTATCAGCCTTACTTTCTTAAATTATTTGCGATATGCGCATTGCTTTTGGTGTGTATTGTTCCACTATAGTGTAAATGTGTTGTTCTTCCTCTTTATCAAATGACGATTCATTCTGAAGCTTACACAATCTTGATACCTGTAACGCCTGTAACCTTAGCACCCATCTCTCAATTCGGGCTGATGGTCTTGAAGTTGGCTTAAAGATGGCCTCAAGAGGTTTATGGTCAGTCACAAGTTCGAATTCTAAGCCAGCTAGGTAAAAATAAAACCGTTCGACTGCCCACACGAGTGCAAGGCTCTCCTTTTCAGTTTGCGAATAACGGCGTTCGACATCTGACAGGCTTTTGCTCGCGAACGAAATGACTTTCGGTATTTCATTAGTAAACTGCAATAGAACAGCTCCTAATGCCACTGGACTGCATCTGCTATAAGTCTTGTTCGGCGTTCTGGGTCAAAGTAGCCTAATGTGGGTGGCTTAGACAAAGCGTTTTTAAGTTGGGTGAATTTTAGCTGATGGATGTCATTCCATGTAAATTTTGCCTCCTTTTTAATGAGCTGTCTTAATGGATCTGTTAATGTGCCTAGATAGGGAATAAAATTTCCTACATATATGACAAGGCCCAGAAAACTTCTTAATTCTGCTTTGGTCGCAGGTGGTCTAAAATCAAGTATAGTCTTTATTTTCTTATCGTTGGCATCAATACCCTTACTTGATAAGTTATGTCCCAAGAACTCTAATTGTTGAACATTCATGATGCATTTTTTCTTTATTTAACAGGATATTATTGTCTTGGAAGATACATAGCACGTTTTTAAGACATCTATCGTGTTCTTCCACAGAACGCCCAAATACTCAGGTAGTTCAATCAATTTTCGCATGATGCCAATAATCCTTCAAATACCCGTTGGAATATTTCTGGCGCTGAGTTTACTCCGAACATCAATCTCGTGTAACGAAACATGCCTTTATGAGTAATGAATGTAGTTATGCCTCGACTTTCTGTATCTAATTCCAACTGGTGGTGAGCGTTGGTTAGATCTAATCGAGAAAAGTACTGTGCATTCCTAAGTTTTGTCATAAAACTGTCAAATGTTGGTAAGGGATAATTTTCTCTAAGGATGGCCTCATTAGCACGTCGCATGTCGATGCATATGCGAATATCTCCATTCGGTTTGAAAATAATAACCATGGGTGAAATCCAAGGACTTGGTCCTGTTACCTTTTCAATTATACCCAGTCTCAGAGCCTCCTCAAGTTTTTGTTCCACCTTTTTTTCTACTGATATGGGGACGCGTCTTTCAGGCTGTTGCACTGGTTTCACAGAGCGGTCGATTGCTAGTTTTACGACAATGTTTTTTATTTTTGGAAACGTAGTTACAGTATTAATTTGATGGATGTCAAGACCTAATTTCAGAACTCCCAACTGTATTGCTGTGTGCTTTCCTAATAGCGATACATCTCCATTTTCTACCACATAAAACGGTACGATCACTTCAGGTGCTCCTGGAAGATTTACGGTAGCTTCGAATTTATTTTTCACTTCAATGGAGCTCCCTGTTGCATATGGTTTTAACACATCACCAACTTGGTCATCCACATTCCATATTACAGCCTTTCGATTAAGAAGCTGCTCCCAATCTGCCCCACATATTATGTTTGCTTTAGATCCGGAGTCAATTAGAAATGTGATGTTCGCTCCCCCAACGTTACATTTAACCATGTCATCACGCGTCGTGTCTTGTAGATGTAAATCACACTCTTCGATTCTGAAACACTCAAAATTTTGAATTTTATCATCAGGGTTTTCAATATCTGTATCACCTTGCGCGCTGATGAAGTTGACTCGTCTCCTTTTATTGCTTGAAAAAGTCGGTTTTGATCCATGCTTTTCTGACGAAGTTTTGCAGAGAAATGCAAAGTGTCCTTTCAATCCACATTTGTTGCATTTGGAACCTCTGGCTGGACATGACTGAGAAAAACTCAAATGTCCAAATTTTCCACACCTCGTACATTTGCCATGTGTTTTTCTGTTATGTAGTGAAATTTTGTTTACTGGGTAATATGATGTGCTTGGTCCTGGGACTGTGGAGCTCATAGCTTTTGACTGGATGACTATTTGTTCATGGACTTGACATATTTCTATGACTTCCTCCAATGTATGTTCTTTTTCTAATAGTTTTTTTCTCAACTCCACTGATGCCCGGTTATCAATGATTTTGTCCTTTACATTAATTTCCCTGGCTTCGCTAGCAGTGTTTCCAAATGAGCACTTGGTAGACTGTTGACGAATTTTCAACAAAAAGGCGTTAAAACTTTCACCTTCTTCCAATTTAAGATTTCTAGAAATGTGCCTTTCGAACGTTGAGTTTTGCCTTGGAAAAAAATAGTTGGTGAGTTTTTCAACCAATACTTCAAAAATATCATTATTTTGTTCCGGGTCATATGTTTCTATTGCTCCAGGTATATTGTAAGCAACTTCTTGTAGTTGTGGCCCTCCTAAGTGTAAAAGTTTGTTTCTCTTTTTGACGCAATCATTGATATCTTCTGCAGCTAAATAGAGCTCTAAAGATCTTAACCACTTCTCCCATTCACCCCTCAACAATGCCTTATCTATATTTTGACACGAAAATGGTCTTATCCCCGAGTCCGACATCGTTGTGTTTCCTTGAAGAAAACAAAATAATTATATAGTTTTTTTGACGGAAGTAATGTAAATGTTTAACTTAATACAATATTCTAGGGTTGAAATGCAAAAATTGTACATTTCTTATTGTGATAACTCAATATTTTACAAAGTGCTAAGCGCTAAGTGGTTATTTATTTCTTGATGTTATAAGATTCCCTACACAAGCATATGTAGGAGATAGCCCTTTGTTTGGCCAAATTATTATAGTAAAATTCATTTGATACTCGGGCTCTGTCAATAAGACAAAGACATTGGCCTTTTACTAAAAGTTTGTAACCCAAGCATATCATTCTATGTCTACTGGTTTAAATTAAATCGTAGGAAAGAGATTAAAAAAAAATGTTATCATCGTTTGTTTTGTCTGACTAAACCGTCTTGATGTTTCAAGAATAAGTATTATAAACCGAAAAACATTTACTACAGGCCTTGAGATTTTGCGAATAGAATTGTGTCGTCGTTATTCAATAAAAACTAGTCCGCCCGGGACGACAAAATTAGGAAAAAAAATGAAATATGTCTGAGTTCTTGAACGCAGTGCCGGCAAAATAAATGCTTTCGTATGTTTTCTTGTTCCGATATTAAACCTAAGAATTTGTCTGTATTCTGTGGTAAACGTAAATTTGCAGCACAGAGTGGAGATGTTACTACCTTAACAATATGTTTATGTAGCCCAATACGAGTCACACGAGATTAAACTTTTTAAATCTGTACTGAAACCCCTCGACAATGACTCGGACCTTGCATAGCCTTGCTGTTCTCGTAATCATGCCAGAAATGTATATACAACACATACATATATTTGTTTTTGAGGCTGAATTTATAATTAAGCTTTTTTTTTCGTACTATTATTTCAACATTGTTTATATTTAAATAATTGTGTACACAATGATCTTAGCTTGGGCTCACTTTGCATATCAATCAATTTCTATTGTATGCATCTATGGCTCACAATATTCTGTCACATTCTTCTTTCTTGTGGCTCACATTTTTCCTCTGTGGCTCACAAACTTGCGTTTTCCACGCCAAAAGAACCAACAATACACTATCACTTTCCTTCAGCAAAACGTCGCGTGATCTACCTTTTGCAGATTCACATTAATACTTCAATCATTTACACCTTGATGTAAGTGTTTCTTTTATACCTAATATTAGGCATAGATACCTACACATATTTTTCCCCAAAATGTACTTACTGTAATGGCTTCGAACAAAGGAATCCTCGTCGCCAGTTGTGCTGACCCAGTAAGGCACAAGTAATTACTCAGAGTTTCAGTATTTAGTTTATTCCCACATATAAACAATATACTCTATATCTTAATCACATCTTGATACTTCACATTAGTTCACATAACTAATAACAACGTCATTCCTGCAGTCTCCTAAGCGTACTACTGTCTTTAAGAATTTTTTCGCGAGATCTCGGTCCACCACTGTGTACTACCGGGTACAGAACTGGAAATTTTCGCGTCAAACGGGGATAGGGGAAGACGGACGTGACGTCATTCGAATATGACAAGGTCACGTGATACCGGGAACTGAATTCCTACCCGCCAGACGTAGGTGAGGTACTGGCGGGTGACATTTTGTTATGTCAATAGGGAGGCGGTTCCCTTGCGGGAACTAGAACTGCCGTGGAGAGGGAACCCGTTTGTCACCTGGCCATACCCGGTTCATTTTACACCGAGATCTCGCGAAAAAAGCCTTTTTGTCGGCTTTCCCGTATCACCCACTCTTGTCAATCCATATTCGCCGCCTTGTCTGTCCGCAACCCGTATCACATCACGGCCGGCTGCCACAAGTAGTATAAACAAATGACTAAGTATGATGCCTTTTTGGAATGGCAACATAGTCTTGTGGTTTCCCACAGTCATTTCTGAGATTGTATTAGAAGTTTGATTGAGAACTAATAGTTGCTTCTCCAAATCGACCCCAAAAGCATTTGCACCTGGGTGGCTACCATACATATTTTGAGCATTGAAAATATCGAACCAGTCACTAATTAGTTTTAGAAACGTACTTGTTTCTCTCCAGTCTATCCCTGCGAAAAAACCTTCTAGTCCACACCATTCCACTGCTTTCGCAACAGTATTTGAAAATAGTTGTGCTGCTGGCCTAACTTTTTGACGCTCACTTCCCTTGACATTCAAATGATATTCACTGATTTTATGAGCAATTTTCAAATCACCACTAGATGAGCAAATTAACTTTTGAATACAACCTCTATCAATAAATTTTCCTTCTATATGAAAGCCTTTATCGATAAAATGGTTCCTGATGAGTTTTAATAGATGTGGTACATCTGCGAACACAAATATTTTCTGAATAGTATCTACCTATATAGGCTAATACCTACTACAACTATTCTTAATTCTAATCGTTCATCCATAATGCTATTATATTAAAACAAAACCTGTAATATGTAAACGTAAACAACCTGACTTCACGTTAAAATACACGTAAGCACAGTCCACAACGTATCACGTTGAAACCACAGCTAAAAAATGGAGTCAAGTTGATTGACTCAGTACTTCCCACACATTACTGTGATATCAGTTTATTATTTTCCCATAGCATGAAGCTTTAGTCTGAGATCCCCTTGCAACCAAATCATCGGCAGCCTTCCCTCCCCTAAAATTGTCTTATGCCGCTAAGTCTTTCCTTCAGAGGTCAATGGACAGCCTAAAACATCTAAAAACGAAGTTTGGGTTGTTTTCATACTTTTAGTTTTTTGATTATTGCTATATACGCTGCCACTTACACGATATTTAACAAACATACGCGTTTTGCATCCTCACCACGGTAATAATACTGTGTCAACATTTAATTAGAATCAATTTAATAGTGTCCACGTTACAAAACACAAAAAGATCTAAAGCAATAAATACTCGTATGTATGTATACAGAAAATTCTAAGTCCCTTAGTTTCCGTAATACGCTAGGCAATGTTCGGATGGATCTAAAAAGTTGATTTACGTCGCTAGGTCTTCCTTCACAGGTTAGTGGACAGCCTATTATGAATACAAGAAATTTCTCAGTTTTTCAACTTCCCACCCCCTACCCACCCCAATTTCACCCCACCCAAAAAAACGCAGAAAATGATCAGGAACCTCTAAAACGCTTAAAAACGATGTTTGAGCTGTTTTTACATTTTTACTTTTTTTTATTATTTCTGCGCCGCCATTGGCACGATTTATAAAAACTATACGCGTTTTCCATCGCTGTCATGGTAGTAATACTGTGTCAAAATTTCATTAACATCAATTCAACAGTTTCCTTGTAACACAATATAGAAGGATCTAAAGCAATACTCTCGTATGTTTACACCTGAAAAAATTCTAAGTCCTTTGGTTTCTGTAATAGGCAAGGCAATGTTCGGATGGACCTAAAAAAGTCATTTATGTTGCTAGGTCTTCCTTCATGGGTCAGTGGACAGTCTATTATGAAAGCAACAAATTTTTCAATTTTACAACCTCTCACCCCCCAACCACCCCAATTTCACCCCCACCCAAAAAAAAGTAAAAAATGATCAGGAACCTCTAAAACGCCTAAAAACGAAGTTTGAGGAATATTTAATTTTTTTTGTTTTTTGCTAATTACTCCGCCGCCCCTGCACCGATTTTCAAAATTATAAGAACATTACCTACTACGACCCCCCAGCATATCGCTGCCCAAGTTTCATCACAATCCATGCAGCGGTTACTGAGATTACGAGGACACAAAAACGCGTACAGACAGACCGACAGACAGACAGACCGACGGAAATGAGTGACGTGGATTTTCGTTATGTAGACATCATGAAACGCCCAAAAAGTGTATTATCTCAAAATCGAAAATTTTCGCGATCACAATACTCCCCTCACCTATCGGTGTGGGAAGTAAAATCGCAAAATAACAATGCAAAAACACTGAAAATCGCTTAGGAAAATCCAACAAATGCGTAAATGTTGAATAGGTTTTCCCACAAGGTTTTTCCATAATTTCCGATATTCGAATTCTAAACTGTCAACGTCAACAGTGTCAACTCGTGGATGTCTACTGTCAAACAGCTCTAGGGTGAATGACATGGTGAATGACCCTTTTGGAGTATGAATTTTGACATAAAACGGCTGAGTTTCCCCCGTATGGATCTTCAGTACCTTCAGGTAGTCGTCAAGGACTTACTGGGATCAAGCCTAGGCAAGACCTGAAATAATCGTTTTCTACCCTTCGGGGGAAAAACGAGGTATATTTCAGGGTCTGTGCCGTCGGCTTAACCCTGACGAGAAGTGTTTGGTTTCTGACGACGTAGAAAAGCGTACTGTGACTTTGTATTTATGAAGTGATGAAACGCATATTATGTTTCCTGAACGCTAGAAATACCAAGCTCAAAGCCAACATAAACATGTATTTAAATAACAAAAATACTCCAAAAATACAAACATAAAATAAAATTCTTCTAACAGGTACATGATTATGACAGTCTTAAATAGGAACAAATGTCTCTTTACAAATATCATTTACTGGTGTCGTACAAGACACACGGCGAACTTCCTTGAAGCAATGTTTGAAGAACGTGTCTTGTCATCTCTAGTTACCACTCTTGAGAATAACATCTAATAGAAGCTCTATCTCCCATCTTGATGATGCCACTGCCAGTCTAATACTGCCTGGTGAAGACACAATATTTGCCTCCACTAAAGCTGATTTAACCCATCCAGCTATGACAGCTCTAGATGCTGGGCGAACTCGTCCACGCCAAGTGATAAATAAGGCGTCCAGGTTCTTCGTTGCCCTCCTATGAGCCGAGGCAGCTAAAAGGCATTTCGTCCAAAGCACGGGATCTAATGCGGTATCATTGCTTTTGAGAAGTTTCCAACCAGACTGCCTAAAGTTGTTCCTATCTGTTTTTGATCCAAACTCTGGCCAGAAAGTAACAGAGGTATCTTCAGTTACCATATTCTCACGACTTTTTCTCAGCAATGTTAAATCATGAACCCTTCTGCCAGAAGCTACAGGCAGGATCAGAGACAATCGGCGCGAGGCGGCCCAGGGTCAGGATTGTGATGACGAGGACCTTCTTTATTTTTTGCGCTAATAATTTCAGTGAGTTTTTGAATCCAAAATATTTAAACCTGGGATCAAAAAACGTAGACATTGCTAAAGTGCTACTATATTCTATATTTCCTAATCTTGATTGAATGCCCTCCTGCAGATTATTCAAAATTTGTTGAGATATTTCACTAAATGTTTTGGTAGAGAGCAAATTTTCACAGACCTCAAGTAAACCCTTAGTCAGTACAATAACTAGTGAGGCTGACATATAATTTTCTCCACTAACACATTTAGTCGCTTCATCAAACGGTGCAAGAATTTGACATAATTCTTTGAGTATGGTCCGCTCTTCTACAGAAATTGTAGGTAATTGAGCGTCTAGTAGCCCCATGGTAGAACGAAGACTTTCTTCTAGCTGTACGAACCTACTAATCATATTGTAAGTTGAGTTCCATCTTGTTACCACGTCCTGTATTAGTTTTAATGGTACAATCACACCATTCTTTTTCTGGACGTCGATAAGAGTTTTGGTTGCTTTGCTGCTTCTTTTGAAGTGTGCTATTATGGTCTTAATTTTTTCTAAGATAGCGTGAGCCACTTTCAAAGCATTTTGCACCGTCAAATTGAGAGAGTGAGCGAAGCATAAGTGCTTCCATCCAGTATAAGCAATGGCATTTTTTATATTAGCGGCATTGTCGGATACAGCTAAAATAATTTTCTTCTCAAGTCCCCAGCTTTTTGCAACTTCAACCAAAGTTTTCGATAAATTTAGTCCTGTATGACTCCCTTCAAATATGTCACATTCCAAGAGGATAGAACGCATTTTAAATGTTTCATCGATGAAATGGCCCGTTATCGCTATGAAGCTTTCATTGTTGGAGGAGGTCCAGCAATCTGTAGTTATGCACAAATTTACTATCCCTTGTGCTGCTGATTTGGTTCTGCTTAAACAAGTGTCTCATATAAGGCTGGAATTAGGGTCTTTGATATCGTTTTCCTGCCCGGAAGTGTGTATAAGGATTTAAAGAATGAACAAATCTTCTGAAGCCCACATCTTCTGCTATGCTGAATGGCTGAAAATCCATTGCAAATAACAAGAGCAAGTCGGAATCAATGGATTGCGTTGCTTTAGCAGACATTTTATTTGAAAAGGACGTAATTCTCTCTTGCACCACAATTCGGGATTTTTTAATAGCAGGCTGATGAGGTTCGGTGTTGTCTGCAGAAATACTACTAACACTTGACTGCTGCGAGCTAGTAGTAATTCTAACAGTAGTGGCGTCCCTATTGTCTTCCGTGTTTTCAATACCATGCATCACTGAAGCATCAGATTCTTGGGGAATTTTCACCCCTGGATGCTTTCGCTTAATGACTTTTTAAGTTGGTTATAGAAGGTTTATAAGACATTTGTAAACCACACATATTGCACTTTGCATTTGTCTGATCAACCATTGAGAAACACTTCCAAACTGGGCTGCTTTTCGTTCTCATGGATAAAGTTTTAATCAAAGAGCTCCTGCTGTCATTAACTATAGTCTGATCTGATCACAAAAAACTTTGATTTGGTTCCGTTAATCACTGAATCGTGGCAACGGCAAGCGGCAACGTAACAACCACCAATAAATAAAAAATAAAAATAGTTCGAATCAGTTTTCCGAAGCACGCAGACTGAACAAGTAAATACGTGTAATACAGCGCAACCCTACCGACGCACCCTGAACTGCCTGAATCGCTGCAACCAACAATACCTGCAGACAGCACGCTGGTTGCCAGCTCCGCGCTGGTTGGTTTGACGTTGACCGAAATATACGCGTTGGAACAGTTTAGATCTGAAACAGCTTTCTCGAAACAGCTTTCTTGAAACAAGTATTTCATGAAGCTGGAACAGTTTGCACCTGTTGTTTGAAATACACTGTTCCAGCCATCCCTAGTGCCTTGTAGAGCAGCAGTAGTTGCTCTGGTGTGTACAGCTTCCTACAGCGGAACAAAACACCAGACCTGTGGGATGCCATTTTAGCAATACTGACGACGTGGTCGTGCCAGGACATGTTATTGTTGATGTTGATCCCCAAAAGGTTGATGGAAGGTGACTCGGCTCTGACCCTCCATGATTCCACAGTTGGTAAGCCAACGTGAGACTTCTCTGCCAGTGTTGTTGCCTAAGTTTTATGTACGTTGAACTGTACTTTATTTACTAATCCCCTCTCGACAATTCGACAATTGTTTTGATATCTACGTTGATCTGTGAGGCATGCTGCTGTAGCCGACATACCGTCTCCTGGAATGATAGTGGCTGGCCTGGTTCCATGCACGATATTAATGTAGTGTCGTCTGCGAGGCTGTAGATTGGATGTGATGTTATTTCCAGCAGCTCATTGATTTACAGAAGAAACAGTGTAAGGGATAGGACAGATCCTTGAGGAACACCGGCGTTTATTGAAAATACGTCTGTTGAATAGCCTTCGACTACAACAGAGATCTATCGTTCAAAAAGCTATTCAGCTACTGCCGCAGGCCAGGTGATAATCCATAAGCAGAAAGCCTGAGCAGAAGTCCCTCATGCCACACTCTGTCGAAGGCTTTCGATATGTCAAGTGCAACAACACGGCATTCGCCATGATTTTCAATTGTTCTGTTCCACAAATGAGTGACGTAGGCAAGAAGGTCACCAGCAGACCTGTGCTTACGGTCATTTATGATGTTATTTGTTGTCCAGGTATTGCAGGAGATGTGTGTTAATGGCAGTCCCTATAACCTATGATGCTGAGAAGAGCCAGGGGTCTGTAGTTGGTGGGACCTGTTTTTTGCCTTTCTTAGGGATGGGTTGTATGCAGCCAATCTTCCATAAAGCGAGAAACACGCCTCGCTAATACGATAAATTGAGGAGCTTGCACAGAGTAGTTCTGACTAACAGCCTTAGCTACAGACCAAAATGTTCTGGACAATCTAGAACATGAGAGGAGCTTGTTCTTAATTTTTTGGTTGTGTTCCTCCCCACTGCTTACACTATAGCATTCGAGTTTTGACAATAGAATGTGATGGTTTATGCTGTTAAATACTTTGGATAAGTCTGTATGTAGAGTTACTACATTTATCTATGTTTAAATGCTTCGCGAATGAACGAGGTGTGCTCAGAAAAAACGGGAATTTTAGTTTTTTGAAAAAAATATTAATAGTACTGACATTCGCTGGTACGAATTTAAATTGAGAAATCACATGCGGAAAGCATGAACATAAAATCAACTCAACTCCCCATACACAGAGGTCTCTGTGCCAGGCCGGACAAGTGATTGAACGCGGTCGGATATTAATAACGACTCACAGTCATAGATGCGGGCCATTGGTGGTACCAGAGTTGTGGGCTGGCGGGATGAAAGCGCGTATCTGGTCGGCGCTTCCGAGGTTGAGTGGGTGCGGCGACTATAGCTCAACTGGCGAGAGAGCCGGAGTACCGATCTGGAGGTCGCGGGCCGTCGATTTTTTTCGACATTTCTGGTACGAATTTGAATTGAGAAATCCCCATGCGGATGAAAGCATGAAAATGAAAACAGTTCATACTTGAAGGACACGTGTACCAACATAATAAAAACACATTTTTGACAATCGGACTTTCCGATACGCGTAATTTCAAAACTTCCGTCATTTTCTGAACACAGCTTGTATAGCATAGCAACATTTATTTATCTTGGCTGTTTCTGATACGACCTGTTTGACCAGCAAGTCTTCTTCATTTGTCTCTACTTGCTTTTAACCACCCAAGATCCACACAATTTCATTTTTGGAGAAAACTACCAGAAACGAATAAAACTGTCGACATTTATATCATATCATGGTTTAAATGTAGTCACACTGTTCATCTTTTGGGTGTAAGACTTCTAATTTCACTGGGTACATAATAATCCATAGCTAACGCGTTTACATAGTTTTCAATTGAGCTTGAAGGCTAAAACAACGACATATTTACGTTTCCCTTACCCTTATATAGTAGAGGATACCAAGTGGGGTCAATCTTCACTGATCCGATTATCAAATAAAAATCATATTTCATCAATTAAAATATGTTTCTAAATTCCCAATTATTATTCAAAAAATCACTGACGTTCAAAATTTCAGTGAAATTAATTCAATAATTTCCAGGTTACACAATACAGAATGATATAAAACAATACTCGTATGTATAGACCAGAAAATTGGTTTCTGTAATAGGCAAGGCAATGTTCGGATGAACCTAAAAAAGTGTATTATGCCGCTAGGTCCTCCTTTCACAAGTCATCAGACAGCCTATTATGAATACAACAAATTTTTCAGTTTTACAACCCCCCACCTTCCCACCATCCCAGTTTTATCCCCACCCAATAAAGTAGAAAACGGTCAGGAACACCTAAAAGTGAAGTTGAGGAGTTGCTGACTTTTTTTCAATTACTCCGCCGCCCATGCACCGATTTTCAAAATTATAGCAGCATTACCTACTACGACCCCAATGAATATCACTACTCAATTACAGTCCATGTAGCGGTTACTGAGATTACGAAGCTACATAAACGCCAACAGACAGACAGACCGACAGGCAAACTGACAGATCGACGGAAATGAGTGGCGTGGATTTTCATTATTTAGATATAATAAAGCGCCCAAAAAGTGTATTATCTCAAAATCGGAAATTTTCGCGATCACAATACTCCCCACTCCTATCGGTGTGAGAAGTGAAAGGAAACAAGGCTTTTCGCAATAAAATTAATTAATACATGTTTAGTGGGAACATTATAATATTATACGAGTATTTTATTATATACGTACTTACAACTTTTAATACAAACTTCTTTTTTATATGAAATACATCAGAAAAGTAATAAAAATTTGAGTTCTTTAATATTTTGCTTACAATAAAATTGTCTGTATTTTAATGAATATTTCATTAGGCAAATACGTCAGCGAATTTTTTGAAAAGAATTATTCTTTATAATTTTAATTAATTACAGCTATGAACATTTTTTAGACAACCCTGTTGGTGGGAGTTTCTAAACATACAGGGTGATCAATTTATACTCCGAAGTTTGATACCTCCGTCCGTCGTTATGGAAGATACAAAAAAGAACTTTCGAATAAAAGGTAAAGCGAAGGTCTACGTTTTAAAATTATTGTATAATATACAAGGTTATTCATGAAGTCACGGCATACTAAAGTTGTGTTTTTTTTTCAAATGGAGCACCCTATATATTATTCCAAATATGAATTACGTTCCTTTTCCCTATTCCTGGAATATAGGGTTTTATCAGGTTATACAGAGTATTTTCAGAGATATGGCTACTTTTATGCGAAAATCTTAACGAATTCATCACCCTGTATCTTAAAAAAATCAATAACTGGAGGCGTGATTCTCAATGTTAGAATAATTTCGTGGTTTTCTAGTTTGGACTAAAATTATTAGGTTTCTGAAATCTTTGGTTTTGTGTACAGGGTGAACCAAATCTCACGACAATAATTTTCTTTGTTATTCTAAATGGACCACCCTGTATTTTATAGCATCATCAGAAAGTTCTTACAAAATTCGGGATACTATATAGGGTGTTGCATTTGAAAAAAACACAACTTAAGTATGCCGTAACTTTATAAATAACCTTGTATATGACAATAATTTTAAAATGTGGACCTTCGCTTTACCTATAACTTTTATTCGAAAGTTTTTTGTATCTTCCATAATAACGGAGGTATTTAACTTCGGAGTATAAATTGATCCCCGTGTTTTAATTGATAAAATATAATTTTTATTTGGTCAGCAGCGCCGGTACTCTGTAACATAAAGAGATAGAAGCACGTTTCTATCACCATGACGACCATGACGATCGGGCAGTCTCGGGTGCCTACCACACAGTGTCTAGTACGCTGACATATTTACGAAGCCACCCGATCCTATAGTACGTAGTGCATAGAAACACGTTCCTAAGTTACAGCCTGACAAGTGTAGCAAGAGACTTGGGAATTTCGCCGCTGTCTCACACGCACACGTTATTTCATATCCTCTCGTCTCTTGCTATCCTTGTCCATTTCACATTGCTCACAGATTTTGTTACACTTGTCAGGCTGTACAGAGTACCGGCGCAGATCAGTGAAGGTCATCCTTACTCTGGATCTTACACTATCAGTGAAATACTGCCACTAACTTAAATAATTATTTCCAGAAGTGGCCTGCTAAACTTCTGCGCAGTGGCTCTAGCACTGAACGACCTGGGATACAAAGCCATAGGCATTCGACTGGACAGTGGAGATCTAGCTTACCTTTCAACGGTTGCAAGAAGACACTTCACAGATATCAGCATAAAGTACAATTTACCTTGGTTTGAAACGATGCTTATCATGGCGTCCAATGATATCAACGAAGAGACTATACTTAGTTTGAATGAACAGGGACACAAGATCAATTGCTTTGGTATTGGCACACATTTAGTTACGTGCCAAAAACAGCCAGCACTTGGATGTGTTTACAAGATGGTGGAATTAAATGGGTATCCCAGGTAGAGTACAATACACTGCTCACTTCAAGGAAATGTTTAGATAAGATTTAGTCATTTGGGGTGTACTCTAATCCTCACAGGTCAACTGGAGCTTATTCTGTGTCCCGTATCAATATGTGTGCCCTTGACCAGATCCAGTAGCTTTTCTCAGAACTATTAGTCCAGGCGGTGGAAGTTTTTTGACAGCAAAAGTTCGGAAAGAAATGAAATTTGGAGGGATGGTAGACATTGGTACCCTGAACCTACACCTAAGTCTGCAAACTCGGGGGGCTCGAATGGTGGGGGATGAAAACTCTGCTTCGACGATTTAAAACAAAGCATCGTTTTGGTGGTATCGAAAAAAAGCTTCAGATGATTTATGATTTATGAAAAGAACACAATTCTACATAATTTTGGTCTTTACATTTTTCGTGTACCACCAATAGCTTCCACCTTACAGTGCGCCAGAGTTAGGGGTTGATTTGGGATTTTCACTTAAATCAGAATTTCATCGCGGATTCAGACGAAGAACTTAAGCAAAAAGGTCGTGCAGCATTTTTGTTTTATTGAAATACTGATATCTTCAGCTGCCTAAACTCACGCATTTGGTTTTAAAAAAAGTTACGACATTTAGGAACACACCGCTACCTACTACCAATATTAGCCAATCGTCAAGTCCTACGAAAGTCTTTTGACCCCAAAAGGTCGGAAATAAATGAAATTTGGTGGGATGGTAAGGTCACTGCGCCTAATAAGGCCCACTTAACTTTGACTCCTCCGAAAAAATAAAAATAAGATATTTCAGATACTCGTTTCGTTGCCTTCTCAACAATTCAGGTTCTGACTTTTATCCAAACACAACACAACGTTTCATAGGCATAGGGGTGCCTAAACTACAGAAATAATAAAGAAAAGGGTCTTATTTAGAACCTATTGCCTAATAAGGCCACCATTGGAAAAATGGAATACAGGTAGATTAAGGACAGAAAACGACGTAAACGTACACTGTACCTTTAATAAGCTGAACACATACATACATAAAATAAAACGACCCTGTGTATATTCTTGTTCGACACAAAAAAATAACCAAGCTAATGGCATATCAGAGACTGAATAGTACATGTATGTATATAAAACAAAACTTTTTACTTATTCATAACAAACAAAAAAATAATAATTGCATTGGATAGTTTTTTCTATGGCCCTATACACAGGAAGGACATATCTGTATATGTGTGTATATATGAAGCATCTGCACTGTTTCTTTCAATGACGGTTTATATATATATATTTTTTTTTATATGGTTGAGTAGAATAGCTTGTAGCTAGACTCCGCCATATTGTTCTTTTTCACTTTTTTATTCATTGTGTTATTTATCATTAATAAAAGACGGTTATTATTATTATTGTGTTTTTTCAAGCTTCTCTCGCATGACTGCGGTGACGACAAATGTTGACGGGCTAGGCCAAGTCAACACCTGAACTATTACTGATCTGAATTTAGGAAAGATCGTACTATATTACAGGTCTTAAGGATTACAGACTTTTGGAATATTTTATGTAAACTTTCGTCCAGGCCTAACTGCTGTAGGTGTTGTGTAAATGTGTTCGGTGTGAGGCCTGAGACCGACATAATGAAGGGGACAATAATAACTTTATCTTGTTTCCAAATTCGCTTCACTTCTATGGCAAGGTCAGTGTATTTAGATATTTTCCCAGCGTAGGTGTTTTGAACATTCACATCATTGGGAATAGCAATATCTATTAAGTAGGTAACTTTGTCTGCCTTTATCTGAAATACTATATCTGGTCTGTTTGCATTGATGGTTTTATCTGTGTGTATTTCAACATCCCAGTATAGTTTGTAGTGATCGTTTTCGAGTACTGATGTTGGTGTATACTTGTAATATGGATCGGAGTTTTCGATTAGTTTGTTTTTTGTGGCTAATGCTTGATGTATGATTTTGGCTGCTGAGTTATGTCTAGCCGTGTACTCAGTTCCAGCGAGAGTTTTGCATGCGCTTGTTATGTGGTCTATTGTATGCTTTTGTTGTTGACATTTTCTGCAGTTATCGTTTGTTATGGATGGATCTTTAATTACGTATTTCTTGTAGTTTCTCGTCGCAATAACTTGGTCCTGGATAGCAAGCATAAACCCCTCAGTTTCTGGAAAGAGCTGGCCATCCTGCAGCCAGGTGTATGACTGTTTTTCATTTATGTGGTCTTGCGTAATACGGTATCTATGTTTGCCATGGAGTGGTTTCTGCGACCAGGTGCTTATTTTTTCTTGTTGTGATTGTGTGGGATTGTGTGTGTCTGCGACGTGGTCTGGACATGATAGGTTGAGTGGTGTATAGTTTTTGTCTGCTTTTACTATTGCTCGATGTAAATTTGTTTGTTTGTTTTGGAAGAAATGTCTGAGTGTCTTTATCTGTCTTGTGCGAAGCGACTGTACATCTGTAATCCCTCTGCCTCCTTGTTTCCTGTCTATGGTGAGCCTTTCTTTGCATGCGTTTGGATGTGACATTCGGTGTTTCGTGAGTTCCGTCCGTATGAGGATGTGGATGTTTTCTATATCAGTGTGTGACCACTTGATGATGCCGAAGGAGTATGTGAGGACTGGTATCGCAAATGTGTTAATAGCTTTTGTAAGGTTTCTGGAATTCAATTTGGTTTTTAGTAGCTTAATAAGGCGATCTCTGAACTCTTGGGTTAGTTGTGCCTTGACTTGTGTGTGGTCTATTTTAACGTTTTGATTGAAGCCCAGGTACTTGTAAGTTTCGTCCTTGTTCATGTTGTTTAGTGTTTGGCCAGCTACTGTTTCCTGCTGGGGGTGGTCCTTCCATTGGCCTTTGTTGATGTGGAGAACCTTGCATTTACTCATTCCGAATTCCATCCTGACGTCTGACGAGCAAGCTTCTGTTGTTCTGATTAACTCTTTCAGTTGTACTTCATTGGCGGCATATAGTTTTATATCATCCATGTAGAGGAGATGATTGATTTTGTGTTGGTTTAATCTGTCGTGTCTAATGTTGAAACCGCAGTTTGTGTTGTTAAGTGCGTTGGAGAGCGGATTCAGACAGAGACAGAACCACAGTGAACTGAGAGAGTCACCCTGAAAGATGCCGCGTCTTATGTGAAGCTCATCCGTCTTGATAAGGCCGTCCTGGGTTTTGAGATGTATGCTGGTTCGCCATGTTCCCTGCATCTCTAAGTAGATCTTGCTGAATCGAGTATTCCAAGCGAGATACTAAGTCTAATTTAGCTTTTGCTCTTACGTCAGGTTTAGCTGAGAACATTATTCTCACTAAACTGTCCGTTTGGCTGCTGTTAAACCTATATCGCTGAGTTAGAATAATCCTTCTCGTTCCAAGTTGATCTAATAGTTTTTGCGTTTCCGCATCTGCAGTTGGATTAATCCACATGCCATTACTAATGGGATCTACCTTTGCTTGCACACGCTTGAATTTGACGCCCAAGTCTACCAGTTCGTCTTCGAGTAACCGTTCCGTTACGCTGACTAATAAGGTACGTCTCAGAGTGTCTATCTTCTCTAGCGACTTTGTCCATGCCGGTGTCCACGTTGCAATTTTGCCATGCAGTTGTTGAATTTGCTCTCGTAGTTTCGGCTCAAGTCCAATCTGTTTGAAATGATTCAGTATAGTTTCGACGCGCCGTTCATGCTGATTTAGCACCTTTTGCCACTGCCTCAGATCCTCGATAGTGTGGAATGTCGCCACTGTGTATTTAGTGCCGTCAATCTCAACATCATCAAATCTCTTCACGCGTTGTTGCTCATGTACTTTGTCTTGCATTGCGTCATCTGAATATGTTACAGAGGTGGATGATCCACTACTGGAGCTAGACTCGATTATCTCGTATTTTAGGGTAGCTGTGGTTGGTTTTTCCAGCCTTCGTAGCCTCTCATACATCTTAATCATGTATTCCTTTGCTTCAGCCTCTTCGTCTATGGAAATCTCTTCCACTAGCGTGACACCAAAATCAAATCCCTCGAGATGAGCCATCGTTTCTTTTGTTTTAAAGTTTTATTTATCCACACAGGAACCAGACTTTAAACTGGTTATTATTATTATTATTATGTTTTTTCAAGCTTCTCTCGCATGACTGCGGTGACGACAAATGTTGACGGGCTAGGCCAAGTCAACACCTGAACTATTACTGGTCGGAATTTAGGAAAGATCGTACTATATTACAGGTCTTAAGGATTACAGACTTTTGGAATATTTTATGTAAACTTTCGTCCAGGCCTAACTGTTGTAGGTGTTGTGTAAATGTGTTCGGTGTGAGGCCTGAGACCGACATAATGAGGGGGACAATAATAACTTTATGTTGTTTCCAATTTCGCTTCACTTCTATGGCAAGGTCAGTGTATTTAGATATTTTCCCAGCGTAGGTGTTTTGAACATTCACATCATTGGGAATAGCAATATCTATTAAGTAGGTAACTTTGTCTGCCTTTATCTGAAATACTATATCTGGTCTGTTTGCATTGATGGTTTTATCTGTGTGTATTTCAACATCCCAGTATAGTTTGTAGTGATCGTTTTCGAGTACTGATGTTGGTGTATACTTGTAATATGGATCGGAGTTTTCGATTAGTTTGTTTTTTGTGGCTAATGCTTGATCTATGATTTTGGCTGCTGAGTTATGTCTAGCCGTGTACTCAGTTCCAGCGAGAGTTTTGCATGCGCTTGTTATGTGGTCTATTGTTTCCTTTTGTTGTTGACATTTTCTGCAGTTATCGTTTGTTATGGATGGATCTTTAATTATGTATTTCTTGTAGTTTCTCGTCGCAATAACTTGGTCCTGGATAGCAAGCATAAACCCCTCAGTTTCTGGAAAGAGCTGGCCATCCTGCAGCCAGGTGTATGACTGTTTTTCATTTATGTGGTCTTGCGTAATACGGTATCTATGTTTGCCATGGAGTGGTTTCTGCGACCAGGTGCTTATTTTTTCTTGTTGTGATAGTGTGGGATTGTGTGTGTCTGCGACGTGGTCTGGACATGATAGGTTAAGTGGTGTATAGTTTTTGTCTGCTTTTACTATTGCTCGATGTAAATTTGTTTGTTTGTTTTGGAAGAAATGTCTGAGTGTCTTTATCTGTCTTGTGCGAAGCGACTGTATATCTGTGATCCCTCTGCCTCCTTGTTTCCTGTCTATGGTGAGCCTTTCTTTGCATGCGTTTGGATGTGACATTCGGTGTTTCGTGAGTTCTGTCCGTATGAGGATGTGGATGTTTTCTATATCAGTGTGTGACCACTTGATGATGCCAAAGGAGTATGTGAGGACTGGTATCGCAAATGTGTTAATGGCTTTTGTAAGGTTTCTGGAATTCAATTTGGTTTTTAGTAGCTTACTAAGGCGATCTCTGAACTCTTGGGTTAGTTGTGACTTGACTTGTGTGTGGTCTGTTTTAACGTTCTGATTGAAGCCCAGGTACTTGTAAGTTTCGTCCTTGTTCATGTTGTCTAGTGTTTGGCCAGCTACTGTTTCCTGCTGGGGGTGGTCCTTCCATTGCCCTTTGTTGATGTGGAGAACCTTGCATTTACTCATTCCGAATTCCATCCTGACGTCTGACGAGCAAGCCTCTGTTGTTCTGATTAACTCCTTCAGTTGTACTTCATTGGCGGCATACAGTTTTATATCATCCATGTAGAGGAGATGATTGATTTTGTGTTGGTTTAATCTGTTGTGTCTAATGTTGAAACCGCAGTTTGTGTTGTTAAGTGCGTTGGAGAGCGGATTCAGACAGAGACAGAAGCACAGTGAACTGAGAGAGTCGCCCTGGAAGATTCCGCGTCTTATGTGAAGCTCATCCGTCTTGATAAGGCCGTCCTGGGTTTTGAGATGTATGCTGGTTCGCCATGTCTCCATGGTTCTTGTAAGAAACTGACGTAGCCCCGGGTTGATTTTATATATTTGAAGAGTTTTCGCTAGCCAGCTATGGGGTACAGAGTCGAAAGCTTTTTTATAGTCGATGAAACAGGTATGAAGGTTCCTATGTTCTTTTCTGGTTTGCTCCATGATGACATTATCAATTATAAGTTGTTCCTTGCAACCTTGGCTTTGCTTTCGACATCCTTTCTGTTCTTCAGTCAGGATGTTGTTTCGGGTGAGGTGTTGTTCAATTCTTCTGCCTATTGTTGCGGTTATGATCTTGTACAAGGTGGGAAGACAAGTGATTGGGCGATAGTTGGCAGGGTTCTTGGTGTCTGCGTTTTTGGGTTTTATATACGTTATTCCTTGCGTGAGGAATTTGGGAAGCCTATTCGGTTGGAGTATGGCTCTATTGATTTGGTCCGTAAGCATTTCGTATGTTGCACTGAATTGCTTGTACCAGAAATTTTGTACATTATCCACGCCTGGGCACTTCCAATTATGGGTATGCTTTATGGTTTCAGCTATTTCCTCTGGTGTAAGGATAACGTCTCCCTGCTCCACTATATGTTGATGTTTTTCCTCTTCTTGTCTGATCCATGGAGCGTTTTCATTATGTGTTTTGGGTTCTGACCATAGGCTTCCCCAAAACTCGGTTAACTCTTGTTTACTAGGAGGTTCTATTGCTGTTATCTGGTTGTCGGCTGTTATCTTTTGGTAAAACTGTTTTTCACTTTTCTGAAAAAGATTATTAGCATCCTTTCTGGCATTGGACTCGTTGTATCTGCGGAGTCTAGCTGCATAGACTGCAAGCTTCTGTTTAAGGGTATCAGCTATTTCTGGTATTGTCTGTTGTGGTGACTTGGATTTGAGTATATTAATTGTTGTCTGTACGCGCTTTGAGCTGTTGTTATTGTTGGTGTATTGCGCGAGGTGTGCCAGATCCTTTCTGATTGTGCTAATTTTATTTTCAATTCGTATTTGCCATTTAGGTTTAGATATTTCAGTTGTGCGGGCTATAGATCGTTTTGGGAGTTTTTGGCCGTTAAGTGTGAGTGTGGTTTCTGCGGCAGCATATATAACAGTATGGATGTCCTCTAGGTCACTGTCTTTGGTTAAAAATTGCGGTATTATGTTGACATTTATTGTGTGTAATATTTGTAGAGTGTTGTTTTTAAAAATTAGTCTGGGCAGGGGATCTCGCAATGTAGCCACACCATTTGTTGTACTGTGTGTTCATCACTTGTTCGGCAGATTGTGTGATGGCAGGTGGTATAGTAACGTTTTGGCTTTGTGTGGCTGTGGAAGGTAAGTTAGTGCATGTTGTTTCTGGTGTATGATCATTTTCTAGATCCAATTCTAAGTGTATGCTGGTGTTATTGGTCGTGCCTGTGTTTGGAGGTTGATTATTTCGGGTACGAATGGCATGTCGTTCTGTGATTGATTCAGTAGCTAACGAATCGTTAGGTTGGACAGCGGTATCTGGTATATGTTGTGTGTGCTCATGTTCTGGATCTGCCTCTGAGTGTATGCTAGTGTTGTCGATTATGGTTTTGTTTGAGGTCTGCGGGTGATTCGGATGGGCAGTATTTATTTCATTGGATACAAGAATCTTGATAGCTTGTAGTTCTTCGGGTGTAAGGCGGTTGTTTTTTGTTATGACTCGTTTTTGGTCAATGAGTCGCTGTTCAGTTACACGTTCTGCGAGGTGTGGGTATTGTGCTATAAATAACCTGTGCAGCTCATGTCTGTAGCCTGTAGAGATTGTTTCTAGTTTTGTGGCGGTGTAGTAACAGTGCATTACATGTTTGTTGATTTCAGTAGTCCATTGTAAGCGCTGTCTGGGTTTACCAGCTTTGGTGGTTGCCGGCTGTGCTGGCAAAACGTCCGCAGCTGGGTTGTGTTCTCTGGGCTGTTCTGTTTGGGTTTGGGGTTCGGGTGAGTTTAATCGACGTACCCTAGGCCGTCGTTGGTTATTTTTAGAAGTAACTTTATGCATCGTGTTCCCACGAGTAGGGACGATCTAAATGTCGCTCTCCCGGGTGACGCCCATTCCAGGAGAGAAGGGACTTATATTTACTCCGAAGTTGGCCCAAGGTGCTCCGGAGGATTTGCGACTTTACTGTCGGGTTTTGTTGAGGCTTTCTCCTCACGGGCCGGCCGGTTAAGGCAAGCCCCCCGGTTGCTTACCCCTCACGACGTTCCCCAGCTACGCCCTGCTGAAGTCGTTGAAGTGTGGGGCGCAATAACGGTGTGTGACAGAAGGACCGGCGCTCAGCCCTCTGTGGCATATTTTCCCGGATTTGCCAAACCCCTATCTGACCGAAGTCAGGATAGCTTGGGGAAAGGAGCTTGGTGCTAGGTAGTGTAAGTAAGATCTACCGAGCGCCCAGCTTCCTGGGTGTTATTATTATTATTATTATTATTATTATTATTATTCCGTATTATTTTCTACCTACCACTGTCTCTATCGTCATCCCGATATCTGTCCCTTTCACGTTTTCTGTCTTTGGACTTCTTATCCCATCTAGGAAGAGAACACAATCATTTTGAATGGTTCAAGTTTTGATGTCTGTAGCTGGAACAAACACTAGTGAAACAAGACGTAGTTAATGTATTGTCTAAAACCTATTCTATGAAATTCATGTTTTTGTTAATTGCCCAGGCAATGATCCATAGAAAGCGTACTGAAAATCAAACCGCGGGAAATTCGAAAAAACTTTTCATTTATTGCCTTGAAAATACATTTCAACTTAAACTTTGACAAAAGGAAACATTATGCATATATATATATACAAAACAAAACAAAAACAAAAAAGGTGCAACCCGGGCTCCGACACACCGGGCTGCTTGCTTTTTATTGTTGTGGGCTGTTTTCTGTTCTATTCGGTTATATTTGGTCGTTTTCTATCGTTTACAGTTGTTTTCTGTTCTTTTCTGTCGTATTCGGCCGTGTTTAGTCGTTTTCTACTGTTTAGCGCTGTTATCTGATTGCTTTCTGTCGTTATGGGCTGTTTTTTGTTTTATTGGGTTGTATTTGGTCATTTTCTACCGTTTCCGATTTTGAGGACATTCCAACTAGTTGACAAGTCTTCCCTCCCTCTCGTGATGTAGGGATATTTGTTGACTATGAAACACATGCATAAAAAAACACTTGGGTTACATGGGTGAGGTAACTCTCAAGTATAAGGTTGTGATACCCAAAAAATTGTATAGGTAATGGAAGTCTGAAATAGACCCTTTGAAACATCTACCTTGTCTACAAATTTCAAACAACAATTAGATATAAATACGTACATCATATTCCGATATATGTTGTGCTAGGCCTCGAATCATTATGGTGTTGTTGGGCGGTTTCTCACACTGTTAAAATTTAACGTAATTAAGAGCAAGCTAAATACCACAAGATTCGGTATTATTTTCGACCTATCACTGTCTCTATCGTCATCCCTATATCTGTCCCTTTCACGTTTTCTGTCTTCGGATTTCCTATCCCATCTAGAATTACCTGGAAGAGGACACAATCATTTTGAATGATTCAAGTTTTGATGTTTGTAGCTGGAACAAACACTAGTGAAACAAGACGTAGTTAATGTATTGTCTAAAACCTATTCTATGAAATTCATATTTTTGTTAGTTGCCAAGGCAATGATCCATAGAAAGCGGGAAATTCGAAAAAAAAAATTATTATTATTATTATTATTATTATTATTATAAATGTTGGTTCACGATACAACTTCGTAAGGCCTACACATTCTTCATATCTTAAACACATGGAGCAAAGTCTCATATCTCTTACTTTGTCCTCGTCGCACAAATGACAGTACCAGGCTTCAACCACTTTTTTATTTTTAATATTTTTTTTTACTGTTGCCTGTTTCAGTTTTTTTCCTATCTTGTTCATGAAATAAAGCTCTGGTTATTTTCTGAGCCCTGTAATTCAAAGATTTTTTTATAGGCATCACTTTTTTCTCTTCGGTGACAGGAGTTGGTAAAATTTCCTTAAAACTTTCATTAAATGAAAGCTCTTCGCCCTCAGATGATGATGTATTTCAAAGAGAATAGTCGTCGTCACTATGTGTGGATGACGAAGATACTGAAGTCCTACGTCTTTTTCGCATTCCACTTGGTCCAGGCTTAGGGGGAGAAGGAGTCGGCATATTAACATTTTTAGTAGTCAGAGGAGAAGTATTTTCCTTAGGTTTACCATTCGATTGTTCCTTGAGAACAACACTGGAAGCAGATATATGTCTCTCAGTTTCAGTGTCTCCATGCTTTTCAGTAGAACTTAGGTTATCTTGATTTTCAGAGCTAGCTATCCGCCTTGCTGATAATTCAGAAGGTTTATACGCTGAATCTGGCAGAATATTTGGATCATTGGGATAAATCCCTGTTGCTCTAAATCCGCTAATTATATTGGACTAGCGGCCTTAGGCCACACTTTCGAAAATATTGATCCAAAACTGGATTTATTAATTGTATGATTCGGGTTATTTGTCCCATAGAGCAGTACCTCATCATTCCAGTAGGATTCAAATGGAGAAAACACTGCTTTGTCCATAGGCTGGAGCTCATGGCTAGTGTTTCTTGGCAAACAAAATAAAACAATGTAATTTTTTTCAGCAACTTCAACAATACGATAGTCTAGACGTGATGACGTGCCATCAAATATCCAAAGAACTTTTCCCTGTGGTTTAAATTTGGAAAAATGTTCCACCCATTCCACAAACATCTTGGTAGTCATGCTTTAGCAGTCATATGAAGAATCGATCCAGGAGGTAAATGCATGGACCATTCCGGCTTCTGTCTTATCCCCCTCATAAGAGTCATAGGAGGAATTGATGGTCCCAAAGCATTGCCACATGATACTATCACGTTTTCTGCGTGTTCTGCCAACATATGTACCCTTTTGGACCCTTTTCACGCCAGAACCGCTTGCTGCTTGTGAAGATTGAGCTGGCAGCCCTTCTCGTCTATGTTGAATATACATTGGGGTTTTTCAGTGACACCCGTTTCAACAATAACGTCTTTTAAGTTTTTTAGAATAGCCAGCGACAATAAACCTATTCAGTTTTCTTGGCCTGGCGGCATTCATATGTTGCACCTTGCGTTTGCTTATATCAGGGTGGCATTTTAAAAATAGTTCCACTCATTTTCTGCCTGCCAAGGCGGAATCAGTATGAAAATTATGGGGAATTTTCATTATTTCCACATATTTGTATACAGATCGCCTAAGACACTTGTATGCTACTGGCATACCAACATCAGCTAGTCTTATTAGCCTATTTTCAAGGTCCTTTTCCTGTTCTTTTGATAAGATGCAAGGTCGACCGATTCTTTTTGTTACATTACCACTGCTTAAATTATTACGAAGAGTTCGACGTGGAATGCCGAAATCATTACTTAACTGCTGCAGCTGCTCCTCCGACCATAGGGCTCGTTTTCTAGGTTGCCCATAGGTATAAGTATAGGTATAGGTAGATATATAGCAGTTTCATATATCATTTTAATCTGCATTGTTATTATTATTATTTTTTTGTTTACCTGTTATGTACCTGTAGTTTTACATAAGGGTCTTTGTACTACTCCAAATATTCGAGAGGCAAGACAAGCTGTACTGCTTAGGCTGAACGAATATTTGAGAGTAGAATCTTTCATTTGTACAATTTTGTCTGTTTACCCCTTATGTACATTTTAAGTTATCTGTAATAAGGAAACATTGGTTATAAATTGAAATAATTGTGTCCCAAATAAGGCCCACCCGGGCCTTATTAGGATCGTTCGAGTGGGCCTCTTTAGGAACACCTAGCTGCCACGTGTTTTCTAGGTTAGGTAACCTACTACGTCATTCCCTACCTTTTTAAGCGATTTTTGTTTATGCTACATAAATCTACAGAGTTTGTGCTATACTCACGTATTTGAAGTCACAATTTTCTCCAACCTATAACACGTATAATCGGTAACTATAAGATGCTCCTTCTTAGATCACCTTGTGGCAACTGGTGTCGGGAGACAAATGCTTTATGAATCCGTAACATATGTCGATATTAAGCTTACAGTTGCATAATAGGTGTAGGTTCAGGCGACCAATGTCTACCATCTCAACAAATTTCATTTCTTTCTGACATTTTGCTGTCAAACGCCCTTTTTTAAGACGTAACGATCGGACTATGGACAACTTTTTTCTGAAATCATGATAATTTCTCTTAGGTACAGGTTAGAGCAAAAATTTTGATACTGGTGGTTTTATCCATTATTCAGGCATAAACTTGTACTGTCAGTAATCCCAGCAAATGAAAACGTATACAAATATGACGCGTTTCATAACCAATCGACATGTGAGTCAAGTCTCCCTACCATAAGGGATACTTGAACCGGGCACTGGGGAGAGTTGACCATAATAATTTGGACAGGATAAAATGGATTTTGAAGCTTTGAAACTTGAGTTTATTCAGTGGTGATGTACAGGTGAATCACTATAACAAGAAATAACTTAAATAAACAATTTCTTAGAGCATATCAAGGAACTTAAAGGTATATGAGATATCATCTTTGTCAATATTTGTTACTTTCTTCTTTCTTATCTTTTTTCCTATAGCTTTTCGATTCTCTTTTACTTCTTAGTTATCTTTGATTACCTTTTTATTGTCACTTTGTTCAAAAACTGTTTCTTTGACACTATCGAGCTTTTGCGTCTTTGTTAAATCATTGTTCTGAGTATTTTCCTCCTCATCACTGGGGTTGGACTTTGTTGGTACCTATTTCCGTTGGGCAACCCATATAGTAGTTTTCTTTTTCTGGTGTCATCTTGGAGGTGCCTTAGGATATGAGCTTGTATTTTCAGACTCTCCAAGAAGTATTTTGATATTTTCACATAAAACAGAAGTATCGTCATGAAATGGAGCAGTCTCCACATTTTCAGGTACATGTTAAGACGACACTTCCAGATTTCTTTGGAATACAACTTTGAGGAATCTCCTTTAAATTCGCTTTTGCGAAATCGAATGCCAGTTGCATGGTTTGCTTTCTAGTTAGGCCATGATACATTTTGCTGCATATTATTAAGTATTCAATAAGTAGCTTTTCTTCATTAGTATTAGGAATCTACGATTGTTTGTACTGGCTGTTGTTTTGTTCGATTTTTTTTAGCTTTTCCTTATTCAATCTATACCCCCTCAAGGTACTTCTGCCAATCCCATATTTTATGGATGTTTGTCTGATAGAAACACCGCCCCTCACTTCATATATGTCATTTCTCAATTCTTTTTCGGAGTCTTTTTTCGCTTAGATCTCACTTCTCTAGGCTTATAATGGAATGGCATTGCTCCCTGTAATTAAAAAAATAATTGCCAGCTCATAATGTAGATGCAATGAATTAAAATATCAGTGAGGACACATCAGAGGGAGACTTGAACCACTGATCATCTCTTCCTCACCCGCCATCTGCCATTAAATGTTTGATATAGAAAAATTCTTAGATTTTACAGTTAAGAAAACTACCACACATTAAACTGAAATTACCACTTAAAACATTAGCAGATAAACTCAGTACGTACCTCAAAAAACGATCATAACTTTTGAAATACCCTGTATAATGTTAAAATACCTTGTATTTTATGAACGGGAATCATTAGTAGAATCTAAATATGTATTAATATATAGGATGTCTAATTTCATAAAATGTATGCACCACCTCGTAGTTATCGATCACCCTGTATAAATAAAAATATTTTCTGAGCAAGGATTATATCCTTGGCTACAACTTTTATATACAACTTTTTTCGCTATCTTCTGCAGTAGTGGAGATATCGACTGATCTAGTACTAAAAACTCACCCTGTATGTTTCGTTCAGTACACTGTTCAGCATGAATTTAGCTTTAATGATATACATTTTTTTGAGTTTGTATTTGGTTATAGACTGTAATATTTTGTTTCAGAATGAAGCTAAGCCAAGATGTCGGGAAGGTAACAATGCCTGGCCGAAAAGACCCGTATAGGCTATACAGCGAAACTGGGGATGCTTTGGTCGACCTCATCCTCAGATCGTCAGAGAAACCCCCGCAGATGAATGAAAAAGTACTATGTAGACATCCTTTCGAGGAATCGAAACGAGCTTACGTTACTCCATCAAAAGTTGAGAAACTTCTAACGTTGTATTGGGAAGATGGAAAAATCTGCCAGGAATTGCCAGACCTTCAACAAATCAAAGAGACAGTGAAAAGTTCTTTGAAGACCTTACGATCGGATATCAAGAGAAACTTGAATCCTACCCCTTTCAAGGTAGCTGATTTTTTTTCGTTGTATCTGTGTAGCCAGAAAATATGACTAAGGAGTTCATACCATTGACGTCTTACCTCCATAGACCAGGCAAGCCATTCGTAGATCAATGATTTGTTGTTTTCACACATGTCTGTGGCGCGAAACAAGAACATTCATTCATAAATTGGCAAATAGCTAATTCGGGAATAAATCCCTATCGGTGGTAAGCACCCAAATGAGACCTTTAAAGTAGCGTGCCAAGGTCTTCGCCCTCCCCCCCCCCCGCAATTTTTTTCACGGGGCCTCCCTTCTATATAGAAAAATATTTCAAATCTGTTTATAATATATGGCCACTATGAGAGCAACTATTTGGTCTAAGTCTATGCCTTCTCTCCGTTCATTTTCTATAGAAATTAATGCCAAATAACTCGCGATTCACCCATTGTCGATCTTGCAAAATTTTTTATTACTTTTAGGTTTCAAAATGAGCTTGCTTGAGCTTGACAATTGATTTTTTTCGAAAATAAAATCAGAAAATTCCTTAATACTCTTTAAGATTTTTCAGGATTACATATAGAAGATTTTTTATTTGAATTAGTGCCGACGCAAAATTTTGTGTGAGTCTGGATATTTTTCAACTAGTTCTTTTACTTTGTTAATAATTTCCGCTTCTTGCACTTCAGTAAGTGTTTTGTGGTTTAAAATATCGAATTTTGAATAGACATTTGTGAATGCCTCGCATCTATTTTTTAGTTGTACTAAAATAGTTCTAGACATGTGTTGAATACTAAAATTCTTAAACGATTTTTAGGGTCTTCAATTGGTTCATCAACCGTCATTTCATCAAAAACCTTTTAGTAGTACGAATTCTTTTGTCTGTAAATTGTGGCTCAATACTCCTTTCTTTTGCTGTTGTTGCTGAAGTTTCAAAGATGTTTTCAAAATTATCTCTTAAATTCCCCTATTGATCTGAAACATATGCAATTAAATCTGTGGCTTGTCCAATATCTATGTTACTTTTTTCAAATATTTTGAAAGTAAATTGACGTTTTCAAATATTTTTCCTTGAAATATTAATGAAAACAAAAATTCAAAATTTTCTTATTTTAATTTTACAAGACCTTTGCCTCATTCATCCCTATCAGATTTTTTCTTTGCTATTATAGCTAGATTCGACAAACATTTGACGACGACTAAATAGTTACTTTTTAATGATATTTTCGATTCGACCCTGAATGACCATCTGGTGGGGCAGTTTTTTGAGGTAGATCCCACAGTTTTACTGTTTTTTAATTCAGTGTTTAAGGCTTGCCAACGAGGCAGACTTTCGCTAAAAAAACATAAAGTGACTGAATGGTGTCAATGTCCTCCCTCCTTTCGGCACGCCACTGGTGTTCAGATGAAAGGAAACAACTAACTTAGCAGATAGATATGGACGAACTAGAGTAAAGAGACAAAACCATAAAAGTGACTTACAACAAATCAACTCTAACCAGAAACAACGGCGCTAACATGTCTAAGGTCAAAGAGAAGCTGGAGTACGACAGAAATGGATATTTTTAACAGTATAACAGCTACAATATTCTAAAGATTGACAATTCACAAAATGATTATGAATTTTGAAATGAAAGGAAATTACCACCGAATATTGTTGGCAGCTTAATGGCTTCAGAATAAAATTTCACATTTAATGATTTAAAAAAGTTATCACTGATTGAAGTCTCCTTAATTAATCTACCGATTCTTCCAAGTACAAACCGCCTAACCTAAGCTGACGCATTCGATGCTTTGTGGCAAGGCAAAGGCACAGCCCTCTAAGTTTTATAATCGCTGCGATATTCAGATTTTTTCTAATATCTACTTTTACCAAAAATTGTGATTTGTAATTGAACGGTTTGCTTAAAGTTACATGTATGATACATAAAGTTACACTAAAATTCACCCGGGAATCTAAATATGCAATGATATACAGGGTGTTCCGTTTAAAAAAGCGTATCTTTAATATGACACGCTTTTATTAAACACCCTGTGTAAAAGTCATTATTTTTAAAATGTAGTCCAACTCGACCTACTTACACTCGCAAAATTGATTTTTCGAAAAGTGGTATCGTTTGGTCACAAGAGTTTGAGGCGTTGAACTTGACTCACCCTGTATAATGCCGGTTACAGTGGGGGTTCCATAAATGTACTTGGAGGGCGTGATACGTTTAGCAACATGGCAATTTGCGTAAATAAGCCCCGAGTGTTATGCGAATAACTTTTAATGTAAACATTCAAGGTCTATTGAGTATGACGTCAATGGTTTATCCAGTTCAACACAATGTTATCTTTTTCAATGCCATAGAAAAAGTTGTTACTATTTATACTAGTGTTATAGCACTTGTAAAGATAACTAATTTAATAATTTCTTTCAGGTTGCCGTTAGTGATGGCTTGTACACATTCTTACATGACCTGTGGCTTCAAAATGCACCAATAGGAGAATTATCTTAACCGCATGACACTAGGTTTTCTCAAAGGACTTTGAGTAAACTAGGAACCTGAATGTTACTGTCTAATTGAGACCACTGCAAGTGCCTGGCCTCGACGAAGAGCTTTAGAGCATTATAAGCTTTAATACCTTTAAGTGCAAGTGGGCAATAGAAGCAATATTGTAAATTAAAATAATTTTTTTGCAAAGTGCACAATGTTACGCAATAGGTTTTAGTACAAATTAGTTACGCTAAATGTATTATTTGGTTGTTAAAGCATATATTATATATTTTCAAGTACCAAGTGTTCTTATTATAACGTAGTTTAGTTTCAACAGACCGAGAAGGCAAAACCTAAATACCAGAGTACTGTGGTTGCTATGAAGAGGAAAGTTTGTTTAATACATGAAGGGGCTGAAGTTAATTATTATATTCCCTATTCTAAAAAGATGCTTCATCGAGGGAAAAACGATGAAAGTTGTCTATATTAACAGTTCAAAATGTAAAAAATTAAAGTTGGGCACTTTAATAATTAATAATAATAATAATAATAATAATAATAATGTCATTATTTTTAAAATGTAACCTGGTCGCAGAAACCACTCCATGGCAAGCATAGATACCGTATTACGCAAGACCACATAAACGAAAAACAGTCATACACCTGGCTGCAGGATGGCCAGCTCTTTCCATAAACTGAAGGATTTATGCTTGCTATCCAGGACCAAGTTATTGCGACAAGAAACTACAAGAAATACATAATTAAAGATCCATCCATAACAGAAGATAACTGCAGAAAATGTCACCAACAGAAAGAAACAATAGATCACATAACAAGCGGGTGCAAAACTCTTGCCGGTACCGAATACACAGCCAGACATAACTCTGCTGCCAAGGTCATACACCAAGCACTAGCCACAGTAAACAAAATGATAGAAAACACAGATCCATACTACAATTACACTCCGACATCAGTACTCGAAAACGATCGGTACAAACTATACTGGGACGTAGAAATACACACAGATAAAACTATCTCAGCCAATAGACCAGATATAGTTTTTCAGTCGAAGGCAGACAAAGTTACCTATTTAATAGATATTGCTATCCCTAATGATACGAATGTTCAAACCACCTACGCTGGGAAGATATCTAAATACACAGACCTTGCCATAGAAGTAAAACGTCTCTGGAAACAAGACAAAGTCGTTATTGTCCCCCTAATTATGTCGGTATCAGGCCCTACACCTAACACATTCACACCACACCTGCACCAGCTAGGCCTGGAAGAAAAGTTACACAAAACATTCCAAAAGTCTGTAATCCTTAAGACCTGTAATATAGTACGATCTTTCTTAAATTCCGATCAGTAATAGTTCAGGTGTTGACTTGGCACAGCCCGTCAACATTTGTTGCTACCGCAGTCATGCGAGAGAAACATGAAAATCAGAATAATAATAATAATAATAATAATATCATTGCTTGCCAAGACGGTGTCTTCAACACCTTGGTATACCGTAAAAGGGTTATGGGTGTAGATGTACCCGACACCCATTGTAGAGCTTGCCGACAGGCGCCAGAGACGCTTATGCATCTCTTGTCGACGTGTAAGACGTACGCTGGGACGGCTTACGTCCATCGGCACAACGCGGCTCTACGAGTGCTCTACTATCATTTAAGGCACTCATACGGTATCGATGAGACACCGGTGCTGCCATACGCTCCAGGGGATATAGAGTCCGTTGTGGAGAACGAGAGATGCCGGATTTACTGGAACTACTCGTTCCCCACGCTCGAGCTTGTACAGGCAAACAAGCCCGACATAGTCCTTCTCGACCACCAACAGAAGACTATGTTCGTTATTGAGTTTTCGGCGCCTGCCGAAGTGAACATCGTCTCTAAGGAGGAGGAAAAGCGGACCAAATATCAGGAGTTGCTCGGACAACTTCGCAGGCTCTGGCCAGACTACACTGTAAGTCTGCTGGTTATGGTCATTGGATCCCTAGGTGGAATGAGGAATACGCTGCTCTCTGCACTGCGCAAAATACCGGTGTGCCGTGCGGCGGCGCACATCTTAGCCGCCAGAATGCAGAAGGCAGTCATCCTTGGGTCCCTTCGTCTACTTAGGGCGCACGATTCGCGGACCCAGTGATTGCTCACCTCACGGTGTGAGGAGTAGTCATTGGGTAATGGAACAGCAGCTCGGTGTGTCGGAGCCCGAGCTGCACCTTTTTGTTTTTAACATTTATTCCTTTAGACTTTTATAAAAGTATAGGAAACGTCACAGAGAGATATTAAATATCAGACACACAACAGTTAAAATACACACGTATATATGCAAAGAAAAAAAAAGAAAAATACATTTACGACAGAAACTCTTCGATGCTATAATAGCATTGTCGTAATAGAAATATTTTTAATTTATTTTTAAAAGAGGTTAGATTTTTACTAAACTTGATGTCATCATACAACTTGTTAAATATTTTGATACCTAAAAACATCGGCGATTGTCGACCGATTCTATATTTATAATAAGGTACTATGAAGTTATTTTCACTACGGGTAAAGTGGTTATGGTAGTCCTTATGTTGTTTCAAATGTTTATGGTTTTTATAGATATATACGGCTAGCTCGAATAATGCAATTGATGGTAGACTTAGCAAGTTGTACTTTTTAAATAACTCCCTACACGGGTGGCTCTGTGAATTTCCTGTCATGGTTCGAACAATTCTCTTTTGGCACAAAAATACAGTTTTAGCTGCAGATGACGTGCCCCAAAAACATACACCGTATGTCAACCTACTGGATATTAAGGCATGATATACATGTAAAAGCTGACTCGGAGCAATTGTATTCCGCAAATTCCTGATAAGGAAGCAAACGGAATTGAGCTTTGAGCTGAGTGCTTCGCAATGCATTTTCCAGTTCAGATGTTCATCAATCGTTACACCCAAAAATTTTATATGTGTAGTTTTCTGTATAGGCGTATTATTAACGTTAATGTTAATACCTGGAACTGAACTGTTGTAATTATGAAATGTTATAAAATTGGATTTAGTAGGGTTAATATACAGTAAGTTTTTATCAAACCACTCGCTCAGCTGTTCTAATCCTTTATTAGCTTTAATTTCGGTTAAGACTGTGTTTTTATCTGATATTGAGGCTGTAGCGTCGTCGGCAAAGAGGTATAAATTAAAATCTAGATATCTGTAATATCATTTATGAAAAGAATAAAGAATATAGGCCCCAAGATAGAACCCTGCGGTACACCGATATCGTATGCAAGTAGCTCGGATGCTGTATTTTTTAAATATCCATTTTTGGTCTGTTGTTTTATCGAAACATAGTGGCTTCTATGACACAAAAAGCTTTTTAACCAGTCTAAGGCCTGCCGTTGTGAGCGGAGTGGCGGATGTTCACACCTTCTCGAAGCCGGTTGGCAGACGTGAGGAAACGTCACCGGGGGATGCGGCGTTGCCGGATTCACTATATACCGCCGGCCTTGAAGGGCTGTCCTTCAATGAAGTACAGCGTTGCTGATGGTTCTAGAAGACATCTTCCCTTGGCAGTAAACATATCTTGTTGACCGCCCGTCTGGTAACTGCACTGGGTAGTTTTACTTCTACAACTCTGGTTCTCCCATCACTGCTAGGGTAGATGTTGATTATACGACCCGTTTTCCACAGCCATGGGTGTTGATTCTCGTCCTTCAAAATTACCAAAGATCCCAATAAATCTGTTTGGGTGTTATCGAATCGCTACTTGGTACGGGCTTGAAGCGTGTGCAAATACTCTCGAGCCCAACGTGACCAAAAGGCTTGTGTAATTTGCTTCAACTGATGATATAGCTTGAGTCTATTTGGAGCGATCTCTTGTACATCTTCTTCAACAATGGAGGTCGGTCTTGTGCCGATCAGAAAATGTCCAGGAGTGAGCGGTTCGAAATCGTTGGGATCATCGGAAAGGGGGCAGAGTGGTCTCGAGTTAAGGATTGATTCTATTTGGGAAAGAACAGTGTAAAAACATTCGTATGATAAATGACTGTTTCCAATGACACGTATAAGATGAAGTTTCATCTGTTTTATGTTTGATTTCCAAATCCCACCGAAGGTTGGGGAACGTGGCGGAGAAAAATGCCACATTACCTTATTTTCTGTTAGGAAATTATGGAATTATTGATCCCCGACTGATTCAGAGAGCTTATGGTGCAAGTCTCGCAAGTAATTGTTACTACCGACAAAATTTGTCCCGTTATCGGAATTTTGGGGATGCAAATTAAAATTAAAACATTTTGAACCGGACGTCACGTGAACAAAAACAAATACCTCATTAGATAACGCAATAATAAGAAAAGATGCAACATTCGCTCTAATTTACACCCCCAAAATTATAATTCTCTACTACTACCCAGTTCCGATATATTCCTTATCTTAATCGTCGTGGGATGCCCTGTATAAGAAAGGTGGACCCAGTTCTGAGGAAATAACTCTCCACTTTACCTTTTGCACCAACTTTTCCCTATTTATATAATGTGAAAAACGGAATGCCTCAAAAAAATCCTCAATTTTAATTAAACATATGCGACAGAAATTATGATGCCCAAAATGAATTTCAACCCTCACTAGCTAAATTTTTTGGGTTCAATACTGGTCAAATAATGCCTATAAGAAGGAAAATTTGGGAATTTTTAGACTTTTTACACATTGCCGGATCTGGATGGTGGATACATAAGATTCATGGCAATTTTATCAATATCATCTGGTTTGATCAACTTTCTATTTCTTTTAGAAGCAGTTTTTTTTGTATAGACGCCTTTGTTTTGTCGTATTTTTATTATGAGATACTTTTTTGATATTTTGCTGCTAAATGCTTCTTCTTATCACACATACAAAGAACAGTCAATGTCAATCTCGGTCCGGCTAGACGTGAGTCTATGCCGAGGGTTCTTCAAGCTATGAGGTAACGTTCAGAACTAAAACAGTCTGGTGGGTACTACAGTAACTTGATATGCTTCCATACTAATCTGCCTTTTTCGGATGTCATACAAGTCCGGCATCTGCCCAAAAGGCTGGAAATCACCTTGTATCCAGCCGGTGCCAAAAAGGGATCCAAGGCCGATCCAACCTACTACAGACCTATAGCTCTGCTTTCTGTGATCAGCAAGGTGATGGAGAAATGTATCAGCCAAGAGCTCATTAAATACGCCGTTGTTGCTGGTGTCGCGACGTGACCGTGGTTGGAGTATGTTTATATGAAAATAGCTCGTTCTCTATCGAACTATAAATTATTTTGGAAACAGGCAACAACTTTTAGCTTTATTGTTATATCGCAGTCGAATGAAAAGAAGAATACAAAATCGACTTATGTGGATCCATCGAATGAAAGCAGAAATGAGGTTGGGACGTTCTACACGTTGTTCGAACAGTTGAGGCAGGATGACACAAAATTCTTCAATTACTTCAGAATGTCGATTACATCCTTTGACGAACTGCATGGGCGAATCAAAGATGGCATTCAGCGTAAAAATACTAAAATGAGGAATTGCATTCAGCCTGTAGAAATGCTGGCAATAACACTGAGGTACGTAAAAAATTGAATTTATTATTTTTGTTCTAAACTAAAAACTTAACAATATTCATTCATGGAAACTAACAAAAAATGCTAAAAATAATAATACTGGTCCTCAATAATACTAAAAATTAAAACAAAAATGTATGTTTTCATTTAAATATGGCACGTAGCAACAGAAATAGGTTAGATTATCAAATATACAAAAGCTAATACAAAGTGGAACTAAGAGGTGTCGTCCCTTATGCTAGAATTTTGGGAATACACAGATGAACTTCTTTGACATTCGTCTTCCTCAAGGCAGTCAGAAAAGCTTTCGTAATGGTCAGTGGCAGTCAAGCCTTTGTCGTTCCTTAAAGGGGCTGGTGAAGTAGGCAAGACATTTTGGGGCGAAAGTGAGTCATAAGGTGCTAAAGTAGGAGGTTTCGGGTGATAATAAGTCAGAGTTGTGAATGTTTTGTGTTTTTGATTTTGTTGGGATGTTGAAGTACACGCGTCATTTTGAGAAGTAGATTTTGTCTCAAAAGGTGGAGGATGTGATTAATACGAATATGAAGTTGCGGAAGTTTGGTGATTTTGACTTGGCACGAGTGGTTGAGGAGGAGGTGCATATGGAGAAGAAACGGAGAGAACTGATTGTGGGTCGTTAGATTGGAAATGGGGGCGGTGTGAGTAGGACGAATTATTTATAGGAGGTGTGAAGCATTGTTGAGGTGGCTGTTGAAAGGTTTGTGATTGGCACTGGTATGGCATTGATTGGTTATACTGCTGAAACTGGGAAGCCGATCGTGTAATGCCACCTTGAAGGGCAGCAGACTTCTGTTTTTTAATATTTGAAATAATTTGGAGAACCTCCATTTGGAATTGAAGCCATCGGTCATTATCAAAGCTCTCTGTATGTTGCAGCAAACTTCGGAAGAAAGACACTTATGCGTTTGGTTTTTCAGGTTCCAGTGCCTTCAAGATCTTTACATCTACTTCGTCTAGTTTTTTACGTTTCTGTGGCAGATGAGCATGGGGCAGAGCTTTCTATTTTTTTTTGTAGATGATATACTTATTTCATGTTGTGTGTTTTGCGAGCTGTCAAGAGGTTGGTGGCCAGAAGCATCGCTTTCGTTCATGTTTTCTTCCTCTGTGACAAAACTCTCTATGGTATCTGGATTTTCGTATATTTTCTTTAAGAATTGGAGTTGGTCGTTGTAGATGTATTTTTTATTTTACTAGCTTTGGCGCCACTACGTTTGTTTTCTTTTGCCTTCTTTGTAGATTTTGCGAAGGCATCGTGTAGATGTTTCCATCTTCTCAAAACTTCCTTACCTTCAAGAGAAACACATTAGCTGTTTTACGTTGCACCGTGAGAAGATCTTAACGTTTAAAACTTGGAGCAGGGCAGAGCATATATTTATTGCTTACAGCAAGCACTAATGAAATTTATTGCTTCAGAAAGTGGATCTCTAAAATGCATTTTCTTGAACCGCGGGTCTAATATAGTTGCTACAGCAAAAAAATGTGTTTTGTTCACATGCTCCAAATCTTCGAGATATTTCATTTATTATTAACGATTTTATATTATTGCCAGTTTCTGTGGCTAGTAAATGTTTTTCAATGTTTTTGTTTTTTCAATAAGCAATTAACTATGGGAATAATCTTGCTTGATGTTACATATGTATCACCAGACATTTTTTACTGACTTCTTCAACAGGATGTAAAACTTTACAAATTTCTGTTAGCATTTCAATTTCAGAAGCACACACCATAGGTGGTGGAGTTGGAGATTTCAACAAAGCAGCAGCAATCATATGTGAAAGTCTCAAAAATATCTGTGACTAGAATGCAGAGTTCCAACGTGTTGGAACAGACTGTATCAATTTGAAAATTTCTTCTGAATTAAGCTTTTGTATTTTTCTTAAATTATAAGCTGCTACTACATTCTGCTTGAAAAGCTTGACAATAGCTTTAACCTTATTGACTACATCAGATAACCCAGATGTTTCATGAATAACTTTTGTTACTATTAAATCAAGAGTCTGGGCAAAACATGGTGCATGCTTATTTTTCCCACACAGTTCAGTAACTGCCTTTACAATATTTTTTCCATTGTCTGTGGTAACTGCAGTTATTTTGTTAGATTGTATATTCCACTCGCTGCATATATTTTCTAAAAATATTTTTATATAATCTGCAGTACGTCTATCACTCAGTTCGGTCACTCCAATAGTCTCATTTTTAATTTTACCCTCACAGAAAAAGTGACATGTGAACCCTAAATAACTCATTGAATTTAAAGTCTCAGGCCATATATCCACAGTCAAGCAAAAATGTTTGACATTCAGAAACTGTTTATTCAATAGACCCAGTTTAGTTTTTACTTAAAAATCCCATAGGATCGAAGATCTTAGCAATGCAGGAAAGTACATTTCTTTTAGTAGTGTTGGAATTATCTGCTGTATCTCCACAAAATTTAAAACACAATGTATCAGAGGTACTAATCCACTGTATACCTAAAGTTTTTGTAGCTACATGATCAGTTATATTTAATACTTTTAGTGAATCTGAGTTATCCTTTAATTGTTCTAAAACATTGTAATCATTTGAAAGCCATTTTCTAAGGTTAAAATGTCCAGACTCAAGAATCTTAGATATCTCATTGCAATACTTAATAGCCTGATCTTGATCATCAAAACCTGTGATGAGATCACCTACGTAAAAGTCCTGCATTATTATGCGACATGATTCTAGATATGTTTCATTATGTTTCCGTGCTAATTGTTGTAAGCACCTAATAGCTAGACATGGTGCACTTTTAGTGCCATAGGTAACAGTATTTAGCTCATACGTTACAATAAAAGCATCAGGGTTAGCTCTCCATAGTATTTTTTGAAGGCATCTGTCTTCTGGATGAACCAACACACATCTGTACATCTTTTCTATGTCGGATGTTACAACAATGGCGTGTTGCGTAAATCTAAGCAAAATCTCAAGAATGTTGTTTTGGATTGCTGGACCAGAGAACTGGATATCATTTGATGACTTTCCAGATGTAATAATTGCTGATCCATCAAACACCGCCCTAATCTTGGTAGTAATACTATCTTTGACAACTGCATGATGTGGTAAGTATACAGAAACCTTAGCATCGCTGGGACCATTGTCAGCAATGGGAAACATGTGCCCTAATTGATGATACTTCTCAATAAAGCCTACATATTGTTTTTTATAACAATCATCTCTTTTGAATTTATTTGTTAAATTGTCTAATCTTTTTAATGCTAACTGTTTTGAATCGCCTAACAAAGTTACTGGATGTTTTAATGGAATTCTTACCACAAACTGGCCATCTTCAGTTCGATCGACATTTTGGATAAAAAGCATTTTTAATGCCTTCCTGATAACTTGTTGTTGTTATTAATAAGATGTCATCTAGGTATTCCACACAAACAATACCTAAACATCTTAAGTACTTAAGCACTGGCTTTAATATTTTGGTATAGATATCTTGCACAAAAAACTATTTTTCTGAATTAGGTATTTAGCACTTCTATAATCCTCTAACTTGAAGTGCGGTGGATCTACTAAAAAGGCATTTAATTTTTTAAGATTTAAGATAAATCGTAAGCTCCCATTAGGCTTTTGGATTATAAAAAAACTGGATCTGTCTCAGAGTGAGACTCAGATATAACACCAATTCTAAGATCAGCAATAGTTTGTTGAATCTGATGGTGTAAAAATTGGGTAAATGGATTTTTAGGTAATTTACTTTGTGTTGGTTTTTTACGTATGGGAGGTTTATAACCTTTAACCCAATCTAAGACTAGCGGGTTCTTGGTGATACTTTGCCAATTACTATACAAGTTACAAAGACAACCAACATCATTTACCTCGACTAGTTTCTGTACTCCGACCTCTTCCAGCTTCTCCTCAACTTCTGGTTCCTTTTGCTCCCCTCCGCCTTTTTTCGATGACTGAATTTGAACCTCTTGGCTAAAAAATCAGAGGTTTGACGGCTTCCAGAAGATGGCTTATTCGGTAGCCTTGAACCTAAGCCTGATGTGCTGGGAAAAGATTGTATCTTGATTTCAGCACTAACCTTCTTCAATTCTTGAGCAGTTTTGATCTGATTGGGAAGGTCACCTCCAAGCAAAAAACCCTCAATGGATCTGTCGATCACAACCTTCCTAATATTATTATTTATGGTGTTGGATAGACCATATCTTCTATGTCTTGATAGAGAATGCATTACATCTGCCAGTAATTTTGACCCATTTGCTAGGTGCTGCAAATGGGCGTTCGTCTCATCTGAAGGATTTGAAAAGCAAACATTCATCGGAAGAGCAATAGCAGACATTACTGCTGCAATCTGTCTCTGAAGTGTTGATAAGAATGTATCCTGTTTAAGCAGGTTTTCCGTGAGACAGACACTTATTTCAGCATTAAGCATGGGCGGTGAGAGGCCCTCTACGTTACTAGAACTCGGATATTTTTCCATAAGGGATTTTCTATAATCTTTGTCCAAACCTGTTCTGCAAAATGTTGTCCACCTGGAGGCGATCTCTGCATGTATTTCTGGATCGACCGCAGCTGATGCTAGAGGGTTAGTACCAAGTATCTCGATCGGAATAACTATTTCTTGGCCTAGCTGTTGAAGTGATATGTCTTCCCCTACAGTTGTTTGAGTTGTGGCTCCACGGTCTCGGTCACCACTGTCGGAACTACTTGAGGAGCTGGTTGAGTCATTGCTCGAGTGCTCCAACTCACTTGAGCTACTTGCTCTGCCTGTAATATAATAAATGATTTATTTGAAAACACCTTAACCATAGGTCAAAAACAATGTTGTCCGCCTATGACCGACCACATATTTAATAGCATTCATCAACAAAAAAGGAACTCCCAAAAAACTCCGATAGGCGGTTGTTGTTATTTTGTTTGATGACGTGCGGCTCCTCTGACCCATCTGTGCGGCGAGATAAGAAGCAGGAAAGATTTCAGCTTGAATCTCTGAGTCATACCGAAAAAACCAAGGTTGGTATTCGGGAGAATATGCAGTCATTCGATTCTAGATTCAAAGAACACAGATGTGTCTCAAGGCTGTATATACGCCATAGATATGGGTATTGGGTATAAGTCTAACACGTAAATATGTAAAGAATAAAGCAATTAGATAATCACTTTTATCAGCGTCTAAAAAGAAGAAGAATGATAATTAATAGTATAATCTACTTACGTTTATTATATTCCTTGAGTTTATGATCGAGTTTTCTCATTTTCCGCTGAATTTTCTTTAAAAACACGTCACTTTTACGTTTCGGCATTCTGAACGTGCTACCGATAGGATACGACACGACACAATGAAAATGCTTGCAGCGGCGGGGTCCGTTGCGGGCCGGTGTGCTGAATCGTCATCATCATAGTCACAATGTCTTAACAGACATGTTGTGAACTCGTAAAATGCATTAAGTCGGAGCTAGAGTATTGCCGACACGAATATTATCAATAGTTTTGAGCACTGTAGCTCGCCATCGTTCGCAATTTGTTGTCAGTTTAGTGGCGCTCTTGACACTCATATCCAGCAACTGTTTCGTCGTATCCACCCAGCGTGTAGGGGGACGGCCACGGCGCCGCCCACTCGGGGCATGACCCTGAACTACAAGTTTCTCCATATTATCGCTTCTGTGTATATGTCCGAAGAATGTAAGCATTCTCGTCGACACAATGGAGGATAGTCTCTTTGGATTACCGACCTCATCCAGTATGGAGACGTTAGTTCGATGGGCGGTATAGGGAACTCTCAGCATTCTCCTACATGTCCACATTTCAAAATCGTCTATGCGAGCTCGATCTGCCTTTTTAACAGTCCAAGTTTCCGAGGCATACAAAAATATGGAGAACACAAGAGACTGAACCAGCGACATTTTTGTAGCTTTAGTGATGTTATGGTCACGCCATATTTTAGTAAGCTTTGTCATGGCCACACGTGCCTGTTGAATGCGCCGTAGAATCTCATTTTCACAGCTACCCGAATTATCGATCAAAGAACCGAGGTATATAAAACTTTGAACTACTTCACAACGGCCTATTGACTTTATTTCTCGATAATTATCATGCTCTCTGTCTACGATCATAACCTTGGTCTTATTGTAGTTAATACCAAGACCATACTCTGCACTACGTTGTTCTAAGATGTTTAATAGAGCTACTAGTTCTTCCTGAGAAGCTGAAATAAGGGTTGTATCGTTAGCAAATCTTAAGTTGGATATTTTGCTTCCGCCAATAGTTACACCGCCATTCCAGTTGTCTAATACCTGTCTCATTACAAATTCAGAGTAAATGTTAAACAACATCTGAGATAATACACATCCCTGACGAACTCCTTTTCTGGTTGCAGTTTGACTAGACAGGTTACCATCAATTCTTACGCGAGCCGAATTAGACTCATAGAGTTGCTGTATGAGAAACACTAGGCTATAGGGAACGCCCCTAGAGATGAGGATTTCCCACAGTTTAGGCCACTTTACGTTATCAAACGCCTTAGAATAGTCCACAAAGCAGATAAAAACAGGAAAATAATGCTCTCTGGCTTTTTCAATAATTTGTCTTAAGTTTAAGATCTGTTCACGCGTACCGCGTCCTTTCACGAAACCTGCCTGCGTCTGAGAAATTTGCCAGCCAATTAAACCCTCCAAACGAGATTGTAAAATATACTGCTGAATCAGCAAGCAAAAAAATTTGTTTTTCTTTGAACGTCGTAGATAGGTTCGTCGCGCTGCACCTACAGGGTGTTTATAATCTGAGACGAGGCTGCGAAGTATAATTTGAAGAGTAAATAGGTAATATTCCTTAACTATTCATATTGATGCAGGCAAGATGTTTGTATATTTGTAGGTTTGGGTTGCCAATCCGTTCTAACCAGCGTCTCTGTATACGCTGATCAGATGGGGTTTAATGGCTGAAATAAACAAATGTATTTTTAGACCATCGAACCTCACCTTCAATGCAATGGTTTGCCAAAGAGGGGGAATGCTGCACACCTTTATGGCAGCGTATGTGATTGGGAACAGTAATACAAAAGTTATATGAGTATGAGTAGTAGTGTTTAGTAGTTTAGTAAACGCTAGACAGCTGTTCTGTTCAACCGACAGACGTTACGGAGGTGAGGTGAAAAGCTGGGAACATTTTATGTTATACATAATATTTCATAGTGTAATAGGAAAAATAAAAATATAATACAATATTTATTTTGAAAATATGTTGTGATTTATATTTAGACTTACACCTGATCAACTTTAACAACTCCTCCAAGATCACTTTTTTACTTGCCTCTGTTGAGACTGGGTGTCACTATCTGTGATCTGATTGGAGTACTCGATTTTCTTCAGTATGTTATCCAAATGCTCCACCAGTGCTTCAAATGAGTGCTGATCGATACTGATACAGGCGGATATGACGTCATACAACAGCTCGAGCTGGGTCACAGCCATGTGGCGTGACGTCACCAGTGCCGTGTGCTTCCACAGCCTGTACACTTGCTTCATTTGGTCCTCCACGGGCTTTTTGAAGGAGACTGACGCAACTGCTGGCGCATTCAAGCTGTTTATGGTGGTTCTTCTTGTTCCTAGACTTCCGCAATTGCTATGTAGTGCATAACTCCTAGAATAAAAAAATACTATGTATTATACCCCGCCGATTCCAGGAGGGTTATGGTTTCACGTACATTCCGCAGGCATTCTGCGTAGCTATTTCCTATCGTGAGGAAACCGTCCAGATAAAGCACAGATAATTGCCCCCGGTCCCTCAGGTATGATAATATGGGTTTCATTAATTTTGTAAATATTAGGGGGGCACAATTGAGACCGAAGGGCATTGAACTGTATTCACAGAGTCTACCTTTAAATCTGAACCTGAGAAACCGACGGTGAGAAGGGTGTATCGGTACCAACAAATAGGCATCCTTAAGGTCCAATGTGGCCATGAAACAATTTCTAGATATTAATTTTGCTACAACCTTGTAATCTTCTATTTTGAAATGCTTAGACTCTATGAATTTATAATATAAAATTACTCTGTCTGCACCATCTTGCTTCTTACGTAAAAATATATTAGATATATATTGAAACTTGGACGGCTTGGCTCTGTCTATTGCTCCTAAATTGAGCAATTGCTCGATAGATTTGGCGAAGGACGCTTCCTCGCTAGAGGACCAAGTAGGTTCTTTAGGTGAACAATACTGAGTTGGCTTTTGCAGGAAAGGTAATTTTACACCCTCAATCCATGACAAAATGGTTTTGTCAGATGTTAGTTCTGCCCATTTGTAGTAGAAAAGAGAGTCTTCCAGCTACCTTGCTAACCTTGTTTATCGTCCCTGGTTCCTGTCCTTGAATCTTGCTTGTAGGTTCCGCTGGGTCTTCGGTTCTCCGCGGCGTTCCCAACGTCGTTGGCTGTTCTGGGGGCCCTGTTGGTATTGGCGTCCACCCCTCCGAACCCCCGATTGATGTCGAGGCAGACTCCGATAGTTTAAAGGCTTCTGAGTGGAACCAGAAGCCGGTCTTGTGTTTGGATACTGCGGCTTATTCCTGACCGGTTTTAGTTCCCGACTGGATCTTTCCAGATTTTTAGAGGATTTCAGTCTGTCCTCCAGGTCATTTCTGAACAGAAAACCATCGACGACTGCGTCACTCAGTGTTTGCTTCACATCGGCATTGAGATTCAAGGTTCTCGTCTTGCGATGGTTTCTGTGTGATGGAGATCCGTTAAAAGTCTGCTGGCATCATTCAATAATTCAATGTACTTCCTGTTACCCCCTCCCTCTTCTTTCAAAATCAAAGTGAGTATGTCGCCGATGCAGGATAAGCGTTCGTTGCTCTTGAGGACGGAGCTGGAAATCGCTGCCTTGTTCTCCAAGTTCAGCCTCGGTGCTTTCATTAGAGTACAGTTCACTGGAGGGGGGTAACACCCCTCTCATCTCTCAACATCTCTATCAGCTTGTTTCTTTCGTCCTCGCCCACTCCCTTCTGCAAGCAGTGGGACCATCGAAGAGCAAGGTCCTCGCAGAAGGATGCGAGCCGTTAGTGACACATTTTTGTGGTTCCACCATCCTCTCAGCACGACCAACACCTTAGGATTACCGGAAGGTGATGAGTGTGAGGGATGAAAGGTAAGGATGGAAAAGGGCTGGAATAGGTATGCACCTCTGCGTATCTGATTTTATTGTAGCTTAGCTGACCAAGGCGTTGGCATTGTATGCCCTGCTCGGCGATATGTGGTTTTGAGCAAGGTATTGCTGGCTCCTGTTCTTTTGTTTTTGGGAGGAAATGAAGGGTTGTATCTTCACTTTGCGTAAAGCCTGGAGCCATCCAAGATGCAGAGCCGGTCTCGTCGTCTGCGAGAAGAGAAGGCGAGGCAGGGATATCTTTGTCGTCCTCGCAGACCTCTTGAAAAGATGAGCTATCGTCTTCGTGCTGGGTCGAGTTGAGCTTATTTAATATGGACTCCAGCATATTCTTCATTTCGTGGTGGTTCTGTTCGAGGACGTCTAGATGACTTCCGCTTGACCTTTTAGCTACCTTGGGTGGACGGGAGCTGGTAGACTCGTAATCAGATTCGTCATGAGCGAGCTGAAGTGATGCCTCCTTGCGAGAGAGCAGTAGAGGCCTAAGGTCGCCCAGAGAAGAATTTATTAATTCGTTTTGGAATGCTGATACCCTAATTTTTGAAGCAATCGAAGGCGGACCTATTATTAGACCGACACAAAAGTCCCAGTCCAGCATTTTTAATTTCATGTCCCGGTAAACGCGTTCGGGTAGGCTGGCTACGTCGGGGTCGAATGCTTTCGCTAAGCCAATTGTGGGCAAAGCGAACCTGATTTTGTTCAAAATTAGTGGATCTTGATCGCTTCCTAGAAGATCGTCTTTGTTGTTGTTGCAGAAATGCACGTTAAACACTGAAATCAATGTTCGCAAACTAAACGTTCAAAAAATGAAAGACACATGGGCCGATTTGACGAAGAGAAGGTAATGATGAAAGACATACCACAGATTCCGTGTCGATCCTTGCTGGAGGTACCTCCGTAGTCTGCCTGCGATGTCCTTAGCTTCGTGGATCCAGGAGTTGTGTTTTCACTGCTTCGCGGTTACGCGGTATTAATTCAAAATTGGTTTTTTGAGAACGAAAATCCGTGTTCTCGGTTTCGGTACTTTTTTTGTACTCTCCTTCTCTTTCTGTCTCTCTGTCTCGTTCGACCCATGTGATTGAGCGCGAACATTTAAATCTATTTACTGTTCGTCTTGCATCTATCTGAGCTGATGATCGCAGCCGCTCGCGCGGTAGATGTCAAGTTCCCCCCCCCCAGATTCCGTGGGGCAGGCTGCCTAAGCAGTGCGGGATTGTGAACTATCAGCCCTACCCGCCTGGGGTCCAGTTTCCTGTGGCTTGCTTGATATTTCATGTTTACCCCTGTATCGTATGGGACACACGCCTCAATATCGCAAAAGGATGCGAGCCGTTAGTGACACATTTTTGTAGTTCCACCATCCTCTCAGCACGGCCAACACCTTAGGATTACCGGAAGGTGATGAGTGTGAGGGATGAAAGGTAAGGGCTGGAATAGATAGGAATCTACTCGGGTCGACGTAGCAGTGGTAGAGTAGGCAGGGAGGTAGCCGAGATACACATTCGCTCGAGATACACATCGCTACATCTCAACACCTTTTCAAATACACATTTGACAAAACCTCAACGCAAGAGTTGAACAATATACCTGAGAATGTGAGAATGCATGTCACACACCAAAAATATAAAACTCCCACAGAATAAATATATTTCTACCTTTACCTTACCAATTTGTAATCTAGTGTTTCGCTCTTCTTATGTCTACTTCTTAGGGCATCTATTTTTGAACAGATTTTCCATTTATTCATTACAATCAAGCGATCAAACAGTTTGTCACGTATAAACTTCATTAATACGTTTATTGCTTTATCCAAACTTTTTATCACTTTTCCCTTAAATATGTATTACTAAAGTTTACTCAGTTAGAGCCGCTTCTATCTCTTCACTGACCTTGCCGGCAATCGAGACAGTGGATCTGCGATGCTGGTTTTACCGGGACGATAAATGATTTTATATCTAAAAGTTTGCTGCCGAAGTACCCAGCGTTCAATTCGCGTACAAGGTTTCGATTTTGGGGCAAATATGGTTTCCAGTGGCCGATGGTCTGTAACCAATTCAAATTCGTCTTTTCCAAATAAATAAATTTTAAAATACTCTACGGCCCACACCAAAGCTAGGGCTTCCTTTTCTGTTTGGCAGTAACGCTTCTCGCAATCTGTCAAACTTTTATTACCATAAGCATTATCCATGCCAAGGTTATGGTTGAATCTGTCCAATAATACTTTGCGTTAAAATCAATATTCATGCAATTGGTTACTCGCTTAGCCAAGATGACTAGTAAAACTGCTCCGCAAAGTTCTAGTCTCTGTAGACTAACTTGCTTTAATGGCGTCACTCTTGATTTTATGCAAAGTAAGTTTACACTATAGACTAAGTTTGAACTGTACGTGCGTATATAAATACACGCTCCATATGCCCTCTCTGAGGCATCAGAAAAGCCATGCAATTCAATGGTGACATAGTCCGAGAACATACAGTGCCGTTCAATACGTATCTCATTGATATAAGGTAAGTTACTTTTATAGTCAATCCACCAACGGTAAGTTTCTGATGAAACTGGTTCATCCCATCCTAACTGAAGTTTCCACAACTGTTGCATCAGCATCTTACCTACTATAATAACTGGACCCAATAAACCGAGTGGGTCATAGATCTGGCAGATTACTGATAGTATTGATCTTTTACTACAAATTACCTCTGTCTTATCTGCTACGGATAGCGAATATTGTATGGTGTCTTGTTTTGAGTCCCACACAATACCCAAAGTTTTGTTAAACTCATTCTCCCCAATTTGAAGAATGTTGACATCTAATTTGTCATTCAAAACAAACTCATCCAGCAGTGTGCTGCTATTGCACATCCACTTTCGTAAAACAAATTTAGCACTTGCCAAAATTTCTGCTACATCCTTCTGTTTCTGAAGTAATTCTGATTATGTAAAATTTATGTCAGAATATAAAAAAAAATTAAATCAACATACAGAATATTGTGAACGACAAAAAAAGTGTAAAGTATCACTTCTATCAGAACCATCCGTTCAATTTAAAGATTTTCGATACAAAGAAAAGATCCCGTTTGTTATTTATTTTGATTTTGAGTCACTGTTAGTTCCATTCAGTGATAAACAAAATTCATCCAAAACCACCAAATATCAAAAGCATGAGGTGTATAGTTGTGGATTTTAATTTAAATGTGATCATGATTGTTCACTTTCTTTTTTTAAGAGTTATAGAGGTCTGGACTGTATGCAGTGGTTTGTTAAAGAAATAGAACAGATAGCAGACTTGGTTGAGTCAAAGCTAAAACATGTAGAACCGCTAAATGTTCAAATAGATTTGAAGGACGTTGGTGATAATTCTTATTGTCATATATGCGAAAAGAAGTTGCGTACAGGGGTTGACGAAATTGTTCGTGATCACAATCACTTCACCGGCGATTTTCGTGGCTTCGCACATTCTACTTGTAACTTAAATTATAAAAATATATTCGTGGTTCCAGTTGTTTTTCATAACCTTTCTGGTTACGACAGTCATTTTATTTTACGAGAAATCGCCCGGAACAATAGGATAACGTTGCTACCAATAAATAAGGAAAAATATATCGCTTTCACTGTCTATACAAATACAGAGTCAATTAATGTTAAATTTAGATTCATAGATTCCTCCCGCTTCCTTGGAACATCTTTAGATACATTAGTGGAATTACTTGGTGCAGAAATCTTACGCATTTTGAAAACACAGTTTCATCATGTAGATGATGAGACATTCCATTTATTAACCAAGAAAGGTATTTTTCCTTATGATTATATTACATCTCTAATTAAATTAGAAGAGCCTTTTATAATAAACTAAATGATAGCAACGTATCAGTGGAGCAGTATGAGCGAGCTAGTAAAGTTTGGCAAATGTTTAATTGTAAAAATATTGGTGATTATTCGGACATCTATATGAAAACTGATAATGAATTTGTGGTTCTTGGGTTTTTAGGCCGGCGTCGTTTAGCGTTAAAGCTTGACGTTTCGCCACCACGAGTGGATGGCATCTTCAGAAGCTATTTCACTTCGGCGACTTCCAAAATACTGACGGCTGGTAAATCTGCACCTGTATTTATACCTGCTAATGGTGACGTGGCCCAACCAGGTAGCGTTGGTAGCCCCGCCCTTCGCGATATGGTAGTGTCTTCAGGTCCTTTAGGATGGGTATCCATGTCCGGTTGACTTTCTGTGTTTCTTCTTTTCTATTGAAATTATTATGATGTTTTTGTATTTCGATGGCTTCTCTTTGAAGTCTGGCATGGTATGAAGACGTTGCGGCAAGAACCTGAGTTTCTTCAAACTTGATCCTGTGACTTCCCTCCTTAATCGCATGTTCGGCTACCGCTGATTTGTCCGTATAGCCTAGTCGACAGCTAGCCTTATGTTCTGCAATTCTTGTGTAAGATTAGGGCACAAGGTATATAGAAAGCCAACTCATACTGACCGGTACTTACATAAAGAATCAAACCACCACCCATCACAGAAGTACGGAATTATCAGAACTTTGACAAAACGGGTTAGAAAAGTGTGCGAACCAGAAGAACTCGAAATAACAAGAACAATGAGGCAAATTTGAGGCATCTCTTCTTGCTGAAACGTTTGACTGTGTTGTTCATTGCCAGCACCGGAACTGAATACTGAAGCTTCCCAAGAATACTGGCTATCTCTATTTCCATGGAAAGATGATTGCGGTCTGGGAGATAGGTCTCCATCCATGCACAAAAGACTTTGAGCTGAGATAAGACTTTGAATTTTGTCTTGCAGTATTATAAAGTTTCTAATGGGTAACTCACGGAGTTGTGCAGCTATGTGTTTACCAAATTTATCATACTGGTCTTCAGCATTAGTTGTTAACTCGGCTATACCTTGCAACTTATCAACTGCGCTTTGAGTATTTCCACGTTTTCCCTTGTGACAAATTTTCTCAAGACGAGATGATACTGGTGGCAGTATTTTCCTTGGTGAAGCCGTCGCTTGTTTTTGTAATCTGGGGCCATGTGATAATGTGGATGCGTTTAATTCATTCAGATTTATGGATGCTTGTGAATTAACAGAATCGATATCATCTTCTTTGGAAGATGTCGAATCCATATCAGTATCCTACAAAGAACAAAAATTTTCATTTGAGGATACTTTTTTTATTATTTGCTGATAAATGGTGTTTAGCCAAGAATGCTTTTAGAGTTTTAGCATCTAGATTCCGTATTCGTCTTATTTGGAATATGTCGAATCCATATCAGTATCCTACAAAGAACAAAACATATCAGATTTGATGATACTTTTCTTTATTATCTGCTGATAAATGGTGTTTAGTGTAACAGTACTTTATTTTCAGGTACCAAATACTACCGAGTCTTGGAAACAGATTCAAATGGAATTTGAGAGCAAATGGAACCTTCCTAATCTCTCCATCCATGCACAAAAGACTTTCAGCTGAGATAAGACTTTGAATTTTGTCTTGCAGCTATGTGTTTACCAAATTTATCATACTGGTCTTCAGCATTAGTTGTTAACTCGGCTATACCTTGCAACTTATCAACTGCGACCTCAACACCGCTTTGAGTATTTCCACGTTTTCCCTTGTGACAAATTTTCTCAAGACGAGATGATACTGGTGGCGGTATTTTCCTTGGTGAAGCCGTCGCTTGTTTTTGTGATCTGGGGCCATGTGATAATGTGGATGCGCTTAATTCATTCAGATCTATGGATGCTTGTGAATTAACAGAATCGATATCATCTTCTTTGGAAGATGTCGAATCCATATCAGTATCCTACAAAGAACAAAAATTTTCATTTGAGGATACTTTTTTTATTATTTGCTGATAAATGGTGTTTAGCCAAGAATGCTTTTAGAGTTTTAGCATCTAGATTCCGTATTCGTCTTATTTGGAATATGTCGAATCCATATCAGTATCCTACAAAGAACAAAACATATCAGATTTGATGATACTTTTCTTTATTATCTGCTGATAAATGGTGTTTAGTGTAACAGTACTTTATTTTCAGGTACCAAATACTACCGAGTCTTGGAAACAGATTCAAATGGAATTTGAGAGCAAATGGAACCTTCCTAATCTCTCCATCCATGCACAAAAGACTTTCAGCTGAGATAAGACTTTGAATTTTGTCTTGCAGTATTATAGAGTTTCTAATGGGTAACTCACGGAGTTGTGCAGCTATGTGTTTACCAAATTTATCATACTGGTCTTCAGCATTAGTTGTTAACTCGGCTATACCTTGCAACTTATCAACTGCGACCTCAACACCGCTTTGAGTATTTCCACGTTTTCCCTTGTGACAAATTTTCTCAAGACGAGATGATACTGGTGGCGGTATTTTCCTTGGTGAAGCCGTCGCTTGTTTTTGTGATCTGGGGCCATGTGATAATGTGGATGCGCTTAATTCATTCAGATTTATGGATGCTTGTGAATTAACAGAATCGATATCATCTTCTTTGGAAGATGTCGAATCCATATCAGTATCCTACAAAGAACAAAAAATATCAGTTTTGAGGATGCTTTTTTTATTACTTGCTGATAAATGGTGTTTAGCCAAGAATGCTTTTAGGATTCTAGCATCTAGATTCCGTATTCGTCTTCTTTGGAATATGTCGAATCCATGTCAGTATCCTACAAAGAACAAAAAATATCAATTTTGAGGATACTTTTCTTTATTATTTTCTGATAAATGGTGTTTAGTGTAACAGTACCTTATTTTCAGGTACCAAATACTACCGAGTCTTGGAAACAGATTCAAATGGGATTTGAGAGCAAATGGAACTTTCCTAATTGCTGTGGGGCCCTCGACAGGAAACATATCATATGCAACGTCCAGAAAACAGTACTTCTTTGTTCTACGATTACAAGGGGACCTATAGCATTGTTTTGTTTGCGATGGTAGGTGCAGATTATTGCTTCAGGTTCATAGACACTGGTAGTGATGGCCGTTCGAGTGATAGTACGATATTCCGCAATTCCACTTTAAAAATAGCACTAGAAAAGAACCTTCTGAATGGGCCTAATGGAGTAGATGACGCCTTTCCTCTTGAAACAAATCTTTTAAAACCATACAAACAAAGAAGCCTTACACTGGAGCAACTACCGTTTGTCGAGGGCGCGACGGGTTGCTAATGCTGAGTTCTAGCATCTAGATTCCGTATTTTTCGAAGGCCGATATCTCTTAATCTTGACACAGTTGAAATCTTGACAAAAAACTGTTGTGCACTTCACAACTGGATGAGAATGACCTCATCACATACATATTTACCACCTGGATCAGTGGATGAAGAAGATTTAATTACAGGGGAAGTTTCTCCCGCTACATGGAGAGATGGACCAACTTGTATGTCTTCAGTTGTACGACTATACTCCTCAAATAATTACAGAAAAGACGGAGAAACAGTACGCAAATGGTACACAAAAGAGTTTATGACACGTTTAGCTGTACCGTGGATAATGAAATTTGTAAACTTTTGTCCTGGGGATGTCGCTGAAAACTATCATGACGGAAGTGATATTACAGACTACAAGTCTGAATAAATTGTAACTGATTATTAAAAAACTTTTGAAGACGAATACTTTATAATATATTAAGGTGTTTTATTTTCCGAACAAAAAATTATGCATGCCTTTTGTACTCAACTTCAGTTAATATAGTACATGAGAATGTATTTGACTTAACTATGTGGAGTAATAAAGAGTAACTACGAACATAGTGTTTCACTCAATACAATACCTTGAATGTTTTAATCATCCTATATCTTTGTCTGTCTCTTAAACCTATAGGTCCTGTTTTGGGTACTAAATGTTAGACACAATACATTCAACACTAGCATAGCATATATATGCCATCCATATTGCCTAGCTGTCTTATTTTCCTTTCCGTCTTTTAACCAAAACCGAATTTAAAACCAGGTATTGTGAGTGCCAGTGAAATCAAAACCCCAATGTCACATTCCCAGTATAATATAAAACTAAAAAGATATTCCCAATACATTAACCATATAAACCAACAAAACATATTACACAGCTGTAAAAATGTCTACCCTTCTACAAAAATCTTTATAATTTAGACCTATCATGTTTTTCAATATATTATTTCGTGACTCCAACAGCTCGTTCTGTTTTTTTCTAAGTTCTACTTTGTGTCTCTGAAGTTCTAACATTCTTCTACTTTATATTTTTCTATTTTGAGCCTCTCCTCTTGATACTTCCTTCTTTCAATTTGTAGTTGCTTGATAATTGTATCTTTTCTATACTTAAGACTTTGGCATTTTTTTGCGCTTAGGAGCTGTAGCTTCTGATGATTGAGTAGTAGTTTCATTGACGGTAGCCTCATTATCTTCTATTGCTCCATTTGCCACTTCCTTTGGAGACACTTCAGTTGCGGACGGTTGTTGTGGTTTTATTATACCTACAAAGTACATCATTGTATTATTTCCAAGTATTTATGATTCCATATATTATGAATAACTATGTAAATTTGGAAGCAGTTGTCTGTGATACAATTTTGCTGTACTATACCTTGTCCACCGAACAAACGGAGTAACCATGCACAATATATGTAAATTTTTACTGTATGGTCAAGGGTTATATGCACACCGTCTACAAAACTGCATACTGAGAGCAGTGATGTTATTACCAACAGAAAAATCAAGTTCGATTTATCCGAGTAAAGCCCCAAAATATGGGTTTGAAATAATTTTTTACTCCTTTTCTTCAGTGAATGCAGTATAGTTGTTATGACTTTCAACAAAAAGTTGTGCTTTTAACAAAGTATAGTCAAAATGTACCTGCTGTAGTTAATAGAATTTTCGGATGAATATTCCTCTTTTTTCTAAAAACAGCATCCACTTTCTTCGCAAACTCAAGGTTTCTTCTACCACGCCCTGTTTTTGAATTATTGGCGATGTATTTCTTATAATTGCGTTCCAGCACTCGCCAGCGGTTTTCACACTGTTGTGGTATATATTTCAGTTGGAATTCTTTTGCCATGTATTCGGCAATGCCTTCCCACATCATATCACTTATTTAAAAGGCTATAACCACTGTAGCTTTAAACAATCTGCATATTTGAAAACAATAATTTTATACACATTCCAATTTGGCACAAAATACAGTTTATTTTTGCATACACACATAATGTGTACCTATCACATAAAATATGAATGATTTCTTACCGGTTATTATGTAAATTAATACAATAAGGTAAATTTCACTGCAGAGGAAGGCTTTAATACACTTACCTATTGAAAATGGTGCTTCTGGGAGATGTGGAGTATCAGATTCTCAAACCTAGCGGATTGAGTACCACCATAAACTCCCTGCCATAAAAATTGATCTATGTATTTTGGCAAATACTTTGACTGCATTATTGCCTGACGTCGAAAGTATCCTTTCATGGAGGCCCAAGTAGGGCGACACTCCTTCCAAATTGTTTATCTCCCTATATCCTCTCCACTCGTCTCTCCAAATTATGGATCCTGGCAAGACAAATTTCAGGATCAGCCGTATGCGTGTTTCTCCACTTCTGTTTGGCACTAGAATTATATGTCCTCGCTTGGCAGTTACATCATAAATCCCCACCACCCACTGTTGATTTTGAACTAATCTTCCGAGATTGTACTTCCGCCTCGTGACTAGAGATTCATCAATTTGGACGATGTGACCATAACCACCTAGAAACAGGGAGAAATTGAATGCATACTGATAAATGAATATGCTAAAAAGCTTACCAAACCGAAAGAGATCGGGCTCACGCAAAAGTTGCCACGAGCAAATGTCTCTGAAGTATCTGAACTGCTGTATAACAACAAGTTTCGATAACGAAATGATATTCCGATATGGCCCACACGTAACTCGCCAGCCCACAGCCACAACAAAAGAAGGACCTTTCGTACATCGACATGCATCCTTTCAAAGAATGATCCAGTTAAGACCGAATTAATGGAGCGACATGCAGGGCAGCGGAAGCACACACCCAGTACATTGACTGCCCGTTTCTGTAGCCTGCAGGGTCGCCTGCAGTTTCCTTTAGGGCAGCGTAATGTTCTGCGAACTAGTCCACTATTTTGTAGATATGTTAACAATTGATCATCATCGTAATGTTCAAGGATATTTGTTATTTCCTCCCACTGCACCATGGCTACACGCTTTCGCCCACTATTAAAACGTAAGTGCAGCCGAAGCGGCGAAAACCGCGAAAACAGTTAACGGACTAACGAAAACGCGAGAAACGCACCAAATCGGGGAACTACACAAATCATAAACAACACAAAACAGGTAGAGTACACAAACTAGAAATGTTCCAAGTATGGTAACCATGTATTACCGAATATGGCCGCTGATGGCACGCAATGGTTTGTCAACATAAATATTTCTTATGTATCAACGCTAGTTTCATCGCAATTATTCGTGTAATCAACGAATTTCGATTAGCGTATCATTAGACCCGGTTGTACAGTCTCAGTTCAAGCCACAGTTCTATTAAACTATGCTCAATGATGAACTTGGTTCAAAAATTCATTTCCGTTGTACGACCTATTTATAATCCCAGCTCTACAAAACCAGGTTCAAGAAAGAAATAGTTACGTTGGTAACATTAACGCATGCGTAGTTGGTCTGTTCTGTCAAAAATTAGTTGTTTGAATGCTGTTTTGTTAGTTATGGATTGATTTGTTGATTATGATTGATGGTAATTGTAATTTGTAATAAACAATAGCTTTTCAGGTAAAGATACATATAAAACGATTCAAAGAAAGTTTCCAGTCGCATAATACCTCAATGTGACAAGAACCATTTGTTCAGCAGTTACAGCACAGTTCCTGAAAAACAATAGGATCACAAAATACATTTGATTCATTACATGAACAAAAAATTACATTCTGTTGGAGACTTTATTTGTGCTTTAACCTGGTTTATAACAAATCGAACACCTTGTTCAGAAAGTCGAAACCTTTGAATGAATTCATCGTCATTCCACACCAAAAAATGATCAACTCTATCTCTGTATTTTTTTGACGCCTTCTTGCGTTTCTTAATATTTCTACTGCTTCAACGAAGTCTTCATCATCTGTTAGTTCCAGGAGATTTACTCTGAGCTGCTGAGCCATTACATACTTTAATTTACTACAAATGATTTTGCAAAATTTTATCTAAATCAAATTATTAAATTAGGTTACGACACATTAGGTCCTTAAAACTCGGTTTAAGCGCCCGAATACGAGCGCTCAGCTGAACCTTAAAAATATAAATCAGTGAACCGAGCTTAGAGTGGAACTGACCTTGTACAACTGGACTTCCATATTTGAACTGAGTTCAACCTTGAACTGTGCTTGAACTGAGACTGTACGACCGGGCCTTAGTGTTATTAATTTTAATTATTAGCGATGGCAAGTTCACACTTTCATCAGTTACTGCAAGAAATCCTTCTCTGTCTACCGTTATTTGTCTACGTATCACAATAAGCTGGAGGTGTTACTGTTATTATTCTCAATTTGTATAGAATAGAAGGGAATTTAAGGAATCTAGGTATTCAAGACATTGATATTATGAAGCATGTTACACAGGCATGTACCCAGGATTTAGTTTTGGGGGGGTCCAGATTATGGGTGTCACTTGCTTGACATTGGGGGGCGGGGGAGGTCCAGGTTATACTTGGATAACGACCTCCCTCCCCCTGAATACGTGTCTGATGTTATACAAAGATATACTTTGACAATGCCAAGTAAATAAAGAAGATTACTTACCCGTTTTAAAATGATATGCACAAACTCTTTGGTATTTGAGTTTAGTCAAGTGGTTAGATTTGATTTCTAAGTTGTATAAAATAAGAGATCAAAAATTCTATTATATGAGTGGCTTACACATATGCGATATACGCATTTGAAGGCATGCGGTGTGGCAATTGGCCAGATTAAAAGATTAAAAGTTTAATTGTAACAATATAATACAGTCCTTGGGGCTTGGGTATTTAATACTGTAACCCAGGACTGTAATATTATTATGGGATTAACTATTGTCAAACTCGCTATAGTTATTTGATATCATTGTAGCAAGTGACAGAAGGTTCTGCCATATGTATAGAGCAACCTTCGTATTTGATATTATTGTTTTATATATTTTATTAACATTCAATTTGCCATATATAACTATACATAATACTATAGGGTGCTAAATGGGCTTAAACTATCTGCTAGTCCTGGACCAGACAATGTCTCACCGATACTGCTCAAGAACTGTGCATCTGCATGGAGTGACATGCTCTGTAAGGTTATGTCCGAATCTTTTTCCAACAGCATACTTCCGGATACCTGGAGGAATGCAGTGATCATTCCAATATACAAGAATCAGTCTGACAGCGATTCCGTGTAAGTGCATGGAAAAGATAATAGCTGCAGACATTACAGATTTCTTCATGACCCAACATAAGGCCCAACTCCATAATCAACATGGTTTTCTCCAAGGGCGCTCAGTCACAACTAATCTTCTGGCTAACCTTGAGTTATGGACACAGGCGCTGGACAATCACTATCCAATTGATGTAATATACCTAGATTTTGAAAAGGCTTTTGACACTGTCCCAATAGAGAGGCTCTTATACAAACTTGAACGATATACGAGGGCTGCTCTATACCTCCGTCAATCCACCAGTACGCAGACAGCTGTTTCACGCTTATTAGCGATCGTCAGTGCGCCATAGGTCGATTGACGGAAATAGAGAGCAACAATTTTTCCATGTTTAATAAACAAGTGAAACATGTGCGAGCAGACAGAAAGAATTCTGCCGGTGCGCCATCTAGTACCCGAAGGTAACGGCAAACCAAGGAAATCTCTGCCTAGCAGCAGTAGACTTCTTGGTGGGACGCCAAGGCGCATCCGCTTGGTCAGTAGAGAGCGCGGGTTCTATACGCCGCTGCGTATGAAAGCCGATATACGAGGGCTGCTCTATACCTCCGTCAATCCACCAGTACGCAGACAGCTGTTTCACGCTTATTAGCGATCATCAGTGCACCATAGGTGGTAATGTTTGTGATTTAGTTGTGATGGCTTCCAACTTTGGTTTTATTGGTGCTATAGTCTTTCCGATAGCGTTTAGTTCTTCAATAAAATTAGCATTTAAAACATGTTGTTGAAGGGTTTTTAATAAATTTTGCTGCTTGTCGAAAAAACTCATTTGTTGGGAAGACGTCGATGTATTGCTAACTGTATTGACCAGATTTGCAGGTTCTTCCAAGTGCTGTTGTTCCTCAATTATCAAACGATCTAAAAAACGAGATTGCCTAATTACTAAATATATATACAGGGTGCTTCTTAATGATAGGTTGTAATAAATTACAAATACGCATTCCTGAACCATATTCAAGCAAAAAAGTGTTCTACATAGTCTGGTCTGAAATCAGTGCCTTAGCAAAGTCAACTTGATTTTATTTAAAAAAAAAATGGCATGGATTAAAGTTGTCTTTATTTTTTTCCTTGAAAACAATTCTATTCAAGAGACAAAAAAGCTTTAGCTGCTTCATCTCAAAAAATTTAATACATAATAAAATAAAATATATAAGTATATGGTGGACATTTTTTGTCAATTTTATTCGTGAAACTGCCCTACGGGACGCCACTGGAACTCTTCTAATTGCCTAGATACCATCTAGTTAGTGCTATTTTAGCATCTTTCAAAAACTCTGCCAAAAATTAACCAAATCGGCAAAAGGAGTTTTGAGAGAATAAAACTAAATTGATTTTTTTCTAAACCTCTAGCACCCGGCATCTCGAACACCAGATTTAGGACACATGTTCATTAACCCTTTCATACTTGATTTCGGTTCAAGAATGTGTTTTTTGAATTCACATCCTATATCAAAAAATAGCGTTCTCCATCACTAAACACACAGAAATACTCAGACACAGTAACTGGGTATACAACAAACTATTATACAGCCATGGATATAAACCTGGGACTGAAAAAATTAAATTTCTCAAATATTTTGCAGTGTATTTTTTTCCGACATCAGTTAGTTCAGTTTAACAAACCTGCTACGCTACCTGTTACCACCTAAACCCCAGATAAAACCAGGCCCTAAACGTTAAAGGATAAAAATAAATATACGTACCTCGAACAAGGATGGGCCGACCAGCTGCAGAAAATTTCATTACTGTTTGCAATAATACTATTTAAAAATAAATATTAAAAAAATATATTTGACATGAATAAAAACAAGTGAAGCACGAATGCCATGTTATATTCAAAATTAGAATCAATTCACACATTACCTGATAAACTTTCTGGCTCTTCTTGAATACAAATAGGATTTGAATTGATGAATCGGCATACCAAATGGATATGTTTACACATGTTCCACTTGATGCTACAATCCAAATATGAACAAGCGAAACGATGAATGCAGGCGCAACATTTATGACATATAATTTTGCACAAACATTTAACCTGCATATCCTCAACAATGTACATCTCGTTTCTGGAACCAGCTGGCACAAGCCAACCAATTTTGGTTTCAACCACTCTACCCATATCCAAACGTTCACTCATAATATGCCTGTGCGTTAAATCACTTAGTTTTGTGCATACTTTTCCCTTATGGATGACGATGAGCCTCTCGAAAATTTTGTCACGAACAAATTTGAGAATCGCTCCTGTACAGAACAAATACAATTATTGTCATTAATATAATATGAAGAATGTTAATGACTTACCTATGGCTCTGTCAAGACGTTTAACAAATTTTCCATTTAAGTACAGATACTTGATAGTCCTATGCATCCTTTCAATGTGCATATTTGTATTGAGCCCACTGCGAAGTCTATAACAGTATGCCCAGTGTGTAACCCTATTAGTATAGTATAGGCTAAAGTAATTCCCAAAATCAATAGTCTCAACAGAATCTAGGCAATAGGCCAAAAACTTTTGCAGCAGACTCTCAAAGACATCAACATCCGTTTCGTGCAATAATGTTCGAAGCATTTTATATACAAGGGCCTAGAAACAAGTGATTAAAGTGTAATATAACATACCTATTTGAAATTAATTTAAATTGATCACCTACCCTCTTCTCTTTGCATGTAATTTTTTCTAAATTTTTTCTCCAGGCTCTGTCTACATGCCATGTACCATATAATCTATAAAATACGTACATAGATCATTATCAAAATCAGATTAGTAAAATTGAAAAAAAAGGTCCTAAATAGAAATATTACTTATGATTAGAAGGGTTTCAATAGGTTGCTTTTTTCGAAGACTAGGCAAAAACTCAAAACAGACAGCTTAAGTAATATGGTTGCGTTTACCTGAACTTAGCAGGACCCATAACTTGCAACCAAGCATTGTAATATAATATGCATCGGCCATATCCGACATGAACACTTGAGGAATAATTATTTTCTCAGTATTTTCTTTGATACAAGAAAAAAAGATCTCCATAACTTGTGTATCACTCCGACTGGATATTAAAAACGCGCATGGGTAGCCTTCTCGGAGATCATCTAACACAAGTAATGTGTGAAGCTCAAACCCATATCCATTGAGCCCATGGGTTCCATCCATGCATACACAATCATCGCCAAACCTGGAACAAATTTTTATGTTTATTTGTTGAACATATTTCTGTACATATACATAATATTACAAATAAACAGATCATACCTCAATAGTAATTCCTCCTGCCCTTCGGTCATTATTATTAAAACAAAATCTTCAGGTCTCAATTTTTTTTATGGTCGGCCTCCCGCAAAGGCTTAAAGCCTATGCCGCTGTAGAAGCGCTGCGAGAGGATAAGTATCGGTTCACGTTAGATTTGAAACGCTGCAGGTTGTAGCCGTCGGGAAACAAATTCCCCGGCAGCTGATTCCACAGCGTCGAAGTTCTCCAAAAGAAGAAATGCTGGAGGAGACTAGTTCGGGGAGTAAGGACCTCGACCTGGTAAGGATGAGCTCGCAGAGCTTCTCTAGTTTTCCTGGTTCGGACGGCCTGTGGTACTATTATCTGAGAGAGCTCAATCGAACATCTTCCGTGATAGAATCTGTAAAACAGGGATAGGTCAGCCACCCTTCTTCGATGTTCCAGGCTGTGGAGGTCCTTTGTGAGGTTTGGCGTATCGATTAGTCTAATCGCTCTTTTCTGGATAGTGTCCAGAAGCTTTAGAGAGTGCTTCGGAGCGCATCCCCACACATGGAAGCAATACTCCAGCGATGGTCGGATATGTACCTTGTACAGCAGCAGCAGTTCTTCAACTTCCTACAGCGGAACAAAACTCCAAGCTTCTGGGACGCCGTTTTAGAAATACTGACGACGTGGTCGTGCCAGGACATGTTATTGTTGATGTTGATTCCCAAAAGCTTGACAGAAGGTGATTCGACTATGGGGTGACCCTCCATTTCCACGGTTGGTAAGCCATCGTGAGACTTCTTTTTAAGTGTTGTTGCCTGAGTTTTTTGTACGTCGAACCGCTGTTGGCGCTGGCGCTGACAGGTATTCTCCAATCTCCAACGTTGAGCGGATGACTGAAGGTCAAACTTTAACTACCGAAGTTAAACAACCTTTACGTTTTGGTGCTGTTTTATCTACCCAAATAAAAGAGAATGTGTTGGCCAAAAATGACAGATCATCTAGAAGAGCATTGATAGCAACTGTTTCAGGAGAAATAATAAAGAAATACCGATTTCAGAAAAAACTTAAGATGTTAATTCCCAAGCGTTTGTTATATCTTAAGGAAAAAGAAAAACAATTTGACCGTATCTGGACAGAAGTTCGAAGAAAAGTCAGAAACTTTTACGAAAGTGATGACTCCAGCCGAATATGCCCGGGAAAGAAAGAGACGATAGCCTGCAAAAAAGTGAAGAAACAGAAAAGTTATCTGAATTATTCTCTAAAAGAACTGCACGCTAAATTTTGCTCCACTTATCCTGAAACAAAAATAAGCTATAGCTTCTTCTGTAGGATGCGGCCTTTTTGGGTTGTTCCATTGAACTTCAAATATCGAGACACATGTCTTTGTGAAACCCATGTGAATTTCCAGTTTCTGATTTCAAAGCTGAAGTTTTACAGTATTATTAAAGAAAGCAGCAGCAGCGAAATCATCAAAAGTATAATCTGCTCAGCAGAAGGCACAGTAAAAGAGGCATGTTTTAAAAGAGAATGCCGCGAATGTAAGAACAAAACTGTTGAGTTTTCAGAATATAATCCTAGTAAGCATGTAAAGTATGAAAAATGGGTATCAAAAAAGGAGAGAGTGTTGGTTAGAGGCCAAGAAAAGATTCGTGTGAAAAAGGTTAAGGAAACTCTATACTGCAACAAAGGCGAATTGGTACAAGAATTCAAAAGATGTCTACCAAATTTTTGCGTTCACCATTTCAATATGATTCACCAGTACCATCAATTTTTACGATAACTCCATTATAAAACTAAAATTTTATTATTTTGGTTACTGTATCTAACTAAAGGGCTTTCAGATGACAGCCTAAAAAAATGATTCCAACTATAATATTAAACAGGCTGTAGGTAATATGTTCAGTACATTGAACCTAAGTTATCACAGAGCTTGCCATATTGGAGAGACATAATGAGACTGTTTGAATAACGTTGTGTAACTTGCTGATGGTCACATCAAATCGGCCTCCCACATCTCAAAAACCAGCAGCTTCATGGCCAGCCAACCATAAAAATATGAGCATACAGTTCCATGCAGAGATTCTTTTGTGTCCTGTATCCATGGATGGATAATACTCAGAATTTTGCAGTTTTTCAGCTAGGCGTTCCACTAACTTCCTAGAGACTCTATAATAAGCAATAATTAGATGGTTGCGTATTTTCATGAAGAATTCAAATTTACCTGAAATGCTCCCTAAACTCAACATCTGAGTAAAGTTTTACAGTGTTTTCTATGTAATTCTCAATTTTCGGATGAGATCTAAGCATAAACGGCACGAGCCTGGGCATTAAATCATCATCCGTATCACTAGATGATGATGATGAATCTGATAATAAAAATTCCATTATGATGATATAAATAATTGAATTTTCAGAATTTCAGATATTAAGGGCCATATTCCCCGTATATATATAAGCCAAGCTTAAGCCTTAATCCCGCTTAAGTTGCAAATTTTGTATGCGCCGCATGTTTGAAAGCCTTTTATCGCGCTTAAAGTTAAGCGAGCAGCCTTGGCCGCTTAGCGACGCTAAGCCTGGCTTTACGGTGTATCCTAACCTACAAACTACAAATTCTCAGTACCTTGATCTTGAGTTTGAGTATCTGTACTCTGTACTGTATTTGTGTCTGTCTGAGAACTTCTTAAATTAGTGAAATGAATCTTTTATCAACAAACGTAGTTACATGTAATAATAATTCCTATTTTACTACTATAATTTTTAGTCAAATGTAACCTTATGGAGCCATGAAATTGAGCAGTTGGGCACTAACTTTTTTAGTCTCTATGATACACTAGCGGAAAGATGTCAGCAATGGTTTATTCTGGGTGATAGTGCATATCCATGTTATTAACACCATATAAAGATACTGGGCATCTGACGCAGGTAGAAAAGCGGTACAATAGGAAATTAAGTCACTGCAGAGTGGTCATTGAACATACAATAAGCTTGTTGAAATAACGTTTCCGACAGTTGTACCCTTTAGAATCAAGGGACATACACTTTGTCTACCATTTTACACGGGCTTGTTGTGTGTTACACAATATTTGTCGAGAGAACACAGAGACAAATGTAGAATTTGTGCATAATGAAACTGAGGAGCAAATTGAAGAAGACAAGGAAGAAGCTGGTAGACATGAAGTGGAACACAATTATAGAAATTATATAGCATCTGTTTTAAATATATAAGATTGTTTTAATTGAATGTGACGTAGGTCTCTCTAGCTAATATTTGTTTAGTTGATGAGCACAATATGTTTTCTAACTTATTTATTGATCTACTTTTATGTCTTCGAGAGTAATTTATTCAAGATGTGACGATCTCTATTCTTATACTGTATTATTGATATTGATCATTAAACACCACTATGTTCCAATTACAAATTATATTTGAAGTTAAATCAAGCTGTACTTTTCATAATAAAACTGTTATACCTGTGTGTACATAAGACTTTATTTAATCACAGTCTCATCAATATGGAGATAGCAACACTGTCAGCAGCATCAACAACTTGAACTATGTAGTGGTGCATAGTAAAACAAACTCTAATTTTATTTGTCTTACATTAAACACAACCATTCAATATATTTATTACTCCAAAGAAAGTGTCTGCACATGAAACAAATTTATATTCTCCACAAAATAATCAATACAAAAATCCATTCTATCAACTTAAAAAACAAATAAAAATAATACAAAAAATACTATTAAGGAAATATAAGAAAATACAGATAATGAGAATAATAAATAAAAACTTCACAACATAAACAAGACAAAAAACCATTCTAAAAACATAAAAAAGAAAATTCTTTCAGGTCATTTTTTAACTCTGAGAGGATATCATTCCGTTTTTGATATCCTCTGCTCATAATCCTTTTTTTCTTTTGTTTCTGTGATGGTCTGTTTTCTGTGTCTTTCTCACCCTGGGATATAGACGTACTGGGACAGTCCTCCAATGTCGACTTGGAGTGTGTCTGATGCTGTTGGGTCATCTATTGATACCTCTATAGCCGAGGTTGATGATAGGAGTACAGAGGGTGTTATGTTTTTCTTCTTTTGATAGAGATCATACATTTCTTGCTCATATCCGAATATTTTCTACCCCTACCTGACCTGTTGTTATGGTCCACAACTTTTTTATAGTTCCGTTCCAACACCCGGAAACGATTTTCACATTTGCTGGGTGTGACCTCAATACTCCACTCATGAGTCAGGTCTTTGGCCACCAACTCCCACAAACGCTTCATTGTGCGCACAACAGTTTTTTGTATTTTTTATACAGGTTTATCAGCATTAGCGTTCTGGCTCTATTGAAATAGCCATCCTCAGGTCCACAAGGACCACAAATTCGTTGATGTCGATTGCTGTCGTTTTAATTATTTATCCCATTGACTTGTTTTTCCCTTAGGACCAGGATACACTGGCAGTGTAAATACTTCATGACCTTTCCATGCCCTCCCCCCCCCCCCCCATTAAGTAAGCTATGAACGCCAGTACCAGGACAGTTGTGTATAATCTGTGGTATCAATCAATAATCGGTTCATATAATTCTTGTAACTTCCTCAAGTTATTATCCAGGGAATATAATGACTTTAATAGCAGTTCTCGCCCAATAAATTTAAATATAGCTTGTCAATAGTAGCAAACATGATGTTTAAGATAAATACTACAAAAGTATCATATCACATATTTAAAAGGCTGTAACCACTGTAGCTTTAACAATCTGCATATTTGAAAACAATAATTTTATACACATTCCAATTTGGCACAAAATACAGTTTGTTATTTTTGCATACACACATAATGTGTACCTATCACATAAAATATGAATGATTTCTTACCGGTTATTATGTAAATTAATACAATAAGATAAATTTCACTGCAGAGGAAGGCTTTAATACACTTACCTATTGAAAATGGTGCTTCTGGGAGATGTGGAGTATCAGATTCTCAAACCTAGCGGATTGAGTACCACCATAAACTCCCTGCCATAAAAATTGATCTATGTATTTTGGCAAATACTTTGACTGCATTATTGCCTGACGTCGAAAGTATCCTTTCATGGAGGCCCAAGTAGGGCGACACTCCTTCCAAATTGTTTATCTCCCTATATCCTCTCCACTCATCTCTCCAAATTATGGATCCTGGCAAGACAAATTTAAGGATCAGCCGTATGAGTGTTTCTCGACTTCTGTTTGGCACTAGAATTACATGTCCTCGCTTGGCAGTTACATCATAAATGCCCACCACCCACTGTTGATGTTGAACTAATCTTCCGAGATTGTACTTCCGCCTCGTGACTAGAGATTCATCAATTTGGACGATGTGACCATCACCACCTAGAAACAGGGAGAACTTGAATGCATACTGATAAATGAATATGTTAAAAAGCTTACCAAACCGAAAGAGATCGGGCTCACGCAAAAGTTGCCACGAGCAAATGTCTCTGAAGTATCTGAACTGCTGTATAACAAGTTTCGATAACGAAATGATTTTCCGATATGGCCCACACGTAACTCGCTGGCCCACAGCCACAACAAAAGAAGGACCTTTCGTACATCGACATGCATCCTTTCAAAGAATGATCCAGTTAAGACCGAATTATTGGAGCGACATGCAGGGCAGCGGAAGCACACACCCAGTACATTGACTGCCCGTTTCTGTAGCCTGCAGGCTGCCTGGGTAACTTTGGCCCATAGGTGGAAAATGTTTAGTGTGTAATAATAATACATGCCAACATAGAATCAAAGCGCTTCTATGAAACTAAACCTGAAAGTTGTAGACACTTGGAGACCTATATTACTGGACTACTCACGTTTGCAACTACGAATTATTCGAGTCAAGTAGGTGCTCTTATTTATACTGTCCCCCACTGCTGTTATTGCAATACAAACATTCTTAAACACAAACTTGAATTAGGCTTAATTAAAGAACCTTAACAAAATATTTCATTAACTATTTTTCTTTTCTAAAATATCTAAGTACCTTTCAAAGCATGCAATAGCCCGATCTTGTCTTAGCATGTATAAAGGATGTACTAACGATCATAGAAATTTCAATCTTTGGTTCTAGTCAACTTACATTCTACGAAACCTTTAGTTGAGCTGGCTACTGAAACTGGGTTTACATTTGGCTTCTTTCCAAATATTGCGCCCATTTCATGGAAATACTCAAAATTGTAGCGTTGTCCACTTTTTTCGTATACTTCATCTTTAGGTATTTCGTATTTCAATTTATCTTTACATTGGGCAGGAGTGACATTGAAGCCTCCATCTTGCAATTGTTGTGCAATTGATTTGAATACAGTATCGTTTTTTACTGTTGATGCAATAAAATTGGTTTGGTTTTCCCCCACTAAATTTATAAGTCTCAGGATAGCATTTCTGCTCCATAATTGCCTTTCTCCTGATTGGGACGCACAAACATTATTGTTATTGCTGCAGGGAGCGTGTGCTGTTGATTGTTCTCCAAAAAATTCCTTTATCTTCTGGTAGGTTACGAATACATTTCCAGCTGTAAGGAGTAAGTATGCATTATAAATAATCTTGAACATTCATTTTTTCTGTCTCGATCGATCTCTGAAACAAGATAATAATAATAATAAACAAGATAACAGGACATGTAGGGGATCATGTCCCGCATGTGTGAGAGGTGGTGTGAAATGCACCCAGAGCATAGCACGCTTACCTCTCAGAATTTGCGAGATTATGTATCGTACCTCCGGAGGCAGGGATATGTTCGTGCTCCAGCTCAGCCTGCCCCTTCGGCAGACGGAAGGCCTGTTAACCAGGCTGGAAGTTAGCCGGTCAGGCCCGCTGAGAGGGAAATCGACCAAGTCGTCTCACCTGGGGATTTCAGAGACCGAAGGGCCTTGCATTACAACGGAAGGTCCTTGAAGCTGGCAGATTTGAAGAGAGAGGATGAGGTTGTGGGTGAACGTCTATCGGAGGCATCTGACATTTGAAGCATCAATTGCGAAATTTACGCTGCGGCTCTGAGGCTAGCTAGACAGGGGAGAGTGAGAGACTCTCCTGTTGAGAGAGCACAGAGGCGGGTGCCCCAAATGGAAGCGAAAATCCAGTTGGTTCGCCAGGAAGCATCCCGTATCCAGTGTGTGATGGAATATAGAGCGGCTGGGCAGCCTTTTACGCGCCGAGTGCGCCAGATAGCCTACGGGTTGAGGCGCGACCATCATACACTCAGTCAAGCGGTACTGGTTGTTGTCAAGCAACACTGTCTTGACAGGATACGGATGCTAATCGCTGCTAAGCGATCATTGGTGGCGCGGGCGAGAGGTCGGGAGCAGAACAGAATGTTCTACGAAAGACCTTCTCGCCTTTTCCAACAGCCGCCTCCAGCCATAGAACAGCCGCCATCTGCTGATCGCATAGAGGCCTTTTGGAGGGACATTTACGAACAACCCAAACCTCTCTCAGCAGACACTCCGGCCTTGGCGCAGTTCGAGTCCGTTTATAGGAGGACTCCTAACTTGAATGTACTGCGTCACCCGATAAACACGGAAGAAATTCTTGACGCCTTACGAGGCGCAAAGAATTTCGCAGCTCCTGGCCCGGATGGCATAAACACTTACCGGTGGAAAAAATTCCCCAGTTGCCACCGGCATTTAGCTAGAGTTTTTAACTCGTTGCTAAATCAGGAGCAGCCAATTCCGGCTTGGTTTGTCGAGGGTCGAACCGTGCTTCTCCCGAAGACCGGAGATTTGTCTGATCCCAAAAACTACAGGCCAATAACATGTCTGAACGCATGTTACAAGCTCTTCACCAGAATCTTGTACATGCGTATCCTTCAAGCTGTGAATCCTGTATTTCTCGAGGTGCATGAATGCGCATGAAAGGTAACTTTTAACGATGTCTTCGACATGGGTAAAGAAGAGTGCACCCCGGGTGACACCTTGTCGGATTTCGAACGAATGACATTTGGGTAAATAATATACCACTCTCTTTTTTTTGAACGCAACGTAATAGTCATCGGTATAACACTTACACCGTGGGTGTACTTTTCGAACGCGCTCCCGCGGTATTTAGGCTCCGCCTACGCGGTTTGCTCAGTTATAAAAAAAAGGATGGCAAATGCATTTCATGGCAAATAAATTGGGGAGATCATTTTCTAACAAGGTTTTTAAATAATTTATATTTCCCATCATTGCATTTTCAAATTCGTCTCTAACTCTTGAATTTATTGTATAACGTACAACAAGGGCTAAATTCTTTGTTGTGGAGTGATCGGTCGATTCATCCACCAATAAAGAAAATTTTGTACATCTTAACTTACTGATCAAATTGTCAAAACTGGTTTTTCCGATGACATTATTAATGATTGCGGTGCATTTTGTTCTTCCACACGTAATTTTTGTTACTGTTTTAGGTTCTATTCCTGACTGAACTATTGATTTAATTAGCTCTGTAAGGTGTTCCGAAACATTGATTGCGATATTACATATGTTCTACAATAAAGCTAGCTGTTCTAATTTAATTTCGTTTTATAATTTTTTTGCTGGTACTGGTGAGTAATTTTTGTGTCAATGTGGGCTGTTTTCTAAGACTAGACATGTTTTTTGGATGGTTCACTGAATTATCATGTTTTCTAACTGCTTCTAGTATAGTCCATCGGAAATATGTTACCTCTGTCACTTTTTGAATCCAATTTCTGAACTCATCAACATGTTCCCACTCTGTTCTGTAATACATCAATGCATCTCCTTTTTGTTGCTTTATATAATTATGTAAACAGGTGGTTGCTTTTACAATTGCATCAACAGTAGTAGGCTCAACATTTTTGTTCTCTGGTATATTGTGAATCTTGCAGCCATGATCCCAAGTGCATTCTCGATAGTCTTCCTTGCCGTGGATAATCTGCAAGCAAGCCATTAATTTTAGTGACCTATAAAGTTTCATGTGGTTGGTTTCATGCATAGTTTGGTCCATACATATATATACATACCTATAATTAAGTACCAGCTCATCTTCTGGCATTCTTCCTACCCTTTTTTTGCTGTATGGTCTCATCAAATGAACCAACAGGGGAAATGCCCCATCTCCTATAAAATATAAAGGATACCCTTCATTAGTGTTAGGTAGCTTTTGATCTGGTGGTACTTCTAAATGTCCTCTATGAAGGAAGTCTCCAAATGGGGAATTTTTTAACACCCCTCCATCACTTTGTGCTCCATAACAACCACATTTATATATGTGAAAAAGTATTGTGCATCGCATACTGACAAAATTACAATGCTGACGTATTTCTTGTAATTAAAATATAAGCTACCTGAATGAGATGGTGCTTTGATACGTATATGTTTGCCATCTATGCTTCCAATGCAATTAGGTACTTGCCACAATTTGTAATAATCATGGGATATTTGTAGCTACTGAGACTCATTTGGCAGTTTTAACATATATGGTGATAGTACATACCATATGACATTACATGTCTCAAAAACTATATTACATATAGCAGACGGAGATATTCTGAATGCATATCCTAGACTAGGCTACGAATCCCCAGTGGCAAGAAAACATAATATTAATAGCAATCTGGTGGAAGTGTCTATTACTTCTCTTGGTGAATTCTCCTGTAGATATGGCCCACAGAGTGAGAGAAGGTGATCAAAACTAGCTGCAGACATTCTTGTATAGTTAAAAAATAGTTCTGGGCTACTTAGCCGAAGCTCAGCTATCAAATTCTGTGCAACACCTTGTTGTTCTCTCTTTAAATATATGTCCCTCATCCACATCCTCCTATTTCTTATTTTCTTGCTCAAGATTTTATACCTTGCCAAAGTAGCCAACGATGCTGCTGTGCCCAGTAAGACAATTAGCCGATAGTCCATTATTTGAATTTAATTTCTACTTTGGTTCTAGGACTAGGAGTTTCTTTCAGTCTGTTTACACGTTTTCTAACCCCCAAATTCGGTAATGTAAATGGAGAGAAATGAAATGTCAATTTCAACTTCAAGTTGAAAGTCAATGTAAATGTAGCTTAAAATAATAGATATGAGAGAAAAAATACAGGTACAGATATTAACGTATTTGAAGAGTTATTTTCAGAAAAAATTAATAATATATATTGCTAGATAATATTATGCAAATATGTAAATGAGATACCTGCAGTAGTATCAGAAATAGTAATTCATTTATTTGAATACTTATGAATACTGTAATTTACAAACATGTGCGGGTGTGAATGTGTGTGTATAGCCAAAATACTCAATAAAGCACTAAATTCAGCTTAATCAACATTTATATTGTCTAAAGTAACATTACTGTAACCTAACAAACTAATATTTAGTTGGAATCTCCTAGCTCCATTAGGAGTATACTTCATTTTATCTTTAACATGTAGAATTGCTGCCACCGTGGATATGAATAACCTTTTTCTCAAACATGTTTTCATTAGGGTTAACTGAGAAAATACCCTTTCTGCAGTTGCTGGGGAATGGTGCAACGCTAAAATGACTTACAATTTGCATCAAATTAAAGTACATTCTAATGTATTTGCCGTTATTCGTTTTTAAGTTAATACCCTTTTTCCAAAAATCATTAATCTGCATGTCATCCCTGAGATCGATATTTTCTTGCAAGAGTTGCCACTTAATATTAGCCGCCTCTATGTCTACATCAACGTTTGGAAACAAATTAACAAAAGTTGCAATTGACATAATCCTGCCAGACTTAGCATTAGTTGGTTCAAAACTGGATGCTAGTTCTAAACGTTTATCATTGAAATTAAAACGTTTTTTCACCTGAATTAACTGACCGACCCCGGTATATAAGTTTTTAAAAAGATTTATTTTCAAAAATACAAAGGTTACAGGTGCGTGTATACGCTATGAATGCTAACAACAGACTGAAAAGATAAGCTATGACAATCGAATTTATATCTTTTGCATTTCCGCTGATTCAGGAAACTCGAGGTTCTTCCGTGGTGCAGGTGGTAGATAACCTGTACCATAACGCCTGGCTACAAAATTCTATGTAGTAATCTTATGCTCTTAGTTTGAAATTATGTAAATCTGCTGGTGAACATTTTATATTATCTGAATTGATAAAATCATCCAGTTTTGCACCAAAATAGATCGCATCCAGATTTTTATAGTTTGCAAAATCATTCATATTGATGTCACTAACATTCCTACATTCTAAAACACCTGGTTTTATGAAGGACCACAAAAAAAGCTTATACAAAGATGTCATTTTTTGTAATATAACAGGTATCTTAGGAATTTATGACTGAAATTCTACATTAATTTTGGTTATCAGTTCCAAAGTATAGGATGAAAAAAAAATAAATATTGTAACATACTGTATATTATGGTATTCGTGTATTTGCATTAGTTGTAATGCATGATGTAAAGTCAAAGTGTTAGGTTAGATCTTTGAAGTGTAAACGTCATCGAATCGTCTAGAATTTTCGGGAATGACGGATGGATTCTAGAAATGTCATCGAATTCTCTAGATGGTTGAAAATAATTGTAATATTTCTGTCCATATAACCTAGTATCACAATATTTAAAGTTATACACTTAAATATATTAAATTTATAAATCAGTTTTAGGAAGCTATGAACTGCTGGTTCTTGGGCTGCTCGGCCCCCGCATTGGGAACGGCGCGCAATGCATTGGGAGTCGCCGAACAGGTAACAACATCCAAAGATGCCAGCCATTCAAGTTGGCGAAACGGAGCGCGTGTCGACACCGGCCGATCAGCCCAAAAACCAGCACTCTGTGGGACCATGGGCATGCCACGAAAGCCTTAAAAACTTAACGAAGACATTTGTACTTTCCACGTCACTGTGTCGAATGATCTGCTTAAATCGAAAAAAAAAAAACAGCAGCGACAAGCATGCCGTTATCGAGATGATCATAAATGCGCTGAACACATTCACTGGTTGCTATTTCTGTGGAATAACCGGCTCTAAATCCAAATTGACAGTTTGTCAGGATATTATTTCTGTCTAGATAAGATTCAATTTTGACAGCAATAGCTTTCTCTATTATTTTGGAAAATATGCTCAGTAGGGCTATGGGCCCATAATTTTCTGCATTTAAAGGATCACCTTCACCACTGAGGCATTAATGAGCTCAGACAGTAGGGGGCAATATTGTTAGCATTAGCTTTTATTAACGAAACGGAAATCTCATCTGGACCTGTACTTTTTTTATTGGGTGAATTGTTAATAATTTTAATTATGTCATTGCTAATAACAGGATTGAAAAACATAGAGCTAGCTATGTCAGACATAGTGGTGCAAGTGTTGAGACATCTTGTTATCTACGACGGTGAATATGTATTCACCAAAATATTAGCTATAGTGGTTGGATCTGTATAAGTCACTTGGTGGATGGAGACTTTCTCAATTGTCTTATTTTTTGAGTTGTTTCCATTGTGTGATTTGACTCTGTTCCACAGCGTTTTATTTTTATTACATGAATTATGTATAAGGCTACTATAATAGTTTTTCTTTTCCAACACGATGTTACGATTTACAATATTTTTAAGACATTTATACTTTTCATCTGAATCCACGTTATGTCTACCTTTTCGAAGCCAGTTCATGTTTTTCAGTTCGGTGATTTGTGCATTCAGTGCTTCAGAAAAAAATACTTTTTTGCTGCAAGTCTTGTTTTTTAAATGCATGAATTGCACTTCAAAGGATATATTGAAACACCACAAAAAGTCACTTAAAAAACTATCAAAGCATTCCTCTAATTTACACCCCCAAAATTATATTTCGCTACTACTGTCCGGTTCCAATATATTGCTTGTCTTAATGGTCGTGGGACACCCTGTCTGCAAATTTTCATAAATCTAGAATGTCATTATTTACAGTGGGATGGGAGGTTGGCAGAATTAAATATATAAAAAAATTAAAATGGAGCCAATCTAGATACTCTACAATCATAATAAATAAACGAGTACGTCACAAAAATACAGACCAACTGAAAACTGTTTTTTTTTCTTCAGTGTAATGATATATTTTTATAGTAATCGACTTATAGTAGGCGATAGTTCTAAAAACAAAAAATAACTTAAAAAAAATTACTTGATAAATCAATTAATTCAAACAGTCCTTCCCCTCGGCTGTGTCCGTCTCCGTCCATTACAGAAAAGAAAAAAAAAACTCGAACTTCCAACTCCTCTCCGCAATGATCAAAGAAAGGAACGAGAAAAAAAACTAGAGTAGTTAAAAAAAAACAAACGAATGTGAATCATGGGGTTCTACAGCAACCGAATTTTAAAAACAATATTCTTAAAGCAAGGCTGTACTCGTCTATCTTTTAATTCAAATCGTATATGATGCATAATTATGGATACCATTCGTAAGAACAAATTGTGGTCATTTGTTAGTTACTTCAAATAATTATCAACATACATTACCGATAAGTTTGTGGACGTGAAAAGAAAATTATAAGAATTCTCTTGTATCCCACTTTCTGAACTGTAAGCACCAGTTCCGTTTTTGACATCCTTTGCTCATAATCCTTTTTTTCTTTTGTTTCGGTTATGGTCTGTTTTCTTTGTCTTTCTCACCCTGGGATGTAGATGTACTGGTACCGTCCTTCAACGTCGACTTGGAGTGTGGCTCTGACGCAGTTGGGTCATCTATTGATACCTCTATAACCGAGGTTGATGATGGGAGTACTGAGGGTGTTATGTTTTTCTTCTTTTGGTAGAGATCATCCATTTCCGGCTCGTATTCGAATATTTTTCTACACCTACCTGACCTGTTGTTATGGTCCACAACTTTTTTTTAGTTCCGTTCCAACACCCGGAACAGATTTTTGCATTTGCTGGGTGTGACCTCAATACTCCACTCGTGAGTCAGGTCTTTGGCCACCAACTCCCACAGACGCTTCATTGTGGGCAAGATACTGGAGCCCAACAGTTTTTTGTATTTTTTATACAGGTTTATCAGCATGAGCGTTCCAGCTCTATTGAAATAGCCATCCACAGGTCTTTGAAGGACCACAAATAAACGAGTACGTCACAAAAATACAGACCAACTGAAAACTGTTTTTTCTTTTCAGTGTAATGATATATTTTTATAGTAATCGACTTATAGTAGGCGATAGTTCTAAAAACAAAAAATAACTTAAAAAAAATAACTTGATAAATCAATTAATTCAAACCTGGGCCGTTCGACAGACAACAGTCCTTCCCCTCGACTGTGTCCGTCTCCGTCCATTACAGAAAAGAAAAAAAAACTCGAACTTCCAACTCCTCTCCGCAATGATCAAAGAAAGGAACGAGAAAAAAAACTAGAGTAGTTAAAAAAAACAAACGAATGTGAATCATGGGGTTCTACAGCAACCGAATTTTAAAAACAATATTCTTAAAGCCAGGCTGTACTCGTCTATCTTTTAATTCAAATCGTATATGATGCATAATTATGGATATCATTCGTAAGAACAAATTGTGATCATTTGTTAGTTACTTCAAATAATTATCAACATACATTACCGATAAGTTTGTGGACGTGAAAAGAAAATTATAGGAATTCTCTTGTATCCCACTTTCTGAACTGTAAGCACCAGTTCCGTTTTTGACATCCTTTGCTCATAATCCTTTTTTTCTTTTGTTTCGGTTATGGTCTGTTTTCTTTGTCTTTCTCACCCTGGGATGTAGATGTTCTGGTACAGTCCTTCAATGTCGACTTGGAGTGTGGCTCTGACGCAGTTGGGTCATCTATTGATACCTCTATAACCGAGGTTGATGATGGGAGTACTGAGGGTGTTATGTTTTTCTTCTTTTGGTAGAGATCATCCATTTCCTGCTCGTATTCGAATATTTTTCTACACCTACCTGACCTGTTGTTATGGTCCACAACTTTTTTATAGTTCCGTTCCAACACCCGGAACAGATTTTTGCATTTGCTGGGTGTGACCTCAATACTCCACTCGTGAGTCAGGTCTTTGGCCACCAACTCCCACAAACGCTTCATTGTGGGCAAGATACTGGAGCCCAACAGTTTTTTGTATTTTTTATACAGGTTTATCAGAATTAGCGTTCTGGCTCTATTGAAATAGCCATCCTCAGGTCTTTGAAGGACCACAAATAAACGAGTACGTCACAAAAATACAGACCAACTGAAAACTGTTTTTTCTTTTCAGTGTATTGATATATTTTTATAGTAATCGACTTATAGTAGGCGATAGTTCTAAAAACAAAAAATAACTTAAAAAAAATAACTTGATAAATCAATTAATTCAAACCTGGGCCGTTCGACAGACAACAGTCCTTACCCTCGACTGTGTCCGTCTCCGTCCATTACAGAAAAGAAAAAAAAACTCGAACTTCCAACTCCTCTCCGCAATGATCAAAGAAAGGAACGAGAAAAAAAACTAGAGTAGTTAAAAAAAAAACAAACGAATGTGAATCATGGGGTTCTACAGCAACCGAATTTTAAAAACAATATTCTTAAAGCCAGGCTGTACTCGTCTATCTTTTAATTCAAATCGTATATGATGCATAATTATGGATACCATTCGTAAGAACAAATTGTGGTCATTTGTTAGTTACTTCAAATAATTATCAACATACATTACCGATAAGTTTGTGGACGTGAAAAGAAAATTATAAGAATTCTCTTGTATCCCACTTTCTGAACTGTAAGCACCAGTTCCGTTTTTGACATACTTTGCTCATAATCCTTTTTTTCTTTTGTTTCGGTTATGGTCTGTTTTCTTTGTCTTTCTCACCCTGGGATGTAGATGTACTGGGACGGTCCTCCAATGTCGACTTGGAGTGTGGCTCTGACGCAGTTGGGTCATCTATTGATCCCTCTATAACCGAGGTTGATGATGGGAGTACTGAGGGTGTTATGTTTTTCTTCTTTTGGTAGAGATCATCCATTTCCTGCTCGTATTCGAATATTTTTCTACACCTACCTGACCTGTTGTTATGGTCCACAACTTTTTTATAGTTCCGTTCCAACACCCGGAACAGATTTTTGCATTTGCTGGGTGTGACCTCAATACTCCACTCGTCAGTCAGGTGTTTGGCCACCAACTCAACAAACGCTTCATTGTGGGCAAGATACTGGAGCCCAACAGTTTTTTGTATTTTTTATACAGGTTTATCAGCATGAGCGTTCTGGCTCTATTGAAATAGCCATCCTCAGGTCTTTTGAAGGACCACAAATTCGTTCATGTCGATTACTTATGTGTTTTTCTGACAAGAAGACCTAAACAGAAGTATTGGTTTTATTGGATGTGTTAGCTTAATAAACAAAGAATAAATGTTATAAAACTGTATTCATATGATAAATAATAATAACTGAAAGTTTGTAGCCTGTAAATTAAATAAAAACATACTATTTTGTACAAACGTGTTAAATATAGTCATTTGTGTAACTAGTGTTATCTTTGTCTATCTAACGTAGATTTTCATTTGTTTATTCTCCAAAGGTAATGCATAGTTTCACTATAAAACCAACAATGGTTGTTTGGTTGTTTTTTTTTCATTTATGTACAACAACAATAATATTAAGATTGCAAAATTTTTGATGAAATAAATGCGCCGGGATTTAGATTGTAAATTTCAGGTCTCGGCAGCCGGGACCTGATCCACTGCCAATTGAAAATTACAGAAAAATCACTAAGCACTAGATCTAATGATCTAATGAAATTTCACTAGACCTGACAATCCTAGCATTACTGAACTGGGCCGCGGTCCGATACAACGTTCACGATAACAAATGCTTGGGCAGTTTGGTCCAATATGTTTACGCCACTAATGAGCTTTGACTTTGAACGGGTGATGAACGCATCCACATTTTGACATTTGTATTTGACACCGGTGTCATCTGTAAATAAAAATAAACAACACCTAACCTAAAAGTGTATGTAGTACCTATTATTTGCAAGGACGTTATTTGTATATTCTTATAAAAAATATGAATGCTCAAATTGAACAACGGACTTCCACAAGGCTCAGTACTGGCCCCCTTACTTTTCAATCTATATATATCTGACATGCCAGAAACAGTCAGTTACAAGTTTTGCTATGCGGACGATATACCCATAGCTTTTTCCGATAAGAGCTTCAAGAACGTTGAGCATACTCTTTCTAACGACTTGTTAGCTCTAAACAACTACTTCAAGAAATGGAGACTAGTACCGAGCCCCAACAAAACCGAAGTTTCCTGCTTCCACCTGAATAACAAACTAGCTAAATATGAACTGCAGGTACTTTTTGCAGGCGAACCCCTGAAGCATAACCATTTCCCAAAATATCTTGGAGTAACGTTAGATCGCACCCTCTGCTATAAGAAGCATCTCGCAAACACTGCAGGAAAACTCAGAACACGCAACAACATTATCCAAAAGCTGTGTGGAACGACGTGGGGTGCCACTGCTCCAACTCTACGAACCAGTGCACTAGCTCTTGTCTATTCGTGTGCTGAGTACTGTGCGCCTGTCTGGATTAACAGCCATCATACCAGACTAATTGACGTCCAACTAAATCACACTATGAGACTTATTACAGGCGCAGTTAAGACAACCCCAACTCAATGGCTGCCTGTACTCTCTGGAATAGCCCCACCGCAGCTGCGAAGGACTGACGCCCTTCTAAGGGAGTATAACAAGATTACGGCCAACAACAAACTGCCCATCCACCGAGCAATACCCCCGTTGCAGATAAACAGACTTAAATACCGACAACCACCAATAAGGGATGCAGAAGGGCTTAAAACCAATAACTTCGACTCCTTAAACCAATAGCGCTCCCAGTGGGAAGGTTTTGCGGAACACCACTCGCGATGCGCATTTATGGGGGCAGCCTTACTTCCAGGATCAGAACTACCCCGGAAAGAGCGGGTAAAACTTAATAGAGTTCGAACAGGCCACGGCAGATGTGCCGACTTCCTTTACAAGTGGGGCTATGTGCAATCTCCCTTATGTGACTGTGGCGCGCCCCGCCAAACTATAAACCATATTACGAGCGAATGTGAACTGCGTGCGTTTCAGCGATCGCGAGAAGAGTTCTTCACAGCCACACCGTTGGCGCCGAAGTGGGTGAAAGAACTTGACATCAACCTGTAAATACCAAAGACTATGTATCTTAGTTTGTAGCTGTATATATTTTATTTTAGTATAGGTTATAATAGTTTTTCTTTTAATCTATATTTACTATCATGTCATGTTTTTGAGCCATACGATAAATAAAAAAAATAAATATGAATGCTAAAAAAATTCCCGGCATCCTCGAAATGCTTCAAACTGCTGCAGATTCATCTTCAGAGGAAGAAGAGTCTGCCCTAACCGTACTCTTTTCGTCTACTGAGAGTGACTCTGATAACGATGAGATGTTAGTACTTGAGATCGAGACCCAAAGAAGAGGACCTCTGATAAAACGGCCCCGTATCGAACATTTTGTTGAGAGGACGGTACCGGGCTACTCATCCGAGGAATTCAAATCTCATTTCAGAATGTACCCAGAAACCTTCGAATTTGTTCTGAGTCTTGTTGGGCCATTGTTGAGCACAGCAGGAGCAAATTCCCGGCCACAGACGCCAGCTAAAACACAGGTGCTCCCTCCTTGCATTGTGGCTGATGGCGACACCAGACTCTTACAGGTCTGCGTGCACAAAATTTAATGTTGGGAAAGCTACTTGAGAGTATGCAGAGCTCTTCACGGATTAGACCTAAATTCATAACCTGGCCTGAAGGACAAAGGGCTGCAGACGTTATGGTTAAATTTGAACAGGCACTGCTTTCCCAAAGTAATGGGTGCAATAGACGGTACTCATATAGAAATCACAAAGCCTCGAGATGATGGACACAATTCGTTCTGTAATAGGAAGGGATATCCATCCATTCAGGTACAGAGTGTGTGCACATATAACTTGTTATTTACTAGTGTTTATGCAGGACATGCGGGCTCCATTCATGCTGCCTGCGTATTTAGCTCATCTACGATTCCTCAGTTGATGCAGGATTCAACAAGATATTTTCCAAATGATAGTCAACTTGTTGGTGATCCAGCATATCCGATTCATCCTTGCTTGATGACACCCTATAAAGATGATGGGCACTTAACTGCAAGACAAAAAACTATAATTTCTGTCTATCATCTGCAAGGACAGCTATTGAGCGAGCATTTGGGGTGTGGAAGAATCGATGGAGGAGGATCCTTGATAGGCTGCCTATGATTACTATAGAGAAGATTCCGGAATATCTATTGGCAATATCAGTAGTACATAATATTTGTATCCTCCGAGATGATTTTGTTGCTGTAACTGAATCAACAAACCATAATGAATGTTTATCAATGGCAAATCCACAAGCAGACATATTGAATGATGCTGAAAGGAGAGTAGCAGGCAGTGCAAAACTTGCAATGAGATATGTTTAAGACATTTGTCATACTCACTGTTAGTAATTTAGTTTATGTTTAGAGCAAAATATTAATGTACCGTAGTTAATATCTTCATTTGTGCAGACCTCTTTTATGTGTAAGTAATATATAATAGTATCATATAGGAGATAACAGGAGAGAAAGTGAAGGACCTAATCAATATTTAATATCTCTTTATTAGGACGAACAAAATTTTTTACATTTACATGTTTTCAATGATAAAATAAAACAAATATAAAAACAAAAACCTTTTTGTGAACAACCTTTTACTGCTTTTTTGAAATTAATCTATGTGAATATTCTGTTTACTGCAGCTACTAGAACAAGGTAGGTTAAACCAAAACATAACTATAGTTTAAAAAAGTATTATGTACATTTTTTTAGCATCAAAAAGTTGTTTACATAAACAAAAATATTCTTCAAAACACATATTTTAGTCTTAGCATATAGGAACTGTTATCACAAAACTATTTAGACATAAGTAACTATTTCAAAAACAAATAACCAAAATACTCTTACTAGGTACTCTCTTTCTACTTTTGCACTGTTTTATCAGATTTTACTTCCCCTAATGATTATGTAGATTAAACTTAATCTTTAAAGATTTTCTGGCCTACCAGTGCCTCACCTATTGTTTTAAGCGCATTCATTTTTTCTAAATGATCTTTCAGTTCAGTTCTTTTAATTCTTGAACTGCACAACTCCGTTGCTTTTCTTTACGGTTAAATCTTTCTTGTTTCTCTTTTTGTGTAATTTCCCACATCGTAGCCATTTAATGTTTTTTGACCTTCTTTGCTTTGGGTTCTTCAACCAAATGTATATTACTGGGACCTGTCTCATCTGCTGTTGCCTTAGGGTTAGCCCATGCACAACGTCCAAATAACTCCTCCACGTTCTAACATATCTAACAGACCCTTTTTCCAATATTCATCTGCTGGCAAATTGAAATTCAAACCCAAACTGTCATGTTCCAGCAAAGCATGTTCTCTCCATTCGTTATCAAGATCTTGTTCAACTACATAGTTTTTTAAAATTGAAAATCTGTTGATGACAATGGCTTATGAATTTTGTTCATATTTTTGAGCTTGTTTAGGATCTACAACTTCAATTATTTCAAACAGTGTATCCTCAAATGAAAATCTTTGTTTAATTTCAGATACTAATTTTATATAGAATTTGAAGCAAGATGTAAGGAATCTATTCATAGATGCCATGTCAAAATTTGCTTCATTTTTTATTACCTGTAACGAATGAGCAGCTGCAACTCCAAGATATATTTTTTCCATAGCTATAAAATTCACAGGGTTTTTATGATCAAAATCAAAGACGTTTATATTGGAAAACTTTTTAATGTCAATATAATTGCTGTAAATGATTTTTAAAAGTTTAGTGAGCTCTGGTTTCAGCTTATGTAATAAAGGACTCTCAGATAGAAACATTTTATTGAAATTATTCAAAATGTTTAAACATCATCATAGTCACAATGTCTTAACAGACATGTTGTGAACTCGTAAAATGTATTACCGGAGCTAGAGTATTGCCGACACGAATATTATCAATAGTTTTGAGCACTGTAGCTCGCCATCGTTCGCGATTTGTTGTCAGTTTAGTGGCGCTCTTGACACTCATATCCAGCAACTGTTTCGTCGTATCCACCCAGCGTGTAGGGGGACGGCCACGGCGCCGCCCACTCGGGGCATGACCCTGAACTACAAGTTTCTCCATATTATCGCTTCTGTGTATATGTCCGAAGAATGTAAGCATTCTCGTCGACACAATGGAGGATAGTCTCTTTGGATTACCGACCTCATCCAGTATGGAGACGTTAGTTCGATGGGCGGTATAAGGAACTCTCAGCATTCTCCTCCATGTCCAAATTTCAAAAGCGTCTATGCGAGGTCGATCTGCCTTTTTAACAGTCCAAGTTTCCGAGGCATACAAAAATATGGAGAACACAAGAGACTGAACCAGCGACATTTTTGTAGCTTTAGTTATGGTCACGCCATATGTTAGTAAGCTTTGTCATGGCCACACGTGCCTGTTGAATGCGCCGTCGAATCTCATTTTGATTATTGACTTTATTTCTGGATAATTATCATGCTCTCTATCTACGATCATAACCTTGGTCTTATTGTAGTTAATACCAAGACCATACTCTGCACTACGTTGTTCTAAGATGTTTAATAGAGCTACTAGTTCTTCCTGAGAAGCTGCAATAAGGGTTGTATCGTCAGCAAATCTTAAGTTGGATATTTTGCTTCCGCCAATAGTCACACCGCCATTCCAGTTGTCTAATACCTGTCTCATCACAAATTCAGAGTAAATGTTAAATGTTTAAAATATAAGCCAAAAACTCTAAATATGCCCTTGTGTACTTATTTGACAAAGCCTCATATATTTGATCATAGGTATGGGATGGATCTTCAAAACATAACAACCTAAAATATTCCTTCAGCGGTTCATATTGTTCAAGTATTCTTGAACATGCCTGTTCCAGAGATAGCCATCTCGTTTGACTAGGCAATAATAATTTATGTATTTCGCAGGCAAAAAATAATTGAAGTTCCTTGAATTTTTCTTGAGAAACTGCGACTGAAATGTGAACCTATATTTCTTACTAAGACCTCTATGCTCCTAGGTAATTCTAAACATGCTTTAGTGGAACAAAGGTGAATCATAAGGAAAAGACTGGCTTATGTTTACATTACATTAGTGGTATCACTGGCAAATCCCACTAAATTTGTATCTTTTTTGTTTCTAAACAAGACCTCAAACAACCATAGAGGCTTTCAGCTTTACCTTCAGCTACTTCAATCATGTTGAAAAATCCAGTTACTACATTATTGTTGATATTTTTTTTCTAAATTCATTGTTTGTCCTCCATTATTTATGAATATAATTTGTAAAGATATATATACGCCTTACTCAACAATGGGGTATTAATCATGCTAAATAGTAACTTATTCGGTCAGATCTGTGTCGGATGAAAGGGGGTTAAAGGTTTTTTGTTTCCTAATATATTCCTCAATGTAATATTCAATTAAATTAATGTGGTTATTTCTTTTCTGTTCTTCATCATCATACTGAACATAAATTCCAATATTGTCAGTTGTTACTAAAGCGGTTAGATTTGCCATTAATTGCATTACTACATTTTTAGATAATTTCATTTGGTTTAAGATACTAATAGGGGCTGTAAAAATTAACCTTTGTCCCACTGCACATTTTTCTAATAATGTACCGTTTACTTGGAACTTATCTAAACATTCAGGAACGTAGGTAGGATCTATATAGGTGTATATATCATGGCTAACTATTTCTTGCAGCTTGACTATATTTGTTAAATGGTTGGATAATGCCAACCCAGTAAATATCTGGGAGGCTTTTTTACCCTGTTGCAGGTAAATATCTCGGTAAATAGAAATATGTAACTGAAAACGCACATTGTTTGGTTGCACCTATGAACTGTTGTTTCATCCATTATTAAAGTGAAAAGATTACCTGGTTCTCGTAGGTGCGTACAAATTTTATTATTATATTATATATATTTTTTAGTCAAGTAGGCGCGTTTGGTTCGAACAGACAATTATGTGCAATTGATTATACCCCCTCAATAATTATATAATTTTTTCGATACCCATACGATACCGCTACCAAAGTAGCGATACCAGTTTGGAATCGCTCGATATTAGTGCAGAAGTACAAGTATCGAAGTATCGTTGTCAACAAACTTTGAGAAAAATTCCTTGAGTGCTCTTTTAAATTTCCCTAGATTAGCACTTTTTTCCCTAAATTTAAATTCGCGGGAATCTTAAAATGAGCTGCTAGTTATATTTATTGGAAAAAGTTAGGATAAAGACACAAATAAACGCGACTGTTGGAAAAACATTTTATTCTATAAAACATACATTATTAAAAATAAAAAACCTAGGTACTTTAACAAACATTATTGAAACAAAAAAATATATGGTTGACCTTAATCTGATTCATCATCAGATTCATAGCACTTCATTCATTTTACCCAAAAACGAGTTATCAATTTCAACATTGTAACAGTATTTTTTCAAATTAAACATTCTTTTTGTGTGCAATAACCCAATTAATGCATTTGTTTTGATGCTTACTTAGTTTTAATTAAGCTTGCCGAGGAAAATACTCTTTTCCACATTAGCACTAGAGTGCTGTAAAGTAAATATGTGTCCAAATTGCTTTTTTAATAACGGAAATGCCAAATTTCCTTCGCCGTTTCTTATTCTGGAAACAACCGCAAAAACTTTCAGAGTCATTTTCCACGAGATGAAAATTATAATTTCTCAGGGCTCTCCACTATCTGTCTAAATCATTATATTATACCTACATGTTTTCTTCAATTCCTGTTGGTTCCTAATGGTCCTATGGAAGCATGCCTGTCATTTTGTATATTTTCTGGAAATATTATTTCCATAATCCAGCTCGGTGAGTTGGAGTACAGATAGCGTTAAAATTAAAATTGCGATTCAATGATTTTAAGATGATAAATTATTGATTTTTGTTGTGAAATGATTGTTTTATTAAATTGGTAAGTTCTACCGTTCGTTCTACCAGCTCTCTACCACTAATTTGAAATTGGGAAAAATGCCGCTTTTCCCTAGAATTCAAAGCCAGTTTCCCTATTTCCCTACAGCTGATCAGATGAAACTTCCCTAGAGTTGGCAAGGCTGATCGATAGCATCCCTAATCATTCAAAAGGGCAAATATAGCATTAGGGATGCGCGTGCTATTGTGCTGATTTGATTGCGTACTATGCTGTGGTATTATTCATATTTCATATTATTGTATTATCATGACCATTGTTATGTTTGGATTTCATTTGGCGAGGTAATCACAAGGATTTCCCCTCGCTCGAGAAACTTTTGAAAAAAAAAAGAATAATCTACGAGCCGAACGAAACGTTCAATTCAAAGATAAGTCGCCCTGAGAAACAGCTACTTATAAATTTATCAGTTTAGCGATAGTAGGGCGTAAGTGCCACCATCTGGAGAATAATAAAGATGTTACTACAACACCAGGAAAAATTATGATAGCTTCCTTTAAGCGTTGACCGAACAGTAAACGAGCGAGCGCATAGATGGCGGCACCAACCTAAAATTAAACTAGGCATTGAGTTTTTGGAGATCAATACACGTGGGGGCAACTAGCATTACAGAATGGGAAACAGGGCGGGGCCAATGTGGCGGAAATATTGCAACCCAAAATAATGGCGGCCCAGACCACAGAAACACTAATCAGCCCGCATTTCTGTGATCCGTGGTTGACGACGGCGCGAAATTCAATGATCTTCTCTAGAAGTGCTTCATGATAGGCCTTTACACAAAACAGGTTCGGTTAAGAAGGCACAATTCCCTGTTATTTGACTGGAAACACGAATGACTTATGTCAATGTCAGCGGCCATTATTTTGGGTTGCAACATGGCCGTCGCAGGGTTGCCAGATGTATCAAGAATTCGAGGCGGTGTTACCACATCGTTGCGCAAATCTGTAGGTACTCTACCTGTTTATGTCAAAATTATCATAATTTTTGATGTTAGCCAATCATTGACTGATTGATTGATGATTGATTTATAAATTTAAAAATTGGAGCAAAACAATGAAAATACCTATTCATTCATTGCTGATCCAGTGTTTCTGTGCTCTGGGCCGCCATTATTTTGGGTTGCAATATGTCCTCCACATTGGCCCCGCCCTGTTTCGCATTCTGTAATGCTAGTTGCCCCCACGTGGGCCTTTACGGAAACACTGATCTGGATCCGGATCATGGCCGACTCTACACTAGGCCGGAGCCTTAGATGTGGCAACGTGGCTTAGCTGTCAAATAGTGGCCCTATAGTTTCAGAATAATTATTACATTTTATATGTATTAGAGTTCATCTCGGTTGATAAATTAAGAAAAATACTTTTTAGAATTACTACTACTAATATCACTTACATCTGATGTCTGGTTCATCATAGTCAAACACTACAAAATAAAAATAAAGCAACCTGTTTCCTGCTGCCACTTCCACTTCCACTTAAATGACCACTCAATTTACTTTGTAAATTGTCACTTGAGCTAGAAAAATTCACTATTAGGTCACTGTGAAGCCATTCTTGCTGGTCTTGATTTCCCTTTCACTATCAAATCCTTTCTTAGATATGCCCCAGGCCATGCCCAGATGAGTTCTATTAACTGTATTTTTCTGTGATATTTGGGAGGTCCAGAAAACATTATAGGTACCACATTGTGCTTTAAAATAGGTCTTATCCTTTGAAATGTTTGTAAATTATTGTCTTTATCCTTATAAATATAACCAGCCCTTCCGAGGAATACCTTTCACCCACTTCTGTTTATGTCCCTTATGGGACGCACAATTGCTAGTGCAACCTGGTACTACACACTTTGCAGGCATCTTTTTATCTTTATAGTTTCATTTGTGCAGGTCAATAAGTAGAAACCCATTAAAAATCACCTTGCAACGTTCTTTTTAATCTGGAATAAGGTTATGTTGGGCCATGGTTTGGTAGTCCTCTACCCATGCCTCTACTGGGCTGCAACCTGGTACTACACGCTTTGCAGGCATCTTTTTATCTTTATAGTTTCGTTTGTGCAGGTAAATAAGTAGAAACCCATTACAAATCACCTTGCAACGTTCTTTTTAATCTGGAATAAGGTTATGTTGGGCCATGGTTTGGTAGTCCTCTCCTGGGCTGCAACCTGGTACTATACGCTTTGCAGGCATCTTGTTATCTTTATAGTTTCGTTTGTGCAGGTAAATAATTAGAAACACATTAATAATCACCTTCCAACCATATTTTCTGCACCTGGAAGAATACACATGACATAACAACAAACGCAAACTCGGCCCCCACATTCAGTGTTGCCATATTTCATGCTCCGGCCTAGTGAGTACAGCCGGCCATGTCCGGATAGATCAGTTATACGTCTAACAGCTGTTGAGGGCTGTTCCAAATTACGGTTCTATCACCGTCCCAGAACTGATTTCATCATGCCCCGCCCATTTTACAGTTCTAAATGTCTAAAAACACACAAAATGGGCGGAGGATTATGGAAACAGTTCTGGGACGGTGATAGTACCGTAATTTGGAACAGCCCTCAACAGCTGTTTGACGTTTAACTGATCTAACCGGATCCCAGAGGATCAGTGTTTCCGTAAAGGCATGATGTCTTCAGTTTTTAAAAGCGACACATTAGCTTTAACCAATTAAAAAGTTGCTGTAATAATAATAATGCATAATGACAAAAATTTAGCAGCCACACTAAACGCGTCGACCAGTTGCCCTCATAGATCAAATACGAACATATTTTGTGGCAAATACCGTATAACTCAGAAGAAGAACAACATTCGAACAGGTTGCGTTTATTTTTATTTTGTAGTGTCTGGCTGTGATGAAACAGACATCAGATGTAAGTGGTATTAGTAGTAGTAGTTCTAAAAAGTATTTTTCTTAATTTATTAATCAAGATGAACTCTAATACATATAAAATGTAATAATTATTCTGAAACTATAGGCCCACTATTTGACAGCTAAGCCACGTTGCCACATCTAAGGCTCCGGCCTAGTGTAGAGTCGGCCATGCCATAATCGATATTTCGCTTTTATTTTTAAAACGACTTTGTTAGCAATGAGAGTGTAAAGTAAAGTATTTGCAATGGCACCATGGTTACGACATGAGTTATGGGTGAAAGAATTCATTCAAACGTGTGTCTGAGCTCATTCGAAACGTGAATGAATTGATTGATTTTATAGTTTTTATTCATTTTTCATTCTCTTGTTTTTCTGTTGAATATATATGTCGATAGATACGGTAGTTAATTAGTAATTAGAAAAAAAACATTGGGAGTTGACCAGCTTGCGAATAACACCGTTTCTTCTATTCACTTTAACTCTAAATTTCTCTACGAATTTTTTACGGGGTCCTGTCTAAGGCAACATCTAGATAAATTGGTTTCGGGCTGTAGTGTAGTATGGTCGAATTCCATTTCCATTCTATTTGCAGTTCCCTATTTAACAGACTTGTTATGAGTACGGTCCTGTTTTCAGAAGAAACCCCAGTGCGAACTGTCAATGTCTGATTCTGTAGTCAGCGGCCTCTGTGAAAAGAATATGTAACTAAAGGTGGTTGACCTTCTGTTTAATTTAACATTTACGACCACTAGGTGGCGCGCGACGTTTTGATTAGGAAAAACATTTGGTAAAATGCGCAAGTCAGAAGATGATGGCTCGGTCTCGGAGCAGTGCCCCCCACCCCTCTACCGAGTTGGCCCCTCGTGGCTTTACGTTTATGAAAACATTATGAGATGAGAGTGTTCACAAAGATGGCGAAATGCAAAGTAGTTTATTGTAATGGATTACACGGCGGTAGAAGTAAGGATGCAGAGTGATCGCAGCCCCATGGTGACCGTAAAACGATAAGTGCCAGTGTACACCTAAACCTAAGTGAGACATCAAAAAAGACGGAACAATGCGCGAATTCAAAGTGGTTGTGCTCGGTTCGGGTGGGGTTGGTAAAAGTGCGTTGACTGTGCAGTTCGTGTCTGGGTGCTTCATGGAAAAATACGACCCGACTATCGAAGACTTCTACCGCAAGGAGATCGAGGTGGACAACTCTCCGTGTGTCCTGGAAATTTTGGATACAGCGGGCACCGAGCAGTTTGCCAGCATGCGGGATCTGTACATAAAGAACGGACAAGGGTTCGTTGTCGTGTACAGTTTAACAAATCACCAAACCTTCCAAGATATCCGCCCGATGAAGGAACTCATCACCCGAGTTAAAGGCACAGAAAGAGTTCCTATACTACTAGTCGCTAACAAAGTCGATTTGGAGCACCAGAGAGAAGTAGACTCTGCAGAAGGACTCAGTCTGTCGCAGCAGTGGGGCTGCCCTTTCATCGAGGCCAGCGCCAAAAATAGGCATAACGTTAACGAAGTATTCGCTGAAATTGTCAGAGAAATGAACTTTAGTCCAGAAAAGGAGAAGAAAAGCTACTGTTGTTGTACCGTGCTCTAGTTTGGTCCAGACTGTGTTTTCTGTTCTGTTTGCCGTTTGCGTATTGTTTCTGTACAGTTGCGAATGCGAAAAACTACCTAAACAATGATTTAATGACGTCACCGCAAAATTATCCTACAACACTTGTTATTTGTTATGTTTTGTGTTCAAACAGATATGGATTACACACGACACTCAAGGCATCTGTCAAATCTTCCATCCAAAGGTAGGTTTTCGTTTTTACACTACTTTTTTGCCTAAACCTAAAGCCGGAGCCACATATGCGGTATTCGGCGAGCAACGAACCCCGATTATTTGCTATTTGGCTAAAGGGCGATACGTGCTCGCTATTCGGCGAGCAAGGTTGAAAAAACGGCGAATATAGATATTCGGCAAATACCCGCATATGTGGCGCCAGCTTAAGTAGGTATTTTCATGTTTTGTATTCTACCCTTACAACTTTTCAAAGTTTCTATTATCTGCATACCAGTTGTCCTATGTCATATTTATTATTGTCCCAAGTTAGAACCTCCTAACTTCAATGTAAATAATGGTAAACATCTAGTATAAAATTAGAGTGGAAAACCAAATTTATAAAATCTCAATTATCAGTTTTAAAAGATTGTTACTTGTTAGTTAGTAGGCTCTGAGTAAGGAGGGTCGTAACTGTGTTTTCTAACAACAAATGACAGGTTAAAAGTCTATATATTATTCTACATGCTATTTAACATCAGTCTGTTGATAGATGAATACATTTTTGCCCATGTATACATCTCATTTTCTACGTTTATTTAGAAATCTATTGAAAAACATATTATGTTGTCACTATTTACTTTGTACACTATCATCCATAAATTAATTCTACATACTATTACTATATGACACTTTTAATCAACAACTATTTATAAACGAATTGCAAAACAAAATTGTAGAAGCAAGAAGTAAAACAAATCAATCCTGGTACTATTTGCTTCTTATTAAGCATCTATAAATGTGTAAAAAATGCAGGGAACCTTATTCTTTTACAATACTAGTTAAACAATCATAAACATATATTGGGCTAATGCAGCTCGCAGCTCATAAACAAATCACACAAGGCAGGCTCCGAACCCCCCCCCCCCCCTGTTATTATAATGCCACCTAAAAAATGTAATCCACAAATTTGCAAAATCTTGCTTTTGGGAACTGCAACTGAAGATTTGCATCATCTCTTGCTGTATGAGGTCTTGCATTATCTTGATGGACAACAACACCTTTTCTGTTCAACGAAGCAGGCTGTCTTTGACTTAGAGCGGCCACCACTCTGTTAAGATATGCTGAGTAGATTTCAGCAGTGATGGTTCATCCACTTGGCAGAAGCTCATATATGCCTGTTGTAGTCCACCATACCATAACAGAACCTTTTCTTGGTGAATGATTTGGCAAACAGAAAAGGTGTTGTCTTCCATCAGGGTAATGCAAGACCACATACATTAAGAATCATCCAGGCTACTATAGCGTAATAAAATAAATAAATAACTTAACCCTCTATGCTCACCAGACCTTGCCCCTAGTGACTACCATCTGTTCTTGGCCTTGGACAACCACATGCGGAATCAACGATTTGAAAATAGAGAGGCTTTGGAAACAAGATGTCTCACTCCTTCAGTTCCCAAAAGCAAGATTTTCATAAAAATGGGATATACAGTCGTGCGTCTAGATGGGAAAGGGTAATACTTGCTGAGGGTGACTATTTTTCTATAATTATAATATATATAAAATAAAAAAAACATTAGATTTGTTATAATTTTATACTCTCGCTTGTACTGTAGTAGTTTAGTGGTCTACTTTCCAAAATTTTGTTTTTACAAAAATGGACTTTGCCACTTTTTTCCTTTGATTTCAAAAGGGTTATAAAAACCTGTACATACTTTAAGGTGTTTTCATTTTATAATATACACGAATACAAAATACACTACAAATACAAAAGTTATTCATAAATCTTGGTATCAGAGTCTATTGCTTCATCTTCTGAACCAGGAGGCATATCAAATGTATTATTGATATCTATAAGAGAGAAATGTAATAAAACTGACAGTTTTTCGGCATGAAAATAAAAATAATTCAACGAAGTTTCATCTTAACAGTATTTTTTGGCTTTTGTCAAACAAACCTGAAACTCAAATCTGCACCCGGATTTGTAATCAGCACCCTTAAATTATCTAAAACCCAAAGCTACATTTTGAATTCATACCAGAAAATGTCAGATTTAAATTGAGAAATCCACATGCAGATGTAAGCATGAAAGTATCTTACAGAAAGCCTTGCAGAAAGCCAACTGAAGATTTAAGATTTTTTAGGAAAATCTGAAATTTTTTATTTTCGTCAAACGAGAGTCAAACTCAAACCTGAGACCAAACTTGTAATCGGCACCTTTAGATTATTCAAAAAATAAAATTTCATCTTAATAGAAAGCCAACTAAGGATTTTCGTTTTGTTTTTCCAAGAACCTGAAGATCTGAAAAATGTGGAATTTCTTATTGTAGTCAAATGAAGCTGAAACTCAAAACTGCTACCGGATTTGTAATCCGCACCCTCAAATTAGCCAAAGCACAAAGTTTCATCTTAATAAAATGCCAACTAAAGATTGTCGATTTTTTAGGCAAATCTGAAGATTTGAAATTTTTGATTTTCGTCAAACGAGACAAACTCAAAACTGCGACGGGATAAATAGAGGTTTGCGGAGATGTTTAACTTTGAAGCCCTTGATTTTTTCAAAAAACAATGCCATTGAAAATGATGTTGAAAAGCCTACTTATACAATGTGAAACAGACGGTTAAATAAAAGTAGAAAAAACCATATCAATTTTAAAGCCAATTATCTCTGGCCCTCGCATGCAATTTCTGGAGTATAATTAAAGATATTTCACATTGTATTTCTCTGTCCTATGTGTTTCCATTTTTTCAGATTACTAGAGAAAAATATCCTAACTAACAAAAATCAAAGTTCTAAGAAAACATGCATTTAAAAAAATGTTTGTACTGTCTTGTGTTCTTAAATGGTAACATATGCCAAAGTTTCGTTTTTCTTGCAAAATATCTACATAGTGATCAGTATCATGTCAATCAGCTGTTTAGTGGGATTTTATGGCTCCTTGGATTAAATGGACATCAAACAACGAAAAAGTTGGTTTAAAAATACAACACAGATGGAAAGGAGCTACTGATCTAAATTACCCTATCGCGATCATTTACCATACAAGAGTGGTTTCTATTTCTGACAGATCCTAGATCACTTTCTGAACGCCAGGATCATAGTTTCTGTAAAGTCTATTGGCTTTATAAAGTATGAGAATGTTTGATGATAAGTTCTTCTGCTACACACTTAATAAATTTTGGGCCCTTCCCTGTATAGTCTTCATTAGCAGCACTCATATTTTCATATAATCATTGTGCTACTTGGTTTACTGTTAATTCTATATTAAACAATGCATATGACTCTTGGCATCACTTATCACTAAGAAGAAATTCCACAATATTACAAAAGTTTCAGACTGTTGACACAGTTGGTGTGATCATTCTTAATTTCAGAGCTAACTGTATTTTATTTAGTGTTTCATGATAGGCGACATGACACACGCGTTTGTGTTTTGATTCATTCATCCTTCACAAATGTTCCCATAGGCGACAGCATCTCTCATGACGTCATTGTTTCTTAACAGAAAGTATATTTTTAAATGGGTCGGGTGACCTCCTAAATACCAAAGTTTTGGAATAGCGAACAGGGACATGGGGACATGATACAATTGAAGACCTTCTGGCAAAAACGACACAAGTCCGAAAGTTGTTATTTCACAATAGAGAAAAAACATTATTGCAGTGTAGATATATAATTTCAAATGGTGTTTGTTAGTCATTGTTCCAATTATTGGGGTTCGGGGTGTAGTTTATTTATACACTGCTAGAGATGTAAAAGAAAAATATATTTTATTATTTCAATATTGAAAAAATAGGTCGGTAAGAAAATATTTTATTCACAGAAATACACATTTGAAAACTTCTTACCACCGATTTAACGAAAACCACCAGTACACAAAAAGAAAGTATATTTAACATTTGCAGAAAAATCCTCGGAAAAATCTAAATATCTCGGAAACTGATGAATGTAGGTATGTACATATGAAATCCTATAGGCTATACAAATATGAAAGAGCATAAGAGAAAATCCAGTTTTTGTATTCTACCTCACCCTGTATATGAGTATGCGTCGACGTCTTTTTTGCAGCCTGTGTTAAAACTAAAATATATTTGTTATCTTTTCATGTAAATCAAATAATGATTCGTTAATTTTGAATATACAGTATGTTCATTTGGCAGCGATTTGGATAAAAGCATGGTCATAACCGAGGTCATAACTTTTGAAATACCCTGTGTAATGTTAAAATACCTTATATTCTAAGAACGGGAATTATTAGAATCTAAATATGGAATAACATATCTCATTTTAAAAAATGTATGTTTGGATTACCACATAGTGTAAGAATCAAAATATTTTCTGAGCAAGGAGCATATTCCGAGGGATATTCTTTGCTACAACTTTATATATATATATGTTACGGTTAAGGTGTTTACTTGGATAGTTTATATACTATCCAGCTAGTACATAAACCATCCAAATGTCTGGTTATTTTAATGGAAAATCATATTTCAACTAAAATAGCTATGAATATTGGTTGGTTTGTATACTAGCCAGCTAGCAGAGCTGTCATTACTTCAAGTAAAGTACTTGAAAAATGTATTTCAATTACTTTCTGGTATTTGAAGTACTGTACTTCAAATACATTTTTTTTGTGATATTTGTACTTGATTCCCCAAATACTCTCTAAGAAGTATTTGTATTTGGTACTTGTAGCACAAAAAATATATTTCAAATACCTGGCATTTTTATTTGAAATACTAAAGAAGTAAAGTACTTGAAAAATTTATTTCAATTACTTTCTGGTATTTGAAGTACTGTATTTCAAATTAATTTTATTTCCTAAATGCTATAAGAAGTATTTGTATTTGGTACTTCCACACTCTCTGCACTGCGCAAAATGCCGGTGTGCCGTGCGGCGGCGCACATCTTAGCCGCCAGAATGCAGAAGGCAGTCATCCATGAGTCCCTTCGTCTGCTTAGGACGCACGATTCGCGGACCCAGTGATTGCTCACCTCACGGTGTGAGGAGTAGTCGCTGGGAAATGGAACAGCAGCCCGGTGGGTGGGAGCCCGGGTTGCACCTTTTTTGTTTTTGTTTTGTTTATATATATAATATTCTTATAGTATAAGTAGTTTTGTGATTCAATCACGTTCCATGTCTTTCTAGTGTCATTCAAACAAAAATCAGTTTCTATTTTTATTGAAATGTATACCGTTTTTCCATTCATAAGGTACTTTTTATTACTCAACAATAATTATGAAATACTTGAAATATCCATCGCCGTATTTGAAATACTATATCAAGTAATTCAAGTATTAGTATGGTATTTGAATTACTTTTTTAAGTACTTGAAATATTAGTATCGTATTTGAATTACTTTATTTGAAAAATCAAGTACCAAATTAAAGTATTTGATACTTGAAGTACTTTCAAAAATAAAATTACTTGGTATTTGGGTGAATATTTGGTAAACGGGCCTGACATGTCTTTTGAAAAATGCATGTTTGCAGTTCATGCTAATAACATGAATATGATCTTAGCAGTTAAGTCTTGAAGTGTGCTCTCTGTGGCGTATCATATAACTATGTCAAAAGTGAACATTTTTCCGAAAATGGACGTTGAAATACCAATTTGTAATTACCCTGGCTTGTCCCTACGCTGTTCTTCCTAATACAGCAGTAAATTTCTCATAAAGTAGCAGTTAACTAAAACAAATTACATTTGCTAAAATATAACTAAATAAATGTGCAATACAATTTTGTTGATTGCGTTGGAAAACATGAATCTAGTAGTCTAGCACATAGAAAAATAATGTGTCCTTCAATTTTCACGTAATTCCCCTGTCTACTTTTGAAATGCCATGTTTCACAGATAAACTGCAACTAATATTTGGGGAAATCGCATGTTTGGCAACAATGTAGTATGCTGATCCTCACAACTAGAGCAAGGCAAGTATATTTCGCGCGAATCATTCTCACTTTGGTCGTCTAAGTGATTAGTTGTGTCTGGGCCAGTGAGATTGTAATTCCCCTGCTGCCCATTTTCGTCAATAAATCGTAAGTATTATTGTCTTATCGCAGTACTTAATTATGTAATTTATAAATAACAATACATATGTAGATTTAGTGAGTTTCAAATATATTTCATTTTTCCAATTTGGCTGCCTGAATACATTTTTGTAATTCCCCTGGTGTAACTCCCCTGCCCATTTAAAAGCTAGGGGAATTACATCTCTGTCAGGGGAATTACTTATCTGCGGTTGTTATTATCTTTATGTTTATTTGCTACTCTATAGGTTCTTATTTTCAGATATATACCAAACATGGTCAAGAGTAAGAAGCTTACTAGAGAAGACATTCTGGAAAAGAAAAGGATAGCAGAACGAGCACGCTATCAACGTCTGAAGAGTGACCCTACAAAATTTGCATAACAATGTGAAAAGGAAAAATTGAAATCTCAGAAGAAAAAAGAAGAAGGTAAAGTCAAGTTGGTGAATGACATGACTCCTAGAGAGGTGAGTTTGGCGAGAAAACGGTGGAGAGAAAATGTAGCTGCATTTCGCAAGAGAAAAAAATGTCCTTAATGATATCACAAACAGATATTTGAAAGAAAGTACTCCTGTCACTTCTGAAGATGAGTGGAGAGTAAATGAGCAGGGTGCTTAAAGACCAAACGAAAACCCCATTGTAGATAAGAGAAACGCAGCTGCCGTAAAGAGGGCAGAAAGGTTTCGGAAAATGCGAAATAAAATAATAAATGAAAAAGACCAAGAGGTAAGTAACTTAAAGAGACAGCTTATTAAATTAAAGATAAGATTACAATGCTCTAAGTAGTCAAAAATTGTGGAAACTCTGACTCCTAATAACAAAGTGAATGCTCTAATGTGTAACCTAGCTCCTGGTTCAAAAAAAATTGCTGTTTGCTGAAGCTTTGAAACAGCAGCTCAATGAAAACTATTCTAGATTGAATTGTCCCAAGGAAAAGGATATATTTACAAAAGCTACATCTGGCAAAATCGTAAAAAAGGGTCCTAAAAGAGATTGGACCAATTTCGAAGAGACATTTGAAAAAAGCTAACAATGTAAGTTCTTTACTAAATCACGAGAGGAAGACCAGAAGCGATGCCATATCAAATGCTGTCAGAAGGCATATAATCACATTTTTAGAGGAAGACAGTAATTCCCGTGTATGTCCTGGTGAGAGAGAATTTATAACGCAACAAAAGATAAGAAAACAAAAGCGTATATTACTGGACACTATGAAGATTCTGCACCGAAAATACATAGCTTCAACTGAGTTTGAAGTAAGTTATACAGTCTTTTGTCAGTGTCGGCCGTTTTGGATTGTGCAGCCCAAATCTTCAGACCGTGACACTTGCGTCTGCATTATACACGCTAATTTGGACTTAATTATACAGGCACTGAGCAATAATAGAATGGTATCAATTCGAGGTTATCAGAAACTCTTGAATGTCTTTGCTGTGATCGCTATAATGAGAGATGCCTCTCTCGAGAATGCCAAGCATGGAGTGCCAAAAATATTCAATACGAAGAGTTCAACAACTCTATATTTATCAACCTGAAACAATGGAGAGCGTCACTGAAGAGATAATCAACCATAAAAGTCATAATCGAAGAAAGGTGAGAAAATTCACAAAAACCAACGGTTACCAACTCCATCCATCTCCTTGAGGGGCAACAGGATTTTTTACAGATTCCACAGTGAAATAGATGTTTTTGAAAAATGATAATTCTGAATATGATAGTTTTATAAAACTTAATGTTCTACTAATTAGATATCAGAGAAGTTTTTTTGCATTCTTTTGTATTATTTTTTATTTTTTATAATTGCGTTAGATGACTTATAAAACATTTTCATACAAAAGTATTATTGTTAATGTTTTACTATTTTTTTATATTGTATCTCCATGATTGATAAATAAATGTATTCAACATGAAAAGCATGTTACTACTACTTAAATTTTATAGAAGTTTCACTGTTTTCCTTTGTATTATTTTTTATTGTTGTTATATGCGGACTATTGATAAACATAATAATAAACTAAAGTAAATAAAAGTTATATTCTAAGGCAAAATTGAGGAAAAACGTAATTTCCCTGTTTCAAAAAGTAATTCCCCTGACCCTTTGTCATTACCCTGCTTGTTGTATTTCCCCTGGATGCCAGAAAAATGATAAAAACGAAAAATAATATCTGGCCACGTGAGGGTTACAACATATTTGTAGTAACAATTGGTAAGAGTAAAATAGATTGGTCATTCCATATGGTTGATCATGTTGCCATTTTATAGGTGCCTTAGACCCATTTATCAAATATTCACCCATTTGTACTTTGACGCATGCGACTCTGGTAATTGGTATTTGAAATACTATTTATTAGTACTTGTGACAGCTCTGCCAGCTAGTTTATAAACTATCCAAGATATGCCGCTAAAGTATAATACCACAAAGATATCACACATATTAACCAGTGTTTCTGGTTAGTTTACAAACTATCCACTTCATTTGGATAAAGTATGCACTTAATATCTCTAGTAATACATAATAACCAACTCGCTGGTTAGTATGTGAACTAACCAGTCCTTTTTGGTTAGTATGTAAACTAACCAATCCTCTTTGGTTAGTATGTAAACTAACTAATTTTCTTTGGTCAATTTAACAGAAAAGTGAGGTTATGTTTATGACAAGTGCAAGTGTGACGTGTTGGTATTGTTTACTGTCGTGCCTTGTAAAATTTGTTTAAGAAAAGGTATCTGGTTACCACTTTTAGGTAGTGATAGCAAATGTATGTTGCATCTATGAATAAACTTTACCTTTAATTAAAAATTGTTTTTCTAAACTAAAGTAACCAAAGAGGATTGGTTAGTTTACATACTAACCAAAAAGGACTGGTTAGTTTACATACTAACCAGCGAGTTGGTTATTATGTATTACTAGAGATATTAGGTGCATACTTTATCCAAATGAAGTAGATAGTTTGTAAACTAACCAGAAACACTGGTTAATATGTGTGATACCTTTGTGGTATTATACTTTAGCGGCATATCTTGGATAGTTTATAAACTAGCTGGCTAGTATACAAACCAACCAATATTCATAGCTATTTTAGTAGAAATATGATTTTACATCAAAATAGCGAGACATTTGGATAGTTTGTATACTATCCAGCTAGTATATAAACTATCCAAGTAAACACTTTAGCCGTAACATCTACAACTTTTTACGCTATCTTCTACGTTAATGGAGTTATCGACCGATCCGGTACTAAAAATTCACAATATACCATTCGTAACCTAAAATATATGATGACGCACATTTAAGCGTCGAAACGTCGATATATTTTTTTGAAAATAATATTGACCTTACAGCAGGATTTTATTACTAAATATTCCTGAACAATTCTTCACTGCCGGGCCGGATGTAATCTGCGTCTGATCTTCAGAAAATCATAACGATTGAGTCTCATTCGGCATAGTGCTCTGTGGATGTCACGTGTAGTGTGGAAATCAAGAATTTTGTAGTACCCTGAAGTCATACTCTTGTATGCAATGCAAAAGAATTGATTGATTCTCATGTTAAACCCTCTCACGTTTTGAAAGCAGGTAAAATAACTAGTTGTTCTGCTGGAAACAATTCGTTTGTTGACACAATTGTTGACACTCCTTACATGTCTTGTATTTTAAGGTGGGTTTCATCTGCATTTTAGCCTCTGTGTAAGTTCACTTTCCAACATTGTACTGCTTCATCTGGTGTTCTTTTCTTAGATATGTCATTGCTCACCATGATGTGTGTTAGATTTATTATACTAGTCGCAAGTGAAATCCGAACTCTGAGAAAAAAGGGTTGATCGCGGTTGATGAAATGCGGTAGGACTAAATACAATAATAATACCTGAAGGTACCTTAATACCCGTTGATAGGCCTTCTATGAAAGCTTGGCAAGCACTGCTTATATTTTTATCTTGGCACATTTTTGGTACTATACAGTGTGGTCCAAAGAGTGTGCAACAAATGGGATTTTTTTTTATTAGCTGCACAATCAAAAATCCAATATTGCCAAAAGTTGGTGCATGTCCGATAACTAATTTAGGTGCACTTAGAATGGTTCCAAGTTCATCAGTATACGGGGTGAATCAAAAAATATAAAAATTGTACAAGAGTAAAGTACCCTTATTATCAAAAATTCAGCAAAATGTTATTGACAAAAGTTGTTTAGAATTAAGAGTTATGCCTAAATACCAAAACTTGGCCTCCTCTGAGAAAAAAAATTTTTTTTGAAAAAAGTGCAATAACTCTCCCAAAAAAAATTATTTTTTTTTAGTAAAACTGTTTGATACACTAATTGAAATTGAATTAATATTGTATAACTTTATTTAAATTCAAGCATTTTTGTGAAATTTACCTGAGGTTAAAATTTTTTTGGGAATCACAAGCTAAATGTTTGTTGCAAGGATATTAAATATGGCTTTATAATTTCGGAAAAAATTTTTTTACTAAGGCAAGAGGTTGCTTATAATTACATGCATATCAGAATAACTCTCAATAAAACCGCAAACCTTTTATTAATTTTTTATTTCTAAACATGTATTTAAATTAATCCACAAACATGAAATCTTACTGAAAAAATCATGGATACCCATGAAGGAAACAAATTCAATTTCAATCAGTGTATCAAACAGTTTTACTAAAAAAAAAAAATTTTTGGGAGAGTTATTGCACTTTTTTAAAAAAAAATTTTTTTCTCAGAGGAGGCCAAGTTTTGGTATTTGGGCATAACTCTTGATTCTAAACAACTTTTGTTAATAACATTTTGCTGAATTTTGAAAATAAGGGTACTTTACTCTTGTACAATTTTTATATTTTTTGATTCACCCCGTATACTGATGAACTTGGAACCATTCTAAGTGCACCTAAATTAGTTATTGGACATGCACCAACTTTTGGCAATATTGGATTTTTGATTGTGCAGCTAATAAAAAAAATCCCATTTGTTGCACACTCTTTGGACCACACTGTATAACCTTCATTAATCCACGTCTCATCAAAATAAAAGATTTTGTTCTGCTCTCCTCGGTACTGCTTCATACTTTTCAGGTATTTTCGTCTCCAGCAAACAATTTCATCGCTTTCCAGTAAAAGTGCTTTACAGTTATGCTTTTCCCAGGCAAAACCCATATTTTTTAAACTGGCCCAAAAAAGTTTTATGGTTATCAACCGAATACTGTCATCCTGGCTAAGCTGCATTAAAATCTTATGTAGGGCATTTCTTTTTTGAAATAAAGAGAGTCAACTGTTGTTCGAATTGGTTTGGTGTCTTCATCAAGGACCTTTAGTGGTCTGCCTGGACTTTTTCTTGGAAGGTTTCGCTTCACCTCCTTTCTCTTCCATAATAATTTAAAAACAGTGGACTATCCAACTCCAGTCATTCCGGAACATCTCCATCGGTCGACAGTTTCTTGTACAGTAAAATTTGGGTAATCATATTTTATGCAATCATGTAATTGCTCTATACATTTCTGAATTGCACGAGATAGGCACATCGACGGTGTACAGGGTGAATACGATCAGGGAAACGATCATCATACACTCGCGAAGTCCGAGAGGCATTTTGACCACATTCATCTATACTAAAATAAAAAATCATATCCACTAGTTCATTATAGTTTTACCGGTTGCTCCATTTTTGTTGTTTTGCTGATGTAGCACATCAACAACTTAACAGACGTCAAACGTGCGCTGCTCCTACATCTATGCTTCGTAGTAAACTGGGTTTTTTCGTTTTTTGCCTCTGTTTTGATCCAATCACACAGGGACGGAATTAAGAATGGCGATTTCATTATCGGTCAATACCTTGATATATCTCTTAAACATTTCGATTATACAGGGTGAGTTTTTAGTACCGGCTCGGTCGATAACTCCACTACTGTAGAAGATAGCGAAAAAAGTTGTATATAAAAGTTGTAGCCACGGATATGCTCCTTGCTCAGAAAATATTTTGATTTATACAGGGTGATCCGTAACTACGTGGTGATGCAAACATGCATTTTTTTAAATGAGACACCCTATATATTACTCCATATTTAAATTCTACTAATGATTTCCGTTCTTCCGATATAGGGTATTGTTACATTATACAGGGTATTTCAAAAGTTATGACCATTTTTGTATCCAAATCGCTGTCAAATGAACGTACTGTATATCAAAAAGTGGTGAATCAAAAATAATTTTTTTTACACGGATGGATAAAAAATATCATCTAGTCTTAAAATCGGCTATAAAAAAAACCCGCGACGCATATTCGTATACAGGGTGATGTAGAATGCAAAATCCAGATTTTCTCTTTTTTTTTAAATGTAACCCCCAATAGTTTATTATCCCAAAGAATTGCTCTTAATATGCTCTTTCATCTTCGTATAGCACTTGTTGTATCTACGACCATCATTTTCCGAGGTATTTCGATTTTTCGGTAAATTTAAAATATAGCTTCTATTTGTTTACTGAAATTTATTTATTTTGACAAAGTACTGTCGAATTTGTTTTTTATTTTACGAACAACTAAATTATAAGGTCATGGTACTATTTGATGAAGTCAAAATCCTAAATTAACGAGATAATAAAGTCAAGTATGCTGAAGAACCAATTTTGTAGGCGTGATGCATAATTATCAAGCAGATTTATCAGGTAGGCTTTGAAAAATTGACAGTTCTCATAACCTGCTCAACAATTCTGTACTGTGTGAAAAACCAGCTTTAAAAATTAATTTTTCCATTGGGGGTATTTAGGAGAATCTTTGAGAGATTGCCTACTTGCCTCTAGAGTATATCAACTATGAACAGCAATATCCAGAACGGAGGCACTCTAAAACTAATGCGTTTGAAAGATTGGAGAATCGTTTTATTTGGACTGTGTCGTTAAATATTTCATAGCCTACCTGATAGATCTGCTTGATAATTACGCGTGACGCCTATAAAATTGTTTCCTCAGCACACTTGACCTATAATATCTCGTTAATTCCGTGTTTTGACTTGATCAAGTACTATTATGGCCTTATATTTTAGTTGTTCGTTGAGCAAAAAGAAAATTTGATAGTATTTTCTCAAAATAAATCAATTTTTTTAACCAAATAGAAGGTATATTTGAAATTTGTAGGAAAATCGAAATATCTCAGAAACTAATGAATGCAGCCATAATAAGTGCTGTACAAAAATGAAAGAGCATAATAAAAACAATCCTTTGGTATAATAAAACATTGGGGGTTACATTTAAAAAAATAGAGAAAATCTAGATTTTGCATTCTGCATCACCCTGTATACGAATATGCGTCGCTGGTTTTTTTTATAGCCGATTTCAAGACCGGATGATATTTTTTATCCATCCGTGTAAAAAAATGATTTTTGATTCATCACTTTTTGATATACAGTACGTTCATTTGACAGCGATTTGGATACAAAAATGCTCAGAACTTTTGAAATACCCTGTATAATGTAACAATACCCTATATCGGAAGAACGGAAATCATTAGTAGAATTTAAGTATGGAATAATATATAGGGTGTCTCATTTAAAAAAATGCATGTTTGCATCACCACGTAGTTATGGATCACCCTGTATAAATCAAAATATTTTCTGAGCAAGGAGCATATCCGTGGCTACAACTTTTATATACAACTTTTTTCGCTATCTTCTACAGTAGTGGAGTTATCGACCGAGCCGGTACTAAAAACTCACCCTGTATGTTGCTGAGAAAAATCAATCCTTTTGACGATTACTGTATGCCCTATGAAGAAAATCCCCAACTTACGAAACACCCCATATACTTTCATTTTGCATCTCAGCATTTTTTTTCCTTTTTCAGTTGTATTGAAAGGAAGAAGCCTGGACTTCCGGTCTTCAATTGTCCAATGCAGTAGTTGTGGTTAGCATTCGCGTGTCACGGCATATGTAACTATATGACAGATGGACGAATAATCGTTTTGTGCTTACTGTGAATGGCGAGGCTGACTGTTGTCACTATGTGTTAAGAGAAAGCACTACCTACACGAAAGAACAGAGGAAAACGGTGGTAAGCATATACATATATATACGAAGTTTTACTGCTTTCCAAATTGGCTGCTCATTTTTCACCCGACCTTTTTGCGCATCTTTCATTATAATGCTCGTCTAAAAGCCCTGATTTCATTTAAAAAATACATGTTTGCATCACCACGTAGTTATGGATCACCCTGTATAAATCAAAATACTCCCTAAGCAAGGAGCATATCCTTAGCTACAACTTTTATATACACGTTTTTTTGCTATCTTTTACAGTAGTGGAGTTATCGACCGATCCGATACTAAAAACTCACCCTGTATAAAGATATAACAAAAATTCCTTGAAAAAAGTAATAATCATTCTCATTTCTCCGAATTTTCAGATAAATTAAAAAAAGATTTTGATATTGAAGGGCTTTGAAGAGAATATAATGAATCTCTTCCATTGCATAGAAGATTATTATAAAAATGAACCTCCAGTTTGGAATATTAACGGCTTTTTGTCGGTTTTCTCTGATCTTTCGTCTAAGCACTGTTTCCTCCCAAGGCTGTTACAGAATCTAGATCAGTCAGATAGGAAAATTATACTAAGCTTGCTGTAAAATACAAATAGAAGCATCGGCTTCAAAAGACCCACGTCATTCTTAAGCGGCCCGGAAATCCTCAGAGGAAACACTGCACAGTCCTGGCCTGAAGGCCCTTGCACTTTGGCCTGAATACACCGTACTTTACAGACGCTCAGAAAACCTTTCAGTTCAGTTCAGTCCTAGCAAGCATGGCATGCAAAGACGGCCTGCGCAGGCGATCGAATGGTTTTTCAATCTCACATGCGGCGGCCTGTACAGTCCGGCGAACCGCCACATACGCTCCGATAATCCTTGAGGCCAGGACTGTGCAGTTTTTCCTCTGAGGATTTCCGGAGCATCTGTGGGCCGCTTTAAGCTTGAGCTTCGACAATTTAGTAATGTTTATACTTAACAATGACGTGTGACTAGTATGGAAAGCTTGAATAAAGTTGGATACATTTTTTTTCCGTCTATAAAATGCTTTTGCCATTGAAAAGCTTAAAAGTTGATCAATACTATCGGATGCAAGGCGAGACTATTCTCTTTTGCATTAAGAATTCTTCTGATACCGAAACATACCTTGAACATTTTTCAAATTCAACTGATAAGGATTCTGTGATCGCCTTATTACAGTCTACGGATGGTTTTTTATACAGAATGGCCGCAAAGCTGGTATATCAGATATAAATTTAAGTCTGGGAGTTTTTATGAAGGTGCTAGGAATTATCATAGCCCAGTATTATCTCTGGGCGTCAAAAATCGGGATATCATCTATTATTTGTATATACTAACGTTTTCCAAAAGTTATTATTGTGTCCTTTCTGCTTGTGAAAGGAAGAATTAATGTGGTCAGTCACTCCAGTGATTTTCTTATATGTCAGAAAAAATCCTGCCATGCTTTTTTGTTCAAATATCTTACAAAGGCTTTATCTTATTATTTTATCTATCCCTGGAGTTCCTCAATAAAAGATTGTTATGTCTGCACATTATCTTTATGTACAGTTTGACACGCAACTTCATGAGTAAAATCTTTGTATAACTTGTAACTTCTGATATTTTGATGGGCACAATATTTTCTTTGATAAGTTACTGCTGAATAGAAAAAGATAGGGGGGATTTTCAACTCTGGAATGGCTGTATAAAATGAGCAATTTTCTGAGTATTCCTTGGTTTGAAAATTCTACACGCACTGTCACTAGAAAATTCTTCACTTCCAGGTTGAACCTGTGTCTGATTTCCATTGCACAAGACATCCTTAGGGAATTACTGCGGCTGAGACTATCCGTAGCACTTACTTAACCTGTACATATGTACAGGTATATACCCAACCCCAGGACAGGCGAGTGCTAAAGGTAGTCTCAGTCGTCATAGTGCCCTGAGGATGTTCCGTGCAGTCGTGGTCGAAACGTCTAAAGATGACGTAGATTCCATCCGGACGTGAAGAATTTTTTATTTTGCATAAGTTTTTCTACTGATTTAATTTCAAAATATATTATTTTAGTTGCTGACAAAATTAATGGTTTTGGATTTTAGATGCAAATACGTGCAAACGTTGTTTTTGTTTAGATTTTCATTAGATTTTTCCCAATACCATCTACTTAATCGACAAAGTGTCTTAGAATGGCATGGCTTGTAGATCTGGAAGGACCACCATTTTATATCTATTGAGTCACATCATCCATTTGATAATTCCGGATTCTTAATACCATCCTATTTTATTGATAAATTACGCGAAAGCCGATTTTATTGCTCCACCCCTTCCCGAGGTCAGCCCCCCCCCTAGCAATGCATATATATTATTAATGAATAATTCAACAACTCTTATGAAAGAGACACGTTTTCAGATTAACGTTTTTTTGGAAGTTGTGGAGCAATAAAACCGTTTTTGGCATGATACATTAGCAACAAAATATGTGATATGCAGGATACCTACCTATCAAATGGACGATCTGACTTTATTGACATCATAAGACCAATATTTTGAGTTTTTTAGCGCTTTAGTAAAATAACTGAGGTAATCCAGAATATTATTAGAGATATTCGAGTTCCTGTTCTATCATTTCAAATTAGGGAAGTTATATTATTTTACTCGGAGATTTGAGGATTTAGCTGAATCTCCCGAGGGTTTCAGCTCAGATGTCGCAATTCAAATGAAAATTAAATCAGTTCACAGGGGTGACCAAGTTTGAAGGTCAGGACGTCACAAAACATCTATATATCACTGAAATATGGTGACAATATAACATGCCAACTATATATGAAAAGCGATATACGAGGGTGCACGGAGATAATGAGCAATCCTCGTATAATGTAGTTTATTCCTCAACATTGCTCTCTAGTCTTTGACAGCTTTGATATACATTTTTGGTCGTATCTTGGTTGACTTATATCACGGATTTTATGGTCTTATAGGTAAATAATATTTTGTTGCATATAGGTACTCTCGAGGGTACTCTCAAATACTTGTATACGAAGTCTCAGGCTTGAATTGGGATGTTTCCTGATACATTAGCTTTGTGGTCTTTCCCATTTTGTAAATCATAATGATAATGATTTTTTATTGTAAATGCTCATTTCTAGTATACTTGAATGGCTTAGAACTGCACAATATCTATATTTTTATACATTGAACAGAAATCTTCTTAAAAGTAATGCATAAAATACGTATTTTATTTACTAGTTTTTTAAATTGAATCATATCTTGGCTATTCCATTCTTGATGGCCCAAAACGTTTTGTTGATTGATCATTTTTATATGACGTACATAGTTTTCAACGTTATCCATGGCAAGAAACACCATCACTCAGTCCCATGAAGAAGTATTGATGTTATATCGTGACTATTTTGGTCCTGTATATTTTTTGACAGGCGTTACTTACAGCTAAATTGACATTCCAAATTCCATGTTGATCTGACAAGTACTTTCGGAAATAGTATGCCGATTCCATAAATACAGGGTATTCATTTTTGTCGTACCCAAAATATGGTTGAACAGTTAGTAAAACATATAGGCTCCTAGAGCAAAATTTTAACGCCGAAAAGTAAAGTTTTAGGAGTGACATTAAAAGACAGTAGGTTTAATTGATAACGAATGAATACTCAGTATGGTTTAATCACAAACTTTTCTGTTTGCGTTTGCTTGGAACAACAGTCGTGATATTTACCACTTGAATCACATATTTCCAGGAAAATTATTAATTTATTGTTTTCCATTCAGTTGTAAATCACTCCGACTTCATGGAAGCAAAGTGATTTTTCAAGACACCTGTTTGCATTCATATCAATCAGTTGGTCTGAATAATAAATTTGACTCAGCCAAGGCAGTATTATGTTGTTTTTATTTTAATTCAACCCTAATCCTTAGATGGCTCCTAAATAAGTACACATGTAAAAGGCTCTCAAATTATACTGTATGCATCGCCAAGAGTAAACCTAGAACTTCATGCAAGCCACTATTTTTAGAATACAAAATTATGACCGTAATTGCATTATTTTTTTTTGGAAACGACATCACTAGTATTAAAAAATAAAACAAAAAGAAACCATAAATATAGAATATAAGACAAAAAAATGATTTTAACTTAATCACCCCCAAATTGTCACTCATTAAAAATTCAATTATATACAATGGAGTGAAAATTTAAAGCAAACTTCCTCATTCTTTTAAAATACAAAAAGTTTTAAAAGTTTTCCGTGAAAAACTTAGAAACGTTCTGTTACAAAAACCTTATTACACACTAGATGAATTCTACGACGAGTTTTAGTGAATATGCCACAAATTCTGTTTGTTATATATAGATTTGTCAATAAGAATCTTGTAATCTCTTAGACAATAAAGTATATTTATCTATCTATAATATCTTTTGTGTAAAATTTGGAAGGGTGTATGCAAATGTGTACTTATTGAGGAGCTCGTCTGCTCAAATTTTACAAACTCCTAATGCTGATTCATCGGTGGTTTTGTTGGATTTATTGTAGTATTTTTACATGTAATATTGGTGTCTCTGGTGCGTCGTACATTGCGTTTTAAAGATGATACCAATAAAGCGTGCTGGGCCACCAGACTTGGATTGCTCCACCTATCAAGAAATGTATTGAATAGTGCCTGTTTTTTAGATAAAAAGTCGTGACGATGGTGGTATTACTTTCGGCCTAAACACCCACTTTTTATTTTGATCTTTATACACGTTATTACATTGGATTACGAGTATCCCACTAATAGAAAAATAATTGAGCTATGTGGAGTTGGTATACGACTACAGTTTTCCTGATAAGATTTATACACGTATAATACAGGGTGTAACTTTTAAGGATGTCCACACCTATACCACCATGTAGATCTCGCTGAGCTGATCATTTTTCGATAAGCAACATGGGTCCAAAAACGAACCGTTACGGAGATAACGCTACCAAAAGTTATCCTTGCTGACGCTTGAAGTTAGGCAATTCATTCAACGCCTCGTAATTGGCAGAGGAGAGAAAGGTTACGGATCAGCTGCTAAGACAGATTCGGCTTGTCAACATTTAATCGTCATGGCCAAAATGTCAAAAGTAAACCAAACAAACAAAACAAAAAACATTGCAAAAAAACAACAACAAAAAACACCGAGATCAGTCAAAAATCAGTGAAGGAGAGGCTCCTCGTGGCCCTCGCCTTCTTGCTCGCACAATCTGGCTCGATGGATGACCGATGCAGTGGCAGCGTTGATTACCTGTGGCTGCTCCCTGACGTCTCCAGCTGCTGCAATGATGCGTGCAATCAGTTCTTCTACTGTGTACGGTGCACCCCCTTGGTAGACAAGTGCTTCCAGGTGACCCCACAGGAAAAAATCCAGGGGATTGAGATCCGGAGACCGCGCCGGCCACGCTACTGCCCGCAAGGCGTCGAATTAATTGCCTAACTTCAGGTGTCAGAAAGGACTACTTCCGGTAGCGCTATCTCCGAAACGGTTCGTTTCCGGTCCCATGTTGCTTATTGAAAAATGATCAGCTCAGGAAGATCTACACGGTAATATAGGTGTGGACATCCTTAAAAGTTACACCCTGTATACACCGTGCTCAAAAAGTACCGGAACAAGTGAATAACTAGGGAAGTAGCGGTCGCACAAAAAAAATGGTTAAGACAAGAATCGTAGGAAATTTTCCTGGCTATCCTATCGCGACCTTCATGGCGACCTTGACGTAAAGGTCAGATCAAGGTCAAATCGATTTTCTTAAATGGAAACGTTTTCTTTTGATACCAGAAATCAAATGCCCTGAAAATTTTACGACCAGGTATGAGCTTGCCCTTTTGAAAATTTTGACCTTGAATGATCAATACATCAAAATATGACCAGCAGTATATTTTGGAAAGTAGAGATGCACAAAAAATGGTCGAGACAATCATCATAAGAACGTTTCACCTTAACTTAATCATTCAAGGTCAAATTTTTCAAATAGCCACGCTCATATCTGGACGTTAAGTTTTCCGTGCTTTTCATTTCTGGCATCAGAGGTAAGGGTTTCCATTTAAGAACATCGATTTGATTGATGTATCTTTGATGTCAAGGTCAAGGTCACCATAAAGGTCACCATCGGATAGCCAGGAAAAGTTCCTATGACTTTTGTCGTGATATCTTTTTGTGCAACCCCTACAGTTCTCAAGATATCCTGCTGGTCCAATTTTGACCTTGACTTGATCATCCAAGGTCAATTTTTTAAAAAGGGGAAGCTCATATCTGGACGTAGAATTTTCCGGGCATTTAATTTCTGGCGCCAAAAGTAGGGACTTCCATTTAAGAAAAAGAAGGTCAAGGTCACTCAACTATTTTTTGTGCAACCCCTGCTTCAATAATTACTCATTTGGTCCGGTACTTTTTGAATACGGTGTATGCTATTTGGCAGAGGGTTAGCCAAAATTAGTGGGCTATAGATAAGCCCATTTCAAAGATTTTTTTATTAATAGACTTGTGCCCTAAACATCCCTGATTTTTTATATAATTACTTTTGTAATATTTTTAGGAATATACAAAAATGGACATTCTCCCTTCTGTATTAATTTTTTAAATGTTGCTCATACTTATTTTTTGAGCGTTTTTTTTTATCTACAGAGCATCCTTTTTTGAGTGAAGTAAAAATTAGTCACGAATACTACCGAAATAATGAGTTGTGAGCTGTCATCGTTATCAATATGTTGAAGAAGTTAGGGAGGTTAATTTCAACTTGATGTAAAAAAATAAATTAATTCGATAAGGAAATGTTTTATGTATAAGTCTACGAAGTTTGGCTACCACTCTACCAAACACCCTTGTATTTATCATAATTTTTGTTGTCTTTTACTTAACTTACTTTGACGTTAACCCTCTTGAGTTTGTATATAGTAAGCCTATATAGGACGTCAAATATACTTCGAAGCAAATGTGATATAGTGTGCACTTGAAGTGAATGCACTGAGGATTTTCTATCACTGATACTTTAAATTTGTTGTAATTAGTGTCAATTAATGATGATCAGTAGTGTGTGCAGCAAGTTAGCTTGTTTCACATTTTCAAATGTTTTGTCTTTTAGTTTTTTAAGAGTTCTTTCTGTGCAATATAAGTTTCTTAATTGTTGATCATACACCGTATTCAAAAAGTACCGGACCAAATGAATAACTAGGAAAGTATGGGTCCCACAAAAAAAGGCGTATGGAATTTTCCTGGCCACCCGATGGGGACCTTTATGATAACATTGCCCTTGACTTCAAGGCCAGATCAAGGTAAATGGAAACCCCTACTTTTGACAGCGGAGAGCAAAAGCAAAATTTTACATCCAGGTGTGACATTGACCCTTCTAAAAATTGACCTTGGATGGTTAGCTCAAGATCAAAATGTGACCAGCAGTGTATCTTAAGTAGTAGAGGTTTGCTCATATAGATAGTGAAGACGACAGTCGTAGCAACATTTTCTGGCTATCCGATGGTGACCTTTATGCTGACTTTGACCTTGATAATATATCCCATATAGGGACGTAGAATTTTCAGGGCTTTTCATTTCCAGCATCAAAAGCAGCTGTTTCCGTTTAAGAAAATCTATTTGACCTTGATGTGACTTTGAATATCAAGGTCAAGGTCTGCATAAAGGTCACCATCGGATAGCCAGAAAATGTTGCAACGACTTTTGTCTTGACTATCTTTATGACCAACCCCTACTACTTAAGATACTCTGCTGGTCACAGTTTGACCTTGATCTAACCATCCAAGGTAATTTTTTTCAAAAGGTCAAGGTTACATCACACATGTAAATTTTTCTGAACATTTCACTTCAGCTGTCAAAATTAGGGGTTTCCATTTAAGAAAATCGATTTGATCTTGATGTTAAGGTCAAGATCATCCTAAGTCACCATCGGAGAGCCAGGAAAATTTCATACGACTTTTGTATTGGCTATTTTTTTATGCAACCCCTAATTCCAGAGTTATTCATTTTCCGGTATTCTTTGAACACGGTGTATAGAAAATAAAATGATAAAAATAAGGTGCAAGCTACTCACTGTTTTGGCTACTTCGCATGAAGCTTAAAAAACAGTTCTGCGTCTGTCTTTTGAATTTTCCATATTTACTTTAATTAAAGGCAGGTGTTTTTGTAAAATAAGAATGTTGTACCGTTCTGGTATATAGCAGCACATTTTAAAATGAATCAAAACGTTTGGTGTCATTGACTGTCGGCATATAATAATATGTAGTCGTTTACCAATTTGACTGGTTGCTATGGGCCTGACAGTGTATTCGCCATGCGAGTATTCTCCTATGGTTCTGTAAATGTGAGCTCATACCTGTATATATTTATACATTATAACATAATTTTATCAAAGATCTGTGTTTGTAACATAAGAACTTTTTTCAATCAAAAAGTGATGTGTGTGAGAAGATGAATGCTTGTAGAACTAGTTACATGTTCTCTTTTGTAATAAAACGTTGCCAATAGGATGTGTGTTCTGAGAGCCAAAAAGGATTTGTGATATATATGTACGTATTAAAAATAAAATAATGTGAAAAAGCTACACTTTTTGTTTTATTTATACAATACTGAATACACGCATCAAAAGATACTCTTATTCCAAGAATCCTGATAAAACTTGTAAAGATATACTTGGGGAAAAGAACGTCATTTTCTCGCGCTGAGAAAATGTTCTTCATGGGGAGATTATGGAAGAAAATTATATTTTTGATTTTAAAGGAATATGCTCTAAGAATATAATTTTCTTCACAACTCAAATTTCAATATTATTCGCCCAAGTATTTCATAAAGTTTTAGTAGTAAGGATATCATATTTACCAACTGAGCTCCTTTTAGTTCGATCAAGAATACAAACAGCTTGAGAACTGTGGAGTACCTCCATTGAGAATATGATAATCTACCTTTCAAGGTACAGATACACATGCTCAAAAATCGCGCGACCATCGAATATTGAGCATGCTCTAAATTAGCATGCTTATTTCCAGCAAGGTCCGTACATACATGCTACAAAGTAGCAGTTGCTCATTAATAGCATGCTAATGTGCTCGATTTGAGCATGTGTATCTGTACATTTACTTCTGTGTGAACGACTGTTTACACTGCACGTCTGGAAACCTGTGTGAAGTTAGCAACCAAAACAATGCAGTTTTTGGGTAGGTCGGTAGTCGGTATATAACCCGTTAGCATAGATAAATAACGAAACATGCCAATTAAGTACTATTACTGTTTTTGTTAGAGTTCACGCAGTGGAATAGTACCGACATTCATCAAACAATTCAAAGCATTTATATGTTGTATCATATTAAGGAGTCACATCACACGTGTGGACATTTCAAATGCATTCAATCAGTTGTGGCACGCGACTCTTCTGAACAAGCTTCAACCATACAGCTTTTCCGTTGAACTTTGCGGTCTGTTAGCCCACTCCCTGTCTTGTCGCAAAATATCTATCGTGGCAGATGATATATATTCCTCCTATAACATCAACGCAGGCATCCCGCATCTAGAGATCAGAACCACTTGGGGTGAATTTCAATTCCTCCAAGACCCAGTACTGCTCTTCAAACTATCGTACCAGCGAGGCGTGTTTCCCGCTTCATGGAAGATTGGCTGCGTATGCTGCTTATGGACTACCACCTGGCCTTGAATAGCTTTTTAACGACCGATCTCTGTTGTAGTCGAAGGCTGTTCATCAGACGTATTTTCAAAATAAACGCCAGTGTTCCTCAGGGATCTGTCCTATCCCCTACACTGTTTCTGTTGGAGCTGCTGGAAATAGCATCCAATCCAATCCACAGCTTCGCAGACGACAGTACACTAATATCGTGCATAGAACCAGGCAAGCCACTATCATCCCAGGAGACGGTACGTTGGCGACAGCAGCATGCCTCACAGATCAACGCAGATATCAAAACAATTGTCGAGTGGGGATTAGTAAATAAAGTACAGTTCAACGTACAGAAAACTCGGATAACAACGCTTACAAAGAAATCTGATGTTGGCTTACCAACTGTGGAAATGAATGGTTGCCCCATAGTTGAGTCACCTTCCGTTAGGCTTTTGGGGATCAACATCAACAACAACATGTCCTGGCACGACCACGTCGTCAGTATTGCCAAAACGGTATCCCAGAAGCTTGGAGTTTTGTTCCGCTGTAGGAAGCTGTATACACCAGAGCAACTACTGTTGCTCTACAAGGCACAGATCCGACCATCGCTGGAGTATTGCTCCCATGTGTGGGAATGCACTCCGAAGCACTCTCCAAAGCTTCTGGACACTATCCAGAAGAGAGCAAATTAATCGATACCTCTCACCTCACAAAGGACCTCTACAGCCTGAAGCATCGAAGAAGTATGGCTGACCTATCCCTGTTTTACAGGTTCTGTCACGGAAGATATTCGAGTGAGTTCTCCCAGGTAATAACAACAAAGGCCGTCCGAACCAGGAACACTAGAGAGGCTCTGCGGACTCATCCTTACCAGGTCGAGCTCCCTATTCCCCGAACCAGTCTCCTCCAGCATTCCTTCTTTCTGAGACTACACCCTGCAGCGTTTCAAATCTAACGTGCCCCTACACTTATCCTCTCGCAACGCTTCTACAGTTCCATAGGCTTTCAGCCTTTGCGGGAGGCTGACCATATAAAAATAAAGTGTTCAGCATTGAATGTTTGCCACAATCAGGCATTTGTTTGATAGTTTGATACCCGGTTTTTAGTGGACGCCTCAGAGTAAACAACTAATTCTAACAGACCGACATCTTTTCTTACGTTGTCATATTGACCACCAGTTACGGCAATCATAATTATCGACTATCGTCTTAATTATATGGTATCCAGATATATTCCATTCTACGTTAAAAAAGACGGTATTTTGATGGTTCAGGAATGATTACAGCAAAATCAATAGATATGTTGACCTCTACTGCGTTGCTGCATATTTCTTCATCATAAACGCAAATTCTGTAGTCTTACATAAATTTTGAGGAGCTGGCAACGCCGATATAATTTTCATGCGACTTATTTACGGTAGAACCTCGACTGTCAAACGTTTGTTTTGTTTGTGCGTCTTTTAAGCTTGGTCAGTAAAATCGAATTCGCTATTTGTTGGTAACTGTAGTGAAGCTTTACGGACTTGCTGTGCTATATTCGAGTGTAGTTTAACAGTTTTTCGAGATGGAACTCAAAATGTGTAGTGTTTGTAACATGGGTTGCATTGGAAGAATTTTCAGGTTAGTTGGCATTACATAGCATTGTTTACAATTTGAAGTGTCACTGCGAGGTCACAGCTGATCAATGTTTAGAGGCTGACGTGTCAAAGATGATGGCATTGAGCACGCCATGCTGAAGTGGTTTGTTTACTACCTCTATGTTCAGCTGTTACTCTGAGGTGGACATATACAGGGTGTCCCAGAAGTCAACGTCAAGCCGCAACGGGGTGGCAGGATTGGTTGTAACTGTCATGAGAAAAATCAGAAAAAAAATCTATCCCATGCAGTTTGAAAATTATGGGCATTTAAAGAAAACCTAGAAATTTGGTCAAATTATAACAATTTTTCGGTTATTGTGGTTAACTTTTATTATTTTTGTTCATTTAAACTTTGGAACCGTACCACTAAATAACATTTCTAGAAGCATAGTCAAAAATAATGACACAATTACCCCAAGTTTTCTAGAATTAAGACTATTTATTGAACTATGAATTTAAAATTTTCAATGTTTGCCGACTTTGAAAGGCCCTCCTTTAGAAAAAATGTACTGAAGTGCCTTGGCAAGTGGCATTAAAAGTTGGCGCATTTAACCAGGATTGTAAAATGGTACAATACTTGTTAGCTTCATCCTAAAAATAACACGAGTAAAAAAAGGAAAACCTCAAGTAACCCGATTTTTGATAACCCATTTCACTTAGGTCAGATGTTCTTTATTCGCACAAGCTTCTGGTAGGTTCTTAATTTTACGGCAAAATGATGAGAGAGGTGGATAGTGGACATGTTTGCCATAAGTGAGCAAGACAGATAGTGACGCCATTTTTAGCAAAGTCAACAAAAACAAGTAAAATTAATAAAATAATGAAAAATTTTGACCTAGCTTAGTTTAGGTTTATTGTATTAGAAGTCAGATAGGGAAATAACATTTTTTATTACAATAAAAGTTCAAACTGTGTACCGTCAGCCTCAATACACGCCCTACATTTTCTTAAAAAAGGTCTACTTGTTAGCCAGGCACATTTAATGCGTGAAGACGGATCCCAGTATCGCTTTAAAGTAAGCCTGTGGACGGGAATTCAAAAAAGGCGAAATTGTTGGGCCTTTTGAGATGCCTGAGAATTTGAATGGCACGAATTACCTACACTTTTTACGATAAAATTTACCAACTCTGTTAGAGGACGTACCACTAAAGCGGCCTACAGACGCTGCGATTCCTCAATCAACTCAAGGTTTCATGAAACTTGCATCAGTTGCATAAGTTCCTACTCAAATCGAAATTTGTTGCGATGCCTGAATTGAATTGATATTTCATGCACTTTTCATGCAGCACAAGAATAGTAGGGTGGGCTTATTTCTTTGCATCGACGCAATACTATACACGTTGAAACCTGCATCACTGCATCAGCGTCACCGGCTCGGCGACATGGCTCACTGTCCATAATAGGATTCCAGGATCTGCATCGCTGCAAGTCGCAACTGAGTCCAAATTCGTGATTCAGTACCACACACGCTGCTACTTGCGTTATGAAACGTAGAAGTCGATACCTGAATCGCAGCACGCATCAACGTCTACCGTAGACCGCTTAACAGATCGTCGCCACATGAGGTATAAACAAGACGGCTGCCCAGCGCATTACGTAGTGCAAATAATAGGTTTTCTTGACCAAAAATATCCGGAAGGTGGAGGTGGACGTTCAGGCACTCTCTCATGGCCAGCCCGTTCCCCAGATTTAAATTTCCTGGAATTTTGTTATCGGGGTGTTTTCAAAGAAAAAGTTTATTCATAGCCCATTGAGAGCGTAGCCGAGCTGCGTAAACGAATTTCTCAAGCTGCTGAGGATATCAACTCTCGAGGATATGCCTGGCTAATAAGTAGATCTTTTCTAAGAAGACGTACTCGTAGGGCGTGTATTGAGGCTGATGGTAAACAATGTGAATATTTATTGCCTGACCTTTATTCCAATAAACCAAAACTAAACTGGGTCGAAATTTTTCATTATTTTATTAATTTTACTTATTTTTGTTGAATTTTCTAAAATTGGCGTCACTATCTGTCTCGCTCACTCATAGCAAATATGTTCATTATCCATCTCTCTCATCATTTTGCCGTGAAATTAAGAACCTACCAGAAGCTTGTGCCAATAAAAGACATCTGACCTGAGTGGAATGGGTTAGCAAAAATCGGGTTACTTGAGGTTTTTATTTTTTTACTCGTTTTTTTTAGTATGAAACTGACAAGTATTGTACCATTTTACAATCTTGGTTAAATGCGCCAACTTTCAATGGCACTTGCCAAGGCACTTTAGTACATTTTTTTTAAAAGAGGGCCTTTCAAAGTCAGCAAACTTTAAAAATTTTAAATTCATAGTTTAATAAGTAGTCTTCATTCTAGAAAACTTGGGGCAATTGTGTCATTATTTTTAACTATGCTTCTAGAAATGTTATTTAGGATTACGGTTCCAAAGTTTAAATGAACAAAAATAATAAAAGTTAACCACAATAACCGAAAAATTGTTATACTTTGACCAAATTTCTAGGTTTTTTTTAAATGCCCATAATTTTCAAATTGTATGGGATAGATTTTTTTTCTGATTTTTCTTATGATAGTTACAGCCAATCCTGTTACCCCGTTGCGGCTTGACGTTGACTTCTGGGACACCCTGTATAAGTACTCATGATTTGCAGATTTTTTGCATAAGTAACTTGACACTGCGTTGGAAGTGTCGAGGTAATCTATTTGACGCTATTATTAATTGTCCACTGATAAATAAATATCTGCGAATAAAAATACGTGAAATATTCTTCCGCAATTCAAAAGATAAAACATTCTGCATGTGTATAGAAGCTCTGACCTACCTTTATGAGTAGGTAGCTGAAGGAAAAATAAACCAAGGCCATTTGTCTGTTGAAACTATTATGATACTACTGGTGACTACGGTGTCTTAAGTGAAAGCAATCAGCAGATAAGCCGGTCATTGTAGTAAGAAGCACTTTGGTAATTACATGGAATACATCTTATCTATAAATATACTACTCGCAAGTGAAATCCGAACACCTAGAAAAAAAGGGATATTTGCATTGAAATTTTGTACACAGCTTGGGAGTACCAACTCTAGTACACACATAACGCTTTTTGTTCATTCAGACGCTATTTACCTACATGGCACCTTTAAAAAGCCCTAGGCGTGTAAAAACAAAGCATGGCTTTTTGTCGATTCAGCAATGATGATATCTGTTGCAAATGTGGCGAAAAACTATTATAGTTGGCTGTGTGAAGATGCCCCCTAGAAGACGACAGCTCCAGTTTACGCAGTTAAGCCCCTTTGAACGGGGTCGGATTGTAGGCCAACAAGAACGTGGTGCTTCTTTCAGAGCAGCTGCTGTAACCGTGGGGCGTAGCGTGGCTACAGTCAGTGGCGCATATAAGGGGGGGGGCGCCCCCCCCCGAAACCAGCCACGCATTCAGTTTTGACGTCTGGGAAGAGGCTATAGTAGTTGTCAAAAAATATAGTACTGAATAAAATTAGCAGCGACATCAAAATGTAATCTAATAACAAAGCAAATAGGACAACTTTAACGATCATAGGAATTACACCTTTGTTTCTTTGCTTCAATTTAGAATTATTATCTATAAAAATAGAAATTTACATTTGTAATATGCATGCAGGTGTCCCAAAACTCAACGTCAAGCCGCAACGAGGTGACAGGATTGATTGTAACCATCATGAGAAAAATCAGAAAAAAAATCTATCTCATGCAGTTTGAGAAGTATGGACATTTAAAAAAACCTAGAAATTTGGTCAAATTATAATAATTTTTCGGTTATTGTAGTTAACCTTTTATATTTTTGTTCATTTAAACTTTGGAACCGTAACCCTAAATAACATTTCTAGAAGCAAAGTCAAAAATAATGACACAATTGCCCCAAGTTTTCTAGAATGAAGACTATCCGTTAAACTATGAAATTTGTCGACTTTGAAAGACCCTCCATTAAAAAAAATTACTAAAGTGCCTTGGCAAGTGTCATTAAAAGTTAGCGCATTTAACCAGGATTGTAAAATGGTACAATACTTGTTAGTTTCATACAAAATAAAAAAACGAGTAAAAAAAAATAAAAACCTCAAGTAACCCGATTTTTGCTAACCCATTTCACGCAGCTCAGATGTTCTTTATTTGTACAAGCTTTTGGTAAGTTTAGATTCTTAATTTTACGGCAAAGTGATGAGCGAGGTGGATAGTGGACATGTTTGCCATGAGTGAGCAAGACAGATAGTGACGCCACTTTTACCAAAGTCAAGAAAATAAGTAAAATTAATAAAATAATGAAAAATATTGACCTAGTTTAGTTTAGGTTTATTGGAATAACAGTCAGGCAATAACTGTTTACCATCAGCCTCAATACACGCCCCAGAAAGAAAATCGCTTTAGCCACCAGGGAGCACGGTTCTATATGCTACTGCATATAAGTATTGTTTCATTTTACAATCCTAGTTAAATCGCCAACTTTAAATGGAACTTTCCAAGACGATTTAGTGTATTTTTTTAAAGGAGGGTCTTTCAAAGTTGACAAACCTTAAAAATTTTAAATTCATAGTATAACAAATAGTCTTCATTCTAGAAAACTTGGGGTAATTGTGTCATTATTTTTGACTGTGCTTATAGAAATGTTATTTAGGGTTACGGTTCCAAAGTTTGGATGAACAAAAATAATAAAAGTTAACCACAATAACCGAAAAATTGTTGTAATTTGACCAAATTTCTAGGTTTTTTTAAATTATACTAATTAAATTAATTTTCAAACTGCATGGGATAGATTTTTTTCTGATTTTTCTCATGATAGTTACAATCAATCCTCTCCCCGTTGCGGCTTGACGTTGAATTTTGGGACACCCTGTATATAATTATTTTCGTTAATATTAGTACATTGTTATTTTATATTTAGGTTAGGATTATAATACGCCAATATTATAACGTATGAAATAAACTTTAATTTTTCCGGTGAACCAAATGATTGGAATTATCTCCCTCTTGTGGGGTAAGCAAGCACATTTCATACCATTCTACGTTCACTAGACTAAATCGCTCACTGAAGCCACGTCCTTATCGAACAGGGGAGCAGGTATAGCTACAATATATTTCGTTTTCGGCCGCAAGTATGATAATGATAACATTGTTTGACAAAAGCATTATTGAGTTGAAATGTGAGTCAGGTTAATATGTGGAATGCGGTTTAAATTCTTCTTGGGTAACAATCATGCAGGCACTGTTTATAAGTTTGCATTGGTATGATGTGCCATTTAGACCAAACGTAAGTCTTCAAAAGGAAGGATATATAGAGGTAAACAGCTACAGAGAGAACAAAGCTGTGGTACCAACATACAGGGTATAGATAAGGCCATTTCAAAGATGTTCCGATGGTCCTAAAAAAGTGTATTATCCAGCTAGGTCCTTCTTTCGTAGGTCAATGGAGAGCCTATTATGCATACAAACACTTTTTTAGTTTTGCAACCCTCCACATCCCAACCACCCCAATATCACCCCCATCAAAAATACAGAAAATGACCAGGAACCCCTAAAACGGCTAGAAACGAAGTTTGAGCTGTTTTTATATTTTTAGTTTTTTTATTGTTGCTGCACCGCTTCTGACACGATTTCTAAAAGCCAACTTGTTTTCCATCCTTGGCACGATATAATACCAAATAATACTGTGGCTAAGTTTCATTAAAATCGATTCCATAATTTCTACGTTACTCAATACAGAACGATCTGAAGCAATATTCGTATATACATGGTTGGGATAAAGTATGGAACCAAGCAAATAACTTTGGAACGGAATGAGTGATATTGCTGAAAATTTGCAGGCAAGTGTAGTGACGTCTAATGCATCCGAAGACATTATGTTAGCTATTATTGTACTTACGGTTTAACCGGAAGTACCGTCAACTTTTTTAATTTACATGGGACACCCTGCATATTTTTGCAGATTTTAATTCATCTTTTTTTTCCGAATACGTCCATAGCGGGTTTAGTATTTGTTTCTTAAAAAATTTGTCTCACAAATTCGTCGGTGGCGGTCTGCGGTCTTCCCGTTTGAGGTAATTTTTTTTGTATTTTTTTTTTTTAGTCACCGTCAAACGTGTTATAGGACCCCTGTCGGGACGTAAATCATTAAAAGTTGACACACTTCTTTGTGAGGTCTCACGCGATCGCCAAAACCGACTTTGAATGACCGGCATTTCAAACACCTGAAATGATGAAGAAGCTTTATCTTTCCCGTTTTTACAGAAACTAATGCTAAACCCACTATGGACGTATTCGGTAAAAAAAAGATGAATTAAAATCTGCAAAAATATACAGGGTGTCCCATTTAAATTAAAAAAGTTGCCGGTACTTCCTGTTAAACCGGAAGTACATTAATAGCTAACATAATGTCTTCGGATGCACTAGACGTCACTACACTTGCCTGCAAATTTTCAGCAATATCACTCTTTCCGTTCCAAAGTTATTTGCTTGGTTCCATACTTTATCCCAACCCTGTATACATCAGAAAGTTCTGTCCTATGGTTTCTGCACTAGGCAAGGCAACGTTCGGATGGACCTAAAAAAGGGTATTATGTCGCTAGGACTCTCTTTCACGGGTCAATGGACAGCCTATTATGAATACAACAAATTTCACCCCCACCCAAAAAAAGGAAAAAATGTACAGGAACTCCTAAAACGCCTAAAAACGAAATTTGAGGAATATTTGAAATTCTTGGTTTTTTGCCAATTACCCCGCCGGCAATGCACCGATTTTCAAAATGATAGGTACCAGCATCACCTACTAGGACCCCATAGCATATCGCTACTTAAATTTCATCACAATCCATGCAGCGGTTACTGAGATTACGAGGCTAAAAAAACGCACAGGCAGACAGACCGACGGAAATGAGACGTGGATTTTAGTTATGTAGACATCATAAAACGCCCACCTATCGGTGGGCGAAGTAAAATTATTTTTAACTTTTTGACCGATATTCTTTAAAAGGATGTTTTTTGGTTTTTTAAACTAGATTTATTCATTTCAAAGTACGTTTGGACTAAATGTATCACACTACGCAGATTTATTTAGTTTTGTAGGATCATTTGGTCTACAAGATTCTTCTATGTTTTGCAGATGTAGCATGTTAGATTGTTAGCAAATGTTTCTTACTCTGATGCTTTTAATCACGCATCTGAACTCAATGACATTTCTAGCACCCAGATGGTCAAACGGGTTTTGTGGTTAACGTCTAGCGTATCAACATGTTAGGTAATTAAAATGTATACGATCGATGCAACCACTTTTTACATATTAGCCTTTGAAACTATCTTGATTATGATACACATTTTCTCCATTTTTGTTATTTTGTATATCTACTCTAAGGCTATCCGCACACGGGTCGACTGACCACGTGTTCAATGCGAATCCAGTCGCACGTCTCATGGAAAGAATTGGAACACCGCAAATGGGTCGTTTAGTCAAAGTTTACGGAATACATATAAGTTGGATCACTCTCCGTCGGCACTTTGAAGATCTCACATCAAAGCGATGCCGCGGTGGCACGCGCCAATTAGTTTTTGCGTTGGTTTTTGCCCAAGTACGAGGGTCTTTTAGCGGAGACTTGCTAACGCCTGGGTTTTACGTATATACGAGGGTCATTGAAAGACTATGAATTGACAGCCAATTTAGACATACAAATACAAATATAAGGTTTATTTTGCTAATGCACTAAGATAGATAAATGGATATCAAAAATAAAACCTAGTAAAACTATTACTAATGAATCTCAAATGATTTCACATATTGTAGCTATTTCGTAGATAAGTAAAAACTGATGGTTCAAAGGTGCTGTAGTATTTTTACCTTAATGTTTTGTTTATTTGGCTTATTTTTGAGACCACAGCTTATAAAATTTATGGTATAGTATATACGAACTCGTATGTACAATTTTAAAAGATAATCATGTGGAAATGCTTTACTTGGATGTAAATAAATTATTTTTGACATTTTGCTTTTCAGTGTCATTCCAATTGCTACTGTAGAAACTAAATTGTTAAAGTTATCAGTAAAACTATTCCCGAGCTCTAAAATATAATTTAGGATGTCCCTGGGTGGTATGGTAAGACCACCGAATGAATATTTTGTCTCACTATACGGTTTTAGCGTGATACAATCCTTAAGTACCTGTAGGTCTTGAATTAATCACTTTATACCCCAAGTGTGCTAGTTTGTTGGAATTGTTTTATCAGGAGGAACACAGAAAGGCACACATGTACAGGGTGTCCCATTAATAATTTTGAATCGAATGTCACGTGACCAAAAACAAATACCTCATTGGGTAGAACAATGACAAAAAAAGACACAACATCTGCTCTAATTTACATCCCCAAAATTATAATTCTCTACTACTGCCCAGTTCTGATATATTGCTTGTCTTAATCGTCGTGTAACACCCTGTATTTATATCTTTTACATTTCAAGGTTTACCACAAAATAAGGATGGATCTGATTGTCACTTACCATCTGTTAATAAATTTAATTGATAAAATCAAACTTCTAAAAAGATTATCCATTTCCTGCAAACAAATCCGAGATAACAAAATCCGATATTTTTGAGACACTGTATAGACTTCGCGTTAAACACGTTCAACCTCTACTTTGCGCCGCCCCGTATCTCCTGGCTGGCGTCGGTACACTGCTACCGATGTACCGGGGAGACGGAGCAAGGGGCAGGCTGTTTTGATATTTTTGCGGAGTGATCCAACTTATATGTATTCCGTAAACTTTGGTTTAGTATCCTTACGTCTCCTGGATTACATGGATTACAGTCGCATGTTATCAGAATGGCAGTGAGTGTATCATGCGTCTGAAAGATGTCATTTATATACAGGGTGTTTTCGAAGTTGGAAGTTTTCTTTTCAGAAACAACTGCCTTTGAAATTACAAAGCTAATGTACGGTGAAGCAGCAGCAGAAGAATAAGAACGGTAAGAAAATACTTACCATTCGTTCGCTGCGAAGTTTAAAGTGCGGTCCTGTCACATGAGTCTTATAGATTTGGTTCGTGCAGCGAAGTATTTTTTCTTCACTTTGGACCATTCAGGTGGTCTTGGTCGTCCAGCGTATCCTTTATGATGTGAATACAAATATCCTGTGACTCTAGCTTTTTTTATAACTGAGCAGACCGCGTAGGCAGAGCCTAAATATCAGAGTATCGCGGCTGCTGTGAAAGGGTGATGTTAGGGGATTTGAATGGGCCAACACCCGCAGGCCCAATAAATACATCTGGCAGTTCATTCAAAGCCTTCGACACTCTATGAGTAAATGTGCGGTTGTACCACTCGGTTCTTGATGTATGAAGAACGATCACTCTAGGATGAGATGCAGCGGTCGCGCGGGAGCAGTGAGCGGCGGTACGATAAAGGATAGCTCAGAGGAGCAGATTCCGTTTGAATATCGGTAGAAGAGTGAGAGGTCACCAACAACACGCCTGTGAGAAAGTGACTGGAGGTGGCGCGTTAAGACCAAATTGTCAATTAGTCGAATTGCCCTTATCTGGACGGCATCTAGTATAGACAGGGTAGTAGGGGCAGCAGCTCCCCAGTCATGAGAGCAATACTCCAGGTCAGGTCTTATCTGGGTTTTACATGGTGAGAAGTACTTTCTGGCTCTAAATAGGTACTTACTCAAGATCTTTCCCAGCAGCTGTTGCAATTGATGCAACGTGTTTGTGCCAGATCAGATCTTTGTAATGTTGACTCCTGACAGCTTGAATGAGTGACTCCTTGGCAGAGCCTGGTTGTTCATTAGAACCGGGTGTTGGCTTGGACTTGGGCACTTCTTGTTTGATAGCGTACAAGACTAGGTCTTGGAAGCATTAAATTTTACCATATTCTTGAGCCCCCAAGCGGTAATGGTATCGAGATCCTTTGAAAGTGAAGCTGCCACTGTCAGTCTTCTGCGTTTCAGCTCGACCACAGAGATCGGTTTATTGCTCATGATGCCTGCTTGCAGCGTACTGTCATCCGCAAAACTGTCGATAGAGTTTGTAGTGCTAGAGAGTACATCATTGATGTGAAGCAGAAACAAGGTCGGCGCCAATACCGATCCCTGCGGAACCCCAGCATTGATGCTAGGGAAGGTAGAGGAAAAGCCGTCTGCCACGACAGAGATCTTCCGACCTGAGAGGAAGTTTGCAAGCCAACCGCAAAACTTAATATGGAGCCCGTAAGACGGAAGCTTGTTTAGAAGAGCTGCATGCCACAGTTGATCAGTGCCTAGAATTTAAAATTTAGCCCCAGGGGGTTAAAGTCACCACCAGGCTTTCGTCAATATTTCAATACGTAACTAATAGCATTTTCCAAGGATTAAATTATCAGTTTCAGAGTCACAGATATGTACATTGTTTTTCTATCAAGTTATAGTTCTATGCACACATAAAATTATATCTGCATAATGGGTATACATATATTCGTTGTATAGGTATTAAATAAAGTCCATAAACTCGAAACCAATGAGTCACTATGTTTGTTTAATTTTTCATCATAATTTGTTATTATTAGATAAAACATAGCTCGTATCTATATACAGACGTTTCACGAAAAATGATATATGAGAACAATATTTACAATAGGTATTTCTGTTTGAATATTGTCGTAGTTGTAGATAACACGAGATATGAATTAATGAATGTTTATATTCAATTCTTGATCAATGGTGTGCATTCATACTGGGTGGATATTTTTCTTGTTGTAAGCTGCTTGCTAGACAACAATGCTTTATTGCAAACCTACTGGAAACAGGAAAAAATTTCATACAATATTTCACTATTCTAAAATTTTTTGCTCTTTTTCTGTAAAATTTTGTCATCCATTTATGTATATTTTTTATAGTTATATACAGGGTGAGTCAAGCTCAACGCCTCGGACTCTTGTGACCAAACGATACCACTTTTCAAAAAATCGACTTTGCGAGTGTATGTAGGTCGAGTTGGACTACATTTTAAAAATAATGACTTTTATACAGGGTGTCTAATAAAAGCGTGACATATCAAATTTATGTTTTTTTAAATGCAATACTCTGTATATTATTGCATATTTAGATTCCCGGGTGCATTTTAGTGTGACTTCATGTATCACACATGGGACTTTAAGCGGACCGTTTAGGTGCAAATCACAATTTTGGGTATAGGTAGGTGTCAGAAAAAAATTGAATATCGCAGCTACTATAAATCTTAGAGGGTTGTAACTTTGCCGTGTTACTAAGCATGAAATGTGTCAGCTTACGTTAGACGGTCGAGTTCAAATTACATTTGTACTTGGAGAAATCGGTAGATCAATTAAGGAAACTTCAATCAAAGGTAACTTGATTTTTTCAAATGGGAATGCATAATTTTTTTTATACGATCAAATGTGCAATTTGATAAGCTTTCTAATGATATGCGGTTGTAAATATCAATCTCTGGTAGTTTTGATTTAATTTCAAATTTTGAGTAAAACCGGAGTTTTTCAATTTTCCTACCTATAAGCAGCTTATTAGGAGGCCATGAAATATAAACAAAAAACTGTTCAGATGGAACAAAACAACTAACTTAGCAGATAGTTACGGACGAACTAGACTAAAGGGACAAAGTTATAAAAATGACTTACAACAAATCAATTCTAACCAGAAATAGCAGACATAACACATCTAAGGTCAAAAAGCAGCTGGAATGCGACAGAAATGGGTATTTTTCACAGCATACCGGCTACTACAATATTCTAAAGATTGACGATTCACAAAACCATTGTGAATCTTGAAATGAAAGGAAATCTACCACGTAATGTTGCTGGCAGTTTAATAGCTTCAGAATAAAATTTGACATTTCATGATTTAAAAAAACAGTAACCGATACCTTTGACTGGAGTTCTGCAAATTCTTCAATACCCATAAGGAAGATCGCCGAAAATGAAGAATAAATTAAAAATCTGCTCAAATTATAAACATAATTTACCTGGCAGAAAATTAAAATATGATTTGTCAGTATTCCTTTTTTGCGACCTTGCTAATAGATACTGAAAAATTTAAAGGACGACAGTGAGATGTATCATTACTTTTGACTTTGACGGAAATGACTACTGTTATATACCATTAAATATGAAATTGCGTTCTGAAGATATTAAACTGACGGCAACGATCGCTGAAAGTTTTGCTTTCATTTCAGTGTTTAGTGATTTTGGAAATGTTTAATCTCTAGTACATTGCAGTCGCTAGTAGACTATAAAAATTATCCATTTATGACGTACTTTAGCTTCTCTTTAACCTTAGGCATGTTACCGCCGTTGTTTCTGGTTAGAGTTGATTTGTTGTAGGGAATTTTTATAATCTTGTTCTTTTACTCTAGTTCTGCTGGATCTTTTTGCTAAGTTAATTGTTTCCTTCCATCTGAATTCGATTTTGTTTATATTTCATGGCCTGCTAGTTTGTTTATAGGTAGGGAAATTGAAAAACACTGATTTGATTGAAATCTCTAAAATTAATAAAAACTGCCATAAATTGATATTCACAACCTGATATAATCAGAAAGCCTATCAAATTGCACACGGCAAAGTAACAGCCGTCTAAGATTTATGATAGCTGCGATATTCAATTTTTTTGTGACATCTACCTATACCCAAAACTGTGATTTGCACCTAAACGGTTCGCTTAAAGTAACATGTGTGATACATAGAGTCACATTAAAATGCACCCAGGAATCTAAACATGCAATAATGTACAGGGTATTCCATTTAAAAAACATAACTTTGATATGTCACGCTTTTATTAGACACCCTGTATAAAAGTCATTATTTTTAAAATGTAGCCCAACTCGACCTACAGACACCTGCAAAGTCGATTTTTCGAGAAGTGGTATCATTTGGTCACAAGATACCGAGGCCTTGAGCTTGACTCACCCTGTATAGGCTTACCACATTTTTAGGATACGAAACCGGGACACATTATAAATCGTAATAAAATAACAATAACAATAATAATGAAGTGATTGTATGTCTTAAATTCCTATAATAGCCGGACTATTGACTTACGCCATAATTCCAAATTTTTTCTAATCCTATAAATTCGAATGGTAAAATTTTACTAAACTAGCATTCCTATAATTCCTCTGCCTCCTTGTTTCCTATCTATGGTAAGCCTGAATTTTTACGTTAGTTTTATTTCACTAACTTTTCTGAAATATATGAAGGATTGAATTGGTCTACAGAAATCTACGGAATTATTAACTACGTACATATTTACTGAGGAAATGAAAATCCAAATAGCAACCCTGATACCTCGCCCACATTTCTAGCACACTTCTCTTGAAACACATTCCTCGTCAACATGCCTTGTTTTGTACGTACAAAAACCTCGCTCCGCTAAGCCGTTTCCACCAGAGCTGTGCAGGGCTTCGATCATATATAACTAGATAAATTATGCAGAGGATAGTTCTGAGTCCAAGACAGGGATAGATACACATAAGCGTCAACTCGCGTATACATTGGTAGATTTTAAATTTGGCGGGCTTTGTCTGTCAACGAAGAAGGAGACAGAGGTTAAGCGGCCAGCGTTTAGGCGTCATTTCACGATTTAATCTTTGTTTACGTTGGTGGCTGAGTGTGTTTTGAGTAGTATTGTGCAAATTGTGATTAAAAACACTGGTTGGAACCTGTTCTCTGTGCAAAAAGGAACATATACCGGGTGAGGGTCGATCTTGTCACACGTAAGTAATGTTTATATCATATTTGCAGTGGCGTAACTTTACGGTATGTGCTTGCAACAGTCTCTTGCCTGACGTTCCTTTATCGAGTTTCCATTTGAAAGAAGCATATGGGCAGTTAACAAATGCATCTCAGTTTACTATAAATATTTGTAAATCTGCGGATAAATATCTCAAAGTCCAGTTATCTTTTAAAAAACTGAGTCCACGACTGACATATTGTTACATCATGCAATGAGGAATCTACCTCATACAGTTTTTGACACATTTGACAATCATTTATCTGATCAGGAGCACTGTCTCGATCTAACAAAACTTGTTTTAAAAAATATTTTAGTTTAAGATTTCACCATGAAACCTCTAAGTTGAAGTCAGTTGAAAGGATCAGAAATATATTCACCAAAACCATTTTATTTAAAAATCAATGAGAAGTATAGCTTGTAGATGAATAATCTTGAAATAGGTAAGGCACGAGCTGATGTAAGTTCTAACTTAGGACATACAGACCTACTTCAAAAATAATAAATTTGGCTGAATGCAGCTTACAATGTCTAATCATCAGAAAAGTAAAGTAGCTTATTATGCGATGAACTTTTCACTTAGTGCTAAAATGGCTAAATATTCAATTGAAAAGGTTCAGAATAAGTTGTCTGTACTCTTACTAGTCCACTGAATATATTAAAATTCATAATCAGAAAATTTCTGTTAGGTAAGGCATACTATGAATTGCAAGGATTCTTGAATGATCAACTAAGTACTGTGATAACTGCTCAGTTTATTTACTTTTTGTTAATATGAAGTACTGTTGAACCTTTAATGTGAATATGTATTGTACACAATTTGACGAATATATGGATGAGTATACAATTTTGTATGTTTGTATGATTTCATTAATTTTATTTTATGTATGTAATTTGTCTTATTCTTTTGACAAGTTCTATACCCTAATACGGTTATTTGGAACCAATAAATATCCTTTTGGTTGTAGATCCAGTGTTCTGCTGTCTTTGTTTTAACACAAATTATATCTGTTATTGTTGAGTGATATACTATGATGATTTCATTGACTTTCTTTGTCCTCAACTGTAAGCTACTTTATTACTTTTAAAGAATTAATAAAATGCTTGTTTTGTATAGTGCTTCATTCATAAGTATTTTGATGTAACAGAGCTAACAATCAACTCCCACATTCAGTATATTGTTTTGTTAAAAGTGTACTGACGACACTGAACACATTTACATATCAATCTCAGATAGAAGTTCGTGACCCCCTTTCAAATGTATATGCACCCGCCTATGTCCTGTCTAGGGTAAATATCTTGGATGCTTACAAAATCCACTAAGATGATGCAAGCAAACAATCACTGTGTTGAATAGCTACCATTACTTATCTAGTTATATATGATCGAAGGTGCAGGGTGAGTCTAGGTAATTCAAGCGATTCTATTGGTTCGTTAAAAACACATTCCTCGTAACACATCTTTGTACATCTCTGGTAGAAACGCAGGCTGAACGTGTATCAACGATCTTTCTCACTTGTCAGTGTTTTTCTCGCAAGTGCCCTTGGAATGCATGCAAGCATTTCGTTTGGTGGCAAATGGCTTTTAATGAGTGTAACTGTGCGATTATTTATCGCGTTTTTTCGCCGAGTTTCTCTTTATTTTATGAATGGCAACCAACCTTCGCGTCTGATCATAACTGATAAGTTGCGACTGCGAATAGTGCGAATTTGTTTTCACGTTTGATACGATGTGCAGTTCTAATATTTATACAGAGTAGTCCAAGTCATAGTACAGGATCCTACTGCTCGGTGCTGTAGGTATCTGTTTTTTACTTCCCACACCGATAGGTGAGGGGAGTATTGTGATCGCGAAAATTTTCGATTTCGAGATAATACGTTTTTTGGGCGTTTCATGATGTCTACATAACGAAAATCCACGTCACTCAATTCCGTCGGTCTGTCGGTCGGTCTGTCTGTCTGTCTGTCTGTCTGTCTGTCTGTCTGTCTGTCTGTCTGTCTGTCTGTCTGTCTGTCTGTCTGTCTGTCTGTCTGTCTGTCTGTCTGTCTGTCTGTCTGTCTGTCTGTCTGTCTGTCTGTCTGTCTGTCTGTCTGTCTGTCTGTCTGTCTGTCTGTCTGTCTGTCTGTCTGTCTGTCTGTCTGTCTGTCTGTCTGTCTGTCTGTCTGTCTGTCTGTCTGTCTGTCTGTCTGTCTGTCTGTCTGTCTGTCTGTCTGTCTGTCTGTCTGTCTGTCTGTCTGTCTGTCTGTCTGTCTGTCTGTCTGTCTGTCTGTCTGTCTGTCTGTCTGTCTGTCTGTCTGTCTGTCTGTCTGTCTGTCTGTCTGTCTGTCTGTCTGTCTGTCTGTCTGTCTGTCTGTCTGTCTGTCTGTCTGTCTGTCTGTCTGTCTGTCTGTCTGTCTGTCTGTCTGTCTGTCTGTCTGTCTGTCTGTCTGTCTGTCTGTCTGTCTGTCTGTCTGTCTGTCTGTCTGTCTGTCTGTCTGTCTGTCTGTCTGTCTGTCTGTCTGTCTGTCTGTCTGTCTGTCTGTCTGTCTGTCTGTCTGTCTGTCTGTCTGTCTGTCTGTCTGTCTGTCTGTCTGTCTGTCTGTCTGTCTGTCTGTCTGTCTGTTGGCGTTTTTCTAACGTCGTAATCTCAGTAACCGCTACTACGATTGTGATGAAATTTGGGTAGCGATATGTTGTGGGGTCGTAGTAGGTAATGTTCGTATAATTTTGGAAATAGTAAAAAACAAAAATTTTCAAATATTCTTCAAACTTCGTTTTTAGGCGTTTTAGGGGTTCCTGATCATTTTCTACTTTTTTTTTGGGTGGGGGTGAATTTGGGGTGGTTGGGGGGTGGGGGGTTGTAAAATTGAAAAATTTGTTGCTGTCATAATAGACTGTCCACTGACCTGTGAAGGAAGACCTGGCGACATAAATAACTTTTTTAGGTCCATCCGAACATTGCTTTGCCTATTACAGAAAGCAAAGGACTTAGAATTTTTTCTGGTGTAAACATACGAGAGTATTGCGTTAGATCGTTGTAACGAGGAAACTGTCGAATTGATTTTAATGAAATTTTGAAACAGCGTTAGTACCATGGCGAAGATGGAAAGCGCGTATGGTTTTGTTGAACCGTGCCAGTGGCGGCGCAGAAATAATAAAAAAACTAAAAATATAAAAACAGCTCAAACTTCGTTTTTAAGCGTTTTAGAGGTTCCCGATCATTTTCTGCGTTTTTTTGGGTGGGGGTGAAATTGGGGTGGTTGGGGGGTTGGGGGTTGAAAAATTAAAAAATTTCTTGTACTCATAATAGGCTGTCCACTAACCTGTGGAGGAAGATCTAGCGACACAAATCACCTTTTTAGGTCCATCCGAACATTGCCTAGCCTATTACGGAAACTAAGGGACTTAGAATTTTCTGTATACTATACGAGAATTTATTAATTGGTTTAAATCGTTTTGTATTTTGTAACGTGGACACTATCAAATTGATTCTAATGAAATTTTGACACAGTATATTGTTACCGTGGTGGGAATGGAAAACGCGTATGTTTGTTAAAAACCTTGTCAGTGGCAGCGTAGCAATGATCCAAGAACGCGACAAGTATGAAAGCAGCTCAAATTCAGTTTGTAGATGTTTTAGGGGTTCTTGATCATTTCCTACCAGTTTTTTGGGTGGGGGTGAAAGTGAGGTGGTTGGGGGGTGGGGGGTTGTAAAACTGAGAAGTTTGTAGTATCGATAATAGGCTGTCCATTGACCTGTGAAGGAAAGACCTAGCGGCATAAGACAATTTTGGGGGGGGGGCTGGCGATTATTTGGTTGCAAGGGATCTTAGACTAAAGCTTCATGCTATGGGGAAATAATAAACTGGTATCAGCGTAATGTGTGGGAAGTACTGAGTCAATCAACTTGACTCCCTTTTTTTTAAATTTATTTTCTTAATTTTGAGAAAGTATAGGATGGATTAACAATAGTTTGTTTAAAATTTTGCCGCAATTACCCGTAATTAATTTTGGTGTAAGTTATTCGCTAATATACGCCATTTGAGGTAATAGTAGTAGTGATGGGAGGCGAAGCCAGGCAAGTAGACCGCCTTTGGCCCTTTTTGCCAACCCCACTGAACCAATCACTGAAACACTAAAATTCTACGTTCTAGAAAGCTCCTTGTCGAACCTACCAATATTTATAATACTGTTACGAGTCTTTAGTTCGATTGGGCAAGAAAACACTTGGTACGGATTTCACTATTCATTTGCACTAACTATGTACACTACGCCTAGCCTAATACTAAACAGTCTAATTTATTTACAGTCACTGAGTTACTACACTAATTTATATTTGTCCTTCACTTCACTAATTTATGTCCAGTTGATTTATTTTCGCGCGCCACCGGTATATCGCGGATTACCAATGCTGTAGTGAACACTGATCTCAGCTTCTCGAACTCAATTCTAGAAGTAATACATCTTTATTGTATGTTTTGAATGAAAATAATCTAGGTTGTTTACAAAAATTGTTAAACAGAGGAATGAGAATAATACTGCAATATTCTAGATATACAAGAATTAACGATATGTTAAACACATTACAGTGACCTTCTGTTAACCAATATCTTTATTTCACAACTATGGTTTTTATGTTCAAAATCATAAAATGTATATCACCAAGTTATCTAGCTGATCATTTAAAAACCGTACCACTTTTGGTATTATTATCTGGGAGAGCTCATTCGAACATCTTCCGTGATAGAATCTGTAAGAGGACAGGTCAGCCACCCTTCGTCGATGTTTCAGGCTGTGGAGGTCCTTTGTGAGGTTAGGCGTATCGATTAATCTAATTGCTGTCTTCTGGATAGTTTCCAGAAGCTTTAGAGCAGCAGTAGTTGCTTTGGTGTATACAGCGGAACAAAACTCCAAGCTTCTGAGCTGCCGTTTTAGCAATATTAACGACGTGATCGTGCCAGGACATGTTATTGTTGTAATACCCTGTATAATGTTACAATTCCTTATATTTTAACAACAGCAATCATTAGTAAAATCGAAATATGGAATAATATAAAGGGTGTCTCATTTAAAAAATTGTATGTTTGTATCACCATGTAGTTGTGGATCACCCTGTATAAATCAAAATACTCTCTAAGCAAGGAGCATATCCTTGGATACAACTTTTATATACAACTTTTTTCGCTATCTTTTGCAGTAGTAGAGTTATCGACCGATCCGGTACTAAAAACTCACCCTGTATAGGTGATTTCTTTTCATTTTCTAGTAGTAATTAACTAATACTAATGTATATGTATATAAAAAAATGGAGTCAAGTTGATTGACTCAGTACTTCCCACACATAACAGTTCCAACCAAATCATCGCCCGCCTGTCGTCCAAAACCATCAAACACAAAAATTAGTAAATAGTTTCCTAAATATCTCCGTAGGAACTAAAACGACACAATTCAGCTTCAACTGGACGAAACGAAACAATCAGGAACCCCCAAATTGCTTAAAAACGAAGTTTGAGCTGTTTTTATATTTTTAGATTTTTATTATTGCTGTGCCGCCACTGACACGATTTTTGAAACCATACGCATTTTTCATCCTTGCCGCGGTAATAATACTGTGTCTAAATTTCATTAAAATTAATTCCATAATTTCCATGTTGCTAAATTCAGAACGTCCTGAATCAATACCTACCCCTACCAATACCAAATCCCTTGATTTCTGTAATAGCCAAGGCAATGTTCGGATGGACCTAACAAACGTCTATTATGCCGCTAGGTCTTTCTTTCACAGGTCAATGGATACTATTATAAATGGAATAAATTTTTGAGTTTTACAACCCCCCACCCCCTAACAACCCCAATTTCACCCCCACCCAAAAAAAAAAGTAAAAAATGATCAGAAACCCCTAAAACGCCGAAAAACAAAGTTTGAGCTATTTTTACATTTTTAGTTTTTCTATTATTGCCGCGCCGCCACTGACACGATTTTTCCAAAACATGGGCGCTTTCCATCCTCGCCGTGGCAGTAATACTGTGTCAAAATTTCATTAAAATCCATTCGATAATTTTGGCGTTACGCAATAAAGAACGATCTAAAACTAAAACAACACTCGGATGTATACATCACAAATTATTCTAAGTCCCTTGGTTTCCATTATAAGCAAGGAAATGTTCGGAAACGCCCAAAAAACGTATTGTCTCAAAATCGAAAATTTTCGCGATCACAATACTCCCCTCACCTATCGGTGTGGGAAGTAAAAAATATGGAAAAAATAGAATAAAATTCAAAAATAGATTATATAAAACTAATCAATTAATTCATGTTTTAAATAAGTGTATCTCAGACACAATATAAATAAGCCACCCTTATAGAAGCTATCACGCTTATGATTCTTCTAAAATTGTAAAAATTTGAAGTTTGACCCTCGTAGTTGTATTATAAAAGTACTGGAGGTACCATTTACTATTTCTAGTTTCGAGTCATTTCCTGTTTGCATGGGAAGTGAAACCAATTATTTTGTTACTCTAACAGACACATATATGTATATAGATATATTTTATTCGCATTTCTGAAAGTAATTTCATTGGCATTCAATGAAATGCGAACGATATGAATGAACATTGAACATTCAGTTTATTTTCACGACCGTGCAGTTTACTGCTATAAAAATCGATTTCCTGCAAGCGAATTGATACGCCAATGGCACAGTGGATAGAATTAATCGTGGTGCGAGTATACATGGTGTGCTCGCCAGCCGTACGAAATTGCGATCGCTCTGCGCATTGCGTCAGCAACGGAGATTTTTCGCGCAGAGAATTATTAGACGTCGTGATACCACGGCCTGTTTAATCGCGTTTTAGATAGAATCGCTAACGATTTTGGTTTAATTTACTTTGTATTCCTTATTTTGAGTTATTTGAGTTATTAAGACTGAAATTTATATACACAATGCCAAATTGTGTAGTAGTAGGTTGTAAAAACCATAGTAAGATGAAAGAGCTAAATGTAAAATTCTATAAGTTCCCGAAAAATTAAAATCTCGCAATGTAATGCTTGCCGCCGAAAGGACAAAATTAATATGAAAAATGGTAATTATTTCAGAGATTAGCATTAAACGTTTATTAAAACTGAAATTTTTATGGTACATCCTCGGAAAATATTCACCTGCCGTATTTTCAATGAATAAATATGCAGAAGAAAGCAATGATTCATGCCTACTTGAACCATTACAAGTCAAAAACTTAGTTTCGAGTAATTCTAACATCGAAGCTGATGACGTGTGCAGGAGTTTTTCAAGGACGTTCTTCTTGACAGCGATATTGTCGGGACAGAGAATGATTCAAAATATATTCATTTTTGCAACTTTACCTTTCAAAGTCCAAATTATGACCTAGATAACTTTATTTCTAAAGACCATGACCTTTTGGGTCAATTGGAAAAAATAAAATGCCAGACGCGATTTCCAACGAGGAACTGAAATTTTATGCCGGATATGTGGCCTTCAGATTCAAAAACGAATATCCTGATCTAGCTTTGGGGGCGCAAACCAAATTTCATTCTTCTAATCGGGCCACAGACTGGATTGAGTTTCTATCTAGAGGCAGTCTTGTATATCAAAGTGAGTAGATGATTATTAGATGGGGGCGATACCAAATGCCAAAAGTTAAGCTTAAGTTTGATCGTCAGACCGCGGCAGCACTGGTCCCCCCCCCCCTAGACCTGTAATGGAAACACTAATATACAGGGTTACTGGTAACTCGATCACTTTCCTGCAAGAGGTGATAGAGGGACTCAAATGTAATAGATTTAATCCCCCATATGTAATTCCGAAAACCGATAGTTTTCGAGATAATTAACATTTAATGTTTTTCATCCAAATGTCCAAATTTCCACACCAGATCCTAAACTAAGAAAAAAACCTGTTGTTGATTCTGATAATTTTTATTTTAGTATTTAACTAACACGTACACAAAGCGAACTTAGTATTAAAATGTTTCAAAATACTAAACAGTACCAAACTAGACACAAATATTTAAAAAATACTCAACAAAATTTTTACATTCACCGTGAAAGAAAATTATCTAGCCCAAAAAAAATTATACAAACTTTTGAGCAAATCACTAAAAAAACTTTCCTACCTAATAACCTTTTCAGAAAGATTATAAACAGCAATGAATAAAAATCACCTATTCAAAAAGAACGAATGACAGTACAATCATTATTGATAACTCAGTTACATACTAGAATGTTTGCAAATGCGGTCGATGATTTTATCCAAGTAAAACAAATTAAATCCACTCAAAGTTTCTAGAGGTCTTGCTCAATGTGTTGCCCTTGATTTGGGATGCAAGTACGCTTCCCCACTTCGGTTTTTGTAACTCGTGTTGAAACAGTTTTCATCTCCTCAGCCGCATTGATAATTTTTTGCCCTAGTTCGTCAACAGTATTCTCGTAAATCAATGCCTTCATGTGATCCCAGACGTAAAAATCAAGAGGTGTCAGATCTGGGCTCTGCGCAGGCCATGGGATGGGTTCACCCCTTCCTATCCATTTGTTCGGGTATGTGTTGTCCAACAACTGCCGAATTGTGATACAGTAATGTGCTGGACAACCATCATGCTGGAATATCAGGTTGTTGATGATTCTGTATTATGTTGATAAATTTTGTTAAATAGTTACTTGTGGTTGTGCTGTCATTCTTGTCCTTGGAATAGGCCATCAGATAAGGAAGTTTTTAAAATAATTTGTTTGATCGGTTGCCTTTTTTTGAGCTAGACAATTTTCTTTCGTGGTGAATGTAAAAATTTTGTTCTTTATGTTTTAAATAATTGTATGTAGTTTGAAACTGTTTAGTATTTTTACACATTGAAATACTAAATTAGATTTGCGTATGTGTTAGTAAAAAACTAAATTGGAAATTACTAAAATCGACAGCAGGGTTTTTTCTAAATTTGGGATGTAGTGTGGAAATCTGGACATATCTTTGAAAAACATTAAATGTTAATTATCCCGAAAACTATCGGTTTTCGGAATTACATATGAGGGGTTAAATCTATTGCATTTGAGTCCCTCTATCACTTCCTGCAGGAAAGTGGTCGAGTTACCAGTAACCCTGTATATTATAGGAAAAGTAGCTTTGAGAGTTTTTTTGTTTTCTTTTGCTCTTCAGAAAGTTATAGCGCGTCCATGTGGGTTTTTTATATCGAACACGGCCCCCCCCCCTAGAAGAGTTCCTAAATCCGCCCCTGTATGGAGCGGATACATCACTGTATAGAAACAACGTGGAGTCAAGTAGGTTGACTTAGTAAACGCCACGTATTATAATTGAATTGAATTTATAGTGAGAAATCCACATTCTGGTCTGTAGCTAAGGCTGTTAGTCAGAACTTTTCCTATTCACTAATACCACCCTTGACCAGAGCAGACAAGTCCATCGCTAAACAGAGAATGGCAGAGGTCAAATTTCAAATCGAGATGTAAATCCTCCAAAAACTAAATACGAAGAAAGCTACTGGTCCTGACTAAATTCCAGCCATTGTCCTTAAACGCTGTGCCGCTGAGCTTGCACCTATTCTTTGCAAGCTCTTCAAACTATCGTTTCAGCGAGGCGTGTTTCCCGGTGCATGGAAAATTGGCTGCATACAATCCATTCCTAAGAAAGGCAAAAACCGATCCCATCAACTATAGACCTGTGGCTCTTCTCAGCATCATGTCTAAGGTTATGGAGACTGTCATTAACACACAGCTCTTGAAATACCTGGACAACAATAGCATCGTAAATGATCGCCAGTATGGCTTCTGTAAGCATAGGTCTACGGGTGCCCTTCTGGCATACGTCACTCACTTGTCGAACAGAGCAATTGAAAATCATGGCGAGTTCCGTGTTGTTGCACTTGACATACCGAAAGCCTTCGATAGAGTGTGGCATGAGGGACTTCTGGTCAAGCCTGCTGCTTATGGACTACCACCTGGTCTGCGCCAGTGGCTGAATAGCTTTTTGAACGATCGATCTCTGTTTGTTGTAGTCGAAGGCTGTTCATCAGACGTATTTTCAATAAACGCCTGTGTTCCTCCAGTATCTGTCCTATCCCCTACACTGTTTCTGTTGTTCATCAACGAGCTGCTGGAAATAATACCTATCCAATCCAATCTACAGTTTCACAGACGACAATACATTAATACTGTGCATGGAACCAGGCAAGCCACTATCCTCCCAGGAAACGGTAGGCGACAGCAGTCTGCCTTACAGATCAACATAGGTATCAAAACAAGTGTCAAGTGGGGAGTAGTAAATAAAGTACAGTTTAACATACAGAAAACTCAAGCAACAGCACAAATGTGGAAATGGAGGGACACCCAATAGTCGAATCACCTTCCGTCAAGCTTTTGGGAATCAACTCAACAATAACATGTCCTGACACGACCACGTCGTCAGTATTGCTGAAACGGCATCTCAGAAGCTTTGAGTTTTGTTCTGTTGTTGGAAGCTGTATACACTAGAGTAACTATTGCTGCTCTACAAGCACAGATCCGACCATCGTTGGAGTATGGCTATCATGTGTGAGGATGCGCTCTGCAGCACTCTCTAAAGCTTCTGGACACTATCTAGAAGAGAGCAATTAAACTAATTGATACGCCTAACCTCACAAAGGACCTCCACAGTCTGTAACATCGAAGAAGGGTGGCTGATCTGCCCCTGTTCTACAGATTAAAAAAAATACAACGGATCAATAATCGGTGGGCTCTCCATGTTGACGAATGCACTGCTCCAGCCTACGCGGCATGCTCGTAGTCAGGTAATTGATAAACTCTAGAGCCTTCCAAGCTCACAGCATGTTCCAGTTCATCCAGCGTGGACGATTGGGTAAATCGCATATATATCGAGCCATCCAATCCCATATTTCAATTGGCGATGAATCGGGTGATCGTGGAGGTCAGGGGAGTGCCCTGACATCAGCTTCCTGTAGGAGGACGTGCATTGTCTTGCTGGAAGAAACCCTTTTTCAGGCCTCGGACATATGGAATGGCAATTGGTTCTAACACCTCATTCACATAACGTTGCAAACTGGAGATCACGTTGTTCACCCCGTCGTCGTCCCACGTTGGCGTCCGTCATGTAAAAGGCCGTCTGATGCCACTCAGCATGTCATGGTGTTCTTGGCACAAATCTAACCGTTGGCGACGATGATTTGCAGTGAGTGAAAGCACTAGATGCGGACACTTATGATCCTAAGCCCATTCCACTCAATCTGTGGTACACCGTGCGGATTCGAATGGGCCTCTCTATACCAAGCGTCAGCAACAGATCGAGTGGATCGCATGCTGTCTCGAATGCCAGTAATCGTAGATGACCATCTTGCCGGTGTGTAGCTCTTCTACGTGCTCCAGGACCTCTAGCTCGCTGCATTCGCCCTTCTGCGATCCATGCGCGCATGCTGCTAAAACTGTGGCCACGTTACGCCCCATGGTTACAGCAGTTGCTCTGAAAGAAGCACCACGTTCTCGTTGGCCTACAATCCGACCCCGTTCAAAGGGGCTTAGCTGCGTAAACTGGGGCTGTCGTCTTCTAGCGGGCACAACCAATTAGTCTTTCGCTAAATTTGCAACAGATATCATCGTTTTTGAGTGGACAAAAACCCATGCTTTTTTTACACGGGTAGAGTTTTTTAGAGGTGCCATATGAATCAGCAAACAGTGTTACATGTGCGAGAAGTATACACTTCGACCATATATAACTAGACAAATTATGCAGAGGATAGTTCTGAGTCCAAAACAGGGATAGATACACATAAGCGTCAACTCGCGTATACATTGGTAGATTTTAAATTTAGCGCGCTTTGTCTGTCAACGAAGAAAGAGACAGAGGTTAACCGGCCAGCGTTTAGGCGTCATTTCACGATTTAATCTTTGTTTACGTTGGTGGCTGAGTGTGTTTTGAGTAGTATTGTGCAAATTGCGATTAAAAACAATGGTTGGAACCTGTTTTCTGTGCAAAAAGGAACATATACCGCGGGTGAGGGTCGATCTTGTCACACGTAAGTAATGTTTATATCATATTTGCAGTGGCGTAACTTTACGGTACGTGCTTGCAACAGTCTCTTAGCGCCTGACGTTCCTGTATCAAGTTTCCATTTGAAAAAATCATATGGGCAGTTAGCAAATGCATCTCAGTTTACTATAAATATTTGTAAGTCTGCGGAAAAATATCTCAAAGTCCAGTTATCTTTTAAAAAACTGAGTCCACGATTTTTAAAAGTACCGACTTTTTGTTACATCATGCAATGAGGAGTCTACCTCATACAGTTTTTGACACATTTGGCAATCATTTATCTGATCAGGAGCACTGTCTTGAGCTAACAAAACTTGTTTTAAAAAATATTTTGGTTCAAGATTTCACCATGAAACCTCTAAGTTGAAGTCAGTTGAAAGGATCAGAAATATATTCACCAAAACCATTTTATTTAAAAATCAATGAGAAGTATAGCTTGTAGATGAATAATCTTGAAATAGGTAAGGCACGAGCTGATGTAAGTTATAACTTGGGACATACAGACTTACTTCAAAAATAATAAATTCTGCTGAAGGCAGCTTACAATGTCTAATCATCAGAAAAGTAAAGTAGGTTATTATGCGATAAACTTTTCACATAGTGCTAAAATGGCTAAATGTTCAATTGAAAAGGTTCAGAATAAGTTGTCTGTACTCTGTACTAGTTCACTGAATATATTGAAATTCATAATCAGAAACTTTCTGTTAGGTAAGGCATACTATGAATTGCAAGGATTCTTGAATGATCAACTAGTACTGTGATAACTGCTCAGTTTATTTACTTCTGTTTCATATGAAGTACTGTTGAACCTTTAATGTGAATATGTATTGTACACGATTTGACGAATATATGGATGAGTATACATTTTTGTATGTTTGTATGTTTTCATTAATTTTATTTTATGTATGTAATTTGTCTTATTCTTTTGACAAGTTCTATACCCTAATACGGTTATTTGTAACTAACAAAGATTATCTGTCAATCTACATCCTTTTGGTTGCAGATCCAGTGTTCTGCTGTCTTTGTTTTAACACAAATTATATCTGTTATTGTTGAGTGATATACTATTATGATTTCAGTGACGTTTTTTGTCCTCAACTTTAAGCTATTTTATTACTTTTAAAGGATTAATAAAATGTTAGTGTTTCATTCATAAGTATTTTGATGTAACAGAACTAACAATCAACTCCCATATTCAGTATATTGTTTTGTTAAAAGTGGACTGACGACACCGAACACATTTACATATCAATCTCAGATAGAAGTTCGTGACCCCCTTCCAAATGTATATGCACCCGCCTATGTCCTATCTAGGGTAAACATATTGGATGATTTCAAAATCCACTAAGATCATGCAAGCAAACAATCACTGTGTTGAATAGCTACCATTACTTATCTAGTTATATATGATCGAAGAGTATACATGTGTCTATCTAAGTTTATAGTCGGTGGTATTAACATTGTAATCACCCTGTATATACCTGAGTACGCTCGTGGCCAAAGACTATTAAAAAATATCGTGGCTGAAATACTCTCCGTCAGTTTTTATTCGCGTCTCTAATACCAGGAATATACAGTTTTCAGTTTATGCGATATGGTTATCGCTTTTTAGGTGTTTTGGGACAGTAACACAAAAATCCATCAAACATATTTGTATATGCATATATAAAAGCTTATCTATCCGTTAAATTCAGCTGTTGATGCATTCACTGATTCACTGGTTTAACAAGAATTTATGCCTGACAAAGCCTTCAATCATCAATTATTGATTCTAAGTATGTTTCGGAGATACCGGATGTGTTCATAATACCGTAATATTATTATTCGTTTCACCAGAAAGACGATTTATTTTTAGCAAGTATACTAAGTGTCGTAGAAAACAGAACATGCAGTATTGATGAATTTGTTACAACAATTTTACTTCCCACGCCAATAGGCGAGGGGATATTGTGATCGCGAAAATTTTCGATTTTGAGATAATAGGCTTTTTGGGCGTTTTATGATGTCTTCGTAACGAAAATCCACGCCACTGATTTCCGTCGGTCTGTCTGTCTATCTGTCGGCCTATCTGTAGGCGTTTTTCTAGCCTCGTAATCTCAGTAACCGCTGAGGTAACTGATTATGATTAAATTTGGGCAGCGATATGCTGTGGGGTCGTAGTAGGTAATGTTCCTAAACTTTTGAAAATCGGTGTAGTAATTAGCAACAAAACAAAAAACTTTAAATGTTCTTCAAATTTCGTTTTTACACGTTTGAGGGGTCCCTGATCATGTTCTATTTTTTTTTTTGGGTGGGGGTGAAATTGGGGTGGTTGGGGGGTGGGGAGTTGCAAAACTGAAAATTTTGTTGTATTTATTATAGGCTGTGCACTAACCTGTGAAGGAAAGACCTTGCGTCATAATAGACTTGTTTACGTCTATCCGAAGATTACCTTGCCTATTACAGAAACCAATGGACTTAATTTTTTGGCGTATACATACGAAAATTGCTTTAGCTCGTTCTGTATTGTGTAACGTGGAAACCATTGGATTGATTTTACTGAAATGAAATAATACTGTGGTATTATTACCGTGGCGAGGATGAAAAATCTTTATGGATTTTAGAAATCGTGTCAGTGGTGGCGGTGGAGTCAATCAACTTGACTTCATTTTTTTGTATAGTAAGAACGTCAGAGATATACCCGACAGTAATTTTATAGCCCTAAGTTCTCAAGGCCACTCCTTTGATGGCTAATGCCGGATGTTGAGAACAAAACCATCCGGCCACACTAAAGCCTCAAGTACACAGGGGAATATTTGAATTTTTTTGTTTTTACTTCCCACACCGATAGGTGAGGGGAGTATTGTGATCGCGAAAATTTTTGATTTTGAGATAACACGCTTTTTGGGCGTTTTGTGATGTCTACATAACGAAAATCCACGTCACTCATTTCCGTCGGTCTGTCTGTCGGTCTGTCTGTACGCGTTTTTCTAGCCTCGTAATCTCAGTAACGGCTGGATGGATTGTTATGAAATTTGGGCAGCGATATGCTGTGGTGTCGTAGTAGGTAATGTTCCTATAATTTTGAAAATCGGTGCATGGGCGGCGGAGTAATTAGCAAAAAACGAAAAATTTTAAATATGCCTCAAACTTCGTTTTTAGGCGTTTTAGGGGTTCCTGATCATTTTCTACTTTTTTTGGCAGGGGTGAAATTGGGGTGGTTGGGGGGTGGGGGGGGGGGTTGTAAAATTGAAAAATTTGTTGCTTTCATAATAGACTGTCCACTGACCTGTGAAGGAAGACCTAGTAACATAAATAACTTTTTTAGGTCCAGCCGAACATTGCCTTGCCTATTACAGAAACCAAAGGACTTGAAATTTTTTCTGGTGTAAAAATACGGGTATTGCTTTAGATCGTTCTATATTATGTAACGAAGAAACTGTTGACTTGATTTTAATGAAATTTTGTCACAGTATTACTACCGTGTCGAGGATGTCAAATGCGTATGGTTTTTATAAATCATGCCAGTGGCGGTGCAGAAATAATAAAAAAACAAAAAATTATAAAAACAGCTCAAACTTCGTTTTTAAGTGTTTTAGAGGTTCCTGATCATTTTCTGAGTTTTTTTGGGTGGGGGTGACATTGGGGTGGTTGGGGGGTGGGGGTTGAAAATTGAAAAGTTTTCTGTATTAATAATAACCTGTCCACTGGCCTGTGAAGAAAGACCTAGCGACATAACCTTTTTAGATCCATCTGAACATTGCCTTGCCTATTACAGAAACTAAGGGACTTGGAATTTTCTGAATACATACGAGTATTTATTGTTTTAGATCGTTTTAATCAAAAAACTAAAAATATGAAAACAGCTCAAACTTCGTTTTTAGATGTTTTAGGGGTTCCTGGCCGTTTTGTACCTTTTTATAAAACTGAAAAGTTTGTATTATTGATAATAAGCTGTTCATTGACCTGTGAAGGAAAAACCTAGCGGCATAAGATAATTCGGGGGGGGGGGAGGTACTGGCGATGATTCATGCTATGGGAAAATAATAAACTGGTATCACCGTAATGTGTGGGAAGTACTGAGTCAATCAACTTGACTTCATTTTGCTATAAACTTAGTTTGTAGCTGTATATATTTCATTTTGTTATAGGTTACAATAGTTTTTTATCAATAGTTGCTATTGTCATATTTTTGAGCCATACGATAGATAAATTTGTTTTTTACGTGGCTAGAAAAACGTGTACAGACAGACAGACCGACGGAAACGAGTGACGTGGATTTTCGTTATGTAGACATCATAAAACGCTCAAAAAAAGTATCATAAAATCGAAAATTTTAGCGATCACAATACTCCCTTCACCTATCGGTGTGAGGAGTAAAGCTGTCAAATTCGAATCTTTGCGGTTACATCTTCCGCCTAATTAGAAACTGTCTCCCGTACTATTGATTAATAACGAATTTAATAGCCTTTGTTCATATTTGCTTTAGAGCATGTAGCAAGTGTTAAGGCCTGAACGATCAACGGGTTTTGCGTATAGCGGGGAAAGACATAACACCATGACTGGTTTCAGGAGAAATATAGCAGTTGAATGATCATCGTGAGTCATATATCAGGTAGAAATTTTAAAAGAAAGCGATGCCCAAGCCAGTACCAATACTAGAGATGTACGATTCGCGCAAAAGAATCAATTCGAATACCCGTATCAAATTGAATCTACAGGGTTATACACGTTATCCGACACGGAGCATTATGGCTAAAGTATTTGATAAAAAAGAAAATAATAATTTGGGATGGATAGAGACCCATAAAGGCTACATTTTAAAAATATTTTCATGTTATACAGGGTGTCCCAAAAGCACGAAATGTATCAAAGTTATGTTTTTTTAAATGGAATACCCCGTATATTATTGCATATTCAGATTTCTTGGTGAATTCTAGTTAGTTATGTATCATACATGGTACCTAAAGCGAACCGTTAGGGTATAAATCACCATTTTCGGTATAAGTAGATATCAGGAAAAAATTGAATATCGCAGAGATTACAAAATATGGAAGGCTGTGACTTTGCCGTATTACTAAGCATAAAATGCATCAGCTTTGATGAGACTGTCAAATTTAAATTACGTTTATGCTTGGAGAAATCGGTCGATGAATTAAGGAAACTTCTATCAGCGATAACTTGATTTTTTCAAATGGGAATGCCTAATTTTTTTATACGGTTAAACGTAGAATTTGATAAGCTTTCTAACGATATAAGGTTGTGAATACCAATCTCTCGTAGTTTTCATTTAATTTTAAATTTTCAAACAAATCGGCGATTTTCAATTTTCCTACCTATAAGCAACGTAGCAGGCCATGAAATATAAACAAAAATCTGTTCAGCTAGAAGAAAACAACTAACTTAGCTGAAAAATACACACTAACTAGACTAAATGGACAAGATTATAAAAATTCCTTACAACAAATCAACTCTCCCAGAAACAACTGCGATAACATCTCTAAGGTCAAAGAGAAGCTGGAGTATGGCAGTAATAAATATTTTTACTGTCTACTGGCTACCGCAATTTACTAGAGGTTAAAAATTTCCAAGGCAATCAAAAACCCTCATATGAAACAGAAACAACCAGCGACTGTTGCTCCAGCACGCAACTATCAATCATATGTAATGGTGTAAAAAAGTACTTAATTTGCGTCGAAGTCGATACCTCTGACTGGAGCCCTTCTATTTTCCAATATCTATTAGCAATATTGCAAAAAAGGAATACTGACAAATCAGATTTAAATTTTCTGCCATTTAAGTTATGTTTTATAATTTGACACACAAACAACAAATTTTAATTCATTCTTCATTTTCTGCGACCTTGCTAATAGGTACTGAAGAATTTTCAGAACTCCAGTCAGTGGTACTTTTGACTTGAGTTTTGACAGAATTGCATACTTTTTTATATCATTAAATGTGAAATTTTATTATTAAAATAATAAACTGCTTACAACATCCTCTCGTAGTTTTTACTTTATTTCAAAATTTTTAATGGTTTTGGAAATTGCCAATCTCTAGTACATTGCAGTAGCTAGTAGGCCGTGAGAAAATCAATTTCTGCCATACTCCAGCTTCTCTTTGACCAAAGATATGTTACCGCCGTTGTTTCTGGTTGGACTTTGTTTGTTGTGAGTAATTTTTATAATCTTGTCCCTTAAGTCTAGTTCGTGTGTATTTTTCAGCTAAGTTAGTTGTTTTCTTCTACCTGAACAGGTTTTTGTTTATATTTCATGGCCTGCTACGTTGGTTATAGGTAGGCAAATTGAAAAACGCCGATTTGTTTGAAAATTTAAAATCAAATGAAAACTACCAGAGGATTGGTATGCACAACCTTATATCGTTAGAAAGGTTATCAAATTCTACTCTTAACCGTATAAAAAAAATTAGGCATTCCCATTCGAAAAAATCAAGTTATCGCTGATCGAAGTTTCCTTAATTCATCGACCGATTTCTCCAAGCATAAACGTAATTTAAATTTGAAAGTCTAATCAAAGCTGGCGCATTTTATGCTTAGTAATACGGCAAAGTCACAGCCTTCCAAATTTTATAATCTCAGCGATATTAAATTTTTTCCTGATATCTGCTTATACCGAAAATGGTGATTTACACCTAAACGGTTCGCTTTAAGTCCCATGTATGATACATAAAGTCACAATAGAATTCATCAAGGAATCTGAATATGCAATAATATACAGGGTGTTCCATTTAAAAAACATAGCTTTAGTACATTTCGTGCTTTTGGGACACCCTGTATAACATGAAAATATTTTTAAAATGTAGCCTTTATGGGTCTCTATCCATCCCAAATTATTATTTTATTTTTTATCAAATACTTTAGCCATAATGCTCCGTGTCGAATAACGTGAATAACCCTGTATATCTATTCAGATATTTTTCTAAGGACCGTGATTACACCTCCCACACCCAAATACCTGCCGTTTAAAGTTTAAAAGACATATTCAGTCCATCACAGTCAAAGTAAACAGCAGAAATAACATCCCGTAAAAATTATGTGGAACCTTATGGGGGCCTCCGCTTCTACGCTCCGTACTTCGGTCCTGAGCTTCTGTTTCTCTGCGGCTGAATTTTGCTCGCCACTGTGGCTAAATGGCTCACATACTAGACTGATAGACTCACAGTTAAACTCTTCTATGAGAACTATTACATGTTTCACCAAATCAATCCTGACTTACTGGCTCCCAACACTCAGCCAAATAGCTCCACCACCCATCCGTCAAGTAAATGCCCTTTTGAATGAATATAAGAACATTAAAACGAATCTATCCCTGCCAAGCCATGAAGATATACCTGATCTCTCCTTGCGCAGGTTAAACTCCAGAAAACCACCAATTACAATAGCTTTCCAACTTGATGGTTTTAACCCTGCACTTAAATGGGCAGAAATTTGGGCGACCCAAATACCAGAAGAAGTGAATACTGATCTAACTGTTGGTCATGAACCCCCTTACCTGGTTTTGAGCTCTATCGAAAGGAATGGTCGGTCCTAAACCGAATTTGCACGTCGCATGGAGTGTGCGCTGATTCTTTGTTTAAATGGAACACGCGTTGTTGTATCTTCTGATCTAGGCTAGATCATCACACTTACAGAGCACATGGTGTTCCTTGAAGCCACAATGTAATTATGTATCATTACAGAAAGTCTCTCATGGTCAGAACATACAGGGAGTTCATTTGAAAGCCTCCCACCCCGGATTTCTCGAAAACCGCTGATTAAAAGAAAAAACACCGAGACACGTCAAAAAATTTGTCAAGGGCGACGTTAGGTTAGGTTAGGTTAGGGGGGTCAAACGTACAGGCCGGGTTCGGTAGCCCCAACACTGCAGCCATTGGCTTATTGTATTGTCCTGTGCGCTTGTTAATCCGTGAAGAGTTTTGTGACCTTGATAAGATCCAAGAGTCTCTTCACGATATCTCGATTGGGGAGTGATTTGGGGTTGTTTGGCCCTATCAGTCTGAATCTCCACCAGCGTAGAGCCTTACATTCAAAGATTATGTGAGAGGCTGTTTCGTCGTCCTCGTCACATAGTCTGCATATTGGGTTTTCTTTGAAGATCCCTAATGTGTGTAGATGTCTTCTTAGGCCGCAGTGTCCGGTTAGGAGGCCGGTTATTAGCCTAGTTTCTTTCCTATTTAGTTTTAGGATCTCTTCAGCTAGTTTTGGTGTGGGTTGTTTCACCATCAGCTTGCTGTGTCTGAGCTTTGGATGTGACTGCCAGTATTTTAGGTGCTGTGAATAAGGGGGACAGTACTTTTCAGCCAAAAACTACTTCGCTCTTTTGTACCCTCTGCCCATAGGCGAAGTTAGGTGGGGGCTTGGGGGGGCTAACCCCCCAAGAATGAAATTAGCCCCCCCAAAAATCCAAGAACAATTCGTTTTGTTAAGTTTAGTGTATCTTGGGCAGTCCCCAGATCCAGGGACTTAAGCCCCCCCCCAGATTCAGGGACTTAACTACGCCTATGCCTCTGTCCCCACGATCATCCCCTTAGAAATTTTAAATGACAAGGGGTATCGAGTAACATCTTGTTTCAAAAGTATGTCGAGGTCCTTTATTTTGAAGTTTGATTTTTTCAATCGGTCAATTCGTTTTGGAGAAAATGAGAATCTTTATATATCTTAACTTGCTCAAATAGAATACAAAAACGTACGAAAATATCACTTTTTATTTCAATAAGTATTTAAATATGACCGCTATTGGCCAAACAATGATATAGGCAATTTTCAAATTCCTTGGCAGGCAATTTGGATGACCTTCGTCAACGCATTATCGAAAGCTGCCATGATATCCCGCAACATGTTTTTGCAACTACCAGTCAGGAATTTGAAAATCGCCTATATCATTGTTTGGCCAATAACGGGCAACATTTAAATTATTGCAATAAAAAGTGATTTTTCCTGTGTTTTTGTATTGTATTTGAACAAGTTAAGATACATAAGGATTCTAATTTTCTCGAAAACAAATCGACCGATTCTAAAATGTTAAACGTTCAAATAAAGTACTTCGACATACATTTGAAAGAAGGTATTACTCGATGCCCTTGTCATTTAAAATTTTTGAGGGGACGATCCTGGGGGGAGGGGGGATGAAGTAGCTTTTGGTTAAAAAGTTGTATCCCTTGACAAAACTCTTGACATGTCTTGGCGTTTTTCCCTTTAGTCGGCGCGGCGGTTTTTGAGAAATCCCGGGTGGGAAGTTTTCAAATGAATACCCTGTATACAGCAAACAACGTCAAAAATCCCAAAGACGCCTTTACCTCATTGGAAAAGTCATTCAAAGGCTGTCTCACTTTCACCTCTAGTCTGCTATACCAGATCTATGAAAGATCAATCTTTGCTGGACCCGCCCCACATAGCACTGGATATTCTATGAATATTCTTTAAATCTCCTATATGTTCCATGAATATTCAGTAGAATCATAGAATATTCGTTATTCCTCTTGATTATTCTGGATTATTAACATAATATTCTTTATAGAATATTATTATTTTATCCACTTAGGATAATCAGTGATTATTCGTTTAATGTCTGAATTATTCCAGAATATACCAGTAATATTCTTCATAGAATATTATTTTAATAATCTACTAAGAACAAGATGTGGCTATTTTCTGACGAACATTTAGTACATATTTGTAATAGAAATATCTGTATGTAGGCAAACATTCAATATGAGGTATTATTAATTTATATTTGCACGTTTCTTAGTGAATTAAAAAACCTTCATTCGTTTTGTGTTCATCCTAAATATACCTACTAAGTATTATGTGCAATTTTCAAAAGTTTATTAGTCATTAGCCATTGCCAGCAATACAGATACGGCATCCACCGACGATAAAGTGACAGCATCTTATGCTGATGTATGTATGTGGTGTCGTCAGTTGTCAATTTTGTCTGGTTGTCACTCGCTTCAAGTGTTCTGTCATTCTGTGCTTCAAGCTTCAACATGTGGATGTCGGCATTTTAGCAATTCACGAATTCACGAGTTTTATTCCTGAAAGGCCTGCATTTATAACCCATTTTGTACAATATAGTTGCTGGTTGTTATAAAGTGTGTGACAGTGTTCCAAATTATGGTCACCTACTATGGTGTAAGGTTCATTATATAATGTGAGTAGAATTTTGAGGTTAAATGCAACAAGTTTACATTTTTACACTTTATTTAGGCATCTGGGCTGAGATGTCTAACCACTTAACTTTTGTGACCATCTGCCACTAGTAGGTGCCATTATTTTTGGAACAGTATCCATAATTCCCTAAAAATGTTTCGTATATGAGGTAATTTAGACAAAATGTTCCTAGAATATTCAAAAACATTCTACAACGAATGTCCATGTAATATCCGTGCGGAATATTCGGCGGAATATTCTAGGAATATAGCGTGTTTTTCCCATTTCGAACGTTTACAGAATATTCTGTAAATATTCCAATTATCCATGGTATTTTCCCAGAATATTCATAATATCGGTAGTGAATGTGAACAGAATATTCTCATATCATCCGGTGCTGAGTGCTGAGCCATTTGTTATCCAAACCTTCAACGTGGCCAGGATTTATTGGAAAACCTACACAGATGGGTTACACGTCTACTTAGGACGCATGATTCGCGGACCCAGTGATTGCTCACCTCACGGTGTGACGTAGTACTGAAGACCGAAGTCTGAAGTAGTCACTGGGCAATGGAACAGCAGCTCGCTGTGTCGCAGCCCGGACTGCACATTTTGGTAAAAAGAAGAATGTCCTTTGAAGAGACCAGTTGTTAATCGAACCCGATTCCTGTTCAGTGACCAATCAGACCATTGTGAGCAGTGATACTCGAAAGTCTCCTGTTATTATGGACATGAATCGATCCAAAAATCGATTGAATCGAATCGTGCATCCCTAGTCATTGCTCATACGATGGTAGAAATAAACGACGCATGGTCAGTGGTCACCTGGAATACTTTTTTTTGGGTAAATGGCCCCTGTTAACCAGTAGCGCCTCGTCCAACCATGCATCTCAAAAGAATGCCTGGAAAATACATATACGAGGCGAGCTCAGAAAATAACGGGATTTTTTTTTGAAGACTCCAATTGTCAAAAATATATATACTACTCGCAAATCCGAAACTTTATATAATGCCGTCTAAAAAATGTAATCCACAAATTTGCTTTCACCCCGCGCTTGAGTATTTAGGCCGGCGTCGTTTAGTGTTAAGGCACCAGCCGTCAGTATTTGGATGTCCCCGAAGTGAAATTGCTTCTGAGGATGCCGTCGTGGTGTCAAAACGTCAAGCCTGAATGCTAAACGACGCCGGCCTAAAAACCCAAGAACCACAAATTCATTGGACGATGGCCGTGAAATCCTTACACAGTAAATATATATATACAGGGTTACTGGTAACTCGACCACTTTCCTGCAAGAGGTGATGGAGGGACTCAAATGTAATAGATTTAACTCCCAATATGTAATTCCGAAAACCGATAGTTTTCGAGATAATTAACATTTAATGGTTTTCAACCAAATGTCCAAATTTCTACATTAGATCCTTAACTAAGAGAAAACCTGTTGTTGATTCTGATAATTTTTATTTTAGTATTTAACTGACACATACACAAAGCACACAAACATAGTATTAAAATGTTTCAAAATACTAAACAGTTCGAAACTAAATACAAATAGTTAAAAAATAATCAACAAAAATTTTTACGTTCACCGTGAAAGAAAATTATCTAGCTCAAAAAAAAATACACAAACGGTTGAACAAATCGCTAAAAAATCTTTCCTACCTAATAACCAGGTTTCTAGAAATCTTGCTCAATGTGTTGCCCTTGATTTCGGATACAAGTACGGATCCGCTTCCTCACTTCGGTTTTTGTAACTCGTGTTGAAAAAGTTCGTTTCATCTCCTCCGCCGCATTGATAATTTTTCGCCTTAGTTCGTCAGCAGTATTAACTGAAGTCTCGTAAATCAATGCCTTCATGTGACCCCAGACGTAAAAGTCAAGAGGTGTCAGATCTGGGCTCCGCGCAGGCCATGGGATGGGTTCACCCCTCCCTATCCATTTATTCGGGTATGTGTTGTCCAACAACTGCCGAATTGTAATACGGTAATGTGCTGGACAACCATCATGCTGGAATATCATGTTGTTGATGATTCTGTATTATGTTGATAAATTTTGTTGAATAGTTACTTGTGGTTGTACTGTCATTCTTGTCCTTGGAATAGGCCATCAGATAAGGAAGTTTTTAAAATAATTTGTTTGACTGGTTGTGTATCTTTTTTTGAGCTAGACAATTTTCTTTCTCGGTGATTTTTTTTGTTGATTTTGTTCTTTATTTTTTAAATGTTTGAAACTGTTTAGTATTTTTACAGATTTAAATACTAAATTAGATTTGCGTATGTGTCAGTAGAAAACTAAATTGGAAATTACTAAAATCGATAGCAGGGTTTTTTCTAAATTTGAGATGTAGTGTGGAAATTTGGACATATCGTTGAAAAACATTAAATGTTAATTATCTCGAAAACTATCGGTTTTCGGAATTACATATGGGGGGTTAAATCTATTGCATTTGAGTTCCTCTATCACTTCCTACAGGAACGCGGTCGAGTTACCAGTGACCCTGTATAGAGAGAGAGAGAGGGGGGTAGTCATTGCCGACTAGTCAGAAATCAAATTTCTAGCTAAAACAGTGTTTGGTCAAGAAGACACAACTGTTAGTTACCCTTACGATACACAAACAATCCGCTTGAATGGTTTGCAATTTATGACACGAAGAACCTCATTCAACCACAAAGATTATTAGCAAACTCTGAACAGAGCAGTTGGGATATTCTAGAAACTCTAAGGTTACCCAATCTAACTATATTTCATTCAAAGGAACGGTGCCTTTACTGCTTCACTAAAACAGCGCGGTATTTTCATTTTCCAATAAAACCAAGTTATGGATCTGTTAGCTTTAGAAGCTCGGTTCAATTTACCTTCCGAAGGGATGGCAATATGGATTTATGATAAAGTTAAATTCGTACCTGAGAAAGAGTAATTGCTTTAGAGTGCTGTCGAATACGGGTATATAGGGCTCAAGGGAATTAATTATTGAACGCCTTTCAGGTTTGATTACGTTTTAACTGAACCGTTTTGTGCCTTCATTCATTAGCCTTGTCTTTCACAAATGCTCAACTGTTCTGATTTTTATACCTAAGGGTCGTATTCATAGTCGTTTCTTCCCAGTAAACACATATACGTTACTTAAACGTAATTTAAACGTGTGAACGGTTGATAAAACGTTTACGTTAGAATGTTAACGGTTTGATTTTAGTGTAAAATTATACCGTTTGATTAAAGCGTCATAATGACGTTTAATTAAATACATAATTCTACGGTGGCTCACTTTCACGTTAGAGTAATGTTGTGTACTCCACAAATAAAGTGTGACAAAAACGATGTATTCAGACGTTAATATAACGTTCTGATTCATAATCATTCTGCAATCTATAGAGTTTCAATGTTGAAGTAACGTTTGGCTAACCCATTTTATTAACCATATGAGCAACTGGTTTTTCAAAAGTTCTTCATTTTTAAATTAGGAGCAAAATCTGGTCAAGCGTCTAACAGCAAACAAAATATATAATTTTGCTAATCCGCTATAAGCTATACAAACCGTTATGATAGCAGATGAAAATAACGTGCATTGCTCGTTCAGGTACAACGTTATAATAACGTAGTTCCTAAACGGAGCAATTTGATTGGTCCGAAAGAGCCAGGCTATGCGTGTATGTCGTGACATCAGTATTGCCGGCGGTCATTTTCACCCGTGTTGTTGTATAGTCAACAAGTGTTCTCCGCCTCCACAGTTTTCAGCTATTTAGTACAGGTCTTGCGTTTGGTAAGTATAACTACATGACTAACTAATTTGCTGAGATGAAAATGCGAATGTCCCTAATGCTAAAGTTTTGCTGTGGACCTCAGAGATGCAAATGACGCTATTACAACTCGTCGCTTGGTGGCGTGCGTTTGTTCTGGTTTTCTTTTTCTTCTCAACTCATATGGAGTACCTATAACCGTTTCTTAATAGTAGCATTGTAATTATCATACTTCCTGGTTATTATTTGACTTTTTTACATTTTGTTGCATACTGTTGAAGGAATAAATCTGTATTGGTTTATTTTTATGTATTTATAATCATTTGGATTATCGCAAAATTGAAACTGTGATTTCGTAATTTTTATTAACGCCGGACATATTGTGGTGGCGGTCATGAAAAATAAATAGTTAGGGTTGTTCTAGATTTAATGGAAATGCTCTACTTTTAGGTAATTGTCAAGTATGCCACATTTTAAGATTCTCTCGAAACGTCAAGTACAAAGAAAAGTAACAAAACGAGTAACTTTAACGAAACAAAAATTTTACATTGCTTTTTTTATAAGCGCCCTTAAAGTTGTGTATATACTTTATTTTAAGTTATATATTATATGTATGTTCCTTTATAAGCAGCCTTCCAATTTGATGTATCCACTTATTAATGAGAGTTCAATAAATACTTTAAAAATTAAACGTTGCGTTTTATTTATGATACCCTTTAAAATTATAAGCACTATTAATAGCAATTCAAATACTACCTCAGAATAATGTTTCAATTGGGGCAAAAATAATATCTTATTAACGTTGCAAATACACGATTTTTAAACGTTTTCGAAAAGAGTTACAAATTGAACTTTTTTAAACGTATAATGATCGCCTTTTTAAAACCAGGATAAAACGTATATTTATACGTTACTTGTAACGTTAGTAACCGCGACATTTTTAAGTTGATTGTACGTAAAAAAGTAACGTAAAAATGAAATGGTGTCAGGGATTAAATAACGTTTAACTAACGTATGAGTGTTTACTGGGTTAAGGGTCCCTTAAGAAAGGTTTTGTGTTTCGACGGCTACCTGAGGGTCCCATACGTAAGGCTCCCTTATGTAGTACTCAAGTAACGAAATGTCAACATGGCATGTCTACATGTCCATGTCAGTCAGACAGTTGCAGTCAAGGCGACTTCCATTTCCAATTCCAAGTGTCAGTAATAAAACGTTAACGGTTATTTACGTCATCAAACGATTCTAACGTAACGCTGTGTAGAGTATACAATTTTGACTTTCTACTTACACCTTTGTTTATCGTAACGTTGAATAAGCGAGGATCGTGCTTTAGCATCATAGTCACAATGTCTTAACAGACACGAATATTATCAATAGTTTTGAGCACTGTAGCTCGCCATCGTTCGCGATTTGTTGTCAGTTTAGTGGCGCTCTTGACACTCATATCCAGCAACTGTTTCGTCGTATCCACCCAGCGTGTAGGGGGACGGCCACGGCGCCGCCCACTCGGGGCATGACCCTGAACTACAAGTTTCTCCATATTATCGCTTCGTGGTTTAGGCTTTCTGTGTATTTTTATTTTTTTATAGGCTTTGTATTGCAAACGCTCAAAATGGAACAAGTTCTGGACACCGTATTGAGGCATCGGCGGCTTATTGGACCCGATCATAAACAAATAAACACCTAATAATATAGGTTTTGCAGGACCACCGAAGCATGACATTTCACTCTCATGGTTCAGTTCCGTGATGGTAACACGCTGTTGCCAGAGACGCCTAACTTTGTAGCTTTTATAAAAAAAATTGCGGTATAGCGTTTTAGACCTGGCAATACCGCCCGTAATCATACGTACCGTAATCTTCCGTAGATAACGTACAACTTTATCGGTTGTTAGCCGATTCGGTTATTTCGGGAGAACTGCGCATGTCACAAATGGCTGATAACGTGAAATAACGTCAGACAACGGACTTGCAAAAGGTCCCTAATTTTGGAGTACGGTGTTGTCAGTCTCTGTCACATCCGGAAAAATATCTGCCACAAAACACGAAATACTGGCACAAAACAAAAAAAGATAACAGAAAACATCAGAATGCGTAGGCGTAGGCTTAACAAATTGACTTTTATTTGAAATATGACAACGTCGCCAAATGAATTCCACCGTCTGGTAGATGTTGTCTAAGAAACAGATACACAAGGAAAGCCACATTTGAGGGTCCCTTGAGTAACCCTCAAGTACCCCTTGAGTAATACTCAGGAGATACTTGAGAAACGACTAGGAACATGGTCCTAAATGAAGCGTATCGTATTTAGATGCATGGACCTAGTGTTTTATTATTACTACACACATTGTCATTTTTGTTGAAGTTCACCTACCAAGATGATTTTCACGTTTAAGTTACAATTGCTCTACTCTACATAGATTGAGTCAACATGTACGGATCCATGTTTGCTTGTTATTAACACGATTAATCGAAATACATTTCAATGCACAATCCTATACTTATTCAATTGGCGATAAATCGGGTGATCGTGGAGGCCAGAGATCACCTTGACCTCAGCTTCCTGTAGGAACCTCATCGTGCTCTTGCAATATTAGGACGCGCAATTTGTTGCTAGAAGAAACCCTCTTCGAGGCCTCGGGGACATATGAAACGGCAATTGGTTCTAACACCTCATTCACATTCACAGTGCACTAGCTCTTGTCTATTCGTGTGCTGAGTACTGTGCGCCTGTCTGGATTAACAGCCATCATACCAGACTAATTGACGTCCAACTAAATCACACTATGAGACTTATTACAGGCGCAGTTAAGACAACCCCAACTCAATGGCTGCCTGTACTCTCTGGAATAGCCCCACCGCAGCTGCGAAGGACTGACTCCTAAGGGAGTATAACAAGATTACGGCCAACAACAAACTGCCCATCCACCGAGCAATACCCCCGTTGCAAATAAACAGACTTAAATCTCGACAACCACCAATAAGGGATGCAGAAGGGCTTAAAACCAACAACTTCGACCCCTTAAACCAATGGCGCTCTCAGTGGGAAGGTTTTGCGGAACACCACTCGCGATGCGCATTTATGGGGGCAGCCTTACTTCCAGGATCAGAACTACCCCGGAAAGAGTGGGTAAAACTTAATAGAGTCCGAACAGGCCACGGCAGATGTGCCGACTCCCTTTACAAGTGGGGCTATGTGCAATCTCCCTTATGTGACTGTGGCGCGCCCCGCCAAACTATAAACCATATTACGAGCGAATGTGAACTGCGTGCGTTTCAGGGATCGCGAGAAGAGTTCTTCACAGCCACACCGTTGGCGCTGAAGTGGCTGAAAGAACTTGACATCAACCTGTAAATACCAAAGACTATGTATCTTAGATTGTAGCTGTATATATTTTATTTTAGTATAGGTTATAATAGTTTTTCTTTTAATCTATATTTACTGTTGTCATGTTTTTGAGCCATACGATAAATAAAAAAATAACCTCATTCACATAACGTTGCGTCACCATTGTGCCACTAATCACAAGTAAAGGTGACTTGCTGTTGGAATGGGACCCTAAGCCATCAAACTAATAGGACTGTGTACAGCACTCAACAGCAAACTGGAGATCACGTCGTTCACCCTGTCGTCGTCTTACGCGTTGGCGCCCGTCCTGTGCCCTTAGACAAAACCTGGACTCGTCGGAGAAGGACGATTGATGCCTCTCAGTATGGCATTGTCGGTGTTCTTGGCACCAATCTAACTGTTGGGGACGATGATTTGCTGTGAGTAGAAGCACTCGATGGGAACGATATGATCTGAAGCCTATTTTACATCAATCCATGCGGATTTGAAGGGGCCTCCCTATAGTTGCATACTAAGCGTCGAAGAGCCAGTAGTCATAGATACAATTTTGCCTGTCTGTCATTTTCCCACGTGCTCCAGAACCTCTAGCTCCCTGCATTCGCCCTTCTCCGTTCTTCGATCCATGCGCGCCATGCTGCTATAACTGTAGCCATGCTACGCCCCATGGCTACAGCAATTGCTCTGAAACAAACAACACGGGCTCGTTGCTTTAATTCGACCCCGTTCAAAGGGGGTTATTTGCGTAAACAGAGGACGTCGTCCTCTAGGGCGCATCTTTACACAACCAGCTAGTCTCTCGCCACATTTGCAGTAGATATAATAGCTTTTGGATCGTCAAATTCCATGCTTGGTTTTTACATGTAGGTATTGAGCTTTTGTTGGTCAATTGTCCGGTCAGTTGAAACTCCAAGCAATCTCGTTGCATGTTACTCCTAGCTGCATGAAAAACGATACAGTTGGCCTCATCTTATTTTGTGTGAGCCACTTTGTTATCTCCAACATTATTTCCTTGAACGGTATTCCTAATACAATAATAGGTGCTTTCCTTTTACATCTGCACTAACTCAGATCACTTAAAAATCAGATGGCTCAGCTCAGTTGGAAACCCCAGATGCTCAGATGAGTTAAAGGAACGTGTTTGTGCAGTTAAATGTCAATCCTCGAAATTTTGTAATATGCTATGGTTCTATAATCTGTCGATCCTTTCCATAACCTATTTTTTTACGTTTTTCGTAGCTCACCATACACTATCTACTATCCATACACCACAAAACCTGCTAAAATTCAAACTTACAAAAAATTCTAACCTCATTTATTGATTTATTTGACATCTAAATGATCTGAGACAACTGATCTATCTTTCGATCTTGTGCAGATGGGCTTAAGTGGGAGTAAAATATCTCACTTTAGACTCAGATTCAGAAGACAAAAGGAACGTACATCGAAATGAGTCATGACGTCACAAGTGAGATTTATCAGATAAATCAGGTAAAAGGAAAGCGCCTAATGTTACTGATTCTTATTATTAGCGATATGTCATCAGCAGAACTAATAATTTGGTGTTCACTACCGTTAAACGTATTACATAAATTGTGTAAATGTTGAATAACAGTGGGCCCAAGGTAGTACCCTGTGGTATTCCGATACTAAAATTTTCAGCTGTACACACTGTTTTCCTTTTTCTATATACGACCGTACCCATTTTAATGCTACAGATCTAACCCAATAGGTTTCCAACTATACTAACAATATCTTATGATCTACTGTATCATACGCTTTGGATAAGTCAATAAAGAGGCAATTTGTTGTTTTGTAACTAACATAATATTATTTATATATTCAAAGACAGCTGTTTCTACCCGTCTATTTTTTAAAAAGCCGTGTTGATATTCACTGAACAAATGATTGTGAACAAAATGTTCCATGATTTCGTTGTACACTGCTTTTTCAAATATTTTTGAAAATCCGGACAATAAACGTATTGGTCTGTAATTCTGTCTGTCCTCCCTTTTATACACCGGAAGTATGACTGCCACCTTTAGGGCTTCAGGAAAGATTCCATTCCTTATCGAGTTATTAATGATATATTTTAGGGACAAATTTCATACATTTTACTTCCCACACCGATAGGTGAGGGGAGTATTGTGATCGCGAAAATTTTTGATTTTGAGATAATACGCTTTTTGGGCGTTTTATGATGTCTACATAACGAAAATCCACGTCACTCATTTCCGTCGGTCTGTCTGTCTGTCTGTCGGTCTGTCTGTCTGTCGCTTTTTTCTAGCCTCGTAATCTCAGCAACCGCTGCATGGATTGTGATGAAATTTGGGCAGCGGTATGCTGTGGGGTCGTAGTAGGTAATGTTCCTATAATTTTGAAAATCGGTGCATAGGCGGTGGAGTTATTAGCAAAAAACAAAAAAATTAAATATTGCTGAAACTTCGTTTTTAGGCGTTTTAGGGGTCCCTGATCATTTTCTACTTTTTTTTGGGTGAGGGTGAAATTGGGGTGGTTGGGGGGTGGGGGGTTGTAAAATTGAAAAAAATTGTTGCATTCATAATAGACTGTCCACTGACATGTGAAGGAAGACCTGGAGACATAAATAACTTTTTTTGGTCCATCCGAACATTGCCTTCCTATTACAGAAAGCAAAGAACTTTTTCTGATGTAAACATACGAGAGTATTGCTTTAGATCGATCTATATTGTGTAACGAGGAAACTATTGAATTGATTTTAATGAAATTTTGACACAGTATTACTACCGTGGCGAAGATGGGAGACGCGTATGGTTTTTATAAATGGAGCCAGTGGCGGCGCAGAAATAATAAAAAAACTAAAAATATAAAAACAGCTCAAACTTCGTTTTTAAGCGTTTTAGAGGTTCTTGATAATTTTCTGCGTTTTTTTGGGTGGGGGTGAAATTGGGGTGTTTGGAGGGTTGGGGGTTGAAAAAATTTCTTGTACTCATAATAGGCTGTCCACTAACCTGTGAAGGAAGATCTAGCGACACAAATCACCTTTTTCGGTCCATCCGAACATTGCCTAGCCTATTACGGAAACTAAGGGACTTAAAATTTTCTGTATACATACGAGAATTTATTGCCGTTCAAATCGTTTTGTATTTTGTGACTTGGACACTATTAAATTGATTCTAATGAAATTTTGACACAGTATATTGATACCGTGGTGAGAATGGAAAACGCGTATGGTTGTTAAAAATCGCGTCAGTGGCAGCGTAGCAATAATGAAAGGTCGAAAAGTATGAAAACAACTCAAATTCGGTTTTTAGATGTCTTAGGGGTTCCTGATCATTTTCTACCAGTTTTTTTGGGTGGGGGTGAAAGTGAGGTGGTTGGGGGGTGGGGGGTTGTAAAACTGAGAAGTTTGTAGTATCGATAATAGGCTGTCCATTGACCTGTGAAGGAAAAACCTAGCGGCATAAGACAATTTTAAGGGGGGGGGGGGGGGGGGCTGGCGATTATTTGGATGCAAGGGATCTCAGACTAAATCTTCCTGCTATGGGAAAATAATAAAGTGGTATCAGCGTAATGTGTGGGAAGTACTGAGTCAATCAACTTGACTTCATTTTTTTTATAAGATATGTAGAAACTTCATCATAGCCAAAACCGGATTTATTTTTTAATGGGTTGACTAATATCAAGGATATCTGTCTTTTCAATTCTTTAAACAGAAGTAATATGCTCTCGGAAGAAAAGTTCCAACATAGGAAACACCCTGTATATAATAACAGTGCTCTATTTTGCATTTCCTTGTAGCCATACGTCAAATAAATAAATAATAACAGAGTCCATCTACGAGATGCTATTTTTTCAAGTGCGCGATACGCAGAAGCAACGCATAGCTTCAACTCCTTATTATTTTTTTCTTATAAGATGAGAGATCCTACATTGGTATAATTACGGTGTGTGTTAGCGTATAGCGTTGAATAATTTATACCCATCAGAGTATATACCTATCCGTACCATAAAATTGTAGCATTAAATCCAATAATTAAATTCTAGACATACGCTTCTCGCATCGCATTTCCATTCTACCAGAAAATCTCTAGCGTTGCGATAAAAGTTGAATTTCTTCTACTTAACGGCTTTTACATTAGCGAGACATTTAATTAGATTAATTTGTCCATTAATTTGCTTATTACGCTATTACTCATTCCACTAGATATCTTCCTTAATTTAAATATGCACAGTTTAGGCGTGCTGTGCACCAAACCGAGCGTAGGTCAGCCAGAAAAATATTCTTTAAGGAGGAGGAATAATCTTACAATAATTGAAGGGTCCAATGTAAAAAGTGCCTGAGTCACATTTTTTTGTTCTTGAGAAAAACGCAGATTACAAATTCTGTCGCAGTTTTGAGTCTTATTAGTCTCGTCTGGCGAAAATAAAAAATTTTAGATCTCTCAGGGCGGCGGGTGTACCCAAAAAAATCGAAAATCTTTATTTAATGTCTATTAAGATGAAACCTCGCATTTTGGATAATTCCAAGGTGCTGATTATAAATCTAGTCGCAGTTTCGAGTCTCAGTCTCGTTTGACGAAAATAAAAAATTTCAGGTCTCTCGGGGAGTCGGGTGTACCTAAAAAAATCGAAAATCTTTATTTGGCTTTCTATTAAGATGAAACCTCGCATTTAGGATAATTTCGAGGTGCTGATTACAAATCCAGTTGCAGTTTCGAGTCTCAGTCTCGTTTGACGAAAATAAAAAAATTCAGATCTTTCAGATCGGTCGGTGTACCTAAAAAAGTCGAAAATCTTTATTTGGCTTTCTACTAAGATGAAACATCGCATTTCGGATAATTTGAAGGTGCCGATTACAAATCCAGTTGCAGTTTTGAGTCTCCGTCTCGTTTGTCGAAAATAAAAAAATTCAGATCTTTCAGATCGGCGGGTGCACCTAAAAAAGTCAAAAATCTTTATTTGGCTTTCTATTAAGATGAAACATGGCATTTCGGATAATTTGAAGGTGCCGATTACAAATCCAGTTGCAGTTTTGAGTCTCCGTCTCGGGGCTGCGGGTCTACATAAAAAAATGGAGTCAAGTTGATTGACTCAGTACTTTCCACACATCCCGATGATACCAGTTTTATTATTTTCCCACAGCATGAAACTATAATCTAGATGCCCCTGCAACCAAATCATCGCTCGCCCGCCCGCAAAAAAGTGTTTTATTCCACTAGGTGCTTCTTTCACAGGTCAATGGGCAATCTATCATGAATACAATAATTTTTTTTGTTTTACAAACCCCCACCCCCCAACCACCCCTATTTCACCCCCAACCAAAAAAAAATTTAAAATGATCAGGAACCCCTAAAACGTCTAAAACGATGTTTGAGGTGTTTTTTATATTTTTGGTTCTTTTATTATTACCGCGCCGTTACTGAAACGATTTCTAAAAACCATACTTGCTTTCCATACTTGTCGCGGTAATAAATCTGTCAAAATGGCATTAAAGTCAGTTCAAAAGTATCCACGTACACAATACAGAACGATCCAAAGTAATACCCGTATGTATTTTGTATGCATCAGAAACCAAGTCCCTTGGTTTCTGTAATCGGCAAGGCAATGTTCGGATGGACCTAAAACGTGAATTATGTCAATTATGCCGCTAGGTCTTCCGTTCACAGGTCAACGGGCAGCCTATTATGAATATAAAAAAATTTCAGTTTTACAACCCCCCACCCCTTAATCATCCCAATTTCACTCCCACCCCAAAAAAAAGTAGAAAATGATCAGGAATCCCTAAAACGCCTAAAAACGAAGTTTGAGCTCATATTTTTAGTTTTTTTAATATTGCTGCGCCGCCACTGAATTGATTTCTAAAAACCATACTTGCTTTCCATACTTGTCGCGATAATAAATCTGCGTCAAAATGTTAAAAATTAAAGTCAATTCAAAAGTTTCCACGTACACAATACAGAACGATCCAAAGTAATACCCGTATGTATTTTGTATGCATCAGAAAGCAAGTCCCTTGGTTCCTGTAATACATAAGGCAATATTTGGATGGACCTAGAAAAGTGTATTATACCGCTAGGACTTTCTCTCTCATGTCAGTGGACAGCCTATTATGATTACAACAAATTTTTCAACTTTACAACCCCCCACCCCCCAACCACCACAATTTCACCACCACCCAAAAAAAAGTAGACAATGATCAGGAACGCCTAAAACGCGTAAAAACAAAGTTTGAGGCGTATTTGAAATTTTTCGTTTTTTGCTAATTACGCCGCCACTTATGCACCGATTTTCAAAATTGTAGCAACATTATCTACTACGACCCTACAACATATCGCTGCCCAAATTTCATCAAAATCTATGTAGCGGTTACTGAGATTACGAGGATAGAAAAAAGCGACAGACAGACAGACCGACAGACTGACCGACGGAAATGAGTGACGTGGATCATAAAACGCCCAAAAAGTATATTATCTCAAAATCGAAAATTTTCGCGATCACAATACTCCCCTCACCTATCGGTGTGGGAAGTAAAAATCGAAAATCTTTATTTGGCTTTCTATTAAGATGAAACCTCACATTTTAGATAACTTCGATGAGCTGATTACAAATCCAGTCGCAGTTTTGAGTCTCAGTCTCGTTTGATGACGAAAATACAAAAATTCATATCTCGCGGGTCGTCGCGTCGGTTGTACCTAAAAAAATCGAAAATCATCATTTGGCTTTCTATTAAGACAAAACCTAGTATTTCGGACAATTCCAAGGTGACGATTACAAATCCAGTCGCAGTTTCGAGTCTTAGACTATCGCAGATTATCTGGCAAGAAAGGAATTATCTTGTATGTTGGAGGTGAATCTGCCTTGGCGGTACCCAAAAGCAGAATTAGACACTAGGTCAGGGTTTATTTGAATCTAGATTGTCTAATTTCTCATATAGTAAGTAAGTATAAACGTTATTGAAGGGTTCTTCTTTAAACATATATGGTTTCAATTTCAAAAAATGGAGTCAAGTTGATTGACTGAGTACTTCCCACACATAACAGTTCCAACCAAATCATCGCCCGCCTGTCGTCAAAAAACATCCAACACAAAAACTAGTAAATAGTTTCCTAAATCTCTCCGTAGGAACTAAAACGACACAATTCAGCTTCAACTGGACGAAACGAAACAATCAGGAACCCCCAAATTGCTTAAAAACGAAGTTTGAGCTGTTTTTATATTTTTAGATTTTTATTATTGCTGCGCCGCCACTGACACGATTTTTGAAACCATACGCATTTTTCATCCTTGCCGCGGTAATAATACTGTGTCTAAATTTCATTAAAATTAATTCCATAATTTCCATGTTGCTAAATTCAGAACGACCTGAATCAATACCTACCCCTACCAATACCAAATCCCTTGATTTCTGTAATAGCCAAGGTAATGTTCGGATGGACCTAACAAACGTCTATTATGCCGCTAGGTCTTTCTTTCACAGGTCAATGGACACTATTATAAATGGAATACATTTTTGAGTTTTACAACCCCCCACCCCCTAACCACCCCAATTTCACCCCCACCCAAAAAAAAGTAAAAAATGATCAGAAACCCCTAAAACGCCGAAAAACAAAGTTTGAGGAGTATTTGAAATTTTTCGTTTTTTGCTAATTACTCCGCCCCCCGTATAACGATTTTCAAAATTATAGGAACATTACCTACTACGACCCCACAGCATAACGCTGCCCAAATTTCATCACAATCCATGTAGCGGTTACTGAGATTACGAGGGTAGAAAAACGCGACAGACAGACAGACAGACAGACAGGCAGACCGACAGACAGACAGACAGACCGACGGAAATGAGTGACGTGGATTTTCGTTATGTACACATCATAAAAAGCCCAAAAAACGTATTATCTTAAAATCGAAAATTTTCGCGATCACAATACTCCCCTCACCTATCGGTGTGGGAAGTAAAATGGGTCAGTGAATCAGAGACAACAGGTTAAGTTTCTGAAATCACTTTCTTATCATGATGTTGCTTCATTGAGAGCATCGTAGTTTTATGTCTATTTTCTGGTTATTAAAAAACAAAAAACTATAATAATTTCCTGTTTAATTAAAAAGGTGTTATGATGTCTGTCATTCCTTTATTCCATATATTCCAGTAGTTATGAAAGTCCAACTACCCGAATGCATTTAGCCAGATTAAAGCGATAATTTTAAATATAGAGGCCAGTGTAAACAAAACTGTCACAAATCTGTTAATATCGAATAGCGTTCAAACGAAGTTCGACAAACAAGAAGCATTAGAATTTCTAGGTAAGGAGAAATCGATGTTTCTGTTCAAGCTAAGGAAACACACGTGTGTATTTGATAAGATTTTGATGAACGGACAGTAAAAAATATGTTTATTGTTTTCCCAACCAGCTCGAATTGACCTGTTTAGGTGACATTGGAAGTTCCTTTCAGGGGCGTTGCACACTAAATAAAGACGGAATATCTATGTACGAAGATACAACTCGCAAGTGAAATCCGAGAGATCTGGAATTTTTTATTTTCGGCAAACGAGATTGAGACTCACTACTGTGAGTGGACTTGTAATCAGCATCTTGAAATTATCCGAAATGCGAGGTTTAATCTCAATAGAAAGCCAAATAATGATTTCCCATTTTTTTTAGGTACACCCACCACCCCGAGAGATCTGAAATTTTGTATTTCCGCCAAACGAGACTGAGGCTCGAAACTGCGACTGAATTTATAATCTGCACATCGAAATTATCTGAAATGCGGAGTTTCATCTCAATAGAAAGCCAAATAAATATTTTCGATTTTTTTAGGAACACTCGCCGCCCCGAGAGATCTGAAATTTTTTATTTTCGTTAAACGAGACTGAGACTCGACACTGCGACTGGATTTGTAATCAGTACCCTTAAATTATCCGAAATGCGAGGTTTTATATTAATAGAAAGAAGAAGAATAGAGATTTTCGATTTTTTTAGATACACCCGGCGCCCCGAGTGATCTGATGTTTTTTATTTGTTTTTGTCAAACGAGTCTGAGACTCAAAACTGCAACTGGATTTGTAATCAGCACCTGGAAATTATCCGAAATGCGAGGATTCATTTCAATAGAAAGCCATATCAAAATTTTAGATTTTTTTAGGTATCTACACCCGCCGCCCGGAGAGATCTGAATTTTTTTATTTTCGTCAAACGAGACTGAGACTCGAAATTGCGACTCAATTTATAATCAGCACATTGAAATAATCTGAAATGCAACGTTTTGGCTTAATAGAAAGTCAAATATAGATTTTCGATTTTTTTAGGTACACCAGCCGCCCGGAAAGATCTGAAACTTTTTATTTTCATCAAACGAGACTGAGACTCGAAACTGTTTACTTCATAAAATATCTGTTATATCAATTACGATACAATTAAAAATATCATACAATAAATATTTGCTTATAAAGCAAAAACAGTTATTGTACAATCTTCAAATTCTCATTTACAAAATGTTATTTGATACTCATCACATTTTCAGTGGAATTTTATAATTCCATATGCGAAGATTTCTATATCCTATATTTACACATATATGATTCACTCTTATCTTGAATACACTGTGTTTATATGCATTTTAAATGTTATCCAGTCTATACAAGTCTTGAAAGAGGAAATGCCAAATGTGTGATATAAATAAAACAGTTTACAAGCGCTTTCAGGAAATATGCATCTTGTATGTAATAGGTGTATTGGATTTGACACTATGAAGTCCTTGTTCTCGTCCATGGAGAGGTGACAACACGTGTGTGTAGCAATTTATACGCAATATTCTAGGTCGATAGGTACGTGATTTTGCGATAGACTGGCAGCAGAGTTAAACAAAGCGCTCAGTGAAAGGGCTTGAAGTACTACGCCCTTTGGCAAGTGGGCTCCTTCTTAGGCACGCGTTTTATGGTATCAACATAACGAAAATCCATCACTCAGTCACTCAGTTGGTCTGTCTGTCGGTCTGTCTGTCTGTCTGTTGGCGTTTTTCTACCCTCGTAATCTCAGCCCTATTCTTTCTCCGCATTCTTTTGCGTCGCTTTCTTTCCCTTGTCAAACATGGGGTTCTAGGAAATTTTATTTCTAGTGGCCTTAGGTAATGATTCCCTGTTGAACGAAAAAAGGCTATTGCATAATAGGTAAACGCAAATATATACTGAAAGCTGTTCACGTCACCCAACCTTTCAAGTGATCCACACATATCGGCTTTAATTTTGCCAGAATAAATAGGAACAAAAAGGCTATTTTTAGCACCGAACTGTCGATGCATTAAAAGTAGACCAAAATTGTTTGTATTCATGAAAAATTCCAATTCACAGCTTATAATGGATGTCAAACGTTTCATGAACATATTTACCTTCAGCACAATAGCTTTTCGTTGAATCGATTTTACTGCTATATGCGAGGTGTTAAAAGCTGGGCGAAAAAATGAAGTCAAGTTGATTTACTCATTACTTACCACACATTACGGTGATACCAGTTTATTATTTTCCCATTGCATGAAGTTATAGTCTGAGACCCCCCCCCCCCCCCCCGCCCGCAAAATAATGTGTATTATGCCGCTAGGTCTATTTCCACAGGTAAATGGAGAGCCTGTTATGAATACAACAGATTTTTCTGTTTTACAAGCTACACCCCCCACCTCCCCCCCCCCCCCCCCTACCATCCCAATTTCACCCTCACAAAAAAAGTAAAATATGATCGAGAACCCCTAAAATACCTAAAAACAAAGTTTGAGCTATTTTCATATTTTTAGTTTTTTATTATTGCTGCGCCGCCACTGACACGATTTCTAAAAACCATACGCGTTTTCCATCCTCGCCATGATAAACATTCTGTGTCAAACTTTCATTAAAATCTACTGTGTAAGGCTTTCGCGGCCATTCTTCCAATGAATTTGTGGTTCTTGGGTTTTTAGGCCGGCCAAAAGTGTTTTGGAAGTCGCCGAAGTGAAATAGCTTTTGAAGATGCCATCCACTCGTGGTGGCGAAACGTAAAGCTTTAACGCTAAACGACGCCGGCCTAAAAACTCAAAAACCACAAACTAATTTCATTAAAATCTATTCAATAATTTACACGATACACCCTAAAGGAAACCCTAAGACGCCTAAAAACGAAGTTTGAGGAATATCTAAAATTTTCTGTTTTTTGCTAATTACTCCGCCACCCATGCACCGATTTCCAAAATTATAGGAACATTACCTACTACACAGCATATACCTACCCAAAAGTGTATTATCTCAAAATCGAAAATTTTCGTGAGTATTTTAAGTTCAATGTTGTTTTAAGCTCATTTGAAAAGTTATTTCTAAATTTTTAGTCCAATCAGAGCAGGCGGCAGAAAATATCTGCCGGTGTGCCATCTGGTACCCGAAGGTAATGGCTAACCAAAGAAAATCGCTGCTAAACAGCAGCTTCTTTTCTTGGTGGATCGCCACGTCCTGTTCGCTTGGCCACCAGCAGAGCGCGGGTTCTATATATGCTGCTGCATAATATGAGAGTCGATATACGAGGGTTGCTCTATATCTCCGTCAATCGACCAGTACGTAAACAGCTGTTTCACGCTTATTAGCGATCATCAGTGCGCTATAGGTCGATTGACGGAGACAGAGAGCATCAGAATTTTCATGTCTACCAGACATGCGAAGCATGTGAGAGCAGGCTTTAGTCCGATGTTCTTTGAACGCCTGTTTTTTAGTTTCCTTAAACTATATTTATTATGAATGGACGGCAGTGTCTATACAGGGTGGCCAATCGGGTGACGATAATAATTTTTTTTTTTGGATAGCCCGTACCGAGACCTATCCAAAACACCCCCATGTATGTGTACCGATTATTGATAGTTTTCGACTTATGATTTTTTTTTTTGAAAACTTAGAGATTTTCCAGTTTTTCTAAGAAATCGTCAAAAACAAAAACAAGAATGCTATTTGGCTTTTATTTTTTTCTGCAATTATACTCAGTATTAAGCCTATTTTAATATCCAATAAAGAGAACGTGTACATCCGAACAATAATTAAGTACATTTTGGGCTCAAAGTTTGAAATCTCTGTTTTTAATCAGGAGACCGAAACCTTCAAAATAAAATTAAAAAGGCATTGCACTTTCGAAATAATAATGAAAAAGCAGCACTTATGGGGACATTTTGCGCCGTACGTGAGTGCTAAAGGTAAAAAAGTGATAATTCACGAATTTCCAAAATGATTTAAAAGACCATTATTTTGCTTTATTATGACAAATTAAAGAAAAAAAAAACTCGTAACAACTAATAAACCCGATAATCATTGATGTTTTGATGACTTTTAATAAAAAAAACTAATACCCAAATTGTGATTTTTGAAGAGTTTTTGCTATGTGCTATTGCACTTCTGCTAAATTGAGTTGTATGGAAAGTTAACAAAGGAAGGGAATAATAAACAATAATCTGACTTCCAATTTCATCGCAGAATTACCTGGGAAGCGATGTCGTAACATACGCCATCCCTTTCTTTCAGAGTCGCTTTTTGCGAGCTCATGTCGGCGAAGCGCAGTTGTGTTAATTAATTTTCGGTAATAGGCCATGTTCGGATGGACCTAAAAAGGTGATTTATATCGCTAGGTCTTCCTTGACAGGTCAGTAGACAGCCTATCATGAATACAACAAGTTTTTCAGTTTTTCAACCCCCCACCCCCCAAACACCCAAATTCCACCCCCATCCAAAAAAACGCAGAAAATGATCAAGAACCTCTAAAACGCCTAAAAACGAAGTTTGAGGAAAATTTGGAATTTTGTTTCACTTACTCCTCCGCCCATGTACCGATTTCCAAAATTATAGCAGCATTACCTACTAAGACCCCACAGCAAATTTTATCACAGTCCATACAGCGGTTACTGAGATTACGAGGCTAGAAAAACGCGTACAGACAGACAGACCGACAGGCAGACCGACAGACAGACAGACAGACAGACAGACAGAAAGAACGACGGAAATGAGGGACGCGAATTTTCGTTATGTAGACATTATAAAAAGCCCAAAAAACCTTTTATCTCAAAATTGAAAATCTTCACGATCACAATCCTCCTCTCACCTATCGGTGTGGGAAGTAAAAGGGATGGCGTATGCTACGATAACGCTTCCCAGGTAATTCCGCCATGGAATTAAAAGTCAGATTGTTGTTTTATTATTCTTTTCCTTTGTTAACTTTCCATACAACTTAATTTAGCAAGCAATAGTACACAGCAAAAAGCACAGGTATTAATTTTTTTTTATTAAAAGTGATTAAAACATCAATGATAATCATGTTTATTAGTTGTTATGAGTTTTTTTTCTTTGATTTGTCATAATAAAGCAAAATAATAATTTTTTAACTTTAAAATTTAAAAATCATTTTGGAAATTCGTTAATTATCACCTTTTTACCTTTAACAGTCACGTACGGCGCAAAATGCACCCATAAGTGCTATTTTTTCATTATTATTTCGAAAGTGCAATGTCTTGCAGAGTTTTTAAGATTAGATTGGAGCTCCAGAACCAGGCATAAGTATTTTTAATTTTATTTTGAAGGTTTTGGTCTCCTGATTAAAAACAGAGATTTCAAACTTTGAGCCCAAAATGTACTTAATTATTGTTCGGATGTACAGGTTATCTTTATTGGATATTAAAATAGGCTTAATACTGAGTATAATTGCTGAAAAAAATAAAAGCCAAAAGGCATTCTTGTTTTTGTTTTCGACGATTTCAAAAAAAAAATCAAAACTCGAAAACTATCAATAATCGGTACACATACATGGGGGTGTTTTGGATAGGTCTCGGTACGGGCTATCAAAAAAAATTATTATCGTCACCCAATTGGCCACCCTGCATTATTTATCGCCCGTGATTGTAACGACTTTTACCTCAAACGAGATGACCTGTAAAATAATATCAGTACTGATGGCAAAATACTAAAATTTCTGATTCTTCTATTGAATCAGTCTTGACCATCTTGTACGAATGCATAAGTAACTAGAGTACCTATTACAAATATAATGGTTGCGAAATACGCGAAAAAAGTTTAAATTCAAATTAAGTCAGCACTTTCCCACCTGCAAGGTTGTAGCATACGTATCAATTCCACTTGCATGAATAACATTGTTGCCGTAAAAATGAGATTGTGTTTAGGTCATTCATAACCGGTGCTAAGTGTTACCCGACTCTGTAGGATACTACCTATTGCAAGAATTTGTTCCTATTTGTTTATCTATTTTGTTTAATTTCCAAAACTAGAAGAAGAGTCACGAATTCTGTAACAATTCTGTTCATGATGGAATACCAATTCGGGGCTTAATTCACCTCTAAACTTTTTCTTAGGGGTGAGGGGGTTAGAGTTCACTTATACTAATAGTTGCTGCTCAGCCTCCTTTTTTTCCAGGAGCTTAAGGCCTATTGCATTATAACTCCTCTCATTTACAGTATCCACTTCAGCAATCTGGATCCCTGCATAAGTTTATGCAGTTTTCCTATTGGTCCTGGTGCTGACCTGTACTCCATTGGTTCTAGTTTGTGTTTCCCAAAGAGCTGTTGTCTCTTGTGATCTAGCTCTTCACACACTCACACTCAGCGGATGTAGGGCTGACTCAGTCCCTCTACCACATACTTCTACTCGAAGAGAGCAGTGTTTCAGCTGTTTTCTTGCACGGAGCTCCTGTGTTAATCTTTCATCCATTCTACGACCTGGTATCTGATTGTGCTTTTAGGCAGGGCAGGTTCTGCTCCAATGTATAGAGCAGAAGAGCCTAGTTTCGCTAACGCATCCGCCTTTTCAGTGCCACTTATGCCTGAGTATCCTGGCACCCACTCCAAAGTTACGTTGTTGTATTCTGCCAGCCTTCCCAGTTCTTGTAGGCATATTTGTCATTTAGATTCAGCTCTTCTCGTGAACATTTTTTGTTTTGAGGTTATGTTTTTGGAGGTTTAATGGTGTATATATATCACGAAATCCATACCAGTCATTTCCATCCGTCTGTCTGTCTTTCTGATACAGGATACAGACCAACGTCAGTCTGTATCTGTCGCATTGTTTATACTCTCATAATCTCAGCAATCGCTTAACCGATGTTTATGAAATTTGAGGTATGATATGGCGTGGAATCGTGGTAGGTAATGCTGCTATATTTTTAAAAATTTGATTCGTTCAAAAAGCGAAGATTCTCAGAAATGATCCAAACTACGTTTTTAGGTATTTTAGAGGTTGTTAAAAGTTTTACACTTTTTTGTGGTAACTAATAATGCCTCGTGCAGTATCTGTGATTAAATTGAAGCGTAGATCAGAGGAGAACTAGGTGGATATGCGGTAACAAGGTTAACAAAACTTCTCAAAATGATAGCCAGAAGCGGTGAACGCTGTACATAGATGTAGTTAATTAAATTTCGAGCCCTGAGCTTTTGTTCTGTCCTGTCTCTACTCTATTTAATGTAGCTTGTTACTTTACCATCGCTATTAATTTGCTCCATCCAGTGTCGGATACTTTAACGGCAAATTAATATAAGTTAGAAGTGAACTTTATAATAATACTTTTTGCACATTTACTATAGCAACGGGATTTTAGGCGGGCCTGAAAACTGAAAGCCACATTCGAGCGTTTTCTGATCAAATAGATCTTTATGTAGCTAGCTTCTTACAGATTAAGTAGTCATAGTTTTTTATTATTGTATAGGCTTTAGCACAGGCGTAGTTAAGTCCCTGAATCTGGAGGGGCTTAAGTCCTGGATCTGGGGGGGGGGGGGCTTAAGCCCCGCCCTAGATACAATAAACTTAACAGAACGAATTATTTTTGTATTTTTGGGAGGCTAATTCCATTCTTGGGGGGGGAGCTAAGCCACCCCAAACCCCCACCTAAATGCCCCTATGGGCTGATGCAGGTTCAACGTGTATAGTATTGCGTCGATGCAAAGAAGTAACTCCAACCTACTTTTCTTGTGTTGCATGAAACGTGCATAAAATGTCAAGTCGATTCAGGCATCGCAACAGGTTTCAGTTTGAGTAGGAACTTATGCAACTGATGCAAGTTTCATGAAACCTTGAGCGTTTTCTTTACCGCTCAGGATTTTCTTCACCATGCAGTGGACGGGATTTACCCACGCTGGGTCGCTGGACAAACTGAAACATACTGAGAGGGCAGCTTGGGAGGCTGAACTTCTAGAGTTTATCAACAACCAGATTACGAGCATGCCGCGTAGGCTAGAAGGGTGCATTCGTCAACATGGAGGGCCCATCCGTTATTGATCTGTTGTATTTTTTTATAAACTAATTATGGCAAATGAGTTCGATTAGTAGCCCTATTTTTCTCAGTGTTCGGATTTCACTTGCGAGTAGTATATATAAAAAAGCACAGTTTTCGTTTAATTTGTATACTAAATTAACTAAATATACACCCACTGCATTGGAAATTTGATAGTGTAAAATCCAGCTGACAGAATAGTCCACATTTATGCATATCCACTGTAATGTACGACTAACAAAACCTCTGCAAGATATAACCTTCAGGCTGAAAAGCTATTTATATTTTTATACTCGGTCATATACATTAAACACAAACCGTACATGAACCATTGTATGAGCTTTTCCTGGAGCTATAGAGGAAAATATCATGGCGTGACTCAATCCTTTTTATAATTGGAGATCTGTAAAAGCCACATTTACTAATAATATATCTTTATTATTTTATAGACAGATTTATAATAATAAAAAATTATTATAGCATAGTTACTATGATCAAATTTTAGAGAATGTAGGTATTCTGTGTTCGAACTTATGCGGCAAGTAAGTCGCCTATGTATCGACCCATCCAATCGCATAATTCTTCAATTGGCGATAAATCGGGTGATCGTGGAGGCCAGGAGAGTCCAAGACCTCACTTTCCTGTAGGAACCCCATGGATACCTTTGTAATATGAGGACGTGTATTATCTTGCGGAAGAAACCCTCTTCGAGGCCTCGGACATATGGAACGGCAATTATTGGTTCTGACACCTCATTCACATAACGTCGCGCAGTCATTGTGCCACGAATTACAAGTAAGTAAAGGTGACTTGCTTTGCTGTTGAATGCAATGGCACTTCAAACCATCAAATCAATAGGACAGTGTACATGGGGCCATAGGACACTAGCGCGCCGCGGTCAGATTGGTCATTGGTCCTAATCCCACCGGTCAGAAGCGCGCAAAATATTTCGATCACCAGATGGGCCATAGGACACTAGCGCGCCGCGGTCAGATTTGTCCTAATGCCACCGGTCAGAAGCCCCCAAAATATTTGGATAATAGGCAGGTATGTGGACACCAGCGCGCGGGGCAGCGAGGTAAACTTATGTCATAATTTTAACCGACTTTAATTCATTCGTCATTTTTTGCGATCTTGTTAATAGTTACTGAAAAATTTGTAGAACTCCTGTCAGAGGATTGTTACTTTTGACTCGACAGAAATGAATCACTTTTTTATATTATTAAATGTGAAATTTTGTTCTGAACATAATAAGTTAATCTGATCACTATAATAGATGCACATAAAGGAGCTGGTATTGTCAGCAGACTGAAATGTCTTTGTAATACCCCAAAACATTTTAATTAATCAGAACGTGTTCTAATTTGTCACAAATTTGATCGATTTCTAGACGATGTAAAAAAAAGTCCTAGAAATTTACCTTCACAGCTTGTTTTGTGGGAGCATCATGGTTGTGCTCATTATTTCTTTTAAGAACAATCTCTTCCGATTGATCCATCAGCAAAGATGTTATGCATCCTCTTCTAGAGCATCTGTAGGCTACACCACGTGTGGTTTCTTTATCTCTTCGGAACGTATAATCTTCAAGGACTATTAATTTCTTCCCTTTCACACTTAACATAGTCTCCATGATGAAAAAGTAGAACACAAACAATACAAACAGCAACTAAGGATTACAAACTACTGAAATATTTTCATTAAGGGTAGTTTTATATACCTAGAGAAGCCGAATAGTCATTTAAATAATCTAAGAAGTAACTGTACGCGACCGCAAGTCGTAAAAGGGCAGATGAAAGTTCGCAAGAATAAAAGGGATGTGGTCATTAGGAATAACCAAGCTTAATTTTCTTTCGGCGCGCAAGTGACCGGTGCCGATGAAGGCACCCTTTTTGTAAACAGGTAAAAATCAAACCGCGCGCGCTCGTGACCGATCACCGTACATGGCGCCCAACAGCAAACGGGAGATGACGTCGTTCACCCCGTCGTCGTCTTACGCGTCGGCGCCCGTCATGTGCCTCCAGACAAAACCTGGACTCGTCGGAGAAGGCCGTCCGATACTACTCAGCATGCCACTGTCGGGTGTTCTTGGCACCAATCTAACCATTGGCAACGATGATTTGCAATGAGTGCAAGCACTAGATGCGGACAACATGATCGTAAGCTCATTTCACTCAATCTGTGGTACACTGTGCGGATTCGAATGGGCCTCCCTATATCTGCATACCAACCGTCATCAACAGCTCGGGTGGATCGCATTGTCTCGAAGGGCCAGTAGTCGTAATTGACGATCTTGCCTATCTGTAGTTCTTCTACGTGCTCCAAAACCTCTAGCTCTCTGCATTCGCCCTTCTGCGATCCATGCGCGCCATGCTGCTACAACTGTAGCCACGCTACGCCCCATGGTTACAGCAATAATTGCTCTGAAAGAAGCACCACGTTTTCGTTGGCCTACAATCCGACCCCGTTCAAAAGGACTTTACTACGTAAACTGGGGCTGTCGTCTTCTAGGAGGCATCTTTACACAACCAATTCATCTCCTTTACACAACTGGTGGGAGGTGCCATGTAGTTAAATAGCGTCTGAATGAACAAAAATTGTTACATGTATGCTTTAGATGGTACTGCCAAGCTGTGTACAAATTTTCAATGCAAATTTGTAGTATATTATATATGTCGCAGGCTTATCATAATATCAGTCTTATTATAATACGCCTAGTCTTTTTCAATATGACTAGGCGTAATGTAAAACTAAAAAAGTAAAGGAAAATCTGACAATATGACTGATTACCTAAGACGTGTTATAATACGCCTGACGCTTCTTAGTTTCATTGTTCAAAAGAATCTGTACGGGGTTGTTTTTAGAATTTGACTGTATAAATATAATACGACTTGCAGTGTGCCAGGCAAATGATGAAAATCGCTCATAGGACAAAAAAATTAATAATTATAGATTTGGGTTATTTATTAGAACATGATCCACTCTTACGCCGCCCAATTTGCCAGCACAGCTAAAACTCCCTATTAAAACTTTTAAAATTTTAAGATTATGGTATGGTATGGCTATTACAACTTCTCACCTTTGTAAAACTTTTCAAGTTCTTCATAATACTTGTCCTTGTGAACAAATACACCTAGCGAGTCATCACTCATTTTCAATGCAATCATTTGCACTAATATTGCACAGAGAAACTGAACAGTAAGTCACAACCACAATAACATACAATTAGCCTGACAAGTTGTCAGTCGTATTATAATACGACAAGTATAACCAATCAGAATCCAGAGTAATCGCGCGCTATTGAAATTTGACAATAAGCCTAATAAGCAACAGGCGTATTCTAATACGCCTTAAATTGTCAGTCAAATTGTGAGTTCCTCGATTATTTTGGCGATATAGCAATACGCCTAGTCGTACTGAAAAAACCTAGGCGTATAATAATATGACTAATTTTACAATAAGACTACGACATATACACGATACTCCACACACATATGGTGATGAAGGTAAATGTTTACCGTACTGCGTTTGTAATAAGAGTGAATTTTAATTTGACTCATTTCGAAAACATGATTTTAAACAATTGAGTAGTTGATAAAGCTGTGAAAATACTTGGGACTGATCAAGAATTTTACCTGATAAAAATAGTCATCACAAGGTGTGGTGAGTACCTTGATCACATTGAAAAAATGAGAATAACTTATTGTGAGGGAAAACAATGGTTTCCAAGAAATTACATAAACGTTACAGTATTATGTATATATGAATATACAACTAATTTGCATATGAAGTAGTATAAACAGAAAGAAAACACGCGATTGAGGACAAATTTTGGCGTGCAGGGAATTTCGCACGCACGCTTTACACTTTTATTCACTTCAACGCTGAACGAATATCGAATTTTATACACTGATTGACGAAGAAACAAGGTCTCAAAACAATAATAAAGAGCTCGAGGATATATTGATGGACCAGTTCCATGGATATAGAAACAAATATCGCCAAATCATGACAGATCTGTTTCATACAACATAGACACATAAAAAGACACCCAGCACAAGAATTCTGTTGGGATATACCGGGTGTCCCAGAAGTTCCTTGACACGTGATATTTTCGTAACGAAAAACGGTTCGAGCAAGAACTGAGTGGTATATTTGAGGGTACTATAGGGTCTATCATACCATGCATTCAGAACATTTTTTTTCTACGTCAACCCCTAAAACTCACCCCCAACTTTTTTTTTCAAATAGCACCCCATAGGTTTTCCTACATAAATGATATCCCCATTTTATTTAAAATCTTGTGGTACCTTTAATTTTATATGCAAACTTATTTTTTCCGTAAAATCATAAGCATAAGACAAATGAAATGATAATTTGTTTAACCCCTGATATTTTTGTAACAAAAACGGATAAAAAAGAAAAGTAAATAGGTTTTTCAAGGGTAGTGAATGACCTATCATTCCTTGCTTATGAACCATTTTTTTCTTACTTAAACCCCTGGAATCCACCCCTAGCTAGTTCTTTCAAATTTCAATCCACAATTTTGCCTGGAAAAATAAATTCTTTACTTAAATTCAATTATCGCAGTGCCTTACTTTTTGTGCCCCTACTGCAGTTTATCATTAATTTTGGGGCACACCCTGCACATGGGGTTGGCACGGCCCGATGTAACCATAAAACTTTTTCACGTTTTTGCACTTAGTTTTGTTGTCACATTTTTTTTTATTAGTTGTTTCATGATAATAAAAAAATATTTTCCATACATGTGTTTTAATTAATTTATGCTGACGATTTCATGGATTAAACGAAAAAAATTAACGATAAATTGCAGTAGGGGCATAAAAAGTAAGGCACTACGATAATTAAATTCAAGTAAAGAATCCATTTTTTCAGGCAAAATTGTGGATTGAAATTTGAAAGAACAAGCTAGGGGTGGATTCCAGGAGTTTAAGTAAGAAAAAATGGTTCATAAGCAAAAAATGATAGGTCATTCACTACCCTTGAAAAACCCACTAACTTTTCTTTTTTATCCGTTTTTGTTACAAAAATATCAGGGGTCAAACAAATTATCATTTTATTTGTCTTATGCTTATGATTTTACGAAAAAAATAAGTTTGCATATAGAATTAAAGGTACCACAAGATTTTAAACAAAATGGGGATATCATTTATGTAGGAAAACCTTTGGGGTGCTAATTGAAAAAAAAAAGTTGGGGGTGAGTTTTAGGGGTTGACGTACAAAAAAAAATTTTTTGAATGCATGGTATGATAGACCCTATAGTACCTTCAAATGTACCACTCAGTTCTTGCTTGAACCGTTTTTCGTTACGAAAATATCACGTGTCAAGGAAATTCTGGGACACCCGGTATATACTACTGGCAAGTGAAATCCGAACACCTAGAAAAAAAGGGATATTTCCATTGAAAATTTGTACACAGCTTGACAGTACCATCTCTAGTACACAATACATGTAACACTTTCTGTTCGTTCAGACGCTATATACCTGCATGGCACCTCTAAAAAACTCTAGACGTGTAAAAACAATGCATTGCTTTTTTCAACTCAAAAAAACGATGATATCGGTTGCAAATGTGACGAGAGGTCGAGAGACCAGTTGCTTGTGTAAAAGAAATGAATTGGGTGTGATAACGACGTCAAGTCAAAGTTTACGGAATACATATAAGTTGGATCACTCCGCAAAAATATCAAAACGGCCTGCCCCTTGCTCCGTCTCCCCGGTACACCGGTAGCAGTGTACCGACGTCAGCCGGGAGATACGGGGCGGCGCAAACTAGAGGTTGAACGTGTTTAACGCGAAGTCTATACAGTGTCTCAAAAATATCGGATTTTGTTATCTCGGATTTGTTTGCAGGAAACGGATAATCTTTTTAGAAGTTTGAGAGTGATCAATTATCCCTCACCGATTAAGACAAGAAATATGTCGGAATTGGGCAGTAGTAGAGAATTATAATTTTGGGCATGTAGATTAGAGCAGATGTTGTGTCTTTTTTTGTCATTGTACTACCCAATGAGGTATTTATTTTAGGTCACGTGACATTCGATTCAAAATTATTAATGGGACACCATGTATATTTGTGCCTGTGTACTGTGTTCCTCCCGATAAAACAATTCCAACAAACTAGCACACTTGGGGTCTAAAGTGATTAGTTCAAGAGCTACAGGTACTAAAAGGATTGTATCACGCTAAAAGCGTATAGTGAAACAAAATATTCATTCGGTGGTCTTACCATACCACCCAGGGTAAATTATATTTTAGAGCTCGAAAATATTTTTATTGATAACTTTAGCAATTTAGTTTCTACAGTAGCAATTGGAATGACAGTGAAAAGCAAAATGTCAAAAATAATTTATTCACATCCATGTAAAGCATTTCCACATGATTATCTTTTAAAATTGTACATACGAGGTCGTATATACTATACCATAAAATTTATAAACTGTTATCTCAAAAATAAGCCAAATAAACAAAACATTAAGGTAAAAATACTACAGCACCTTTGAACAATCAGTTTTTACTTATCTACGAAATAGCTACAATATGTGAAATCATTTGAGATTCATTAGTAATAGTTTTACTAGGCTTCATTTTTGATATCCATTTATGTAACTTAGTGCATTAGCAAAATAAACGTTATATTTGTATTTGTATGTCTAAATCGGCCGTCAATACATAGTTTTTCAATGACCCTCGTATATACGTACAATCCAAGCGTTAGCAAGTCCCCGCTAAAAGACCATCGTACTTCAGCAAAAACCAACGCAAAAACTAACTGGCACGTGCGACCGCGCCATCGCTTTCATGTGGTTCTTCAAAGTGCCGACGGAGAGTGATCCAACTTATATGTATTCCGTAAACTTTGGTCAAGTGACAGACGGTTACATGATGTCATTAAAAATGACGTTGATGCGACGTCATTGATTCGGTATATGACGAACGTGGCCAAAATTCACCACAATTCGACGTCATAATGACAGGCTGAGATAGCTCTGGATGGCAAGACACAAAGAGGCTCGAGCCCCAGGATATTGGTTTCAGCAGCCTTTTTTATAAGCCAGTCCGATAATATATTGCCCTTGGACTGTGAGTGCCCTTTAACCCAGCTAACTTTCCAATTTATTCTCATACAACTTGATTTAACGAAAAAGAACCCTTAGAGGCTTAATAACGAAGAAATATCCCTTAAAAACGCAAGACGCTTTTTCAGTTTCATGGGTTCATGAATATTAAGTAATAAATAACAACTTTTTAAATCTATTTTCTTTTTCAAAGTTCCCACATAATTTATATAATTAATTGAACCACCCGTCTGCGTTTAGATTATTCCTGCACACTGGCCTGTTTCCCAGAACTTGTAGTTTGATAATGTAATGTTTTACAACGGACAGCCTAAACTGTGTTAAGGTGAGTATCCACTTGCAACAAAACATTCCGAACGAACGAAACGCGTCGCGCCGCCGCACGCGCTGTGTCAAATTCGTCATTCGTCTAGTCAGTAGTGTCAGTATAGTGTATACGAAGTCACTTGGAACAGCAAAAAATGCTTGGGCGGCTTCTCCTTTGTGAAACGCCCCCGGGACCCTGTATACCTGCCGCGCACCGACGATAAACCGAGTGTCGGTGCTGCCGCGTTTCACAAAGGAGATGCCGCCCAAGCACTTTTTGCTGTTCCAAGTGACTTCGTATACACCTAACGTTGCGCCGAACCATGGCCGACTCTACACTAGGCCGGAGCCTTAGATGTGGCAACGTTGCTTAGCTGTCAAATAGCGGGCCTATAGGTTCAGAACGATTATTACATTTTATATGTATCAGAGTTCATATCGGTTAATAAATTAAGAAAAATACTTTTTAGAACTACTACTACTAATACCACTTACATCTGATGTCTGGTTCATCACAGTCAGACACTACAAAATAAAAATAAACGCAACCTGTTTCCTGCTGCCACTTCCACTTCCACTTAAATGAACACTCAATTTACTTTGTAAATTGTCACTTGAGCTAGAAAAATTCACTATTAGGTCACTGTGAAGCCATTCTTGCTGGTCTTGATTCCCTTTCACTATCAAATCTTTTCGTAGGTATGCCCCAGATGCATGCCCAGATGAGTTCTATTAACTGTATTTTTCTGTGATATTTGGGAGGTCCAGAAAACATAGGTACCACATTGTGCTTTAAAATAGGTCTTATCCTTTGAAATGTTTGTAAATTATTGTCTTTATCCTTATAAATATAACCAGCCCTTCCGAGGAATACCTTTCACCCACTTCTGTTTATGTCCCTTATTGGACGCACAATTGCTAGTGCAACCTGGTACTACACACTTTGCAGGCATCTTTTTATCTTTATAGTTTCATTTGTGCAGGTAAATAAGTAGAAACACATTAAAAATCACCTTGCAACGTTCTTTTTACTCTGGAATAAGGTTATGTTGGGCCATGGTTTGGTATGTCCTGTATTGGGCTGCAACCTGGTACTACACACTTTGCAGGCATCTTTTTATCTTTATAGTTTCATTTGTGCAGGTAAATAAGTAGAAACCCATTAAAAATCACCTTGCAACGTTCTTTTTAATCTGGAAGAAGGTTATGTTGGGCCATGGTTTGGTAGTCCTCTACTGGGCTGCAACCTGATACTACACGCTTTGCAGGCATCTTGTTATCTTTATAGTTTCGTTTGTGCAGGTAAATAATTAGAAGCACATTAATACTCACCTTCCAACCATATTTTCTGCACCTGGAAGAATACACATGACATAACAACAAATGCAAACTCGGCCCGCAGATTCAGTGTTGCCATATTTCATGCTCCGGCCTAGTGAGTACAGTCGGCCATGGGCTGCTCTAAAAAGTTGGTTAGAAGCGCATCCGAACAACTCCCTCAGATTCCGTAGCCATGAATTTTTTCTTCTGCCTATACTACGTTTCCTCTCATAATATGGTCTAGATGTTTTTACTTTCGTTTTTTAATTACATCTACAATCTCCTTTTCTCTGCTAATGCGTCTCTGGGCATCAGCATTTCTTACTTTATCTATCCACGTTCCACGATATTCTGAGGATCCTTCTGAACACCCTCATTTAAAATGCCTCAATCCTTCTCAGAGTTGCGACATTCACAGCCCAAGCTTCCGCTCCGTAGAGTAGAGGAGAGTATAAAAACGTAACACTTTGCTAGACGATGGTTTAGTGTCACACTTAAATCTTTCCTGCGAAAGATTTTATTCATCCTAGTGAAAAGGTGCTGACCCTAATCTGGACGACCCCCCCCCCCCCCAAAACCAAATCCTGGATACGTGCCTGAATGCATCAATTTGTACTTTTCCAATTCATCAAAGAAGTTCTCATATTTTCGTATGTCTGTAATTACACACTACTAAATTGCAAAAAATATTGCAACAAAACCATTAGATTTCGCCCTGCAAAATGTTTATAATACAAAAAAGTCTCATATCGCTGAGACAGTAACAAATTATATATTTTTCATGTGTCGTGGGGAATTAAAGGAAACCGAATAAGGTCAACGCACTTGAATGATAAATCCTATCAAATGTTACTAAAACCGTGTTCGCTGGAAGCTAGACGATAATGCTGTTTATTTTTTTTCGAAAGCCGGCTGCTTCCAAGTACCTCGGTACATGATTTATTAATTATCTACCTTATCATCATACAATTAAAGAATCTAGTTCCTTCTTACTTTGCGAAGCTGTGTCTCTAGTAGTGATGCAAATTAGAAACAAGACAGATGCTTTTATTAAAAAAAATGAAGTCAAGTTGATTGACTCAGTACTTCCCACACATTACGGTGATACCAGTTTATTATTTTCCCATAGCATTAAGCTTTAGTCTGACACTTGCCACCAAATCATCTCCCGCCCGACCAAAAAAAGTGTTATGCTGCTAGATCTTCCTTTCACAGGCCAAAGGATAGCCTATTATGAATACAAAAAAAAAATAGTTCTATGACCCCCCCACCCCTCAACTACCCCAATTTCACCCCTACCCAACACAAGTAGAAAATGATCACGACACCCCTAAAACGCCTAAAAACGAAGTTTGAGCTGTTTCTATATTTTTAGTTTTCTTTATTATTGCTGCGCCGCCACTGAGACGATTTCTAAAATCCATAAGCGTTTTCCATCCTTGCCACGGTAATAATATCACAGTAGTATTTCATTTCATTAAAATTAATCCAATAGTTTCAACGTTACACAATACAGAACGAGCTAAAAAATGGAGTCAAGTTGATTGACTTAGTACTTCCCACACATAACGGTGATACCAGTTTATTATTTTCCCATTGCATGAAGCTATAGTATTAAATCCCCTTGCAACTAATGCCGGCTACAGACGTTCACTTTTAACTCCCAGTTTTCACTGAACACTATAAACTGTCAGTGAAAACTGACCGTGTGTTCCACAAAAACTGACAGTTTTCTTAGTGTCAGTTAAAACTGATGTTATATTGTGGAAACGATAATTTTAACTGAAGTGACGGAACTGTTCAGTTAAAACTGTACATGTGTATGTATTATATGTATATGTGTATATTTGGAAATATTTTAAATTCTGTTAATAAGTTAACATGTGAATCAGTAGCCCTTTATCCTTTAACCATTCCATGCACCGTCCTTCACGTTTATTTGTCCTCTTCTCATTATTCGAAATTAACAAAATACCACATATAGCTAGGGCATCTGATTCGTCTGACGACATGGAAACTGATTCTCCGTCAGTTAAAACTGAACGTGTGTAGACAGAACGAAGGTCAGTTTTTACTGACACTTTATAGTGTTCAGTGAAAACTGCCAGTTAAAAGTGATCGTCTGTAGCCAGCAAAATCATCGCCCACCCGCCCGCAAAAAAGCATCTACCTCAAAAACTCTCGTAAATAGTTTCTTGCGTCTCCCTCCTTAGAAGCTAGGACGCCACAGTTTTTTTCTGCATGCTTCAACTGGACGACGCTAGACGATCAGTAGCATCCAAACCGACTAAAAACGAAGTTTGAGCTCTTTTATATTTTTAGTTTTTTTATTACAGCTGGGCCACCACTGACACGATTTTTCCAAAACACACGCGTTTTCCATCCTCGCCGCGGTAGTAATACTAGGTCAAAATTTCATTAAAATCAATTCAATAATTTTCGCGTTACGCAATACAGAACGATCTAAAACAATACTCGTATGTATACATAACAAAATCTAATTCCCTTGGTTTGTATAATAAGCAAGGCAATCTTCGGATAGACCTAAAAAAGTGTATTATGCCGCTAGGTTTTTCATTTACAGGTCAATGGGCAGTCTATTATGAATACAACAAATTTTTCAGTTTTACAACCCCCCACCCTCAACCACCTTAATTTCACCCCCACCCAAAAAAAAGTAGAAAATGATCAGGGACCCCTAAAATGCCTAAAAACAAGGTTTGAGCTGTTTTTATATTCTTAGTTTTTTTATTATTGCTGCGCCGCCATTGATACGATTTTTCCTAAACATACGCGTTTTCCATTCTCGCCGCGGTAGTAATACTGTGTCAAAATGTCATTAAAATCAATTCAATTATTTTCGCGTTACGCAATACAGAACGGTCTAAAACAATACTCGTATGTATACATATACATCACAAATTCCAAGTCCCTTGGTTTCTACAATAAGCAAGGCAATGTTTGTATGGACCTAAAAAAGTATATTATTCCGCTAGGTTTTTCATTCACCCATCAATGGACAGCCCATTATGAATACAACAAATTTTTCAGTTTTACAACCTCCCACCCCTCAACCACCCCAAATTCACCCCCACCCAAAAAAAAAGTAGAAAATGATCAGGGACCCCTGAAACGCCTAAAAACGAAGTTTGAGGAGTATTTGAAATTTTTCGTTTTCGGCTAATTACTCCGCCCCCCGTACAACGATTTCCAAAATTATAAGAGCATTACCTACTACGACCCTACAGCTTATCGCTACCCAAATTTCATCACAATCTATGTAGCGGTTACTGAGATTACGACGTTAGAAAAACGCCAACAGACAGACAGACCGACAGACGACAGACCGACGGAAATGAGTGACGTGGATTTTCGTTATTTAGACATCATGAAATGCCCAAAAAGTGTATTATCTCAAAATCGAAAATTTTCGCGATCACAATACTCTCCTCATCTATCGGTGTGGGAAGTAAAAGCAATATTCGTATGTATGTATATACGTCAGATAACTTTTTAAGTTCCTTGGTTTCTGTAGTAGGGAAGACAATGTTCGGATTGACCTAAAAAAGTCTATTATGACGCTAGGTCTTTCTTTCGCAGGTTAGTGGACAGCCTATTATGAATACAGCAAATTTTTCAGTTTTACAACTCCCAACCCCCCCGACCACCCCAAATTCACCCCCACCCAAAAAAGTAGAAAATGGTCAGGAACCCATAAAACGGCTAAAAATAGAGTTTGAGGAATATTTAAAATTTTTAGTTTTTTGCTAATTACTCCGCCGCCCATGCACTTATTTTCAAAATTACAGGAACATTACCTACTACAACCCCACAGCGTATCGCTGCCCAAATTTCAACACATTCCATTCAGCGGTTACTGAGATTATGTGGCTAGAAAAACGCGTACAGACGGACCGACAGACAGATCGACGGAAATGAGTGACGTGGATTTTCGTGATGTAGACATCATAAAACGCCCAAAAATTGTATTCTCTCAAAATCGAAGATTTTTGCGATCAGAATACTCCCCTCACCTATCAGTGTGGGAAGTAAAATGTCCTGACCTTAAGTAAATTATGACCATCATTACCGCTCGTTTACTATACTATTCTCTAATCAGTGTAAGGGAGGAAAAAATAAAATATTAAAAACAGTAGTAAATATATTATACAATATTAGCTCGGTATTTAAAATGACTAATAAATGCTGCTTAAGGTATAATTTATCATCCAAATATAACAATGTTGTTGCAACAAATTAGCATAGTATGTTTACGTCACTGTAATAGATTTACTATAAATTTATTGTTTAATAGTTTGATGCGCCATTACAGGAACACTGATTACGTAACTTGAAATTCGTGTAGAAATGGGTAAATATGGAAGTATGTTAAAAATGTTTTATCTAGATAACTGATGACATGGTTAGGAAACTAGGTTCGCTTCACTGTTGAAGGAAGGTTATTTGGATAATAGTTTAGAATGTGTTAATGTTAATTATTTGCACAAATAATATATGGCGTTACCTCTACACCTTATCAGAAAAGTTTTACTATGAAAACAGCGAAACTGTGAAAGATAGGGAATGTTGCATAGTTGCATTGCAATATGTTTACGATATGTAATTTTTATGGGACTGGTAACTCATGCGTGGCCTTCCTAGGGTTGCCAACTTGTTTCTGTAAGAAAAAAGTATAACAGTATGTATATACGTCAGATAACTAATAACAGAGTGTGGCATGACGGACTTCTGGTCAAGCTTGCTGCTTATGGACTACCACCTGGCCTGCGCCAGTGGCTGAACAGCTTTTTGAACGATCGATCTCTGTTTGTTGTGGTCGAGGGCTGTTCATCGGACGTATTTTCGATAAACGCCGGTGTTCCTCGGGGATCTGTCCTATCCTCTACACTGTTTCTGCTGTACATCAACGAGCTGCTGGAAATAACATCCAATCAAATCTACAGCTTCGCAGATGACAGTACATTAGTGTCGTGCATGGAACCAGGCAAGCCACTATCATCCCAGGAGACGGTACGTCGGCGACAGCGGCATGCCTCACAGATCAACGCAGATATCAAAACAATTGTCGAGTGGGGATTAGCAAATAAAGTACAGTTCAACGTACAAAAAACTCAGGCAACAACACTTACAAAGAAATCTCACGATGGCTTACCAACCGTGGAAATGGAGGGTCACCCCATAGTCGAATCACCTTCCGTCAAGCTTTTGGGAATCAACATCAACAATAACATGTCCTGGCACGACCACGTCGTCAGTATTGCTAAAACGGCATCCCAGAAGGTTGGAGTTTTGTTCCGCTGTAGGAAGTTGTATACACCAGAGCAACTGCTGCTGCTCTACAAGGCACAGATCCGACCAGCGCTGGAGTATTGCTCCCATGTGTGGGGATGCGCTCCGAAGCACTCTCTAAAGCTTCTGGACACTATCCAGAAAAGAGCGATTAGACTAATCGATACGCCTAACCTCACAAAGGACCTCCACAGTCTGGAACATCGAAGGAGGGTGGCTGACCTATCCCTGTTTTACAGATTCTATCACGGAAGATGTTCGAGTGAGCTCTCTCAGATAATAACACCACAAGTCGTCCGAACTAGGAACACTAGAGAAGCTGTACGAGCTCATCCTTACCAGGTCGAGGTCCTTACTCCCCGAACTAGTCTGCACCAGCATTCCTTCTTTTGGAGAACTTCGACGCTGTGGAATCAGCTGCCAGGGAATTTGTTTCCCGACGGCTACAACCTGCAGCGTTTCAAATCTAACCTGAACCGATACTTATCCTCTCGCAGCGCTTCTACAGCGCCATAGGCTTTCAGCCTTTGCGAGAGGCCGACCATAAAAAAAAAACCTCAATATTAAACTGGCTGTTCACCTACGTGTGTAATCAAGTCCACGTTGGCACGATGGCATCCCAAGTACTTTAAACCCTCACTTCTGATGAATAACTCCTAGTACCCTTTGTAATTCGGTATAAATTCTAAATACAAAAATTTCTTTGTAACAAGTATCAAGTGTACACGAAACTAATCAAAAAGTAAAAGTCATTGAATGTCTAGAACCGTTAAAAACTCAACGTATTTTGTAATGGTATTTAGGGTATCTAGCAAAAACTGCCTTTGACATGACAAGATTTGATCTTATTTCGTCCAAATAGATTTTTAATTCACGGTTACAGAAAGCATGAATATTATTTATGGACAAGCCATTACAAAAAGTAAATCGACAGAGATCATTTTTTGCCTAAAATTTCCAGTAAAATACATCTTATGAATGTTCGGTCGAGCTTTTTCCACTACTAGCATATGCAGAAAGAGGAAAGATAGTCTAGAACATCGGTTCAACTGTATTAGTAAACCCTAAGGCGCGTTCTCACGAGTCAAGCGACCGACTCTAGTTGATCAACTAAAGTTTAATGTGTGTGTGTTGTGAGAACCTTCCTTCTAATAGAGTTGATCAACTTTTTGGTTGATCAACAAAAGTTTGACCCAGTCAAAGGTTACGGAATACATATCAGTTGGATCACTCTGCAAAAATATCAAAACGGCCTGCCCCTTGCCCCGTCTCCCCGGTACACCTGTAGTAGTGTACCGACGTCAGCCGGGAGATACGGGGCGGCGCAAACTAGGAGTTGAACGTGTTTAACGCGAAGTCTATACAGTGTTTCAATAATATCGGATTTCGTTATCTCGGATTTGTTTGCAGGAAATGGATAATATTTTTAGAAGTTTGATAGTATCAATTAAATGTATTAACGGATGGAAAATGACAATCAGATCCATGCTTATTTTGTGGTAAACCTTGAAATGTAAAGGATACAAATACAGGCTGTTTCACGACAATTAAGACAAGCAATATATCGGAACTGGCAGTAGTAGAGAATTATAATTTTGAGGATGTAGATTAGAGCAGATGTTGTGTCTTTTTTGTCATTGTACTACCCAATGAGGTATTTGTTTTTGGTCACGTGACATCCGATTCAAAATTATTAATGGGACACCCAGTACATTTGTGCCTTTCTGTGTTCCTCCCGATAAAACAATTCCAACAACCTAGCACACTTGGGGTCTAAAGTGTTTAATTCAAGACCTACAGGTACTTAAATGATTGTATCACGCTAAAAGCATGCTTTTAAAATAAATATTCTATATTCTATTACTATACTCTATTACTTCTATTACTTCTATTCTTCTTTCTATTCTTCTATTCTACTGCTTCTATTACTATACTACTATATTCTATATTCTATATATAAATAATAAATATAAATATATAATAAAAAATAATAATAAAATAAATAAAATATTCAATTTTCATTAGGATTTGATTTTTTCTTTTAAATCCATTACTATGTAACTACAAAATTGTCATTACCTACATTAAATTTTTCTACATTATACCAAGCATTTTCATTTGAGAAGATTCAAATACACTGTATTTACGTATTTGTAGATGATAGGTATCCATATAGATTTTTTTTATTTTTCTTGATTTCTATATAGATTATATATTACTAAGTCTGCAGTAGAGACTGTTCATTTTTAGTTTATTTATGTTTCCATATCACTTGCACACATAATTGCATATATTTTTCTGCTATTTTTTTAGAAGACCGGAATTTTATTTAAAGTATTTATTTTTTATTGGAATTATAGAGATATTTATATTTATGTTATCGTTGAAAATAAATATTTCCATTGATTTATGATTTTTACTCATAAACCCGATGTCTTCATTATGCTAAACTTGAAATTCCACTACTGTCTTTTGTGTATGTGCTCTGTTATCAGATGAATATACATAGTTAACTAGTTCAATACTTTTACTTCATAAATCTTGACAACTATATGCATTTTTTAATTGAAATGTGGACTATAGTTGAATATCTCTTATAAATAACTGAACAAAATATTTATTTAACTATAAACAACTAACATTTCCATGAAAGCTTAGTAGCCTGGTTATAACAATACGTTTACTCCATATAAACAATTATTTGTTTGCTTTACTAAACTATAGTGATACCTTCAAAAATATGTTACATTGATATAAATAATCCATATTTTTCAAGGAAACAAATATGTGCTTTGGAAAGTCAAACAAAGTAGTTATTTCATTGAAAAACTGATTTACTTGGCCCTATACCAAAGCACAAATTTATTTGGGTGAATAATTTTTTTTTTGTTTCAAACAATCTTTTCTATCTGTGAGTGAGACAACATATTCATTCGGTAGTCATACCATACCACCCAGGGACATTCTAAATTATATTTTAGAGCTCGGAAATATTTTTATTGATAACTTTAACAATTTAGTTTCTACAGTAGCAATTGGAATGACACTGAAAAGCAAATTGTCAAAAATAATTTATTCACATCCAAGTAAAGTATTTCCACATGATTAGCTTTTAAAATTGTATATACTATACCATAAATCTTATAAGCTGTTGTCTCAAAAATAGGCCAAATAAACAAAGCATTAAGGTAAAAATACTATACAGCACCTTTGAACCAATTTTTACTTATCTACGAAATTGCTACAATATGTGAAATCATTTGAGATTCATTAGTAATAGTTTTACTAGGTTTTATTTTTGATATCCATTTATGTAACTTAGTGTATTAGCAAAATAAACGTTATGTATTTGTATGTCTAAATCGGCTGTCAATACCTAGTCTTTCAACGACCCTCGTATGTATGTAAAACCCAGGCGTTAGCAAGACCCTCGTACTTGGGCAAAAACCAACGCAAAAACTAATTGGCGCGTGCGGCCGCGGCATCGCTTTGATGTGAGATCTTCAAAGTGCCGACGGAGAGTGATCCAACTTATATGTATTCCGTAAACTTTGACCCAGTCAACTGTTAATGTCCGAACTTTTAATATAAATATCCATATGTGTGGCGGTTCAAAGTGACTCGACCTCGTATATTGATATACGATCTGTATTAAAGGCCTAATAAGCCGCCAATAATAATAATGTCTGAAGTAGAACAGTGACTCGAAACCAGACAATGAAATTGTAGTTTTTCACAGACTTCTGGGTAGCAGTCCCCCAGAAAGGCATTTGATTATAAGGTAACTGCACACAATAACACATAGCCTATGCAGTGTAGTTGTCCTTTAACCTTTCTACTTGGTGGATGCACAAAGCGACCACGAACGAGGTTAAACCCTTTGTTGGGCTTTTGAATCCAACTTTCGTTATTCAAACGATCATTACGGAGCCGTGAACACTGGCCATGTTGGTGTTCCCGTGTTGCGCTGTGTACTTCATGATTGCTCGCTTGTGTCGGCATACGACATTTTACACTGCAGGAGACATAGAGGTAAAGAGCTACAGAGGGAACAAAATTTAAATGTCGTATAGTGTGCGACCGGATTTGTAATTAGCACTTCCAAATTATTGAAAATTCTATGGTCCATCATAATAGAAAGCCAAATGGAGATTTTCAATTTTTTGGTAACCTGCGCCGGTACTCTGTAACTTAAATGCACTATGTACATTGTACTCATAGGATCGGATGGCTTCGCAAATATGTCAGCAAAGTAGACACCGGCGATTGTAAATTGCAGCGATGGTCAAGTATTCTTAATCCGGGATATGAAAATTGCAGCGGCTGGTTATTTTTCCATTTCAGGTAAACATGTAAATTGCAGCGGACGACACTCTGTTAGGGATAGGAGTTTTTATAACAGCCATCCCTCATTGTTTATTTTTGAGAGCCTGATAAATACTCAAACAGACACATACATTAAAATGAATAGTGTCAGAATGAAGCACGCTCCAAATACAACAACTAAAAAGAAGCAAGATTTTTTGAATCTTAGAATAGGTTTATTACTCAATGAAAATAGGATAAGTGGATTAGAATATATAAAAAGTGTATGTCATTTTTATGGTGAGAACCTTAGTTAGTAATTATGGTTTTTTATGAATATATTGATCTAACACGATTTACGAACATGTTTGTACATAATGTTATGTATTATTAACAATTAACAATTTAGAAAAGTATAATTTTCTTTCAATGTCAATAGTTTTTGTTTTATTATTAAGTGCCTAACAAAAGGATTTATTAGTTTCAGTCTAAATAAAACCGCGCATTGGGTATGTTATCACCTTCCGAAAATTGCAAAACATAACAATAAGTGCGAATAAAATTTTGGGTTTGTAATTTAAAAAAGGCATTGTGATGTCATATAGTTTTCCAGATCACTAACAGAAGTAGGTAAGTAAATGCAACTAAATTGTTCCTTTAGATAAAAATTAATTTGACCTGTCACATAATATTATTTTTATATAATATTTTGCTATACAAATTCAAATTAATTTTTAGAATACCTCCAAACTGGTAGACTACGCCGAAAAGGGACCCTCGCTGCAATTTACAACATCTTTTATGGTCACCTTTGAGATTTATAGGATTATACCCTAACCGCGGCTGCAATTTATATCCGCCCGTAGACACTGTGTGGTAGGCACCCGAAACTGCACGATCGTCATGGTTGTCATGGGGATAGAAACACGTTTCTATCTCTTATGTTACAGGGTATCGGCGCTGAAGAACTTAAAGAGCTGAAATATTTGATTTTTGTCAAAAGAGAGTGAAACTCCAAACTCCGACCAGATTTTCAATCATCACCCTTAAAGTATCCAAAACAGAAGGTTTCATCTTAATAGAAAGCCAAATAAAGATTTTCAATTACTTAACTAAACCTGATGATCTGAAGTTTGTGATTTCCGTCAAAAGAGACTGAAACTCCAAACTGTGACTGGATTTTCAATCAGTACCCTCAAAGTATTCAAAACACGAGGTTTTATCTTAATAGAAACCCAAATAGAGATTTTCAGTTATTTAACTAAACCTGAAGATCTGAAGTTTCTGATTTTCGTCAAAAGAGACTGAAATTCCAAACTGTGACTGGATTTTCAATCAGCAGCCTCAAAGTATCCAAAACACAAGATTTCATTTTAATAGAAAGCCAAATAGAGATTTTCAATTTTTAGGTAAACCTGAAGATGTTAAATATCTGAAATGTTTGATGTTGGTCAAACGAGACTGAAACTTAAAACTACGACCGGATTTGCAATCAGCACCCTCAAAGTATCCAAGAAACGAGGTTTCATCTTAATAGAAAGTCAAATAAAGATGTTCAGTTTTTTAGGTACCTAAATCTGGAAGATCTGAAATTTGTGTTTTTCGCAAACGGTACTGGAACTCAAAACTGAGACCAGATTTGTAATCAGCACCCTTTAATTATCCAAAAACATGAGGTTTTCTGTTGTTTAGATGAAACTGAAGATCGGAAATTTTTGGTTTGCGTCAACTCAAAGTTGATTATAAAACTATATTTTCACCGTTATATGTTTGTCTACAAATACATATTTTATACTGATCTTATATTGATCATATATGATCTATTTGCTACGTCTATTAAACGTTTAGCGGGCTTGACTACGTCACTGACTAATAGAAATGTCTAATCATTTGAAGAGTACCAGTAACTAGTACTGATAAAAAATGGCCTCACCTGGTACAGTCAATAGTCAATTAAATTGGTAGAGTAGTACGGTCGGCAGCAAAAAATAAATTTAAAAATCAATGAGCTATACAGTTACGCCGGTATTTATATTTGTACCTATAGTTTCTCGGTATTCTAAATTTTTTATACCGCACAATTAATTATTCAGAGGTCGTAACATCCTGTTGTATTTTCTTTCCTGGGGCGCTGCATACTGCCAGTACTGCCACTGACACCACTTAAATGTTGAATATAAATATCAAAAGTGACTACACTCTCAATCGAACTGAAAAACTTATACATAGTATCTACCAAAAGATGGGGTATGGTATCAATTGTGTGGTGTGCGATGTTCTATAGACAGTTTCTGGACCACCAGAAATAATGTCCAAGGGCCAGTGATCATCAGACTTACGGTATTTTAGCAAACTTCATATTGAGTGTATACTAGTCGCAAGTGAAATCCGAACACCAAGAAAAAAATGGGATCAAGTTGATTGACTCAGTACTTCCCACACACAATGATGATAAAATTTTATTATTTCTCCATTGCCTGAAGCTATAGTTTGAAATTCCCTTGCAACCAAATCATCGCCCACCCGCCCGCAAGAAAACATCCAAGGCAAAAACTCTCGTAAATAGTTTCCCCCGTCTCCCTCTTTAGGAGCTAGGACGCCACAGTTTCTTCTGCATGCTTCAACTGGGCGATGCGAAGCGATCAGGAGCCTCCAAAACGTCTAAAAACGAAATTTGAGCTGTTTTTATATTTTTATTTTTTTTTATTATTGCTGCGCCACCTCTGACACGATTTTTCAGAAACAGATGCGTTTTCCATAATAATTTTCGCTCCACGCAATATACATAGAACAAAATAAAGCAAAACTCGTATGCATACATCACAAAATTGGTTTCTGCAATAGACAAGCCAATGTTCAGATGGACTTACAAAAGTGTAATATGCCGCTAGGTATTTCTTCCACAGGTCAATGGACAAACTATTATGAATACAACAAATTTTTCAGTTTTACAATCCCCCACCCCCCAACCGCTCCAATTCCATCCCCACCCAAAAAAGGTAGAAAATGATCAGGAACCCCCAAAAAGGACTAAAAACAAAGTTTGAGCTGTTTTTATGTTTTAATTTTTCTATTATTGCTGCACCGCCACTTACATGATTTTTCTAAAACATGCGCGCTTTCCATCCTCGCCGCGGTAGTAAGACTGTGTCAAAATTTCATTAAAATTAATTCAACCATTTTCGGGTTACGCAATATTATAACGATCCAAAACAATACTCGTATGTAGTGTCCGACCGAACATTCGGTTTCTGTTTCGGTTTCGGCCTAGTTTCGGCCAAAAAACGGGTTTCGGTTTAGTTTCGGTTTCGGCTGCCATCCAGCCGAAACTACGGCCGAAACCGAAACTAAATTCGATGGATTTCGTGCTGTGATCGGACGACCTCGGAGCTCTAATCTGTAAGCGAAGAAGTGTAATTTTACTGGGTAGATGATGGTAATAACTTATCACAAGTTAGGAAGCATACTTATCGGTGCCAAGCTTGCAAAGAAACGCAGATATTACTCTTACTAGAATTTCAGTCCATTTCTGTCTTTAAGAAAGGTTCCCCTAAAATCCACGTCTGCTTTATCGACGACTGTTTCCACTGAACAACTACGTAACGCTAGTAGTCAAACTTATTCAGAATAAAGAAGCAATTTGCAAAGAAAGTTGATAAATTATTGTTCCTCGCTTACAATATTACAATATTAGATTGTTCAGATATGAATACTGATAACCAACAATAGCTGTAGCTCAATGAAGCTCACAACAGTTTCTTCAGAGAGAGCTCCTTACTTTCAAAAGTACTTAGTAGGTGTACTTAGTACGTAGGTACTTCTGAAATTTAGTTTTAAGGCAGCTAATTGATAAGAGTGTCATAAAGAATGACCAACGTTTGGAGTGTAATTTAGTAGATACAAAATATAATATAAATATAAAATAGTTGATTTTTGGTTGAGATTAACTTCTTACTTCAAAAACTGTAAATAATTTATTTGAAATAAGGTCTGATAATGCTAATGATACGTTATTCGTTTTTATATCCATGAAAAAATTACTGACGTTATTGATGTTTCGGTTTCGGTTCCGGTTTCGGCCGAAACTGAGGCGGAGGCCGAAATTCGGCTTCGGTTTCAGTTTCGGCCGTAAAAAGTAGTTTCGGTCGGACACTACTCGTATGTATACCTACATCACAAATTCCAAGTCCCTTGGTTTCTATAATAAGCAAGCCAATGTTCGGGTGGACCTAAAAAAGTGTATTATGCCGCTAGGTTTTTCATGCACAGGTCAATGGACAGCCCATTATAAATATAACAATTTTTTTAGTTTTACAACCCCCCACTCTCCAACCACCCCAAATTCACCCCCGCCAAAAAAAAAGTAGAAAATGATCAGGAACTCCTAAAACGCCTAAAAACAAAGTTTGAGCTGTTTTTATATTTTTGGTGTCTTTATTATTGCTGCGCCGCCACTGACACGATTTTTCCAAAACATACGCGTTTTCCATCCTCGCCGCGGTAGTAACACTGTGTCAAAATTTCATTAAATTCAATTCAATAAGTTTCGCGTTACGCAATATAGAAGCAATACTCGTATGTATACTAAACAAATTCTAAGTCCCTTGGTTTCTATAATAAGCAAGGCAATGTTCGTATGGAGCTAAAAAAGTATATTATGCCGCTAGGTTTTTCATTCACAGGTCAATGGACAGCCCATTATGAATACAACAAATTTTTCAGTTTTACAACCCCCCACCCCTCAACCACCCCAAATTTACCCCACCCAAAAAAAAGTAGAAAATGATTAGGAACCCCTAAAACGCCTAAGTTTGAGGAATATTTGAAAATTTTTGTTTTTTCCTAATTACTCCGCCCCCTGTACAACGATTTCCAAAATTATAGGAACATTACCTAAAAAACGCCAACAGACAGACAGACAGACAGACAGACAGACAGACAGACAGACAGACAGACAGACAGACCGACCGACAGACCGACAGACCGACAGACAGACCGACGGAAATGAGTGACGAGGATTTTCGTTATGTAGACATCATTAAACGCCCAAAAAGCGTGTTATCTCAAAATCGAAAATTTTCGCGATCACAATACTCCCCTCACCTATCGGTGTGGGAAGTAAAAAGAGATATTTGCATTGAAACTTTGTACACACAGCTTAGAAGCTCGAGACGTTTAAAAGCAGAGCTTGACTTTTTTCGATTCAAAAACAATGATATCGGTTGCAAATGTGGCGAGAGACCAGTTGGTTGTGTAAAATAGGTGAATTGGTTGTGTATGCCCCCTAGAAGATGACAGCCCCAGTTTACGCAGTTGGGCCCCTTCGAACGGAGTCGGATTGTAGGCCAACGAGAACGTGGTGCTTCTTTCAGAGCAATAGATGTAACCATGGGGCGTAGGGTGGCTATAGTTGTAGCAGCATGGTGCGTATGGATCCCAGAAGGGCGAATGCAGCGAGCTAGAGGTTCTGGAGCACGTAGAAGCACTGCAGACCGGAAAGATCGTCATCTACAACTACTGGCGCTTCGAGACAGAATACGATCCACTCGAGCTGTTGCTGATGCTTGGTATGCAGCTGTAGGGAGGCCCATTCGAATCTGCACAGATTGAGTGAAATGGGCGACAGTATCGTCCGCATCTAGTGCTTCCACTCACTGCAAATCATTGTCGCAAACAGTTAGATTGGTGCAAAGAACACCGACAATGGCATGCTTAGTGTTATCAAACAGCCTTCTTAGACGAGTCCAGGTTTTGTCTGGGGGCAAATGACGGACGCCAACGCGTAAGACGACGACGGGGTGAACGACGTGATCTCCAGTTTGCTGTTGAGCGCCATGTACACCGTCCTATTGGTTTGATGGTTTGGGGTGTCATTGCATTCAACAGCAAATCACCTTTAATTGTGATTCGTGGCAGAATGATTGCGCAACGTTACGTGAATGAGGGGTTAGAACCAATAGCCGTTCCATATGTCCGATGAGGTTCCAACAGGAAGCCGATGTCAGGGTACTCCCCTGGCCTCCACGATCACCCGATTTATCGCCAATTAAAAAAGTATGGGATTGGATGGGTCGATACATAGGCGATTTACCCAATCCTCCGACCACGCCCGACGAACTGGAACATGCTGTACCTCTAGAGTTTATCAACAACCAGATTACGAGCATGCCGCGTAGGCTAGAGGAGTGCATTCGTCAATATGGAGGGCCCACCCATTATTCGTCTGTTGTATTTTTTTTATAAACTAATTATGGCAAATGAGTTCGTTTATTATTGTATTCAGTCCTGCCGCATTCATCAACCGCAACCCTTTTTTCTCAGTGTTCGGATTTCACTTGCGACTAGTAGGGTAAAGTCGGGTAAATTGTACCACATTGCACACTTTATCAAATATCTCGCTATTGACATGATTTTAATTCAACAAAACTATAGAATTACATTAACATATTCCTATCAAATTCCGTAACAGAAAAGTTACATAAAGACTGACAGTTTGACATAATAAATGTTTTTTCAAAATGTTGCAAACGGTACAATTTACCCAACTGGTTCGTTAAATTGTACCACCCGGTTCGGTAAATTGTACCATGGCAAAACGCAGTAGATGATCGTTGTTGATAGAACAACAGATTTATAATACAATACATTGCAATGAATTAAAATTTTTATTTGTAAAACTTCAACACACAAATCACAAATTAGGAACCCATTGGGTAAAACAAAATATTGTCGTAGCAAATAACTAATACTCAAACACAGGAGTCACAAATATAGTCCCATCGACTGGGAAACAAAGCACAGCTTTCATGCACCCAATTTGCGCAAAATTTCCAGTTTTACAGTTTCTTATTGCTGCCTTCATATCTTGCTCTGACTATTGGCAGTATTTTGTACCCTTGCGAGGCATGACTGAAAAAAATACTGGAATTTGGTAAATTGTACCGGTACGATTTAACAAACTAGGTGGTGGTCCAAATTAGCAAACCGATATTATTGACACAAATTGGTTTATTTCTTTACAAAAAGTGAGGTTAGGGTAAATATAAACCGCCTAAACTATTTCCAAATGTCCAATAATTACGAAGAACGCCACCCCAACTACCAAAAACTGATCATTCGGATACAAGGGCTTATCTAAAGTTGTATAATACTTACTACGTAAAGTCGTTTTTCAGAAAAACACAAATTTTAAGTTTCACGAGAGACCGCCGTTCACGCATCCTGGTAACTAATGTTTCGACAAGAGGTATCAAAAGAGCAAACTAGATGACGTTAGAGGCTTACAATTTAATAAATATTGAGGTGGTACAATTTAACAACTGGTACAATATACCCGACTTTACCCTATAATATTATCAAGTCGGTGGAAGTCGTCTGTCTCCAGACTAATTTGAAACAATGCTTAGGTAATGGCATACCTATTACGGTGGATTAAATTTAAATTGAGATCGGTGTCGATCAAAGCCAACAAAGTTATTTTGAAGGTATTAACAAACATCTGTTGTTAGGAATAATTAGTCCGCACTAGTTGGTCATTGGACCGTCACCACTGATAAACTTGGACAGAAATGATTCATTCAATTTCAGGTATCAGTGACCCAGTTGAAAGTAATTCTTATCCCAGTTTTTTTCAGTAGAAGAGGCTTCTTCGGATTTTGGGATAAATTAATGCAAGACGTTTTAACTCAAAGAGTCGACGTTTCGGCGTTTATTTTACGCCTTCTTCAGGGCTAAAATTCATATGAAGACGAAAAATATATAAGTAAAACATAGAATGCCAAAACGATGAGTAAAAACGTTGACAATTCAGTCTAACAGACAAATTTAAAATTTTTTAAAATTTTTTACACAAAGTTACAATTAAAATATAAAAGATTTTAACATTTAAAAAGTTAACTCGGCAAAAACAATCAAAATAAAAAGCCGGTACATTGCCAAAAGATATAAAAGTTAAAAATATAATACAGTTTTCCACTAGAATGTTAAAATACACTAAAATGTAGAGCATACATCCTTACCTATCGAGCACACCCCTAAAGGGAGAAGGAATAACATATCCCTTTGTGTCAATAAACAACAAAAAACATTCCAGAAGATTGATAAAAAGAATTGTAGATGCCGTTCGTCAATACACCTTTTATTGATATATGCTGCTGTACACTGAAGACAGTTTGAAAAGTCCTTTGGTTTCTGTCATAGGTAAGACAATGTTCGTATTATGGACCTAAAAAGGTGATTTATGTCGCTAGGTCTTCCTTCACAGGTTACTGGATAGCCTATTATGAATACAACAAATTTTTTAGTCGTACAATCCCCCACCCCCCAACCACCCCCAATGCACCCCTAACCAAAAAAAAATAGAAAATGATCAGAAACCTCAAAAACGCCTAAAAACAAAGTTTAAGCTGTTTTTATATTTTTTGTTTTTTTATTATTGCTGCGCCGCCACTGACGCGATTTTTCCAAAACATACGCGTTTTCCATCCTCGCCTTGGGAGTAATACTATGTCAAAATTTCATTACAATCGATTGAACAATTTTCGCGTTAAGCGATCGTTCTATATTATAGAACGATCTAAAACAATACTCGTATGTATACATCACAAATTCCCAAGTCCCTTGGTTTCTATTATAAGGGAGGCAATATTTGGATGGACCTAAAAAGGTGAATTATGCCGCTAGGTCTTTCAGTCACAGGTCATTGGACAGCCCATTATGAATACAACAAATTTTTCAGTTTTACAACCCCCCCACCCCACAGCCACCCCAAATTCACCCCCACCCAAAAAAAGTAGAAGATGATCAGGAACTCCTGAAACGCCTAAAAACGAAGTTTGAGGAAGATCTAATTTTTTTGTTTTTTGCTAATTACTCCGCCGCCAAAGCACCGATTTTCAAAAATTTAGCAGCATTACCTACTAGGACCCCACAGCATATCGCTACCCAAATTTCATCACAATCCATGCAGCGGTTACTGAGATTACGAGGGTAGAAAAACGCGACAGACAGACAGACAGACAGACCGACGGAAATGAGTGACGTGGATTTTCGTTATGAAGACATCATGAAACGCCCAAAAAGTGGATTATCTCAAAATCGAAAATTTTCGCGATCACAATACTCCCCTCACCTATCGGTGTGGGAAGTAAAAGGAAGAAGAAACGACGTTGGTGGGGGTGGGTGGGGGTGACAGGGACTCGTACATTTATTTAAAATTTCGAAACAACGATTTGGCGTTATAATTATTAAAACCTGCAACGCACTTATAGAAGAGCTACCATTACTCCTATGTGCATTCGTTGAAAAAGCTAAACGTTTCATTGCTCATGGCTCCAAGAGCATTATCTATAATAATGGGTTCATGGGCGTACAGAAACTTGAACAGTGAATATCAGTGGTTGTTTATATTTTTATTTGGAACGCGACATCAGTTTATATATACTTGGGATCGTAACTGGTAACATGTTCCACATTTTGTTTGCTTTTTCAGTAGCAGATAGTATACAATGTAACTGCAGAAATGTGCATCCGCATCGTACAATGTTTTGATTCCACTTGTAAGCAAATCAACAAATAAATAAATAAAGTCGCTGAAGATCTTTGATGAAGTCGAAGGAATTACAAGACAGACCAAACATTTGAATATAAATCATATTAAAAAAAGTGTGCCAAGTAGATTGACTTAGGTACTTTTAAAGTGAAGTATAGTTTGGCAGTACGAGGTGTGTTCTATAAAAATGGAGTCAAGTTGATTGACTCAGTATTTCTCACACATAATGTTGATACCATTTTATTATTTTCTGAAATCCCCTTGCAACCAAATCATCGCCCACCCGTCCGCAAAAAAATCCAACACTAAAACTCTCGTAGATAGTTTCTTGCGTCTCTCTCCTTAGGAACTAGGACGCCACAGTTTTTATTCTGCACGCTTCAACTGGACGATGCGAAAACCATTAGGAGCCTGCTAACCATCTAAAAACGAAGTCTGAGCTGTTTTTACATTTTTAGTTTTTTAATATGCCGCTAGGCATTTCTTATAGGTGAATGGACAGCCTATTATGAATACAACAAACTTTTCAGTTTTACAGCCCCCCACCCCTCAACCGCCCCAATTTCACCCCCACCCAAAAATAAGTAGAAAATGACAGGAACCCGTAAAACGCCTGAAAACAAAGTATGAGCTGGTTTTATATTATTAGTTTTTCTATTATCGCTGCGTCGCAACTGAAAAACATACGTGTTTTCCATATTCGCCACGCTAGTAATACTGTGTCAAAATTTCATCAAAATCAATTCAATATTTTTTTCGGGAAGCCATTTTTTCACAATAATATTAGTATTTTTCGTATTGTTTTTTAGTTTATTTTACAAATTATTTTCAACTTTTTAGCCCGATGTCCTTTAAAATCGTGATTTTTAGTTTTTCAAACTATATTTATTTCAATACAATAATTATAGCACTTGCAGTTAGAAGAAAACACAAAGGTGTATTCTGGCTTTGTGTTCTTTTCTCAAGACCAGTCACTGTCTATGATTTTTTACTCTATACTGCAAAGTTGTCAGTTTTAAAAGGCAGCAAAAATTAAATGCTCACTGCAGCAAAGCGCGAACCAGAGCTGAAAATTAAATATTAAATTAACTCGGCAAGTAAACAAGTTTTTCATGCATTTGAAGTAGCTTCAGATTCCACTACGTAGGGAAATACAATTTTCCAAAGGCAAACAAGCTAATTCTCTTCAATTTTTACTCTGCTGCATAATTTTACAGCTGGGATGAAAATTCATATATGGCAAGAATTTAATTATGCGAAGACATGCAGAGGACTTGCTAAACAGAGTTGATTTCGAAAAGGTTGCTCACCTTCCTGTTTCAATATTCTTGCTTGATATTACTTAGATAAAAGTGTGCTTTATTAACAGTAGATATAGTGCATTTCAGAAAGGTATAGAGCTCAGAGTAACAACTGAACATAGAGGTAGTAAACAACTAATTCTAATAGGCCGACATCTTTTCTTACGTTGTCATTTTGACCACCAGATACGGCAATCATAATTATTTACTATCATCTTAATTGTATAGTATCCAGAAATATTCCATTCTACGTTAAAAAAGACGGTATTTTGATGGTTCAGTAATGATTACAGCCAAATCAATAGATATGTTGACCTCTACTGCGTTACTGCATATTTCTTCATCATAAACGCAAATTCTGAAGTCTTACATACATTTTGAGGAGCTGGCAACGCCGATATAATTTTCGTGCGACTTATTTACGGTAGAACCCCGACTGTCAGACGTTTGTTCTGTTTGTGCGTCTTTTATGCTTGGTCAGTAAAATCGAATTCGCTATTTTATTTGTTGGTAACTGAAGTAGTGAAGCTTTACGGACTTGCTGTGCTATATTCGAGTGTAGTTTAACAGTTTTTCGAGATGGTACTCAAAAAGTGCAGTGTGTGTAACATGGGTTGCATTGGAAGAATTTTCAGGTTAATTGGCAATGTTTGGAGGCTGAAGTGTCAAAAGATGATGGCTTTGAGCACGCCATACTGAAGTGGTTTGTTTACTACCTCTATGTTCAGTTGTTACTCTGAGGTATAGAGCAATAAAAGCTCATAACGTATGCACCGCGACTACTGAGTGATCCAGCGAATAGTCAGTATGTATTTTGAAGAGTGGTTGTTATTGATGACGTATTGCGTGAGATGTGCTTACCATAAAAAAACCCTTTCTGATTGTGCTAATTTTGTTTTCGATTCATATTTGCCTTTTGCAGGTCTGGTGTTTAGACTGCTTCAAGAGTGTTTGGCCATTATCCGTGAGGGTGGGTGCTGCGGCAGCACATATGACGGTGTTAATGTCCTCCAGGTTACTGTATTGTTATTAGTAAGTATTATTATTATTATGACGTACAAATTTGTGGTAGATTCTGTATGACCCCCGCCTCTGTTTAAACCGTTATGAAATTGGTTATATTAGTGATGTATTGCGGATCATCGAAGGAAGTGTTATGTATATATACTACTCGCAAGTGAAATCCGAACACCTAGAAAAAAAAATGGAGTCAAGTTGATTGACTCAGTACTTCCCACACATTACGATGATACCAGTTCATTATTTTCCCATAGCATGAAGCTATAGTCTGAAATCCCTTGCAACCAAATCATCGCCCATTTGCCCGCAAAAAAACACCCAACACAAAAACTCTGGTAAATAGTTTCTTGCGTCTCCCTCCTTAGGAACTAGGACGCCACAGTTTTGATTCTGCATGCGATGCGAAATGCTCAGGAGCCTACAAACCGTCTAAAAATGAAGTTTGGGCTGTCAATATTTTTTTTTTTGATTATTGTTGCGCCGCCACTGACACGATTTTCTAGAAACTGACGTGTTTACCATTCTCTCCGCGATAGTAATTCCTGTGTCGAAATTTCATTAAAATCAATTCAATCATTTTCGCTTTACGCAATATACATAGAACGAAATTAAGCAACACTTGTATATGTAAACATCACAAAATTCTAAGTCCCATGGTTTCTGTAATAGACAAGCCAATGTTCAGATGAACTTAAAAAAAGAATATTCCGCTAGGTATTTTTTCCATAGGTCAATGGACACACTATTATGAATACAACAAATTTTTCAGTTTTACAACCCCCCACCCCCCAACCACCCCAAATGCACCCCTACCCAAAAAAAAAGCCTAAAAACAAAGTTTGAGCTGTTTTTTATATTTTTGGTCTTTTTATTGTTGCTGCGCCGCCACTGACACGATTTTTGCAAAACATACGCGTTTTCCATCCTCGCCGCGGTCGTAATACTGTGTCAACGTTTCATTAAAATCCATTCAATCATTTTCGCGTTAAGCAATATAGAACGATCTAAAACAATACTCGTATGTATACATCACAAATTCTAAGTCCCTCGGTTCCTATTATAAGCGAGGCAATGTTTGGATGGACCTAAAAAAGGTGAATTATGCTACTAGGTCTTTCATTCACAGGTCATTGGACAGCCCATTATGAATACAACAAATTTTTCAGTTTTACAACCCCCCACCCCCCAACCACCCCAAATTCACCCCCACCCAAAAAAAAGTAGAAAATGATCAGGAGCTCCTGAAACGTCTAAAAACGAAGTTTGAGGAATATCTATTTTTTTGTTTTTTGCTAATTACTGCGCCAATACACTGATTTTCAAAATTTTAGCAGCATTACCTACTAGGAACCCACAGCATATCGCTGCCCAAATTTCATCAAAATACATGCAGCGGTTACTGAGATTACGAAAACGCGACAGACAGACAGACAGACCGACAGACCGACAGACCGACAGACCGACAGACCGACAGACCGACAGACCGACAGACCGACAGACCGACAGACCGACAGACCGACAGACCGACAGACCGACAGACCGACAGACCGACAGACCGACAGACCGACAGACCGACAGACAGACAGACCGACAGACAGACAGACCGACAGACCGACAGACAGACCGACGGAAATGGATTTTCGTTATGAAACGCCCAAAAAGTGGATTATCTCAAAATCGAAAATTTTCGCGATCACAATACTCCCTTCACATATCGGTGTGGGAAGTAAAAAGGGATATTTGCATTGAAAATTTGTACACAGCTTGGCAGTACAATCTCTAGTACACATGTAACACTTTTTGTTCATTCAGACGCTATTTACCTAAATGGCACCTCTATAAAACTTTAGACCTGTAAAAACAAATCATGGCTTTTTGTCGCTTCAAAAACGATGATATCTGTTGCAAATGTGGGGAGAGACTAGTTGACTTCATGAAGATGCACCCTAGAAGACGACAGCTCCAGTTTACGCAGTTAAGCCCATTTGAACAGGGTCGGATTGTAGGCCAACGAGAACGTGGTGCTTCTTTCAGAGCAACCATGGAGCGTAGGGTGGCTATAGTTGTAGCAGCATGGTGCGCAGAAGGGCGAATGCAGCCAGCTAGAGGTTCTAGAGCAATTAGAAGAAGTACAGACCGGCAAGATCGTCATCTACGACTACTGGCCCTTCAAGACAGAATGCGATCCACTCGAGCTGTTGCTGACGCTTGATATGCAGCTATAGGGAGGCCCATTCGAATCCACACAGATTCAGGGAAATGGGCTTAGGCTCATATCGTCTAGCGCTTCCACTCACTGGAACTCATCATCGCCAACGGTTAGATTGGTGCCAATAACACATATTTTTCTATTCTCTATACACCGTGTCCCAGGACGAATCACGAAAAAAGAAATCGCACTTAGGTTTCGAAATGTGAAGCCGATATCAAAAGGAATTATTCTTAAATTCGCATTAAAGAGAAATCAAAGTTTGAAGTTTTGCTGCAAAGATGATTGAAACGTTTGTGGTCCACTTTATTTTATCACTTTCACTTTTTATAACACTTTTCGATTTTACAGCAAAAAACGGAGAACATCGTATAGTAAGGTTGCGCTAACAGGTCTTTTTCAACGTTTTAGTCCATTGTTTACCTCAGCAGGTCGCAGGTGACGTAGTGACGTACGAATATGGTAAGGGCGGTCACACATTAACCATTTCGCGATCTATTTAAGAGCATTTCAACTTTTTAGCTATCAAGAACTTTTTAGCTAGGTAATCATCCCTTAAACTTTTCGCGATTCGTCCTGGGACACAGTGTATAGTGGGAATTCAACTGCAGTTCAAGAAATTTATAAACTACAAATTACTATAAAATAAACAGTGCGCGAGAACGAGAGATCAGTAATTCCCGTCCTGTGCGCTTCCTGGTTATAGGAGTCGCATAACCCAAGACCATAGTCAGGATTTTGATTTTAATATTTTTGAAATATTTTTTGAAATTTGTAAATTTTTCAAAATGTAATGGATTTTCGGGATTTTCGCTATTGTAGTAACAGTGTAATAGCCATGGGCAAAATGTAATAGATCTAGTACAATTGTAATAGCAAGCACAACGCTGGCTGTGAGGGCAGCTTGGGAGGATATACCTCTAGAGTTTATCAACAACCAGATTACGGGCATGCCGCGTTGGCTAGAGGAGTGCATTCGTCAACATGGAGAGTCCACCCGTTATTGATCTGTTGTATTTTTTATAAACTAATTATGGCAAATGAGTTCGTTTATTATTGTATTTAGTTCAACTGCTTTCATCAACCGCAACCCTTTTTTTCTGTGTTCGGATTTCACTGGCGAGTAGTATACATACGTATCCACACTGGGTTCGCAAATGAACGCAGATAAAATGCGATAAAAAAATTATGATGGATCGAATGAACGAACATAGTGTCGTTGATGACATTCCAATATCCATGGAACATTAGGCACAGGTACAAACAAGTACTCACATTTCATAACAACCTTCACCACTTCTTGTGTTTCACAAGTCAATTAACTACTTTTTGCGGTTTACAAGAGATGTTTTTTTGCCACATTCATTGGCAAATCTCAATCTATAATACAGTAAAACTGTACTAAATGAACTTTTTTTATGGTCAGCCTCCCGCAAAGGCCTATGACGCTGTAGAAGCGCTGCGAGAGGATAAGTCTCGGTGCATGTTACATTTGAAACGCTACAGGTTGTAGCCGTCGGAAAACAAATTCCCCGACAGTTCTCCAAAAGAAGGAATGCTGGAGGAGACTGGTTCGGAGAGTAGACCTCGACCTGGTAAGGATGAGCTCCCAGAGACTCTCTAGTGTTCCTCATTGGGACAGCCTTTGGTGTTGTTATCTAGGAGAGCCCACTCGAACATCTTCCGTGATAGAATCTGTAGAACAGGGATAGATCAGCCACCCTTCTTCGATGTTCCAGGCTGTGGAGGTCCTTTGTGAGGTTAGGCGTATCGATCAGTCTAATTGCTCTCTTCTGGATAGTGTCCAGAAGCTTCAGAGAGTGCTTCGGAGCGTACCCCCACACATGTTTAACGTATGTCATTTACCGTATCGAAGAAATATAAAGATTCACGGTTTTAATTTTTGTTTGAACGAGAGAGAATGGTTATTTTTTTGGAACTCGCCGAACAGCCCAAAAACCAGCAGTTTATCGGACTAGGGCCGCAAAAACCTTACACATTTCATATTTTTAACTTTCCCGACAAAGCAGTGGTAAGTTATTACAAAGTTTACGGAATACATATAAGTTGGATCACTCCGCAAAAATATCAAAACGGCCTGCCCCTTGCTCCGTCTCCCCGGTACACCGGTAGCAGTGTACCGACGTCAGCCGGGAGATACGGGGCGGCGCAAAGTAGAGGTGGAACGTGTTTAACGTGAAGTGTATACAGTGTCTCAAAAATATCGGATTTTGTTATCTTGTTTGCAGGAAATGGATAATCTTTCTAGAAATTTGAGAGTAATCAATTTCGCGAGGAAAGATATTACCAATCAATTTAAATTTTTTAACGGATAGAAAATGACAATCAGATCCATCCTTATTTTGTGGTAAACTTTGAAATGTAAGGGATATAACGACGATTAAGACAATAAATATGTCGGAACTGGGAAGTAGTAGAGAATTATAATTTTGCGCATGTAAATTAGAGCAGATGTTGTGTCTTTTTTTGTCATTGTACTACCCAATGAGGTATTTGCTTTTGGTCACGTGACATTCGATTCAAAATTATTAATGGGACACCCTATATAATTTGTGCCTGTGTTCCTCCCGATAAAACAAGTCCAACAAACTAGCACACTTAAGGTCTAAAGTGATTAGTTCAAGAGCTACAGGACTAAAAGAATTGTATCACGCTAAAAGCGTATAGTGAGACCAAATATTCATTCGGTCGTCTTACCATACCACCCAGGGACATTGTAAATTATATTTTAGAGCTTGAAAATATTTTTATTGATAACTTCAACAATTTAGTTTCTACAGTAGCAATTGGAATGACAGTGGAAAGCAAAATGTCAAAAATAATTTATTCACATCCATGTAAAGCATTTCCACATGATTATCTTTTAAAATTGTACATACGAGTTCGTATATACTATACCATAAAACTTATAAACTTTGATCTCAAAAATAAGCCAAATAAACAAAACATTAGGAGAAAAATACTACAGCACCTTTGAACCATCAGTTTTTACTTATCTACGAAATAGCTACAATATGTGAAATCATTTGAGATTCATTAGTAATAGTTTTACTAGCCTTTAATTTCCATCCATTTATGTAACTTAGTGTATTGGCAAAATAAAAGTTATATTTGTATTTGTATGTCTAAATCGGCCGTCAATACATAGTTCTTCAATGACCCTCGTATATACGTACAACCCAGGCGTTAGCAAGTCCCCGCTAAAAGACCCTCGTACTTGGGCAAAAACCAACGCAAAAACTAACTGGCGCGTGCGGCCGCGGCATCGCTTTTATGTAAGTTCTTCGAAGTGCCGACGGAGAGTGATCCAACTTATATCTATTCCGTAAACTTTGGTTATTAGAAATTTTACCGAAATAATAATTAATAATCTTCTTCATTTGTGTATAAGGTGCACATACATGAGGTTTGCAGAACGGCGAGATTTAGCTAAAAAGCTATTCTCACACGCAACCGCTACTGCACCTCAACGTGCGAGGTGTCATTTCCAAGGTAAAATCACTCATAATCATCACTCATTTTCTGAAAAGAAGATGCTATGCTATATTACGAGTATTATTTTTCCGAGTAACCCCATCACCCCCACCATTGAATGAGAGATTTGCACCAAAAGTGTGTCAGTTACTGCCATTTTAAGGTTCGAAAATTTGCTACCTTTTATGAGTTTTTATTCCGCCATTTTGAAAATTTTGCGGCATGACCGGTAGCGTTTTCGACTTAAGGAAACATGCTTTTACTTCCCACACCGATAGGTGAGGGGAGTATTGTGATCGCGAAAATTTTCGATTTCGAGATAATACGCTATTTGGGCGTTTTATGATGTCCACATAACGAAAATCCACGTCACTCATTTCCGTCGGTCTGCCTGTCGGTCTGTCGGTCGGTCTGTCGGTCGGTCTGTCTGTCTGTTGGCGTTTTTCTAACGTCGTAATCTCAGCAACCGCTGCATGGATTGTGATGAAATTTGGGGAGCGGTATGCTGTGGTGTCGTAGTAGGTAATGTTCGTATAATTTTGAAAATCGGTGCATAGGCGGCGGAGTAATTAGCACAAAACAAAAAAAATTAAATATTGCTGAAACTTCGTTTTTAGGCGTTTTAGGGGTCCCTGATCATTTTCTACTTTTTTTGGGTGGCGGTGAAATTGGGGTGGTTGAGGGGTGGGAGGTTGTAAAATTGAAAAATTTGTTGCTTTCATAATAGACTGTCCACTGACCTGTGAAGGAAAACCTGGCGACATAAATAACTTTTTTAGGCCCATCCGAACATTGCCTTGCCTATTACAGAAAGCAAAAGAAGATTTTCTGATGTAAACATACGAGAGTATTGCTTTGGATCGTTGTAACGAGGAAACTGTTGAATTGATTTTAATGAAATTTTGAACCAGTATTACTACCATGGCGAAGATGGAAAACGCGTATGGTTTTGATAAATCGTGCCAGTGGCGGCGCAGAAATAATAAAAAAACTAAAAATATAAAAACAGCTCATACTTCGTTTTTAAGCGTTTTAGAGGTTCCTGATCATTTTCTGCGTTTTTTGGGTGGGGGTGAAATTGGGGTGGTTGGGGGGTTGGGGGTTGAAAAATTAAAAAATTTCTTGTACTCATAATAGGCTGTCCACTAACCTGTGAAGGAAGATCTAGCGACACAAATCACCTTTTTAGGTTCATCCGAACATTGCCTAGCCTATTACGGAAACCAAGGGACTTCTGTATACTATACGAGAATTTATTGGTTTAAATCGTTTTGTATTTTGTAACGTGGACACTATTAAATTGATTCTAATGAAATTTTGACACAGTATATTGTTACCGTGGTGAGAATGGAAAACGCGCATGTTTGTTAAAAATCGTGTCAGTGGCAGCGTAGCAATAATCAAAGAACGAAAAGTATGAAAACAACTCAAATTCGGTTTTTAGATGTTTTAGGGGTTCCTGGTCATTTCCGACCAGTTTTTTGGGTGGGGGTGAAAGTGAGGTGGTTGAGGGGTGGGGGGTTGTAAAACTAAGAAGTTTGTAGTATCGATAATAGGCTGTCCATTGACCTGTGAAGGAACGACTTAGCGGCATAAGACAATTTTAGGGGGGGGGGTCTGGCGATTATTTGGTTGCAAAGCTTCATGCTATGGAAAAATAATAAACTGGTATCAGCGTAATGTGTGGGAAGTACTGAGTCAATCAACTTGACTTCATTTTTTATTGTGGTAGCATTAGAATTTCGCGTTATGACATTTTGAGTTACAAAACTATCACTTTTTATTGCAATAAGTGTTCAAATGTGTTCAATATGCAGTATGCACAAGTGGCAAGTGTGTATTATCATCCAAACTAAATGCGTAAACGAAATTTCAGCTCAATTGCAGATATCTGTTCCAAAATTTAATAGCAAGATTCCACCCGAACAAGCACAACGAGACAACATCTTTGCTTTGGATATGAATTATCCTCTATCTTAAGTAACTATTGCAGTATGAGACGGGAGTGTGCTTATTGTTTGTACATAAATATTTCGGAAGCCCATTATAATTAATAACGATTTGTTTGGATTATTTCAGAATGGCAAATGGCTCGTAAACTGTCTTTATGGACAATTAGCCTGTTGCCAAAAACATTCGTTTTTAGGATACCAATTACGGCCCACGAACTGTTTCATCTAGACACCTGTTAGGTAATTACCAAATAGCATATTTATTGCATTTCTGTAATCGTACTGAGAGAAATTTTTGCCCACGCTCGATTATTTCCTAATCGTTGTTAAGACTGGGCAAGTCAAAAATCCAAATTTGGAAGTTGCTGCTTCTGATTTGCATTGACATTACGTAAGTTCATTTAAAAATTCCCTGATCACGCTAAAGTAGATGGTAAAAATAGAAATGATATACAGGGTGTTTGTAGGGTAAAGTCGGGTATATTGTACCAGTTGTTAAATTGTACCACCTCAATATTTATTAAATTGTAAGCCTCTAACGTCATCTAGTTTGCTCTTTTGATACCTCTTGTTGTCAAAACATTAGTTACCAGGACGCGTAAACGACGGTCTCTCGTGAAACTTAAAATTTGTGTTTTTCTGAAAAACGACTTTACGTAGTAAGTATTATACAACTTTAGATAAGCCTTTGTATCCGAATGATCAGTTTTTGGTAGTTGGGGTGGCGTTCTTCGTAATTATTGGACATTTGAAAATAGTTTAGGCGGTTTATATTTACCCTAACCTCACTTTTTTTAAAGAAATAAACCAATTTGTGTCGATAATATCGGTTTGCTAATTTGGACCACCACCTAGTTTGTTAAATCGTACCGGTACAATTTACCAAATTCCAGTATTTTTTTCAGTCATGCCTCGCAAAGGTACAAAATACTGCCAATGGTCAGAGCAAGATATGAAGGCAGCAATTAGAAACTATAAAACTGGAAATTTTGTGCAAATTGGGTGCATGAAAGCTGTGCTTCGTTTCCCAGTCGATGGAACTATATTTGTGACTTCTTTGTTTGAGTATTAGTTATTTGCTACGACAATATTTTGTTTTACCCAATAGGTACCTAATTTGTGATTTATGTGTTGTTTTACAAATAAAAATTTTAATTCATTGCAATGTATTGTATTATAAATCTGTTGTTCTATCAACAACGATCATCTAATGCATTTTGCCATGGTACAATTTACCGAACCGAGTGGTACAATTTAACGAACCAGTTGGGTAAATTGTACCGTTTGCAACATTTTAAAAAAACATTTATTATGTCAAACTGTCAGTCTTTATGTAACTTTTCTGTTAGGGAATTTGATAGGAATATGTTAAGTAACTCTAATTTATAGTTTTGTTGAATTAGAATCATGTCAATAGCGAGATATTTGATAAAGTGTGCAAAGTGGTACAATTTACCCGACTTTACCCTAATATTGTAGGCCCACGCCGGGATCAACCATGGGGCTGAAGAGGCTGGAGCCTCGGGCCCCGCGGTTCAGTGGGGCCCCGCAGAGGCCCTAATTTTGTACATTTCATTTATAAAGGGCCCCCTAAAACTGTAATAGCCCTGGGCCCCATAAAAGCTTAATAACTGAGCAAACCGCATAGGCAGATCCTAAACACAAGAGTACCGCGGCTGCTGTGAAAGGGTTATGTTAGGGGAAGTTTCTTACCGCGGGATTTGATTGGGTCAACAACCGCAGGCCCAATAAATGCATCTCCTGGCAGTCCATTCCAAGCCTTGGACAAATGAAATTGCCATTCACTGGGCGGCATTTTGTATAGACAGGGTAGTAGGGGCAGCAGCTTCCCATACATGAAAGCAATACTCCAGGCCAGGTCTTATCTGGGCTTTATATAGCGTGAAGAGGTTACATGGTGAAACGTACTTTCTGGCTCTAAATAGATACCCAAGCTTTTTAGTTACCAGCAGCTGTTGCAATTGACGCAACGTGTTCGTGCCAGATCAGGTTTTCTGTAATGTTGATTCCTAACAGCTTGAATGAGTGACTTCTTGGCAGAGCCCGGTTGTTCATTAGAACCTGGCGTTGGCTTGGGCACTTCTTGTTTGATAGCGTACAATACTGGGTCTTGGAAGCATTAAATTCTACCATGTTCTTGAGCCCCCAAGCGGTAATGGTATCGAGATCCTTGCAGATCCTCTGTTCCAGCTCGACCACAGAGATCGGTCCATTGCTCATATGCCTGCATGTAGCGTACTGTCATCCGCAAAACTGTGGATTGGGTTTGTTGTTCTAGAGAGTAGATCATTGATGTGAAGTAGAAACAATGTCGGAGCCAATACCGATCGCTGCGGAACCTCAGCATTGATGTTATGGAAAGAAGAGAAAAAGTCGTCTACCACGACAGAGATTTTCCGACCTAAGGGGAAGTTTGCGAGCCAACCGCAAAGCTTAACAGGGAGCCCGTAAGACGGGAGCTTGTTTAGGAGAGCTGCATGCCACAGTTGATCGAATGCCTTTGAAATATCGAGAGCAACGACGTGAGCCTCGCCAAATGACTGGATGAGTTTGCTCCACACATGTGTGACGTCAGCCAGGAGATCTCCAGTTGATCTTTGGCGTCGGAATTCATAATGTCTGTCGTTGATTAAGTGATGGAGCTCTAGGTATTTCATGAGCTCTTGGATGACGCATTTCTCCAGCACTTTACTGATCACAGAGAGCAGAGCTATAGGTCTGTAGTTGGTTGGATCAGTTTTGGATCCCTTTTTTTTTGGTACCGGCTGGATGCAAGCTGTTTTTCAATCTTACTCTTTTGGGAAAATGCCGGAATCTTAAGACATCCGAAAGAGGCGGGTAAATATGGAAGCGAGCTCCGGTGCGCACTTCTTCACAATAATGGAGGGGATCATGTCGGGCCCATTCGCCTTATTAATGTCAAGTGACTGCAGCGTCTTCCCAACTATTTTATTCTAACATTATTTCGCTCATGGCTTGGGGTACTTTCTGTATAGATGGTAACTGGGCACTGGATGGGACTTTTATAGTGGAGTTTGCTGTCAATGTCTTCAAGACCCATTACTGAACATTATCAAACTAATGAACAATCAGGGTCTGCCAAGAAGTTTCTCATTACAGAAAACACTTGATACAGGCCAGAACAGAGCAATTCAACTAATCGGTGACCCGGCCTTAAGGCCCCACCTCCAGTCGATTTCTCACCGGAGTGCGGTTGGTAACCTCTCACTTTTCTGCGAGATCTGCTCCTCAGAGGTATCCTCTATAAGATAATTGTATTTTCTTTATCTCGAAGTGTCAGAAAAACGTATTATCTAAAATTTAATTGTTTATTATTCTTCCTGTTTTGATTGACACGAAGAGCAGAATTACTAAACTTGATTTTTTGTAGCTCCGGTATTGATAAGATATAGAGCTCAATTTCCATGATCCCTTTCACTGGATGTCTCGATAGTGATTAATTGGTACACTACAATCTTATGTTGACAGAGTATCAGCAAAATTTTCCAGCTAATTACAATGAAAGCATGATTGAATGAAACTTGATACCTTTCCATCCCATTATTTGATTTGATTTGGAATATGACATAAAAGCATATTAGTATTTCTTTTGCAATCTATAATAGGTACATTAGATTGGGGTCTGACACGACATAGATTGATGTTGTTTTAATTACATCTACAACAGGAGAGGGGCAGGGAATTATTATTTTCCTACTTCCATTACTGTGTAATTGGTTGGGGAGGAAAGGAAAATAGCCATTCAGCAGCCTGAATTTGCAAAACCAGTTTCATTTTAGTAGATAATTTGGATTCCTTTTTAATAGCCTCAACCACATAAATTGTAAACACGAAAACATATGAACTATTTTCATTTATTTGTACAAATATGTGTGTAGTTACATATTTAATTTTGCAATTACTATTCATATATATACAATATAAAAAAAATAAGCAAAAAAACGTCTGAAAAGTGAGACAAATATAGCTATTCAATAATATTCAGTCAAGTAGCTTATTATATTTCAACCCAATTCTATTGTTCCAGATGCAGCAGAACATGTAAAGGATGTGACTCGAGACAGGAAGGAGGTGGAGACTTGTGTGCAACTCTGGTTGAGAAAGGCGAGTGATAAGAATAGTAAAATTAATAAATTAAATGAAATAAATAATTAAACTGCAATGATTTTTGTTTGAAACCTAACTCAGTTCACAACACTTACGATGTTAATTTTGCTCACTTTTACAATCATTTGTTTCCAAATTACACACTATTCTTTCGTAAGAATTTACTTATAAATTTTGTCTTTCAAACCTACTGATGTAAGCAGGAATTTTCAGTTCGCATAAAATTTGACTATATGATATCCAGAATGAAAAATATGAATTATTCTTTACATCTGCTAGAAATCACCTCTATATTCTAAATTCAATAATATACAAAATATTTATTCATACATTCCAATGCTTTTGCAAACTGAAATCATGAATTTGAAACAGTAAACGCAAAAGGCTGCTTATTTTGTTAAGGTCAAGGTTAAGATGTAGTGAAGATCTTAAATGTTAGGTACATCCAAGACATATCTTGAGGAGGTCTTAATTATGTCCGAATTTCTATAGGTTCTTAGGCGTCTAACAGACGTGAATGGATATCTTTAGACGTCTCAAAGGTGTTCTGGAAAGCTTAAAAAAGACATCCTGAAGCTGTTTAAAAAGATATCTTGACGACATTGTAAAGATGTCTTAAATATGTCTTCTATTACACAAACGACCTTCAGAAGATGTTTAATAGACGTGTATCGGACATAAGTGATCCTTAATAACTGGATCAGACATCTATTAGACGTCTCAAAGATGTTATTGTGCTATCTGGGTATAGGTCTGTGTAAGTATGTGCGGAGCGAGCTTCAGTGCGCACTTCTTAATAAATATCTAAATAATAAAATAAATAAATAAATCAATGTCCTATCTGCTCCTTTACCAAAAAAATGCTACTGACTTTTTGCTCTTAAATATTTTTGGAACAGCTTTTGTTGTGATAAAAGATATGGTAACGTCCTTTGTTGCGTCGGCGTCGTCCCAGGGTTGCCAGTGGGCTTAGCCCGGCACTGTTCCCCGGCCCTGCTATTTTATAATAGGGTTGAGTTCAGCTGTTTTAAAAACGAATATAAAATGGATAGGGTAAACTGCAAAATAAATGTAATTCTATTTAGGCCTTTCAAATGTCATTGCTCTTTAATTACTCATTCAAATGATTCGTTTAGTTAATATTTCACATTTGCAACTTAAACTCTGCCATCTACTGGTGGGAAGCTAGAATCAAAAAATTATAACGATTCATTGCTAGATTACGTTTTTCACTCTCAATACTTTAGCAGATGCCTTTTTTGCTGTTATAATAAGGTATATACGAGGGTATTTAGATTTGAAGCCTGTAAAGGCAACAAAAAATATATCATTTTTCATCAGGGCCGTACCTAGCCGTTGACCATTTGGAAACGCTTTTTCCTAGAGCTTTGGTGAAACTCGTGGAATACATGAAATATGCACACTCTTTAGAAAAACATTTGGTGAGCCGAGTATCTGTTTAAATAAATAAATTTCTAAAATTAACTTTCTAATTACCAGTTATGACGGATATTATTTGTAAAACTTACAGTATTTGTGGAAAATGAATGAATTTCAATACTTTTCAATTGCAAAAACACACTTTTAGGGAAAAAACAACTAGGCGGTACTAGGGACAGGCCTAGCAAAAAACATGTTCCAATATATATCACATATTACGGGCCCAAATTATTCAATAAGCTTCGAAAAAATTTAAAATTGATATCAAAATTTCGCTTATACTCAAAACAAATTAAAACATCTATCCAAAACAATGAAGAAAAGTTCAATATTTCACTTTATATCAATTCCTGTACATTCTCTGAAACACTACTCCTTGGCTGTTCACTACTTCCTTAAAGGTTAGTCAATGTAGTTAGTATATATTAGTAATTTTGTTTTTGTGTTATTTGCTTAATTAATAATCTATACATATGTAGGATTACGAAACAGACTTCCAAGCCTAATGTGATAGCTGTATCAGTTCAATCCTCACTTCTCCTATATGATATTGATTTACACGATACTACATGTAATTTTTATATTATTTTATATGGAATATTATTCTAAATTGTAACTGCAATGTAATGAACAACAATAAATAAATATTAACTCACCTGGTTCTTGAAATTGCATTTATTTTTGATGTAAGTCAAATATATAATTTGATATTTTATAATATTTAATCATTACCTCATCTTGCACTGCGAAGAATATCGTTCACGATGATGCCCGGTGCAGATGGAGATATAGCATCAGAGGTAAGAAAGAGGGAACGGGTTTTAGCCGTTCGGGCCGTGATGACATGTCGGATGGACGTGGTTGCGTCCATTGGACATGTGATCAGAGAGGACTCGCGGGCAGACTCTCTCTCACACTTCCGGGTGTGTGAGTGTTTTCTGTTTTTGCGATCAAGCCGATATCCTAACCCTCTATAATAATAAAAAAAAAAGTCAAATATGAGCAGATTACTATCTGGGGGCCCGTTTCTAGCCCTATGCACTGGTCACTGGTGGCTCTTGTCACCAGAAAGGCTCCCTTCTTCTTCTTCCATTCATTCAACCAAAATATACAACTAAAGGCATTTTCAACGAATTAGTTTTTATTAGGAATTGCTAATTTTGTATCTGGTCACGAATTTTGATAAAAATCTTCGGTGAGATTTTCTGAAACATCATAAAATGTGTTGAAATAAGTTTGCATCATTCCTATAAATTTACGAATATTTTTGATGAAACTGCTGAGGCGAAATAACTACCCTTTTAAAGAAAATTTAAGCATTTTTCTTATGTATACTTTGTAGAAATCATATTGAGAGAAGCAATATGCAATACTTTATTTGCTTGAAGTTATTTTACCGAGATGACCTAATTCAACCCTAGCATTAATATTTTTTAGCTATCTAGGTATATTTCCATACTAAAAATCCCTACATATTTTTGTGGCAAAGTTTTTTTGAAAATCATAATGCAGATTGCAACTTATTGTATAGGAATGGCGGAATGGCCAAAAATTACCCAAATCCTTTGTTTGGATTTACATGTAACGTAAATGTGAAGAATTTTCTTTATGTAACATCTCATTCCAGATTGAAAACCCGACTATTTTCTGAGCACACATTTCTTAGAGGGTATTTGAAAAAAGTAGTAGGTAGTAGGATGTCGTGTATATAGGTATTTCACTTTCATAAGCAAGAGGTATATTTTTCACCTCATTTTCATAATTTTTTTTATATTATAAAAAGCTATATGTATATATCTTGCCATGGTATAAATATTTATATAAAAAGATGTTAACATCCTTTAGATAACAACAAAAGAAAACAAAATTACCTCAAGCAGACAAACAACAAACTCATTAGTTTACTGTTTTATTACAGAATATAATAATTATATATACTATATAAATAAGTTTTACACTTTGACTTAATGTTTATAAATACAATTGTAAAAAGTAACAATAATATATAACAATAAAATGTTGATGTATTCACAGTTTCCAAAATTGAACCGATCGAACAGTAAAAATTATATATTGTAAACATCTAAAGTACAAATAAAACATTGTAAATATTTATATCACCTCACCATTCCTTTCAAAAACAGAATGGATCTTGAAAATTACTCATACTTGAAATATAAATGCCAGCAGTCCAAGGAGTTTAAAAAATCTATACAAATACAACCCTTGATTATATAATTGCTATAAAATTAAACTGATTATACAGTAGAAATTCTGTGAACAAATTCGGATGAATCTTAATAGTTAATCTATTCTATAATATGGATAATGCCAACTATTTTCACGGACCTTCCATCACAATTTTACAAATGACAGCATTAATAGCTGATCAGAGAGAAACTCTTTTGAAATACATATTTTACCTTTTACCAAGAATGCTATGTACAAATAATCAAAATGAAAGGTTACTGATTCAACCAAAGCATGTTTCGTTCAATATTAAAAGGAAAAGTGCAAGCATACAGACTACATATCAGCCTAATACAGTCATCTGTCAAATTTTGTGGGAGTACACGTGAAAGTAGTTTAAAAAATGTGTAGTCGATTTCTTTTTCGCTAAAATTAAACTGCTTGAACAGTAAAAATACTACATTACGAACATACCAAATCCACCATTCCGTATTATTTCCATAATGATTCTTATAACTAATCTATATTGTACTTCTTACAAAATCGAAGCTAAATTTGTACACTATTTACCGGAATATTTTACAAAAATCAGCAACAATAGTACTCACATACAGGGTTATTCACGTTATTCGACACGGAGCATTATGGCTGAAGTATCTGATAAAAAAGAAAATAATAATTTCGGATGGATAGAGACCCGTAAAGCCTACATTTTAAAAATATCTTCATGTTAAACAGGGTGTCCCAAAAACACGAAATGTATCAAAGTTATGTTTTTTTAAATGGAACGCCCCATATATTATTGCATATTCAGATTCCTTGGTGAATTCTAGTGTGACTTTATGTATCATATATGGTACCTAAAGCGAACCATTAAGGTGTAAATCACCATTTTCGGTATAAGTAGATATCAGGAAAAAATGGAATATCGCAGAGATTACAAAATATGGAAGGCTGTGACTTTGCCGTATTACTAAGCATAAAATGCAACAGCTTTGATCAGACTGTCAAATTTAGATTACGTTTATGCTTGGAGAAATCGGTCGATGAATTAAGGAAACTTCGATCAGCGATAACTTGATTTTTTCAAATAGGAATGCCTGCGATATTCAATTTTTTCCTGATATCTACTTATACCGAAAATGGTGATTTACACCTAAACGGTTCGCTTTAAGTCCCATGTATGATACATAAAGTCACAATAGAATTCATCAGGAAATCTGAATATGCAATAATATATGGGGTGTTCCATTTAAAAAAACATAACTTTGATACATTTCGTGTTTTTGGGACACCCTATATAACATGAAAATATTTTTAGAATGTAGCCTTTATGGGTCTCTATCAATTCCAAATTATTATTTTCTTTTTTATCAAATACTTTAGCCATAATGCTCTGTGTCGAATAACGTGAATAACCCTGTATAAGCCTTAACATTTCTTTCTATCAGTTGATGACTCAGGGTATCAGACTACGAAATTTGTATTTCCGACATTCAAAAATTTTCGAAGTTGCTAGACGATGTTTATATTAAATAACCACATTTTTAACACCTGTGGGTTTGTAAAGCCGAATTTACATTACGAAACTAGTTTCTCAAAACTAGAGCGATGACATTCGTTTCATCGACGTTCCACTATTAGTTTCACGTGTAAATAAGCGTTTTCATCACACATGGCATCAGTATTACGAAACCGAATTGGTTTTGTATGTTACGCGAATTTTGGATATCGCTAGTTTCATGCCACTAATTTCGTAATGTACATTCGGCAATTCGGCTTATTCCGGCTACACACGATCCGGCAGGCCTGTCAGTTCGAACTGAACAGTCCGCCTGGAGTCCGGTCGCCTGAGCGTGTGTATATTCCGGTCGACTTGTCATGTAAGACTGTTCAGATGTTCAGATTTGCCTGAACGTGTGGATGGTGGTCCAACGCTTCAAGTTTGCTGCGAAAACGGTTGAAGGCTCCAAATCCATCATATCCGCTGACAAAGAGATGGCGCAAACACCTTAAAATTTGTTAATATTACACAGAAGCGTAGCGACGACAGCGTAAAAGGCGTGACAATCGTGACATCCAACTGTTTGGGAGTTGGTATTTTTCTGAAATTTATTCATGATAGTCGACCGATTTAATGATCATTTATCAGTAATGGTCATGATCATGCTATGTATATTGATCATCTTCATCACACAGAGTATTAATAAATACAGTTTAAAAAACCAAAAAACACGCTCTCAATGAAAATCGGACTAAAAAGTTAAAAACAATTTTTCCAATAAGGATAAAACTATAACGAACGGAAAATACTATGTAGTATGATTGTGAGAAAGACGTGTGCGGTTTGTAATTTTCATCACAATCCATTCAGCGGTTCCTGAGATTACGAGGCTAGAAAAACGCCAACAGACGGATCGATAGACGCTCAAAAAGCGTATCATTATCTCAAAATCGAAAATTTTTGCGATCACAAAACTCCCCTCACCTATCGGTGTGGGAAGTAAAACAGGCTACTAAAATGTTTTTTTCACAGATCCTTGAAGTTATAATACTCCATGTTAGTAGTTATCTCCACCCCTGAGGTATCAGTGGGAAGCAAAGTCAAATTTCTATAACTACTTGGTGTTTACTGGAAAACGAAATTCTAATTCGTTCTATCTCAAAAATGGCACACTGTTTTGCTTTGTTGTTAACATACAATAAATTGCAAAAAAAAATTAGACACTGACTGAAGAAAAGTTTTCTGCAATATATTTGGTTATTTATTTTTTCATGTCTGATAGTATATCCACCCAGGTAAGTATCATGTTCTTACCTCAGGTATTTACGAAATAAAATTTAAATAACCCATGAGTCATCAACACTAAATAGTGCATGCAGTCCTAAAAATTGCAATCAACGTAGTATCTACATAATAAACATATTTATATTAAATACATTATACAAGCCACAAACTAATAAAAAAATCGTGATCTGGTATAGTATGTTGCTTGCTATGTAGCAAAATATACATGGAAAAATAAAGAGTCTAAACGAATCCCAAAAAGAGATTTATTTCGTATATGACAGTATATTCTAAAATTACATGAACTGATAAATTTGAGAAATTATGAATATACCTACTAAGCTTTGTATTAACACACATATTGTTTGGCAAGGGAAAGAATGCGAAGAAAAATAGGGCTGTTGTGGTGTTCTCAGATGTTTCGCTTGAAATATAGTTCACGATCTGCTTGCTGTTTTCAGTATTTTCCTATAATGTTACTGAACGATAATAACAATACTCTACATCACGTTGCTTCATAAAATGTATAATACATTAATACATGTACTGCAATTGAGTCGCCTAGTTCCAAAAGTCACTAAATCCTTCCAATAATATTTTTAAACGCGAAAATTTGCTGCTAGTCTCAAAAAACAATAATAATATTTGTAACCATAGATATTGATAGACAGTGACATAGTGCTTTAAAAGGTCTTTTGGACAAAAATCCTACTTTAGTAGTTTTGTGAAAAACTTGAAAAGCCTTCCGGATTTAGCTGTTTTTAGAAATACATTTGGATTTGGAGGGATTTGCTTTGAAACTTACATGATATGACTGTATTTCATGGCATATTTTGCGCAGTTGGATTTAAGAATATACAAAATAAGATGAAAACTGATATTAGGTCAAAAAACTGAAAAAATAAATATAAAAATATAGTATCTTTCTTATTATTGTGTCACCCAATGAGGTATTTGTTTTTGGTCACGTGACGTCCGATTCAAAAATTTCAATGACAATGACACCCTGTATATTTGCGACTTTTTGTGTTCTGCCCGATACAACAATTCCAACAGACTAGCGCACTTGGGGTCTGAAGTGATTCATTCAAGAGCTACAGGTACTTATAAAGGACTGTGCCACTACCATTATGAAACACTACCAAAGTAATTTAACTGTAGGGGTAGGGGTACATGTTATAATCAATGGTAGTGGTACCATCCTTTAAGTACCTGTAGCTCTCACTTTAGACCCCAAGTGTGCTAGTTTGTTGGAACTGTTTTATCGGTAGGAACACAAAAAGTCACAAATATACAGGGTGTCCCATTAAAAATTTTGAATCGGACGTCACGTGATCAAAAACAGATACCTCATCCTGTATATAAATCAAATTATAGGTTAGGTTAAATATATGAGTTAATTTATAGGTAATGCTAATATGGATTAAGAGGTTTTTGTTATCGAATGGATTTAGGGGTATTTGAATCTCATTCTCCCATGGATTTAGTGGATTTTGTTTCCAACCTCAAGAATTTACATTGATTTAGACCAGGATTTAGACAGTTTTGAAAGATGTATCATGTTCTAAAGCATTACTGAGGCCTCTCGCAATAAGATGGCACTACTAGTTCAATTTATTTGAAAACTGGATTTAGCGGTTTTTGAAACTAGACGACTCAATTAATATTTTCAATTAAAATATATAATTGTTAAAGAACAACAGTATAAATATTTCGAAACAAGAAAAGGGTTGAAAAGTGAGATAATCTGCTACTTCCGGCTACGTCGTAGCCTGTCGTCAGCTGAACGGTCGCTTGCCCGACTGTGCCCTCCCCCCTCCCTTTCCGCCTCATCCGTGTCTCGTATTCTCTGCCTGGTCGAACAACACAATATCAGGTCACGTTTTTTTATTGAGTAAGGCTATGTTATTTATGTTGCTTTTTTCTTACAACTAGTCTAACTTGGATAGTTTCTGCTGATGATGTACATTATGTTCAAACTGTATCTCCTCATTCAGCTTTTTGGCTAAGAAGTACAGCTCTGCTAATGCTATAGTTAAAGCACATATGATGCCAAGTAGCAGTCTAAAGCCGAAGTCTAGACTGCCTGTTATGAGTTCTACACCTATGAAACCAAAAGCAAATCCTGCTGCTACAGACAAGATGAACTGGAAGATGGCTACAAGGTTCTTGTTCATCTGTTTCACTGAAAATTAATAAAATTACATTAGGTCAATGATGTCTTGTCCAGAAGCTTAATGAACTAGGCAACCAAAAAAGTTCAGAAAAAGAATAACCCTCAGCAAGTATTGGTGGGACGCCAAGGTGCATCCGCTTAGCCACTAGAGAGCGCGGGTTCTATACGCGCTGCGTATGAAAGCCGATATACGAGGGCTGCTCTTTCATACGCAGCGCGTATAGAACCCGCGCTCTCTAGTGGCTAAGCGGATGCACCTTGGCGTCCCACCAAGAAGTCTACTACTGCTAAGTAGAGAGTTCCTTGGTTTGCCGTTACCTTCGGGTACTAGATGGCGTACCGGCAGAATTCTTTCTGTCTGCTTGCACAGCTTTCACATGTTTGTTAAACATGGAAAAATTGATGCTCTCTATTTCCGTCAATCGACCTATGGCGCACTGATGATCGCTAATAAGCGTGAAACAGCTGTCTGCGTACTGGTGGATTGACGGAGGTATAGAGCAGCCCTCGTATATCGGCTTTCATACGCAGCGCGTATAGAACCCGCGCTCTCTAGTGGCTAAGCGGATGCACCTTGGCGTCCCACCAAGAAGTCTACTACTGCTAAGTAGAGAGTTCCTTGGTTTGCCGTTACCTTCGGGTACTAGATGGCGCACCGGCAGAATTCTTTCTGTCTGCTTGCACATCTTTCACATGTTTATTAAACATGGAAAAATTGATGCTCTCTATTTCCGTCAATCGACCTATGGCGCACTGATGATCGCTAATAAGCGTGAAACAGCTGTCTGCGTACTGGTGGATTGACGGAGGTATAGAGCAGCCCTCGTATATCGGCTTTCACACGCAGCGCGTATAGAACCCGCGCTCTGTAGTGGCTAAGCGGATGCACCTTGGCGTCCCACCAAGAAGTCTACTACTGCTAAGTAGAGAGTTCCTTGGTTTGCCGTTACCTTCGGGTACTAGATGGCGCACCGGCAGAATTCTTTCTGTCTGCTTGCAAAAAGTAGTTTGTTTCGTTATAATTGCGTCAATACCGCGTTTTGAAAGTTGACGAGGCAACAATGCACTGCTGATGTATGACGCGCATCGCACCGATTGGCTAAATTTGAATTCCTTTTTTAAACTATGAAATGGAATTATTGGTAAACAAAACGATGCAGAAAGTAATGAAATGCATCAGAACACCATATTTTTGTACACACTAAGAGGTTATAATGATTTAGTCATTCTTTTCAAACCCATGGTTGCAAGAAGGCAAAGGAATATGATGGATTGAAACGATATTTTTGAATTATCAAAATGGTTTCAATAATAAACTTGATGAGACTTGAAGAATTTTAAACATTAGCATTACTAACAAAAATACAGATCATATCTAATGCATAGAGTGAAAGCATCATGTGCATTCTGACAAATTTCCTATAATTAGTATATGAGGACTGAAATATCCCAACGTCCTCGTGCTATTAGTAACTAAAATAGCAATCGAATGGCTATAAATATATAACATATACTGAGAACATCTGAAACTACGCATAACGTAGTAATGACTGTACCATGCGCAAAAAAACATTATATTATATTGCATACCCTTTAATTTACACAATACTTTTCATCTGGAAAGCCCTGAATTCATCGAAAATAAACAACAAACACTGTCAGGTTTTATATTTTTAGTACCTCCAACTCTCATTATGCCAGGATACACAATAGTCAAGATAGTCAAGTCACGGCTCAACAAACAATGAGCTAGCTGTCTTACTCAGTGTCGGTTCCTTTTACTTCCCACAACGATAGGTGAGGGGAGTATTGTGATCGCGAAAATTTTCTATTTTGAGATAATACGCTTTTTGGGCGTTTTATGATGTGTACATAACGAAAATCCACGTCACTCATTTCCGTCGGTCTGTCTGTCGGTCTGTCTGTCGGTCTGTCTGTCTGTCTGTCTGTCTGTCTGTCTGTCTGTCTGTCTGTCTGTCGGTCTGTCTGTCGGTCTGTCTGTCTGTCGCGTTTTTCTAACCTCGTAATCTCAGTAACCGCTGCATGGATTGTGATGAAATTTGGGCAGCGGTATGCTGTGGGGTCGTAGTAGGTAATGTTCCTATAATTTTGAAAATCGGTGCATAGGCGGCGGAGTAATTAGCAAAAAACAAAAAAAATTAAATATTGCTGAAACTTCGTTTTTAGGCGTTTTAGGGGTCCCTGATCATTTTCTACTTTTTTTTGGGTGGGGGTGAAATTGGGGTGGTTGGGGGTGGGGGGTTGTAAAATTGAAAAATTTGTTGCTTTCATAATAGACTGTCCACTGACCTGTGAAGGAAGACCTGGCGACATAAATAACTTTTTTAGGTCCATCCGAACATTGCCTTTGCCCATTACAGAAAGCAAAGGACTTAGAATTTTTTTTTTGATGTAAACATACGAGAGTATTGCGTTATATCGTTGTAACGAGGAAACTGTTGAATTGATTTTAATGAAACTTTGAAACGGCATTACTACCATGACGAAGATGGAAAACGCGTATGGTTTTGGTAACTCGTGCCAGTGGCGGCGCAGAAATAATAAAAAAACTAAAAATATAAAAACAGCTCAAACTTCGTTTTTAAGCGTTTTAGAGGTTCCTGATCATTTTCTGCGTTTTTTTGGGTGGGGGTGAAATTGGGGTGGTTGGGGGTTGAAAAATTAAAAAAATTCTTGTACACATAATAGGCTGTCCACTAACCTGTGAAGGAAGATCTAGCGACACAGATTACCTTTTTAGGTGCATCCGAACATTGCCTAGCCTATTACAGAAACTAAGGGACTTTTCTGTATACTATACGAGAATTTATTGGTCTAAATCGTTTTGTATTTTGTAACGTGGACACTATTAAATTGATTCTAATGAAATTTTGACACAGCATATTGTTACCGTGGTGAGAATGGAAAACGCGTATGTTTGTTAAAAATCTTGTCAGTGGCAGCGTAGCAATAATCAAAGAACGCGACAAGTATGAAAGCAACTCAAATTCGGTTTTTAGATGTTTTAGGGGTTCCTGATCATTTCCGACCAGTTTTTTGGATGGGGGTGAATTTGGGGTGATTGGGGGGTGGGGGGTTGTAAAACTGAGAAGTTTGTAGTATCGATAATAGGCTGTCCATTGACCTGTGAAGGAAAGACCTAGCGGCATAAGACAATTTTAGGGGGGGGGGGGGGTTGGCAATTTATTTGGTTGCAAGGGATCTTAGACTAAAGCTTCATGCTATGGGAAAATAATAAACTGGTATCAGCGTAATGTGTTGGAAATACTGAGTCAATCAACTTGGCTTCATTTTTGGGATAGTTTCATTCGCCCTGACAGGGGTGGAGTAGAAAAAAATGGACAACAGTGCAGAATTAAGAAACAATACTCAACCCATGCGGTGTAAGACTTGTAAGAGGAAGGTAAACATTACAGATAACATAAAAGTTTCTGTCTCTCACAATCAGCTTTAAGGCTGAGCGGCAACTACTACGGTAGCTGAACCCTAACCCCTCACTAATAAAAAACATCAGCCTCGGTACTCTGGTATTCAGGCTTTGCCTTCGCGGTTTCTTAAGTTATAACAAAACCCTTACGGTTTCGAAAATAAAAAATCTTGTTCCATCAAGGCAGTTTTCTGCTAGTGGGCGAGCAGTAAATTATGATCGTTTTAATACAATCCATATAAACGGATCCAGCCGAACTTTTGGATGACACACTGGTTGGGTAGTATAAACTGGATTATAGGTAAAAAATATTTACCAAATAGCATTGTGATCACATTGCCAAGTAAAATTTTCGAGTTAACTCTCAATACAACGAAAATAGAATGGTGTCAGTGTCTAGTGCAATAGCATGTCATGAGATGTACAACATCACATACCTTCCTGTTGTAAGTTCATTAAAAAACCATGTATTTCAGCTTTAGCTAGTTGCGGAAAAATATTTATTCTAGTTTATCTACACTTTCTAGGTTATACAAACTACCGAGGTGCTATTTTTAGATGTACCTATTCATTATTTTGACTAGGTATGCAAAATAGAGCCGAGAAATGTAATTTTATCAAGGTACCTTAGCCAGATATTTGGAAGAGGCACTGATGATACACACGTTTGTACACTACTCGAAAGTGAAATTCGAACACCTAGAAAAAAGGGATATTTGCATTGTAAATTTGTACACAGCTTGACAGTACTATCTCTAGTACACATGTAACACTTTCTGTTCATTCAGGCGCTATTTACCTTCATGCCACCTCTAAAAACCTCTAGACCTGTGAAAACAAAGCATGGCTTTTTGTCTGGATCGCAGACCTCCGAATGCACCGAGCTAGAGGTTCTGGAGTACGTAGAAGAACTACAGACCGGCAAGATCGTCATCTACGACTACTGGCCCTTCGAGACAGAATGCGATCCACTCGAGCTGTTGCTAACGCTTGGTATAGAGAGGCCCATTCGAATCCGCATGGTGTACCACAGATTGAGTAAAATGGACTTAGGATCATGTCGTCCGCATCTAGTGCTTCCACTCGCTGCAAATCATCGTCGCCAACAGTTAGATTGGTGCCAAGAACACCGACAATGGCATGCTGAGTGGCATCAGACGGCCTTCTCCGACGAGTCCAGGATTTGTCTGGGGGGACGCCAACGCGTAAGACGACGACGGAGTGAACGACGTGATCTCTAGTTTGCTGTTGAGCGCCATGTACACCGTCCTATTGGTTTGATGGTTTGGGGTGCCACTGCATTCAACAGCAAGTCACTTTTACTTGTGATTCGTGGCATAATGACTGCGCAACGTCATGTGAACGAGGTGTTAGAACCAATTCCCGTTCCATATGTCCGAGGCCTCGAAGAGGCTTTCTTCCAGCAGGATATCGATGAAGTTCCTACAGGAAGCTGAGGTCAGGGTACTCCCCTGACCTCCACGATCACCCGATTTATCGCCAACTGAAAAAGTATGGGATTGGATGGGTCGATACTTAGGCGATTTACCCAATCCTCCGACCACGCTGGACGAACTGGAACATGCTGTACCTTTAGAGTTTATCAACAACCAGATTACGAGCATGCCGCGTAAGCTAGAGGAGTGCGTTCATCAACATGGAGCGCCCACCCATTATTGATCTGTTGTATTTTTTTATGAACTAATTATGGCAAATGTTATTACTTACTTATTACTTACTTATTATTGTATTTAGTCGTACCGCATTTCATCAACCGCGATCAACCCTTTTTTCTCAGTGTTCGGATTTCACTTGCGAGTAGTATATTATAATTTGTAACCCCAAATAGCAAAGTAGAAAAACAAATATAGATATCACAAAAATTCTGGGAATGATGAAAATTTGGATTCAAGCAGCTGAAAGTGTGCACTATGCTTGTTTGTGTCTTTGTTTCTGAAAAAATCCAGGCATTGGATTTTGGAAAAGAAAATTAGAAAAACAGCCATGACAATTCTAATGTAGCTTCAAATTTAAATACTCCACGCCAAGTCTTATCTGGTCTAAATTTAAAATTAATTTTTTTAACAAGGTATATCTAATTTGCCAATAGCCCCTTAGAGTTTTTTTTAGGAAAATAAGCATTTTCTTTCCAGAAATATTTACAGAATCATTGACAAAAATCCGCTTACTTTGTATGGTGAAAGAAATTATTCCATAATATGAATAAGTACAGACTGCAATAAAAAATATAGTAGGAAATATATAAAATATGCCCATTGCCCAGCAATACCTGGAGATGTATTGTTTCCATTCTTGATATTGTCAAATAAAAATCAAAAAATTTTTAACAAAAACATATAGAAGATTTTTTTTATCAGTTGTATCTTAGCTTGACCAGATTTTGTCTTATATAACTGAATTGATAATACAGTCAATATTATTATATGTATAATAAATAAAAAAGGTGCAGCCTGGATTCAGAAACGCCAGGGAATGAGATCATCATTATTATTGTGTATATGTTACGGCTAAAGTGTTTACTTGGATAGTTTATATACTAGCTGGATAGTATACAAACTATCCAAATGTCTCGCTATTTTGATGGAAAATCATATTCTCCTAAAATAGCTATGAATATTGGTTGGTTTGTATACTAGCCAGCTAGTTTATAAACTATACAAGATATGCCGCTAAAGTATAATACCACAAAGATATCTCACAGATTAACCAGTGTTTCTGGTTAGTTTACAAACTATCCACAGCATTTGGATAAAGTATGCACCTAATATCTCTAGTAATACATAATAACCAACTCGCTGGTTAGTATGTAAACTAACCAGTCCTTTTTGGTTAGTATGTAAACTAACCAATCCTCTTTGGTTAGTATGTAAACCAACTAACCTCACTTTTCTGTTAAATTGACCAAAGAAAATTAGTTAGTTTACATACTAACCTAAGAGGATTGGTTAGTTTACATACTAACCAAAAAGGACTGGTTAGTTTACATACTAACCAGCGAGTTGGTTATTATGTATTACTAGAGATATTAGGTGCATACTTTATCCAAATAATGTGGATAGTTTGTAAACTAACCAGAAACACTGGTTAATATATGTGATATCTTTGTGGTATTATACTTTAGCGGCATATCTTGTATAGTTTATAAACTAGCTGGCTAGTATACAAACCAACCAATATTCATAGCTATTTTAGTTGAAATATGATTTTCCATTAAAATAACCAGACATTTGGATGGTTTATATACTAGCTGGATAGTATATAAACTATCCAAGTAAACACTTTAACCGTAACATATATAAAAAATCTGATTCTGTGATTCTCTTCAAAAAGTTGAGTTAATTACTATTTAAAAGTTTTATTTAAGTGACTAAATCTTAAGACACTGCTATGGTTGTACTGTGTAAAGCAATATTTCGGAAGTCGCCGAAATGAAATAGCTTCTGAAGATGCCATCTACTTGTGGTGGTGAAACGTCAAGCCTTAACGCTAAACGACGCTGGCCTAAAAACCCAAGAACCACAAATTCACTGCTATGGTTCTTACATTATGGGACAATTTCATGTCAATTGAAACGAATTGCAAAGTCAGGCAGTAAATACCAATAAAAATTATAAATATTGTGGAAATAGAAAAATACACTTACATTGATATCCTATGGTATCTTCTGGGTATCTTTTCTTCACATTATCTACATTTTTGGTCATCTCATGGTACACTCTGTTATCTTGTTCAGCCTTCAGCTTTTGACAGCGTTTTTCTAGCTCTTCACTCCTTGGTATTAATTTGTTTTTTGGTAATATTATCCGAGAACCTTCCAACAGTTCGTGCAAGTAAATCTTTTCTTCTTGGACTTTGTTTTCATTTTGGATATGTGCATACAACCAATAGATATCTTGCAGACACAGTAGCTTTTCTGTATCATCTATGTGAGCAGCTTTTACAGAAAAATTGCTAAAGTAATCGTTATGGTCACTTGAACTTAACTTCTTAATAAAATTCTTGTCTTCCTCTGTTAACACATATGGAATATCGACAGGCTTGAAATCTGTTTTGATCTTATTCTTATATAAAATATTACTTATTCCTTGTGGTAAATTATCAGAAAGCTTAAGATTACAGATGTATTGCTTTAATTTAGAAGAAGGGCATATCAGGATTGAAGGGCTAGATATCTGCGCTATATTCATTTTGTCAAATAAGGAATTTTTTTTCTATGTCCTCATAATACTTTTTCAGTTCTTCTTCTTTTGTTTCGTAATGGCTATTTATCTCTGAATATTTTGATGTTATTCCCTCCATAAAAACATTCCATGCAGTTTTACGTTGATTTCTATAGTTTTCCAAAGTAGAATCCTGGAATTTATGTTCAATGTATTTTACTCAAAATATAAAATACATATAGGTTAGTGAACAAACAGAATAGAGAAAATGGAGTCAAGTTGATTGACTCAATACTTCCCACACATAACAGTTGCAACCAAATCATCGCCCGCCTGTCGTCAAAAAAAAACATCCAACACAAAAACCAGTGAATAGTTTCCTAAGTCTCTCCGTAGGAACTAAAATGACACAATTCAACTTCAACTGGACGGAACGAAACAATCAGGAACCCCGAAATTGCTTAAAAACGAAGTTTGAGCTATTTTTATATTTTTAATTTTTTTTATTATTGCTGCGCCGCCACTGACACGATTTTTGAAAACCATACGCACTTTTCATCCTTGCCGCGGTGACAATACTGTTTCTAAATTTCATTAAAATCATTTCCATAATTTCCATGTTACTAAATTCAGAACAATCTAAAGCAATACTCGTATTTATACATCAGACAATACTAAGTCCCTTGATTTCTGTAATAGCCAAGGCAATGTTCGGATGGACCTAACAAACGTCTATTATGCCGCTAGGTCGTTCTTTCACAGGTCAATGGACAGCATATTATGAATGGAATAAATTTTTGAGTTTTACCCCCCACCCCCTAACCACCCCAATTTCACCACCACCCGAAAAAAAGTAAAAAACGATCAGGAACCCCTAAAACGCCTAAAAACTGAGTTTCAGCTATTTTTATATTTTTAGTTTTTTTCTCATTGCTGCGCCGCCACTGACACGATTTTTCCAAAACATGCGCGTTTTCCATCCTCGCTGCGGCAGTAATACTGTGTCAAAATTTCATTAAAATCAATTCGATAATTTTTGCGTTATGCAATATAGAACGATCTAAAACAACACTTGTATGTATACATCACAAATTCTAAGTCCCTGGGCTTCTATTATAAGCAAGGCAATGTTCGGATGGACCTAAAAAAGTGTATTATGCCACTAGGTCTTTCATTCACAGGTCATTAGACAGCCCATTATGAATACAACAAATTTTTCAGTTTTACAACCTCCCACCCTCCTACCACCCCAAATTCACCCCCACCCAAAAAAAAAGTAGAAAATGATCAGGAACCCCTAAAACGCCTAAAAACGAAGTTTGAGGAATATTTGAAATTTTTCGTTTTTTGCTAATTACTCCACCCCCGTACAACGATTTCCAAAATTATCGGAACATTACCTACTACGACACCACAACATATCGCTGTCCAAATTTCATCACAACCCATGCAGCGGTTACTGAGATTACGACGTTAGAAAAACGCCAACAGACAGACCGACAGACAGACAGACCAACGGAAATGAGTGACGTGGATTTTCGTTATGTAGACATCATAAAACGCCCAAAAAGCGTATTATCTCAAAATCGAAAATTTTAGCGATCACAATACTCCCCTCACCTATCAGTGTGGGAAGTAAAACATAACCAATTTAACTAGCAATTAAAAAATGTAAAGACGCTGTAATGGGAACATACAATGTATTATGTAAAGAGATTTTTTTGGTCCTTGGAGTGGCTAAGTATATTTAAGTTACTTTCATGTCATGAGGGGGGCATGGCCACCATAGCCCCCTCCCTGGATCCACCACTGCCTTCCTACACAGAATATGACAATAATTCATTGACATTCTAATCTAATAGGTTATGATACCAATAATTCAATTGCTCTAGTAAGCGAGTGGTTTTGGTTGTTGTTTGGTTTCGATATATGGTGAAAATCAGTGTTTTTAAAAAATTTGTTTTGGGTAAAAATGCCAAGAATTTTTTTGTTGAAAGTGACATATTAGACCGTCCTCTATACGATAAAAATAAAATCGCTAGGAAATTTTTGGATATCTAAAGCTTACCAGTCCCCGAGATTTCTTATACTAACCATTCCTTTTAAAGTATATTAAATTGGAAACTGACCTGTTTGAATGTGTCCTCCAATCTACGAAAGTTATCACAAATTTTTAGTGCCTCCAACAATTCGTCATTTATTTTTTCAGCTACATCAGCAACTTCATTACAACGTGGAATTTCGGTGTCTTTAATTTCCGTTAGGCCTTCTATAATGCCAAACAGATGGTCCACTTCTGCGTCGTTCCGTTTTTTCTATAATAGTTTAAAAACACGGGTGTTAATAGAAAAAAACATTGAATAAAACGTCACAATACTACCTCAAACTCTTCCAGAGTCAGCTGAATTTCACCTCCCAAGAATCCCCTATGGTCGAAAAGTCTGTCCCATAATTTTCCTACATCTGAAAACTCGCTGAAATTAACATACCTTTCATTAACGCTGTATTCCACTTACCTTTTACGATATCTGACATTATTTTTTTGCTTCAGTCAGGTTTTGAATAGTTGTGCCATTTTTGACAACTCTTGAGAATCTGATTGTGAAACGTCACGTGTCACGTGCTCATTTGTCATATCATCCTCAAAGGCTGGGGAAATGACAACTGATAGATGACAGAAATTCCAGTGGCAGAAGTAGGAAAATATTTAAATACTCATGTAGTAAACAAACGATTGATATGTTCATTTGTCCTGGTCTGACTGCACAAACCGTGTTTTTATCACTCTAGTAGATTATCTAAATGAGTTTCAGATCCGAAATCATTGCACAATACCCCTAGAAATTCAAAAGAGTAATGGCGTCGTTGCGTGGCGTTACAGCTGTTTTGAAGAGACATTCATTATTACCATTGTTATCACCCACTGACCCTATTTAAGACCGTATTAAGGGGTCAAAAGCTGTAACTATTGAGAATAATTTAACACTACCTAACTCTTAAGTTTTTTACCAGGGTTAATCCCTCATTTAGTTGTAGCCCTTCTTGCATGGTCAAATAAAGTGGCTTTGGCTTGTACTGATTTTATTCTCAGCGATTCAATGAAAGTATACTTGAATAAGTTTTCCCTGTTCGGACCACCCTCAAACAAAAACTGTGATTACGCCAGTGATTTTTTATTGATGCGGCATCTACTACATAGCCGTATTACTGGTTGCCTATTATTTAGAAATCAAGGCGTCGAAACTTGAAACGCAGAAAGATGCGTCGGACATCAGCATATCCAATACAACGTATCGAAAATCACTATATCAGTTACAAAACCAAATACACTGTTGCTTTGCATTCTTTTGTGAATTGTGAATTTCGTCCAGATTGTTGGCATTAGTGAGAATCTGAGAATGTGTGTTGTGTGAAGTGATCAACAATCTCGTATTTGCAGAAACGATGCACACTATCAATAATGTTTATTTATGTTGATATGGTGTAATAAAAGGTGTCTAACTATTAAACGACAGTTGTGAAGTGATGGTTAACGTAATCTACCTTTTATTCAAAGCTCGAACGAGCTTTTGCCTTTAAACTGATGACAATTTGATACTTTTTTGTGGATACATCATGCCTACATTAATTGGAGTTACTGAGTTTGTCCAAGAAACAAGGGATGATTACAACTCTCCGATTACATCAACCTTCGTGTCCCGTATGCAGCAATGTAGGAACACCATTACAAATTTGGAAGAGGTAGGGTCATTGTATTTATTTAAACATTACTCAATCACAAGGTACTTTCCCTTTTTAACACTTAGATTTGTTGTGGATGAATACATAATTTTTTATGGCAAGTCACGATTCACAATATTTCCTGTGTTATTTTTGGATAGTAGTCATACGGCTTACACATACATATCTTGTCTTGTATTTTTAGATGCATGCAAGTTTTACATACTGTTTTTTCTTATCACAGGATGTTCTAGCTTGTTGGAAATATCGATAAAATGTTATTATTATTAAAATATTTGACCCAGATTTTTAAAGATTTAATTACACACTCATTACCATCCTACTCATTTTCATACTAGCAAAGGATGTATGCAATTTTTTCCAATTATTTATACACTATGAAAAACCATGAATATATGTGTGGGCTTGAACCTCCTTATCTACCTACCTACTCAATTTTCTATTGATAAAATTATTACATTTAAAACAGCAGCAATGATAAATGCTTAGAAAAGGTTAATTATAGGATAGTTAAAATTCACATCATATCAGCAATCATATATATATGTGACAATATTTACAATAGAGTGGACTTGCTTAGTTTCTTATTATTTTCTGAAGGTGAAGGTTGAGTTATGCATCAGAATGTTGCAACACCTTTTGTTGTCAGTGTTTTCTATTTAAGAAGATACAAGAACACACATTTAAACACGAAAATGGCACCAGATAGCTTAATGTATTTTTGCAGTTTTATATGTTGTCAATAATCAGCAGCATCTATATGTCTATATACTTGATGCAGTCCAGAGAAGATTAATTCAACTATTGTGTGACTGGCCTTAACACACCACCTCCAGCCACATTCTTACTGGCATGTGGTTGGTGACCTCTTACTTTTCTACTCATATTCGAACAGAGCCTGCTTTTCTGAGCTATTGTTTATAATTATGCCGCTTACCAAGCCTATTAGATACATCCACAGGACTGGTGCATCTCAGGGTAGCGCTTGCCTGCCTGCCAGGAGATTAATTTATCAGCCATGCAAATGTTGGCCTACAACCTTCAGTTATAAAAAAATATTGTATTTATTATAACTTTTGAACTTTTGGTAGCATGCACAAGTTAGTATTTTAAATTATAGTGGGGAATAATATGAAGTTATACTACTAGTACATATAAAAATTTTTCTTCGACATTTATATTTTACAACTTGGTTTGTCTGTAAGAAGCTTCAATCTATATTGATCATTTTATTGTGCAGAAGTTATACAGTGTATAACCAAATATGTGTGAAACATTTAAGGGGGTGATTCCTCATTGAAAAAAAGATAGGATCTTTCATATAAAGAAACTTCATTGGAGCATCCTTGTTAAGATACAGCCCCTTAAAGGGGGTACATAAAATTTGTTTAAAAATTTTTTTCACAAGCACTGAAAAGTTACAACATTGAAATTAACCTGACATTTTCAAACAAGTTTTATGTACCCCCGTTAAGGGGCTGTATCTTAACAAGGGAAGCTCCAATGAAGTTTTTTTATATGAAAGGTCCTATCTTTTTTCGATGAGCAATCATCCTCTTAAATGTTTTACACTTATTTAGTTACACCCCATATAATAGAGTGAAAATTTATTAAATGAACTCAGAAGTTTGATTGAAACTGACTACCTTATCATCATTATCAGGATATTGTTCAGTGCTATGAGTGCCCCACTTTGTCCATTTACAAGATATTTTATAAGGTTTTACTTGAATATATCAAATATACCAAGACATCACAAACTACCACTTTGAATTTTTATAGCCAATTAAATAAATAAGCATGAACAAAATGCATTTCATGCTTTTAACGACTGTCAAGGCAAGGTAATTTCCCCAGTAAGTTCCATTCACAGCAACTGATCAAAATGACCTTATACTTGCAAGTGTTGTGTCAGGATAGATTGTCGCAATTTTGAGAAAATGAATTTATAAGCATTATCTAATAAATTCATATTGACATGTATATTGTATACAGGGTGAGTTTTTAGTACCGGCTTGGTCGATAACACCACTACTATAGAAGATATCGAAAAAAGTTGTATATAAAAGTTGTAGCCACGGATATGCTCCTTGCTCAAAAAATATTTCGATTTATACAGGGTGATCCATAACTATGTGGTAATGAGATACCCTATATATTATTCTATATTCAGATTCTACTAATGATTTCCGTTCTTCTAATATAGGATATTGTTACATTATACAGGGTATTTCAAAAGTTATGGCCATTTTTATATCCAAATCGCTGTCAATTGAACGTACTGTATATCAAAAAGCATTTTTCTTACACGGATGGGTAAAAAATATCATCTAGTTTTAAAATCGGCTATAAAAAAAGCCCGCGACGCCTATTGGTATACAGGGTGATGTAGAACGCAAAATCTAGATTTTCTCTCTTTTTTTAAATGTAACCCACAATATTTTATTGTACCAAAGAATTGCTTTTAATATGCTCTTTTATCTTTATATAGCACTTGTTATGGCTGCATTCATTAGTTTTTGAGATATTTCGATTTTTCTACAAATTTTAAATATACCTCCTATTTGTTTACTAAAATTTATTTATTTTGAGAAAATACAATCAAATTTTATTTTTGCTTAACAAACAACTAAAATAGAAGGCCATAATAGTACTTGATCTAGTCAAAACACTGGATTAACGAGATAATATAGGTCAAGTGTGCTGATGAAACAATTTTATAGACGTCATCCATAATTATCAAGCAGATCTATCAGGTAGGCTATGAAATATTAAACGAAACAGTCCAAATAAAACGATTCTTCATTCTTTCAATCGCATTAGTTTTAGAGTGCCTCCGTTCTGGATATTGCTGTTCATAGTTGATATATTCTAGAGGCAAGTAGGCAATTTCTCAAAAATTCTCCTAAATAACCCTCAATGGAAAAATTAATTTTTAAAGCTCGTTTTTCACACAGTACGGAATTGTTGAGCAGGTTATGAAAACCGTCAATTTTTCAAAGCATACCTGATAAATCTGCTTGATAATTATGCATCACGCCTACACAATTGTTTCCTCGGCATACTTGACTTTATTATCCCAATGATTCAGGGTTTTGAGTTCATCAAATACCATCATGACCTTATAATTTAGTTGTTCGTTAAATAAAAAACAAATTCGATAGTACTTCCTCAAAATTAATAAATTTCAGTACAAAAATAGAAGCTATATTTTAAATTTACCGAAAAATTGAAATATCTCGGAAACTGATCGACGTAGGTAAAGTTTTATACAAAGATGGAAGAGCATATTAAAAGCAATTCTTTGGTATAATAAAATATTGGGGGTTACATTTGAAAAAAAGAGAAAATCTGTATTTTGCATTCTATATCACCCTGTATACGAATATGCGTCGCGGGCTTTTTTTATAGCTGATTTTAAAACTAGATGATATTTTTTATCCATCCGTGTGAAAAATATGATTTTTAATTCATCACTTTTTGATCTAGAGTATGTTCATTTGACAGCGATTTAGAGATAAAATAATAACTTTTGAAATACCCTGTATAATGTAACAATACCCTATATTGGAAGAACGGAAATCATTATTAAAATTTGAGTACGGAATAATATATAGGGTGTCTCATTTAAAAAAATGCATGTTTGCATCACCACGTAGTTATGGGTCACCCTGTATAAACCAAAATATTTTCTGAGTAAGGAGCATATCCGTGGCTACAACTTTTATATACAACTTTTTTCGCTATCTTCTACAGTAGTGGAGTTATCGACCGAGCCGGTACTAAAAACTCACCCTGTAGATATACATTACTCTTTATAGAAAGATGAGTTTAAACTGCTTATATTTTGTTAGGTTCTTCAATTTAGAAAATATATATGCTTGTTGCTGAATAGCAAATCAATATATTTCTTCCCGTTTTTGGTCTAATAGAACATAGAATATGCTTAAGATTAGTACCAGAAAATGCTTGTCTTCTAGACTCCAAATTAATGTGGCATTCCATGTTTATATTGACCATTTTTTATAGGCAACTTGCTACATATAATGCTAATGCTAACCTCTCTGTAAGGAGGAAACCAAAAACCAACATACTAATTTAAGTGTTGCCAGATGTACCATTTTTGCACTAATTGCATAATTTTTTGCGGTTGACCTCTTTTCTTTTTTTTAACCGACTTTAGAACTGTGTACATTTCAATACTTCTCCATTAAAATAGTAACTCCATGCACATGTGTCAGCAATCCATTAAAGAACTTGCTTTCTCATAATTAAAAGTCCACATTAAAGCTGCTTGAAGTCGACTTTTTTAAGATTTCCTAAAGATCAGCCAATGCATGGAATCTTCTACAAACTTCTAGAACAGCAGTTGACCTTCTCTTTCCTATAATTTTAAGAGCTTTGAAAAGATTTCAGTGACTTCAAGACATGCTCAATAATAGTTACTTACTTTATGTTATCTCAGTAAGGCCTGTGACTGTGTTTTCCATAAGCTGTTACTCTACAAGTTGCATATTATGGAATATCAGGGCTCTCTCTGTCTTTGCTTAGTTCCTACCTAACTTCCAGAATTCAAAGTGTTCATTGGAGTAGCGATATGTCTGAAATAAATGCTGTGGAGAGTGGAGGCCTCAGGGATCTTTTTTGGGGCCTTTCCTCTTTATAGTGTATGTTAATGACTTATTTGGCTACTTGTTGCCTAGTATATATGTCTGTTATGCTGATAACACTACACTGGGCTGCAGGGCCAAGTCACTTGATGAGTTAAGTACTGATATGGGTTCAGCTGTCAGTAGAAGGGAGATATGGTTTAACCAAAACTATTTGAAACTTAACAAAGATAAGACGCAAGAAATTATTTTTTCTATCTACTACGGGGGTTGCTCATGGCCCTAGTGTCAGTATCCTGGGCATATACATATGTAGATGATGCTTTGAAATGGAATGCTCATACTGCCTCTTAGGAAAGTAATCTTTCTTCAGCAGTATTTGTAATTAGAAAACTAAAAGCCTTAGTCAGCCCACCTTCACTTTTGACTGTATACTACTCTCTATTCTACGCTCACTTATCTTACGCAATTATCTTGTTGAAGCCTTAGGGGTTTTGGAATTATAACTGCTGTCTTCTAGAGTACCCATTGCAGCAGTCTAGATTCCTGCATTAGATTGTATAGTTTTCCTACTAGTCCTCGTACTGAGTTAAAATCTGTTGGTTGTGGCCTACTCTTCCCAAAGGGTTGTCTTTTGTGATCTATGCACTTCACATTTACAGAGCACATGAAGGTGTCCTGGGGTCTAACATGTGCTTTTGATCATCCCCAAGACAGGTTCCGCGCCAATTTACAAGGCAGATGACTCTTTTTTTTGTAAACCTATTTGCCTTTTCATTACCGTTACCAGCTATAACCGTGTGTCCTGCCACCCATTCCAGTGTTACTTTGCAGCTCTTGATGCCATTTCCATTTTCCAGTCAAGTGCAGACGTTTTTTTTATTTATCGTATGGCTCAAAAACATGACAATAGTAAATATAGATTAAAAGAAAAACTATTATAACCTATACTAAAATAAAATATATGCAGCTACAAACTAAGATACATAGTCTTTGGTATTTACAGGTTGACGTCAAGTTCTTTCAACCACTTCAGCGCCAACGGTGTGGCTGTGAAGAACTCTTCTCGCGATCCCTGAAACGCACGCAGTTCACATTCGCTCGTAATATGGTTTATAGTTTGGCGGGGCGCGTCACAGTCACATAAGGGAGATTGCACATAGCCCCACTTGTAAAGGGAGTCGGCACATCTGCCGTGGCCTGTTCGGGCTCTTATTAAGTTTTACCCACTCTTTCCGGGGTAGTTCTGATCCTGGAAGAAGGCTGCCCCATAAATGCGCATCGCGAGTGGTGTTCCGCAAAACCTTCCCATTGGGAGCGCCATTGGTTTAAGGAGTCGAAGTTATTGGTTTTAAGCCCTTTTGCATCCCTTATTGGTGGTTGTCGGGATTTAAGTCTGTTTATCTGCAACGGGGGTATTGCTCGGTGGATGGGCAGTTTGTTGTTGGCCGTAATCTTGTTATACTCCCTTAGAAGGGCGTCAGTCCTTCGCAGCTGCGGTGGGGCTATTCCAGAGAGTACAGGCAGCCATTGAGTTGGGGTTGTCTTAACTGCCGCTGCAGTTAGTGCAGACGTGACTTTGGTACTCTAGTGCCCAGAGTGTAGCCTGACTGTCTGTAAATATTGTTTTTGTACGCACACTGCAAAATTTTCCTAGTTCCAGTAGTACCCCTTGAAAAAGTGCATTTTTCTTTTATTTTGTTGTCTACAAGCATAGAGACCATTTAGTACATTCGATGTGTACTAAATGGTCTGTACTATAAACTCCAGAGTTTATATAATAAATATACTAATATAAAAGCGTACACACTTTTTGCACAAGATGAGATGACTCACCTGCGAATTTCTGTCTCCCACCTTAACCATGGGCACAGAGTCGGCTTTAGGTACATAATTCATATATTCATAATGTTTTGATAATATATTATTCAGGCTATAGTAATTTTATTCAATAAATTGTCTCGACAAATCAGGAAAGCTACTGGAAAAACATCGTTTGATGGGCTCCCGAAAAATATTTGGCTTTTATAATATAACGAAAGTATAATTATAAATCATTATACAGTAGAAAGTCAATTCTATCCCAGTTCATTAATACTACTTCGTAGAAAAGGTTCTTCGGATTTTGGGATAAAAATACTGCAGAGGTTTTTTACTCAAAAAGCCGAAGTTTCGGCATATGTTTTACGCCTTCTTCAGGGCTAAAACATCATATGAAGATGAACATATATATAAGTAAAGATATAAATTGAAAAACAACTCAGTAAAACAATCAAAATGGAAACCAGTACATTGAACTATTGATCAGTTGCATAAAAATAGAAAAATTAAAATATAAAACAATTTTTGGTTCAATCTCATTAAACTATTAAAATTAACAATAAAAATAAAATGTAAAGCGTACATCCTTACCTATCGAGCACAACCCTACAGTACCAAAGGATAACATATCCCTTTGGGTCAACAAACAATAACGTTATTGTTTTTAACCATCTTCTAGAATGTCTTCTTGAGAAATAAGGTCCCATTCCTCTAAAAGAGCGTGCTGCAATTTACTTGAGGTTAAAGGAATAAGAACACGACTTCGTAGTCTTCGCCCAAGCATGTCCCAGACATCTTTAATTGGATTCGTATCTGGACTTAACGCTGGCCATTCCAAGACATCAATGTCTACATCGTTTAGTAGTAGTTTGCTGAGTAATTCTCGCGGTGTGGGTCCTGGCATTATCATGCATTATTTCCAACATAAGGAACAACAAAATCTTGCAGAATTTCATCAATGTACCTGAAGGCAATTAATGACCCTCTTGGAATGATGTTCAACTCTGCGCGTGCCTCCAGAGAAATTCCAGCCCACATCATAAGTGAACCCCCTAGGTAGCCTATACCCTAGAACTAAAGGTACATTCTGCAAAACGTTTTTTGTGGTTTTCGCCATACCCTTTCACCACCATCTGGAGACCGCAGGCTGAAACTGAACTCATCAGTAAACAAAGTACACTCCCATTCATTTTCACCCCAGTGGTCATGATTTCTCGTAAATTGAAGTCGCGCTACACGATGACGTCTAAGAAGCTCTGGACCTGGGTCTATGACTACCAAGATTGGCTTCACCAAGTCTTCGTCTAACGGTCCGTTTGCTTACATTGGTATTTCGGACGTGATGAAGTCGATTTCTGATTTCTATAGCTGTAGCATGACGATCTTGTAGACTTTGTAAGATGATAAAGCGATCGTCATGAGCGTTAGTCCTTTGTGCCAGTGCCAAGTCGTCTAGTGTAACATCCAGTTTCCAAAAAACATGTATAAATACGGTGCACAGTGCTGTTTAATACGGGTGATAACGTTGGGCAACATATCGCCCACTTTTTCCATCTTGAATGAACGCAACCATAGTAGCCGCGGTTGAGGGCTAACAGCAGGCATTTTTAGCTCAAATAAACGCAGCAAAACTTGTAAACGACTTGCTAAATACAGCAAAACTTTGACAAACGTCTGTCAAATTCATTGAAAACGATAAAAAACCCATGGCCAACTGTGCAGTTTTGAGTGATACAATTATACAATTTTCATTTTAGTACACTTTTATTAACTCCAGTTTTCTTTTTCAAATAAACGGTTGATTTTTATTAGAATTTAATTAAAAATTGATGTTTTGCTTGTGGGTAAGTATTTAGGACAATGAACCATAACAAAAATTAGATTTTAAAAAAGTGCTCAATTTTTCGTGCCGGTGAGTGTATAAGGACAACTGAACCCTAATCCATTGTCCTATTTTGTTGGCGAGGAGCGATACAGTTTCTCCTACGCATCGCTTCAATCGCAAATTTACGGTGGTGTTTCCGTCAAGGGAAGAGTGGAAGTCTAGGGAAAGACAGCTCATCGAAGGAGGAGGACAGGTCTGGTACACAGACGGTTCACTCGCTAGAGAGGGCTCGGGCTCGGGAGTCTACGGGCTCCGTACAAGACTTTCATTCCCTCTTGGGGGGCACACCACAGTATTCCAGGCTGAGGTCTATGCGATACTTGCCTGTGTAAATCGTATTCGGGAAATTGACGGGTCTAGGAGGCGGATTACTATCTGCTCTGACAGTCAGGCAGCCATCAAAGCACTGAGTGCTTGGAAAATAACGTCGGGACTGGTCCTGGAGTGCAGGAGGGCTCTTGACGACATCTCAGCTAAACACAAGGTATCACTGATGTGGGTACCTGGGCACGCTGGGGTAAAGGGTAATGAAATGGCTGATCATCTAGCCAGGATGGGATCCGGAAACAGTTTTGTGGGCCCGGAACCAGCCTTAGGACTGTCTGCAAATTTGGTTAGGAAAACAACTGGAGAGTGGATCCAGAATCAACACTCTCTGAGATGGAACAACATCTCTGGTCATCTCCGTCAGGCTCGGGAGCTATTAGCAGGGCCTGCAGAGAGAATAGGACGATTTTGTCTCTCCCTGGATAGGAGTACCTTGAGATTGTTAGTAGGCTTATTAACGGGTCACAATACCTTCAGGCGTCACTTGTTTGTGATGAGGGTGGTCAACGACCCAACGTGCACGTGGTGTGGTGAAGAGGAAGAATCCTCGGCACACATCCTGTGTCGCTGTGAAACCCTGGGTTATCACAGGCAGACTATGCTGGGCTCAAGAACCTTGGAACAATAGAGATAAAACGGATAGGGCCTAAGAATGTACTTGCCTTTGCCAAAAGGGCAGGTCTTAGGAACTAGCGCGGATAGAGGCGCAAAAGGCCCATCGTGTGGCCTATGCACCAGCCACATTCCGTGCTGGATAGCCTCTGGTTCTTATTCATTCGAACCCTAATCCCCTCACGACAAAAAAAAAATCCTGTTTAGCTCTGGTTTGAATGGGAAAAACATTTTCAGTCTGACTAAATGTCCTGGGCTATACGTATAATTTAGTGTTTCAATGCCTGAGGGCGAATCCTGCCCCCTCTTCCCCTCTTACCAGAAAGCCGGTCCTGCCTACAACACTGTAGATGGTTAATCATAGTTTATCGAATTCGTATTTCTCATTGTCTGCACCGGCGAAAATATGTGTTAGTTTTTAAAAGTAACCCTGCTGCAATTATTATTATGTGCACGATTTGTTTCTCGATCTCCTGCATGATAACTACTACTAAGGTGACTGTGACAGGTTTTACGATTGTTATTAGTGTTCTGTGCTAAGTGAGCGAATGAGTAACGAGAGTCTGGTATCTACAGGGATGTCCAGTCGTTTTCACTATGGTGCTTTAACTCTTAAGTAAAAGTAAAAATCTTAATTAAACTAAAAGTTTGCACAAATACGATATTTTTCGCAACAGCACATATCGGTAGTAGATAGGGGTGCGTTTATAAATGCCGTAAATTTTTTTTAAACCAAATGCGTATGAGTGTAGGCAGCTGCAGATAATAAAAAAATGAGAAGATACCATTCTTTTAGGGAAACAAAAATGTTACACTTCCTTTGATAAAGTTAATCGCCTTAATCCGCCCTTAAATTCTGATTTTAGTGAAAATCGCAAACCAACCTCTAACTTTGACGCAGTGTAGGACGGAAACTGTTGGTCGTACACGAAAAATGTGAAGATCAAAATTATGCAGAATGTTCTTCTCTCCATTAATCATTTGAAGCTTTTTTCGATATCATTTATCAAAACGGCGCTATTTTTAGAGAATCGTCGCGAAGCAGAGTTTTCCTACCATACCACAACATTTCATTTTGTTCCGACCTTTTGCTCTCAAAGACCCTTACCGCCTGGACTATGCCAAATCACAGAAAAAAACGGCTCAGTGATCTTTGAGAAATTAATGGAAAATATTTTTTCCAAAGTTTGACACCCTGTATCTTGAAAACCAAACTCCTTAGGACACATGTTTATAAGAAATTTTCTATTCGACACCCTGTATGTAAGGTCGTACGGTTTTCTACGGAAATGTTGTTATGCTGTCAATTATCAAGCTTATGGGTATGTAGATAAACGTTCTTTTTTTTTTGTTTCAGACACTGGATTACGATAGAGATGGGTTGACTAAAATGAAAAAAGCTATCAAGGCGATACATACTTCTGGAAACTGTAAGTACCTACAAATTTGGTTATGTTGTTTTTAGGTTTGCCTCTGGGTTTGCCCTTATATACTTCATATGCTTTATTCGTTTCGTTTCAGCCGTAGCTGAAATTCGTAAAATGTTAAATATAAATTGATGATAAAGAACTAAAAAAAACTCTCTAAGACGCATGTTTCGTACACAGTTCAGGTGCATTTTCAATACAATGGGCCTATCCTCATTTATGTTTTTACTTCCCACACCGATAGGTGAGGGGAGTATTGTAATCGCGAAAATTTTCGATTTTGAGATAATACACTTTTTGGGCGTTTCATGATGTCTACATAACGAAAATCCACGTCACTCATTTCCGACGGTCTGTCTGTCGGTCTGTCTGTCTGTCTGCCTGTCTGTCTGTCTGTCTGTCGGTCTGTCTGTCTGTCGGTCTGTCTGTACGCGTTTTTCTGTCCTCGTGATCTCAGTAACCGCTGCATGGATTGTGATGAAATTTGGACAGCGATATGCTGTGGGGTCGTAGTAGGTAATGCTGCTATAATTTTGAAAATCGGTGCATTGGCGGCGAAGTAATTAGCAAAAAACGAAACATTTCAAATATTCCCCAAACTTCGTTTTTAGGCGTTTTAGGTGTTCCTGATCATTTTCCACTTTTTTTTGGGTGGGGGTGGAAATTGGGGTGGTTGGGGGTTGGGGGGTTGTAAAATTGAAAAATTTGTTGTATTCATAATAGACTACCCACTGACCTGTGAAGGAAGACCTAGCGACATAAATAACTTTTTTAGGTCTATCCGAACATTGCCTTATGCCTATTACAGAAACTAAAGGACTTAGAATTTTTTCCAATGTATACATATGAGTATTGCTTTAGATCGTTCTATATTATGTAACGAACAAACTGATCAATTGATTTTAATGAAATTTTGACACAGTATTACTACCGTGTCGAGGATGGAAAATGCGTATGATTTTTATAAATCGTGCCAGTGGCGGCGCAGAAACAATAAAAAAACTGAAAATATAAAAACAGCTCAAACTTCGTTTTTAAGTGTTTTAGAGGTTCCTGATCATTTACTGAGTTTTTTTGGGTGGGGGTGAAATTGGGGTGGTTGGTGGGTGGGGGGTTGAAAAACTGAGAAGTTTGCTGTATTCATAATAGGCTGTCCACTGACCTGTGAAGGAAGATCTAGCGTAATTACAAAACCGTAAATACCTTGAAAACCATCAAAGATAGAACCACATGTGTCTGGATAAAAGTGAAAGAGAATTAAATTTCGCATCCACCGATGTGAAACTTATGATACCATCCCATTTTAAAAATAAAAGTTTTTAACGTTATCGATTTTTTTTGCTTTTTGAATCCTGACCTGAAGATGACGCCTAATAGAAGCGTCGAAACGTCGTAAAATTTTATGTTTTGGAAACATAATAAGTGACCGTATCGCAAGATTGTTTTACTAAATATTTAACGTTATCAACTTTTCAAATTTGAAAATTGCTAGTCTATTGAATTGATGTTCCTTTGAAACAACAATCTTACTGAAACACAAATACGTTCTTTGCTTGTTTCAAGACCGAAAACCGCATCTTTCTATCGCCTTTAGTTTCCGAGATATTAACGTTTCTTGTAAAGTACTACAATCGTCAAATTTTGCAAAAATTGCTGAATAACTCCGAAAATAGGCTTCGTAGACATAAATAATGGTTAACAAACTGGACCTAAAAATCGATGCTGTATCAAAAACGTAGTAATATACAGGGTGTTCCATTTAAAATAAGGAAGTTGATGCCTACTTCCGGTATATCCGGAAGTCCGCCATCTTTGAAATTATTTTCCAAATCTAGAGCGTTTGAAAAGAAACGTTTTTTATTTTCGTCTAATTTATACGGTATGGCCGCTAGAGAGCACCGCGCGCTTATTGGACCACCCTGTATAATTAGCCATATATTTGTAATATTTTGTCATGTAAATATAAAATTGCACACTTTCGCTATATTTGTGAAAATGCTTTGGTTTTGTTTTCATTCTCTACTCTATTTATATGTCTTCGGATATTTTGAATTAATTGCTAAACGGTTTATCCGTAAATAAATAAATATCTGTGCATCGAAAGAAATCTGTTGGGTCAGCATTGATCTCTGACCACGTTCGACTCCAGATATCACCAGGTCGAGCCAGCACAGACAGCTCTGTCGGCAGTCGGTTCTTTTTTCGGCATTTTTTTTTTTTTGGAGCACCTTGATTTGAGAATCCGACATGCGGGCAATAGCATAAAAATGGTAGTACATACTGAACATGTTTTGCGTTTTTTTTTTACTTCCCACACCGATAGGTGAGGGGAGTATTGTGATCGCGAAAATTTTCGATTTCGAGATAATACACTTTTTGGGCGTTTTATGATGTGTACATAACGAAAATCCACGTCACTCATTTCCGTCGGTCTGTCTGTCGGTCTGTCGGTCTGTCTGTCTGTCTGTCTGCCTGTCTGTCGCGTTTTTCTACCCTCGTAATCTCAGTAACCGCAGCATGGATTGTGATGAAATTTGGGCAGGGTTATGCTGTGGGGTCGTAGTAGGTAAAGTTCCTATAATTTTGAAAATCGTTATACAGGGGGCGGAGTAATTAGCAAAGGGGTGGTTGGGGGTGGGGGGTTGTAATACTGAAAAATTTGTTGTATTCGTAATGGGCTGTCCATTGATATGTGAATGAAAAACCTAGCGGCATAATACACTTTTTAGGTCCATCCGAACGTTGCATGCTTATTATAAAGACCACGGGACTTAGAATTTGTGATGTATACATACGAGTATTGTTTTAGATCGTTCGATATCGCGTAACGCGAAAATTGTTCAATGGATTTTAATGAAATTTTGACATAGTGGCAGCGCGGCAATAATAAAAAAACTAAAAATATGAAAATAGCTCAAATACAATACAATAATACAATAATTTATTTTCCAGTTGACAAAATACATTGTGTTGGAATAGTCACAAAAAAAAAGAGAAAAAGAGAAAAAATAATAACATAATATAGTACTAGGCGATGAAAGTCAGCCTAAGAGAAACTCATCTAGCTTATAAATACATAGCTCAACTAGAAGCTTTTTTAAGTGTGTCTTAAATATCTTTGAATTAGTTGATTCTCTGACGTATGATGGTAGCTTATTATATAATCTTAATCCTAAGCAATCTGGAGAATTATATCCTACATTATATTTTCTATATGGTACATGTACCTTATCCTTCTGTCTGGTACCCTTATTGTGAATATCACATATATGTGTTAATTTATTTTTTTCCCTAAATACATATGTACACATTTCGAGTATTAAAAGACCAGGTACAGTTAAAATATTGAGTTCACGGAAAAGTGATCTACATGTTTCCCTCTTGCGCAACCCTGCCATGGACCTGAGAGCCCTTTTCTGTGATAAGAAAACATCTTGGGCGTGTGAACTCATCCCCCAAAAACATATTCCATACCGCAGTCTACTTTCCACTTGCGCATAGTATAGCATCAGTAACTGACCAGTGCTCAGTACATGTCTAAGGTTATTAAACAGGTACGAAGCTGAAGTAATTTTCGAGATAATGCTTTCGCAGTGATATCTCCAGCTTAAGTGCTCATCAAGATGTATACCTAAAAACTTTGTGACCTGAAAATTACACGATTCTATAAGTTCGTTATTGACTGATAATGATATAGGAGGGCAGATTTTCTGCCTGTTATGGAACCGCAAAGCGGATGTTTTACTAACATTTAGGAATAACCCGTTCTCTATGAACCAGCCATTAACCTTCGATAATACAGAATTACATTTGAGTTTTAATGATTCCTCGTCCTTATGGGATATAATAATTGATGTGTCATCTGCATATATGGTAAAGTTTGCTGCAACGTCTAGTTTGTCCAGATCATTGATATATATTATGAAGAGGAATGGACCGAGGACTGAGCCCTGCGGTACACCTATATTTACAGTTACTGTTTCAGAGATGGTATCCTCATTTATGCACACAAATTGTCGACGATTTGTTAGGAAAGAATCAATCCAGTTCAAAGCGTTTCCTCTTACTCCACATCGGGTAAGTTTGTCAAGTAACTTTCTGTGATCCACACAGTCAAACGCTTTGCTTAAATCACAGAAAATACCGACTGGGCATTCACCATCTTCAATATATTGGGCAATTGTTTCATAATATGAGTGTATTGCGGTATCGGTTGACTTTTACTTCCCACACCGATAGGTGAGGGGAGTATTGTGATCGCGAAAATTTTCGATTTTGAGATAATACACTTTTTGGGCGTTTTATGATGTCTACATAACGAAAATCCATGTCACTCATTTCCGTCGGTCTGTCTGTCTGTCGGTCTGTCGGTCTGTCGGTCTGTCTGTACGCGTTTTTGTGTCCTCGTAATCTCAGTAACCGCTGCATGGATTGTGATGAAATTTGGGCAGCGATATGCTGGGGGGTCGTAGTAGGTAATGTTCTTATAATTTTGAAAATCGGTGCAGGGGCGGCGGAGTAATTAGCAAAAAACAAAAAAAATTAAATATTCCTCAAACTTCGTTTTTAGGCGTTTTAGAGGTTCCTGATCATTTTTTACTTTTTTTTGGGTGGGGGTGAAATTGGGGTGGTTGAGGGGTGGGGGGTTGTAAAATTGAAAAATTTGTTGCTTTCATAATAGACTGCCCACTGACCCATGAAGGAAGACCTAGCAACATAAATAACTTTTTTAGGTCCATCCGAACATTGCCTTGCCTATTACAGAAACCAAAGGACTTAGAATTTTTTCTGGTGTAAACATACGAGAGTATTGCTTTAGATCCTTCTATATTGTGTTACAAGGAAACTGTTGAATTGATGTTAATGAAATTTTGACACAGTATTACTACCGTGGCGAGGATGGAAAACGCGTATGGTTTTTATAAATCGTGCCAGTGGCGGCGCAGAAATAATAAAAAAAAGTAAAAATATAAAAACAGCTCAAACTTCGTTTTTAAGCGTTTTAGAGGTTCCTGATCATTTTCTGCGTTTTTTTTGGGTGGGGTGAAATTGGGGTGGTTAGGGGGTGGGGGGTTGAAAAACTGAGAAATTTCTTGTATTCATAATAGGGTGTAGGGTAGGGGCTGTGAAGGAAGACCTAGCGACATAAATCAACTTTTTAGGTCCATCCGAACATTGCCTAGCGTATTACGGAAACTAAGGGACTTAGAATTTTCTGTATACATACATACGAGTATTTATTGCGTTAGATCTTTTTGTATTTTGTAACGTGGACACTATTACATTGATTCTAATTAAATTTTGACACAGTATTATTACCGTGGTGAGGATGGAAAACGCGTGTGTTTGTCAAATATCGTGTCAGTGGCAGCGTATATAGCAATAATCAAAAAACTAAAAGTATGAAAACAACTCAAACTTCGTTTTTAGATGTTTTAGGCTGTCCATTGACCTCTGAAGGAAATACTTAGCGGCATAAGACAATTTTAGGGGAGGAAGGGCTGCCGATGATTTGGTTGCAAGGAGATCTCAGACTAAAGCTTCATGCTATGGGAAAATAATAAACTGATATCACAGTAATGTGTGGGAAGTACTGAGTCAATCAACTTGACTCCATTTTTTGCTAATGAAGCCGTGCTGATTCTTTGAATAGACGTTGTGTTTTAAAAGGAACTGGTGAAATCTGTTTAAAAAGGCATACTCGAATATTTTTGAGAAAGCTGAAGGCATTGTAATAGGCCTGTAGTTATCCATGTTTTGAGGATCCCCTTTTTTATAAACTGGAATGAGTTTACCCTGCTTTAATTTTTCTGGAAAAGTACCGCTAGCGAAAGAAAGATTAACTAAGTAGATAACATGATTTATAATTATATGCAAGACCTTTTTAACTAAAAACATAGGTACCTCATCATATCCAGAGGTACACTTGTTACGCATCTTTTCAATTAAAAAATTGTACAATTCATTTGGTGTGTACGGAAATAAAAATATAGTGTCTGGTAAGATACTGTATGGAGTTGCAATATCTATATTGTTTTGTGTAGTTCGTTGGTTAACCTGCTCTGATATATGGACAGGAGTGTCACGGAAATATTCGTTAAATAAATTTGCTATTTGTTTGGTATCATCTATCTTTTGTCCGTTATGAGCAATAGCTAGTTCTTTTTTTATTCTGTTTTTATTAGAGAGTAGGTTAATTGTGTTCCAAGCTGACTTTACAGGGTTGTCCGACTGAACTATTTTAGACTGATAGAAGCACTTTTTAGTTTCATTTATTAATTGTATATGTCTGGATTTTTCTATTTTATAAGCAGATTCTAACCCCGGATGGCAAAGTTTTAAGTAATGTAAGTCTTTTAGGTTGCAACTTGATCGGCGTACCTCCTCTGTGACCCACTGCTTGTTCCTATTAGAGCTAGTAAAATGTCTCTTCTTTGGAAAATGTTTTTCGAAGTAATGCAAAAATATATTACTAAATGTTGTAAAAGCCTCATTTATATCACTTTCGATGTATAACTCGTGCATTGATTCTTTGGTGAGATCATCCATAAAACACTTAATAGAGTGTTCATTGAAAGTTCTTTTGACTCTACTAGGTTGAGATATCCTATTAGGTCGTATCTGACAGTAATCTAATAAAACAGTGCGGTGATCTGAAATGTCGTTGTCTATCACAGATAAGGTGGCATCACTTGAACAGTTACTGAAGACATGGTCAATTACTGTAGCTGTATGGTTGGTGACTCTAGTGGGCCAGGCGACCCGAGATGTTAGACCAAAAATATTTAGCGCTTTACAAAGACTTTGATATTCTTTAGAATTGCAACTTGAATCAATATTGAAGTCACCGACTACAAATATTGTAACGCCTGGTTCATATAATGAAGATACTGCTTCAATAAGTCTATTGATAAAGTTAGTTTGGTTTGAGTTAGGCGATCTGTAACAACAGAGGATTAGGACCTTACCTAGATCTGACAGATGAGAGCTGATGCCACATATTTCAAATTTCTTCTCTATACAAAGATGCTCCAAAGCTAGTTGTTTATAATTAATATCTCGACGGGCATATATTGATACTCCACCCCCTTTATGTACAGTACGACAGTAACTAGCAGCTGGTACATAACCATCCAAGTGAAATGCAGGCTGTGAGCTACATGTATACCAAGTTTCCGTGAAACATATGAACTTAATATTAAATGTTTGTATGTCAATTGACAAACTATCAAGCTTACTGGTATTCATACATTGAATATTCAGTAGTAAAATACTCGGATCGAAATTTAAGATACTGTCGCCAGATTCTTCCTCCTTAGGGATAAAAAACGATTGACGCACGTTCCAGATGGCCACAGCTTCGGATCCATCGCAATTTTAAAGTTCTTGCTATGGATTTTGACCTTGAATGATGAGTATAAATCTGGATGCTTCGAATTCATTTGTTCACATATAACTTCAGGCAAGTTTTGTTTCAAGAACGCGGTAAGGGATTGTACAGTTGTATCCTTACTAAGTCGATAAACATGCAGTTCAGTAAAACTGGGCACACCTTTCACATTGGCATCTTCTCTGTTTCCAACTATCATGTTGTTTCTTCTTGGCCGTCTTCTCTCTACTCTTGTCCAGTTTTCCTCGTTGTTCGGTTTCGTTTTGACTATATTGTATGTATCTGGATGCGGAATATCGTCTGTTAAATGAATAACTTCATTCATTTTCACCTTACTTTGTTCAAGTAGCAAGGCTGAAGTCACTTGTTTGTCTGTAACACCCTGTACAGTATTTTGTGAATCATCACTGTGTTTATTTACGATAACAGCTGGTTTATTTTGTGCCTTGAAAGAATTGCTTATTGCTTGGTTTTTGTTCGTCTCAGTTTTTTTCCAAACCTGCTTGGGTGCGAATGTGTTGCTATCTTCAAGATATTTTACTTTTTGGTTCAGCAGATCGATTTTATTATATAATTCCTTAATTAACATATCTTTTTGCTTGATGATATAATTAAATATGCGTATGTCTACCTTATTGTCAGAGGCCTGTTGTGCTACAGCATCAAAGAACTCTGAGTCGGCATCAGCACCCGTTGGATCGATCGTATCTTCACAGCAAATAATCTTCTCATTATCCAGAATTACAGCATGTTTTAAATATTTCACGCACCCAGCATGGGTAACCGTATCACATTTTACACACTTTGGGCCACTTAAAGCAGCGCACTTACATCTTTTGCACATTTTCTGCTGCACATCATTTTCACCCGACTTGCTTGTCGACGCCAAATTTTGTTTTTAGGCGTTTTAGGGGTTTCTGATCATTTTCTACGTTTTTTTGGATGAAGGGTGAAATTGGGGTGATTGGGGGGTGGGGTTGTAAAACTGAAAAATTTGTTGTATTCACCATGGGCTAGTGGCCTGTGAAAGAAAGATCCAGTAGCATATATTGTCCTAGTTCGTATAGAGATGCAAGAAACTATTCACGAGAGTTGTTGTGTTGCATGTTTTTTTTTTGAGGGCGGGCGGGCGATAATTTGGTTGCAGGGGGGATAAGATAGAATAATATCACCGTTATGTGTGGGAAGTACTGAGTCAATCAACTTGACTCCATTTTTTAACATTCTCAGCACCAGGAACCACGTAATCTTCAATTTTCAAAATTCTCCGTATGCAACATTTCCCTAGAAATGTATCGATTGGCTTCTGTTCTCCTCATGTGTGGTTTTGTTAGTGTGTACCAAACCGTTTTCAATTAACCTACTTTAGGCTCCATTTTCATTCAAAACTTGCCAACCACAGGTAATCGTGAACAGACGAGTCTTGTAATTAATTTTCTGTTAATTTTGCTTCCAATCGTGTCCCTGTCATTATAGTTTGGAAACTATTGGGAGGTATAGCCAAATGAGAGTACACGAAGCTATAATTGCGAAATATGGCTAAGGGCAGTCATTGAGCACCAACTTTCTATGAAATTTATGCGGGACATGAAAAATTGCAAAGTATATGAATAATCTTGTAATTATTGATAAATTATTTTTATATGTACTAGGTATTTATAACCTCTCTATTTTAAAATATCAGTTAATCTAAATTAGTTATTATTTTGACTCCATTGCTTTAATCAACGTGTCAACAGCGCGTTTCTCAGCATTGACGTCCTAGACGTCAGTGGTTCTCAGATAAGCCAAAAGATAATAGTCGGGGATCTGGCCGCAAATTTTCATACGGAGAATTTCTTCTAGATTAGTTTTTTATAGAAAAGTCAAGTTGATTGACTCAGTACTTCCCACACATTACGGTGATACCAGTTTATTATTTTCCCATAGCATGTAGCTTCAGTCTGAGATCCCCTTGCAACCTAATTATCGCCCCAATTTCACCTCCACCCAAAAAATGTAGAAAACGGTCAGGAACCCCTTAAACATCTAAAAACGAAGTTTGAGCTGTTTTCATATTTTTAGTTTTTCGATTATTGCTACGCTGCCACTGACACGATTTCTAACAAGCATACGCGTTTTCTATCCTCACCACAGTAATAATAATGTGTCAAAATTTCATTAGAATCAATTTAATAGATTCCACGTTACAAAATACAAAACGATCTAAAGCAATAAATACTCGTATGTATACAGAAAATTCTAAGTAAGTTTCGGTAATAGGCAAGGCAATGTTCAAATGGACCTAAAAACCTGATCTATGTCGCTAGGTCTTCCTTCACAGGTCAGTGGACAGCCTATTGTTAATACAGCAAATTTTTCAGTTTTTCAACCCCCCACCCCCCAACCACCCCAATTTCACCCCCACCCAAAAAAAAAGTAGAAAATGATCATCAGGAAACCCTAAAACGCCTAAAAACGAAGTTTGAGGAATATTTGAAATTTTTCGTTTTTTGCTAATTACTCCGCCGCCCATGCACCGATTTTCAAAATTGTAGCAACATTATCTACTACGACACACCATATCGCTACTCAAATTTCATCAAAATCCATGCAGCGAGTACTGAGATCAGGAGGCTAGAAAAACGCCAACAGACAGACAGACAGACCGACGAAAATGAGTGACGTGGATTTTCGTTATGTAGGCATCACAAAACGCCCAAAAAGTATATTATCTCAAAATCGAAAATTTTCGCAATCATAATACTCCCCTCACCTATCGGTGTGGGAAGTAAAAAGGCTAAATAGTTGCACAAGCGCAAGCTTTCTTCTTCAATTTGCTCTTTGAGTCATTACTGTAAGTTTAAAGGTAACCTCAGGAGCTTGGAAACGCGAAATTCATTTTTATAGTGACTTTTGGACCTTAACTTTAGACCTTTTGACCTTACCTTTGGATTTTTGGACTTATCTGCCCTCATCTTAGACACACTGGAGAAAGGGAACAGGTGGCCACGCCTCCTCGCTAACACGGGAATACGTTTTTTCTTGGATTCTCAATTTCGCGCGCTATACCCTAGACTAGACCCTTTGTGAAATGATCGAGATAACAGGTGTTGATTTCTTAGGGTAGATACATATATGATTAAACTTATCAAAAATGAATAAACATTAATTTCATCTGCTGAACACTTTCGTGAACGAACGTCCTTAAACTATTATTTATTTGTAGATAACTTTAACCGCAAAACTTTGTTCGGTCTGTGTGGATTATTTCAGCTTACTTTTCTAAGCTACTCCGGAGACCCGTTGAAATGACCTCTATATTATTAAGATTTCATATTGAACTGAATATGATATGGGATGGGGATATCCCCAAGGAATTGTATAATACTCACTAGGATGAGATATCCTTGTTATCGGGTATTGATTTTAATATCCTCCTATACCCCGGCTTATTGGAAGATGTCCTTATAGAAGGTTCATGACTTTGTGAGTGGGACATGTATAGGGTGACTATACTTTCTGAATTAAAGATAAAGATTGTTATTTGGTATACCGGGTGTCCCAGAATTTCCTTGAGACGTGATATTTTCGTATCGAAAAACGGTCCAAGCAAGAACTGAATTGTAATTCTGAGGATATTATGGGGTCTATTATACCATACATTCAAAATATTTTTTTTGTACGTCATCCCCAAAAACTAACCCCCAACTTTTTGTTTTCAAATTGCAACCCATAGATTTTTCTATGTATTTAAAATCTTGTGGTATCTTTGATGTTATACGCAAAATTATTTTTTTTTCGTAAAATTATAAGCTTCATTTGAATAGAATAAGAATTTGTTTGATGCCTAATATTTTTGCAAAAAACCGATAAAAAGAAAACTAAGTGGATTTTTAAGCTTTCGCAAAAAATAAGTGTTTTTTATGTTTTTGTTTTTACTTCCCACACCGATAGGTGAGGGGAGTATTGTGATCGCGAAAATTTTCGATTTTGAGATAATACGCTTTTTGGGCGTTTTATGATGTGTACATAACGAAAATCCACGTCACTCATTTCCGTCGATCTATCTGTCTGTCTGTCGGCCTGTCTGTCTGTCGCGTTTTTCTACCCTCGTAATCTCAGTAACCGCTGCATGGATTGTGATCAAATTTGGGCAGCTTTATGCTGTGGGGTCGTAGTAGGTAATGTTCCTATAATTTTGAAAATCGTTATACGGGGGGCGGAGTAATTAGCAAAAAACGAAGAATTTCAAATATGCCTCACACTTCGTTTTTAGGCGTTTTAGGGGTTCCTTCTTGGGTGGGGGTGAATTTGGGGGGGGTTGGGGGGTGGGGGGTTATAATACTGAAAAATTTGTTGTATTCATAATGGGCTATCTAATGACCTGTCAATGACCTAGTGGCATAATACAATTTTTTAGGTCCATCCGAACATTGCCCTGCTTATAATAGAAACCAAGGAACTTAGAATAATTTGTGATGTATACAAACGAGTGTTGTCTTAGATCGTTCTTTATTGCGTAACGCCAAAATTATCGAATGGATTTTAATGAAATTTTGACACAGTATTACTGCCACGGCGAGGATGGAAAACGCGTGTGTTTTGGAAAAATGGTGTCAGTGGCGGCGCAGCAATAATAAAAAAACTAAAAATGTAAAATAGCTCAAACTTTGTTTTTAGGCGTTTTAGGGATTTCTGATCATTTTTTTCTTTTTTTGGGTGGGAGTGAAATTGGGGTGGTTAGGGGGTGGGGGGTTGTAAAACTCAAAAAAATTTTCCATTTATAATAGTGTCCATTGACTTGTGAAAGAAAGACCTAGCGGCATAATAGACGTTTGTTAGGTCCATCCGAACATTGCCTTGGCTATTACAGAAACAAAGGGACTTGGTATTGGTAGGGGTAGGTATTGATTTAGATCGTTCTGAATTTAGTAACATGGACATTATGGAATTAATTTTGATGAAATTTAGACACAGTATTATTACCGCGGCAAGGATGGAAAATGCGTATGGTTTTCAAAAATCGTGTCAGTTGCGGCGCAGCAATAATAAAAAAACTAAAAATATAAAAATAGCTCAAACTTCGTTTTTAAGCAATTTTGGGGTTCCTGATTGTTTCGTTTCGTCCAGTTGAAGCTGAATTGTGTCGTTTTAGTACCTACGGAGAGATTTAGGAAACTATTTACTAGTTTTTGTGTTGGATGTTTTTTGACGACAGGCGGGCGATGATTTGGTTGCAACTGTTACGTGTGGGAAGTACTGAGTCAATCAACTTGAATCCATTTTTTTTTGTGAGCTTGTAACTCTTCTTTGGATTAGGAGGGCGGACCGAACATTGAACGCTCCAACTTTGCCGCGAGTACGATTTTGACGCCGTTAAATTCGTCGAACCAACTTTTTTAGATCCATCCGAAGATTCTCTTGCCTATTACAAAGTCCCAGGGACTTAGAATTATTTTCTGATGTATACATGCGAGTATTGCTTTAAACCGTTCTGTATTGTGTAACGTGGAAACTATTGAATTGATTTTAGTGAAATTTTTACACAGTATTATTATCGTGGCAAGGATGGAAAACGTTTATGATTTTTAGAAATCGTGTCAGTGGCGGCGCAGCAATAATAAAAAAGCTTAAAATATAAAAACAGCTCAGACTTCGTTTTTAGGCGTTTTATGGGTTCCTGAATCCTTTTACTTTTTTTTTGGGTGGGGATGAAACTGGGACGGTGGGGGCTGTAAAACTGAGAAAAATGTTCTATGCATAGTGGGCTGTTCATTGACCTGTGAAAGAAAGATCTAATGACAATACACTTTTTTAGGTCCATTCGAACATAGCCTTGTCTATTACAGAAACCAAGGGACTTAGAATTTTCTGATGTATATGTTAAACTCAATACCCGAATTCGGGCAATGCCCGAAAAAAATGGGCAGAACTAGTTTTGAGCAAGGAATATTTCCCAAACCCGAAATATTAATTTTATACGGCTATTGAGCATTACCAAATAGGCAGAACTAGTTTTGCTCATCTTGAGATACACAGAACTAGTTTTGCGCAACTTGAAATGCACAGTACTAGTTCTGTATATTTTGGCATGGTGGCATTTAGAACTGTAGAGGAGATTTCTTTTCGATACATTGTTGATACATTTTTTATTGCAGAGACATGAAGGTTAGGTTAGGTTCATTCAATATAGTGAGGATATGATCTGTTGTCATGAGATTATGTTTTTGTGTACTTGCAGCTTTAAGTAGCCGAACTAATTCGGATTCGAATTTAGCTTGCATTTTTCTACAAGCTGAAACAAAAAACATTCAAAGCAACAACATAAACATAACCTTACTTTTTTAATATAACTGTTGCTGGCCATTCAGTACCACAGAACTAGTTCTATGCATTTCAAGTTGCGCAAAACTAGTTCTGCCTATTTGGTAATGCTCAATAGCCGAATGAAATTAATATTTCGGGTTTGGGAAATATCTCTTGCTCAAAACTAGTTCTGCGTATTTTTTTCGGGCATTGTCCGAATTCGGCTATTGAGCGTAACATATACATGCGATTATTGCTTCTGGTCGTTCTGTATTGTGCAACGTGGAATCTCCTGGATTGATTTAAATGAAATTTTTACACTGTATTATTACCGTGGCGGGGATGGAAAACGTTTATGGTTTTTAGAAGTCGTGTCAGTGGCATCGCAGCAATAATAAAAAAAGCTAAAAACATAAGAACAGCTCATACTTCGTTTTTAGGGGTTTTAGGGTTTCCTGATCATTTGACACTTTTTTTGGGTGGGGATGAAATGGGGTGGTTGGGTGGGGATGAAATGGGGTGGTTGGGTGGTGGCGAAAGGTCATACCAACAAATTCCACAGTCAGAGCGCCGTTTGAATTTATTCAAGTAAATTCTTTCCTATTTTTTTAAACTATATTATTTGAAGATCTGAAGTCTCAATAACAGCCCCCCCCCCCTCCCAGGTCCGACGGCTAGTGTGGAACGAAATGACTTATCGTTTAACTACGGGCATGTACATGCCATTTGTTGAGGATATCGTCCAAAGTAGAAAGAATGTTAACGCTTTCATTGGACTAGTAGGACGATATTGATTTTATTTGTTGTAAACACCAGACAGACCGGGTGGTAATAATAGAGAATACGTGGAAGGAAGTGAACAAATACTGCATTGTTTCGGATATTCCAGTTTATGTTGTTTGCCTGCCCACCTTATTTATTTATATTCTAGATAAAATTTAATAAATAAGAGACTGTTTTGCATTAGAGGCGGGTTTGGCGGGGGTTTACACATAACACTGAATTTTTCATTGAAAAAAATATTTGTTTAATCGTTTACATTAATATTGTCGGCTTCAAAATAGCCCCCCCCTGGATATTATGCATTTTTACTAGCGCTTTTTCCAATCCTCGAAATACTTTCTTTTTTTTTGTGGCTAGCCTCCCGTAAAGGTTGAAAGCCTATGGCGCTGTAGAAGCGCTGCGAGAGGATAAGTGTCGGTGCACGTGCACGATTTGAAATGCTGCAGGTTGTAGCCGTCGGGAAACAAATTCCCCGGCAGCTCGTTCCACAACGTCGAAGTTCTCCAAAAGAAGGAATGCTAGAGGAGACCGGTTCGGGGAGTAGGGATCCCGACCTGGTAAGGATGAGCTCGCAGAGCCTCTCCAATGTTCCTCGTTCAGACGGCCTTCGGTATTATCATCTGAGAGAGTTCAATCGAACATCTTCCGTGATAGAATCTGTAAAACAGGGACAGGTCCGCCACTCTTCTTCGATGTTCCAGGCTGTGGAGGTCCTTTGTGAGGTTAGGCGTATCGATCAGTCTAATTGCTCTCTTCTGGATAGTGTCCAGAAGCTTTAGAGAGTGCTTCGGAGCGCATCCCCACACATGGGAGCAATATTCCAGCGATGGTCGAATCTGCGCCTTGTAGAGCAGCAGCAGTTGCTCTGGTGTATACAGCTTCCTACAGCGGAACAAAACTCCAAGCTTCTGGGATGCTGTTTTAGCAATACTGACGACGTGACGTGGACGTGCCAGGACATATTATTGTTGATGTTGATCCCTAAAAGCTTGACGAAAGGTGACTCGACTATGGGGTGACCCTCCATTTCCACAGTTGGTTAGCCATCTTTGTAAGTGTTGTTACCTGAGTTTTCTGTACGTTGAACTGTACTTTATTTACTAATCCCCACTCACAATTATTTTGATATCTACGTTGATCTGTTGCGCCGACGTACGGTTTCCTGGGATGATAGTTTGCCTGGTTCCAGGCACGATATTAATGTACTGTCGTCTGCGAGGCTCTATATTCAATTGGATGTTATTTCCAGCAGCTCTTTGATGTACAGCAGAAACAGTGTAGGGGATAGGACGGATCCCTGAAGAACACCGGCGTTTATTGGAAATACTTCTGATGAACGGCCTTCGACTACAATAAACAGAGATCGGTCGTTCAAAAAGCTATTCAGCCACTCATACCTCACCCTCCATACTCACCAGACCTTGCCTCGAGTGACTACCATCTGTTTTTGGCGTTGAACAATGACATGCGGAATCGGTGATTTGAAAATAAAGAGGCTTTGGAAAACGAGATGACACACTTCTTCAGTTCACAAAAGCAAGATTTTTATAAAAATAGAATATACATTATACAGTCTTGTGTCTAGATGAGAAAGGGTAATACTTGCTGAGGGTGATCGTTTTTCTCTAAGTTTAAGCCATTTTTTTGTGTAACTATTAACCTTCAAAACCGCACGAACTTTTTCGGTTGTCTGATATTTTTGGCAATCGGATTCTGGAAATCCACGAAATTTAAAAATGTCAATTCTTTTCTATATAGAATATAGATTTCGCGACTACAATACTTCTTCTGCCTATTGGCGTGAGGGAATGTGCAAACACGTGTATGAGTCTTTCAACTCAATTATCGGCTAATACCTGCACTTTCGTGGGAGATACGCTTGCGTGTTTTAGCATTTAGGCCGATGTGTCGCGTGCTCTATTACCCCCTTCCAATTTGCATTATATCATTAACTCCCCCACTGTCCTATATAACAGTTGAACTGAGTCAGATCGTCATGCTCGTATCCGGTCAAACCTCAGATCCTTCATTGTTACAATTGTGCGATTTTATTTCAACTGAAAACGCCGATAAAAAATCGTTCCACCAAATCTGTGGAGGTTAATCAACTTTTTACAGGGTCATTCAGGTTGAGATACAGGGTGTTCCTGAATTTCCTTGACACGTGATATTTTCGTAACAAAAAAATGTACAAACGAAAACTGAGTGGAATGTTTGCAAGCACTACAGGGTCTATCATACCATGCTTTCAAAGCATTTCGTTTGTACTTCAACCTTTAAAACTCACCCCCAACTTTGTTCTTTCAAATAGCACCTTATAGTTTTTCCTACACAAATTAACTCCTTACTTTATTTAAAACCTTGTAGGACCTTTGATTTTATACAAAAACCTATTTTTTCCTAAAGTCATAAGCATAAAATAAATAAAATAAGGATTTGTTTGAGGTGTAATATTTTCGTAAGAAAAACAGATAAAAAAGATAATTAAGTGGGCCTTCCAAAGGTACCAAATGACCTATATCATACCATGCTTTCGAAATATTCTTTTTTTATTTCTCCTACCTCTACTCCTAAAACTTACCCCCTATTCTTTTTCCAAATAGCACCCCACAGCTTTTCCTACATTATTGAGGTCATTATTTTATTTAAATATCTTGTAGTGCCTTTGACTTCATACGCAAACCAATTTTTTTTCGTAAAGTCACTAACGTAAGTTAAATAAAATGACCATTTGTTTGAGGCGTAATATTTCCTTAATAAAAAAGCATAAAAAAGACATTTGTTACAAAAGCATTCAGTACCCTTAAAAATCCAAGCAGCTTTATTTTTATCCATTTTTTGCATGAAGCAAATTCCTATTTTATGTTATGCTTATCATTTTGCGGAAAAAAATAAGTTTGCGTATAAAATCAAAGGTACTGCAAGATTTTAAATAATATAAGGACTTAATTTTTTTAGAAAGAACTATTTGGTGCTATTTGAAAAACAAAAGTCGAGGTTGAGTTTTGAGGGTTGAAGTACAAAAAAAATTAATTTGTGGTTCTTGGGTTTTTAGGCCGACGTCGTTTAGCGTTAGGTCTTGACGTTTCGCCACAACGAGCGAATGACATCTTCAGAAGCTATCCAAAATACTCAGTATTTTGGAAGTCGCCGAACTGCAATAGCTTCTGAAGATGCCATCCACTCGTGGTGGCGAAACGTCAGGCTTTAACGCTAAACGTCGCCGGCGTAAAAACCCAAGAACCACAAATTCATTGGACGATGGCCGCGAAAGCCTTACTCAGTACAAGAGAAAGGTTTTGAAAGCATGGTATGATAGACCCTATAGTACTTTTCAAAAATTTCACGCGTTTTCGTTTGAACTACGTTTTGTTACGAGAATATCGCGTGTCAAGGAAATTAAGGGACACCCTGTATATGTGGATGTAAAAATTTTCAAAATCGAAACGCCCAGTATGACAAAATATTCTGTGAGTAAAACTAAGGGCTATTGTGGTCCTCTAGGTCTCCCAAGCCGCTTAAAAGACCTGAATCAAAATATTGTTTTATTCAGTACCCTAATTTCAAAACATCCTGTAGAATCATTCTGTCAGCAAGTCATTTTCAGGAAGCATCCTTTGATAAGAAGTATAACTTATCAATTTTACTTCCCACACCGATAGGTGAGGGGAGTATTGTAATCGCGAAAATTTTCGATTTTGAGATAATACGTTTTTTGGACGTTTTATGATGTCTACATAACGAAAATCCACGTCACTCATTTCCGTCGGTCTGTCGGTCTGTCTGTCGGTCTGTCTGTCTGTACGCGTTTTTCCAGCCACGTAATCTCAGTAACGGCTGGATGGATTGTTATGAAATTTGGGCAGCGATATGCCGTGGTGTCGTAGTAGGTAGTGTTCCTATAATTTTGAAAATCGGTGCATGGGCAGCAGAGTAATTAGCAAAAAACGAAAAATTTTAAATATGTCCCAAACTTCGTTTTTAGGCGTTTTAGGGGTTCCTGATCATTTTCTACTTTTTTTTTGGTAGGGGTGAAATTGGGGTGGTTGGTGAGTGGGGGGTTGTAAAGTTAAAAAATTTGTTGCTTTCATAATAGACTGTCCACTGACCTGTGAAGGAAGACCTAGCGACATAAATAACTTTTTTAGGTCCATCCGAACATTGCCTTGCCTATTACAGAAACCAAACGACTTAGAATTTTTCTGGTGTAAACATACGAGTATTGCTTTAGATCGTTCTATATTATGTAACGAAGAAATCTGTTGAATTGATTTTAATGAAATTTTGACACAGTATTACTACCGTAGCGAGGATGGAAAATGCGTATGGTTGCTATAAATCGTGCCAGTGGCGGCGCAGAAATAATAAAAAAACTAAAAATATAAAACCAGCTCAAACTTCGTTTTTAAGTGTTTTAGAGGTTCCTGATCATTTTCTGAGTTTTTTTGGGTGGGGGTGAAAGTCGGGTGGGTGGGGGGTGGGGGGTTGAAAAACTGAAAAATTTGCTGTATTAACAATAGGCTGTCCACTGGCCTGTGAAGGAAGACCTAGCGACATAAATCAGCTTTTTAGGTCCATTTGAACATTGCCTTGCCTATTACAGAAACTAAGGGACTTAGAATTTTCTGTATACATACGAGTATTTATTGCTTTAGATCGTTTTGTATTTTGTAACGTGGAAGCTATTAAATTGATTCTAATGAAATTTTGACACATTATTATTACTGTGGTGAGGATGGAAAACGCGTATGCTTGTTAGAAATCGTGTCAGTGGCAGCGTAGCAATAATCAAAAAACTAAAAATATGAAAACAGCTCAAACTTCGTTATTAGATGTTTAAGGGGTTCCTGACCGTTTTCTACCTTTTTTGGGTGGGGGTGAAATTGGGGCGATGATTAGGTTGCAAGGGGATCTCAGACTAAAGCTTCATGCTATGGGAAAATAATAAACTGGTATCACCGTAATGTGTGGGAAGTACTGAGTCAATCAACTTGACTTCATTTTTTTATTTTGTGTCAATGCATAGTCAGGTTGATTTTACTTCCCACACCGGTAGTTGAGGGGAGTATTGTGATAGCGAATATTTTCGATTTTGAGATAATACACTTTTTGGGCGTTTTAGGATGTCTACATCACGAAAATCCACGTCACTCATTTCCGTATGTCTGTCTGTCTGTCTTGTCTGTCGGTCTGTCTGTACGCGTTTTTCAAGCCACGTAATCTATGTAACCGCTGCATGGATTGTGATGAAATTTGGGCAGCGATATGCTGTGGGGCCGTAGTAGGTAATGTTCCTATAATGTTGAAAATCGGAGCATGGGCGGTGGAGTAATTAGCAAAAAACAAAAAAAAAATTAAATATTCCTCAAACTATGTTTTTAGGCGTTTTAGGGGTTCCTGATCATTTTCTACTTTTTTGGGTGGGGATGAAATTGGGGTTGTTGGGGGGTGGGAGGTCGTAAAACTCAAAAATTTGTTGTATTCCTAATAGGCTATCCATTGGCCTGTGAAAGAAAGACGTAGCGTCACAATAGACTTTTTTAGGTCCATCCGAACACTGTATTGCCTATTACAGAAAGTTAAAATTTTCTGACGTATACATACGAATATTCTTTAGCTCGTTCTGTATTGTGTAACGTGGAAACTATTGGATTGATTTTAATGAGATGAAATAAAACTGCCGTATTATTAACGTGCGAGGATGGACAACGTTTTTGGATTTTAGAAATCGTGTCAGTGGCGGCGCAGCAATAATAAAAAAAATAAACAGGTCAAACTTCGTTTTTTGGCGTTTTAGGGGTTTCGTGATCATTTTCTACTTTTTTTTTGGGTGGAGGTGAAATTGGGGTGGTTGGGGGGCGGGTGGTTATAAAATTCACTTTTTCGTATTCATAATTAGCTATCCATTGACCTGTGGAAGGAAGACCTAGCGGCAAAACGCATTTTTTTTGGTCGGGCGGGCGATGATTTGGTTCACAAGGGGATCTCAGAGTATAGCTTCATGCGATGGGAAAATAATAAACTGTTATCACCGTAACGTGTGGGAAGTACTGAGTCAATCAGCTTGACTTCATTTTTTATAGCGAAATGATCCTTTCATCATCATGTTAAGTCTTATCTTCCATAGATTTTTAAACTTTACTCTGATTCTGATGATTCTTCCAGCACGTCACATAAAAGCCGTAGTGATTCAGTCTATTTGCTATTTTTTATGAGATATCGTATCATGCGATGTGATTTTCATTAAACGTGATTCTATGAATATCGTAGTAGAACAGTACTGCTCAAGTTAGCGGTAATAGTGAATTTTCTAATATAATCATGGTCCCATTTGATATGCTTGGATGAAACTGACTTGGCTTTGAATGCGATTTGAAAACAAACGAATATAAAACTATCTACAATATCGAGTTCATCTGCCTTATTCTAAAGACCGCTTTATACTAGATGAATGAGCCATCAGTGTACGCGATACGATATATTTATGTCGAGGTTCTCCTAGAGCCTAGAGCCCATTCCTACATTCCTATTTGTCATTAAAGTTGACTTTGTATGGGATCTCTTGTCAAATATCGTGGTGTGTTTCATGGCGGGTGGCGGGGTCTAAAAATCAGTTTTTTTTATGGTCGGCCTCCCGCAAAGGCTTAAAGCCTATGGCGCTGTAGAAGCGCTGCGAGAGGATAAGTATCGGTTCATGTTAGATTTGAAACGCTGCAGGTTGTAGCCGTCGGGAAACAAATTCCCCGGCAGCTGATTCCACAGCGTCGAAGTTCTCCAAAAGAAGAAATGCTGGAGGAGACTAGTTTGGGGAGTAAGGACCTCGACCTGGTAAGGATGAGCTCGCAGAGCTTCTCTAGTTTTCCTGGTTCGGACGGCCTGTGGTGTTATTATTTGAGAGAGCTCAATCGAACATCTTCCGTGATAGAATCTGTAAAACAGGGATAGGTCAGCCACCCTCCTTCGATGTTCCAGGGTGTGGAGGTCCTTTGTGAGGTTTGGCGTATCGATTAGTCTAATCGCTCTTTTCTGGATAGTGTCCAGAAGCTTTAGAGAGTGCTTCGGAGCGCATCCCTACACATGGGAGCAATACTCCAGCGATGGTCGGATCTGTGCCTTGTACAGCAGCAGCAGTTGCTCTGGTGTATACAACTTCCTACAGCGGAACAAAGCTCCAAGCTTCTGGGATGCCGTTATAGCAATACTGACGACGTGGTCGTGCCAGGACATGTTATTGTTGATGTTGATTCCCAAAAGCTTGACGGAAGGTGATTCGACTAGGGGGTGACCCTCCATTTCCTCGGTTGGTAAGCCATCGTGAGACTTCTTTGTAAGTGAGTTGCCATGCATTGCATTCTGTATGCAGCCATTTTTGCCTCTCTCTCTATGTAAATATCAAGAGGTGCAATATTCAGCAGTACCTCCAATACTGAAAATAGGTTCACGATTATTTGGCCAAAAAGATCTTAATAAATAAATAAATAAATATGTTTTTACTTCCCACACCGATAGGTGAGGGGAGTATTGTGATCGCGAAAATTTTCAATTTTGAGATAATATACTTTTTGGGCGTTTTATGATGCCTACATCACGAAAATCCACGTCACTCATTTCCGTCGGTCTGTCTGTCGGTCTGTCTGTCGGTCTGTCTGTCGGTCTGTCTGTCGGTCTGTCTGTCGGTCTGTCTGTCTGTCGGTCTGTCTGTCTGTTGGCGTTTTTCTAGCCTCCTAATCTCAGTAACCGCTGCATAGATTTTGATGAAATTTGGGTAGTGATATGGTGTAGGGTCGTAGTAGGTAATGTTGCTACAATTTTGAAAATCGGTGCATGGGCGGCGGAGTAATTAGCAAAAAACAAAAAAAATTAAATATTCCTCAAACTTCGTTTTTAGGCGTTTTAGAGGTTCCTGATCATTTTTTACTTTTTTTTGGGTGGGGGTGAAATTGGGGTGGTTGGGGGGTGGGGGGTTGTAAAATTGAAAAATTTGTTGCTTTCATAATAGACTGCCCACTGACCCATGAAGGAAGACCTAGCAACATAAATAACTTTTTTAGGTCCATCCGAACATTGCCTTGCCTATTACAGAAACCAAAGGAATTTTTTCTGGTGTAAACATACGAGAGTATTGCTTTAGATCCTTCTATATTGTGTTACAAGGAAACTGTTGAATTGATGATAATGAAATTTTGACACAGTATTACTACCGTGGCGAGGATGGAAAACGCGTATGGTTTTTATAAATCGTGCCAGTGGCGGCGCACAAATAATAAAAAAAAGTAAAAATATAAAAACAGCTCAAACTTCGTTTTTAAGCGTTTTAGAGGTTCCTGATCATTTTCTGCGTTTTTTTTGGGTGGGGTGAAATTGGGGTGGTTAGGGGGTGGGGGCTGTAAAGCTGAAAAATTTGTTGTACCCATAATAGGTTGTCTACTGACCTGAGAGAGAAAGACCTAGCGGTAAATTACACTTTTTTAGGTCCATCCGAGCATTGCCTTGTGTATTACAGGAACCAAGGGACTTAGAGAAGTTTCCGATGTATATGTACATACGAGTATTGCTTTAGATCGTTCTGTATTTTATAGTGTTGAAATTACTGAAATGTTAATAAAATTTCGGCACAGCATTAGTACTTTGGTGAGGATGGAAAACGCGTCTGATTTTTAGAAATCGTCTCAGTGGTGGCGCAGCAATATTAAGAAAACTAAAAATATGAAACAGCTCAAACTTCGTTTTTAGGCGTTTTAGGGGTTTCTGACCATTTTCTACTTTTTTTGGGGTGGGGGTGAAATTAGGGTGGTCGGGGGGTGGGGGTTGTAAATCTGAAAAATTTGTTGTACTCATAATAGGCTGTCTACTGACCTGAGAGAGAAAGGCCTAGCGGCATAATACACTTTTTTAGGTTCATCTGAACATTGCCTTGCCGATTACAGAAACCAAGGGACTTGAACTTTCTGATGCATACAAAATACATACGAGTATTACTTTGGATCGTTTTGTATTGTGTTACGTGGAAACTTCTGAATTGACTTTAATGACATTTTGACACAGATTTACCGCGACGAGTATGGAAAGTGCGTATGATTTTTAGAAATCATTTCAGTGGCGGCGCGGCAATAATAAAAAAACTAAAAATATAAAAAACACCTCAAACTTCGTTTTAGACGTTTTAGGGGTTCCTGATCATTTTAAAAATGTTTAGGTTGGGGGTGAAATTAGGGTGGTTCGGGGGTGGGGGTTTGTAAAACTCAAAAATTTGTTGTATTCATGATATATTGTCCATATTGTCCATTGACCTGTGAAAGAAGCACCTAGTAGAATAAAACACTTTTTTTGCGGTCGGGCGAACGATGATTTGATTGCAGGGGCATCTAGACTATAGTGTCATGCTGTGGGAAAATAATAAAACTGGTATCATCGGAATGTGTGGGAAGTACTGAGTCAATCAACTTGACTACATTTTTTAACACTGCTAATTGATACCGTTAACCATAGATTTGGATGAAATATTCGGCAGAATTTTTCTAAAAGAATCTGTAGGTTCTATAAATCTTAGCCAAATCCATGGTTCACTGGAATGACATGCATTTTGTTAAGATTATTCCTTTGTTTTAGAGTCTAATTAGCCATCTATTTTTGAACAGTTTATCAGAAACATGGACATGGCACAATGACACATACGTTGTATTATGTAGTACAATATTCAAAGATAAGCGTTAACCTACCGAGCGATGTATAGTCTTTTGTTTATGACTGATTCATATACCGGGTGTCTCAGAATTTCCTTGACACGTGATATTTTCGTAACGAAAAACGGTTCAAGCAAGAACTGAGTCGTACTAGTACTATAGGGTCGATCATACCATGCATTCAGAACATTTTTTTTTTGTACGCCAACCCCTAAAACTCACCCCCAACTTTTTTTTTTCAAATAGCATCCCATAGGTTTTCCTACATAAATGAGATCCCCATTTTATTTAAAAGCTTGTGATACCTTTAATTTTATATGCAAACTTATTTTTTCCGTAAAATCATAAGCATAAGACAAATGAAATGATCATTTGTTTGACGCCTGATATTTTTGTAACAAAAACGGATAAAAAAGAAAAGTAAGTAGGTTTTTCAAGGGTAGTGAATGACCTATCATTCCTTGCTTATGATCTTATGAATCATGTTTTTCTTACTTAATCCCCTGGAATCCACCCCTAGCTTGTTCTTTCAAATTTCAATCCTCAATTTTGCCTGGAAAAATAAATTCTTTACTTGAATTTAATTATCGTAGTGCTTACTTTTTATGCCCCTAATGCACACAGGGTTGGCGCGGCCCGATGTAGGCATAAAACTACTACGTGTTTGCACTTAGTTTTGTTGTCACATTTTTTTTTATTTGTTGATTCATGATAATAAAAAAAATATTTTCCACACATGTGTTTTAATTAATTTATGCTTACGATTTCATGGGCTAAACGAAAAAAATTAACGATAAATTGCAGTAGAGGCATAAAAAGTAAGGCACTAGGATAACTATATTCAAGTAAAGAATTGATCTTTCCAGGCAAAATTGTGGATTGAAATTTGAAAGAACAAGCTAGGGGTGGATTCCAGGGACTTAAGTAAGAAAAAAATTTTTATCCGTTTTTGTTACAAAAATATCAGGCGTCAAACAAATTATCATTTCATTTGTCTTATGCTTATGATTTTACGAAAAAAATAAGTTTGCATATAAAATCAAAGGTACCACAAGATTTTAAATAAAATGGGGATATCATTTATGTAGGAAAACCTCTGGGGTGCTATTTGAAAAAAAAAGGTTGGGGTGAGTTTTAGGGGTTGACGTACAAAAAAAATGTTTTGAATGCATGGTATGATAGACCCTATACTACCTTCAAAAGTACCACTCAGTTCTTGCTTGAACCGTTTTTCGTTACGAAAATATCACGTGTCAAGGAAATTCTGGGACACCCGGTATATTTTAACAATTCATGTTTAAGTAATGTATGATACTGGCTGTCCTACAAAGACGGTCCTATGGATCAATGGCGGATAATTGAAGGCAAAATACACTACTCGCAAGTGAAATCCGAACACTGAGAAAAAAGGGTTGCGGTTGATGAATGCGGTAAAAAAAATTATTTATTTATTAAAGGTAAAAAAATTCTTGTACTCATAATAGGCTGTCCACTAACCTGTGAAGGAAGATCTAGCGACACAAATCACCCTTTTAGGTGCATCGTAACATTGCCTAGCCTATTACAGAAACTAAAGGACTTGGAAAACGCGTATGTTTGTTAAAAATCTTGTCAGTGGCAGCGTAGCAATAATCAAAGAACGCGACAAGTATGAAAGCAACTCAAATTCGGTTTTTAGAGGTTTTAGGGGTTCCTGATCATTTCCTACCAGTTTTTTGGGTGGGGGTGAAAGTGAGGTGGTTGGGGGGGTGGGGAGTTGTAAAACTGAGAAGCTTGTAGTATCGGTAATAGGCTGTCCATTGACCTGTGAAGGAAAGACCTAGCGGCATAAGACAATTTTAGGGGGGGGGGGGGGTGGCAATTATTTGGCTGCAAGGGATCTTAGACTAAAGCTTCATGTTATGGGAAAATAATAAACTGGTATCAGCGTAATGTGTGGGAAGTACTGAGTCAATCAAATTGACTTCATTTTTTTTTTAGGTGTTCGGATTTCACTTGCGAGTAGTATATCTTGAATTCACTTTTCAACATATTATGCTGTATGCTATATTTGATACATAATCATTATCTTGACGCAATAGCATATTGTCTAAGGACTAATACCGAATATTCCAAAATCCTGATAACAAAATGCTGTTTTATAAGGATTTTCGTTTGAGGTCTGCATTTTAATTAAAATCTCTAAATTTCAATTTATCTTGGAAACTATTAGAAATTGGCATGGTATTATCTGGTCAATTTATTAGCTTATCACCTCTCCTATCGCCTCCTCAAATTAAAGTATCGAATTATCAATCACCCTGTATATTTCGAATACTATAACTGTACTCGATTCTAAATAAATGTGTGAAATATTGGTATGTCCTATTTTAGGCGATGCGCTTAAAGCTATTGCATAATTACTTTCACTGATATTGGCAGCTACAAAGTGCATTGATATTCAAAATCTCACCTACGTGACCTGCCGAAAAGTAAATACAAAGTATGCACTGCGCTGGTTTGGAAATTTTATTTTGAATTCATTAACATATTCGTCATGATATGGGTCCTGAATGGTCGAATATTTTGAATGAATGGTATCTCAGATTACGTGATAATTGAACCAATAGCCGATTTATATTCAAGGTTCTACGAGGTAATGTAAAAATAGATATCAAATATTTTCATCGGCGAAAACAGAAAAATATGTGGGCGCAAAACATCGAAACTTGTAACGATCTTTCGAATTTTATTCACTTGCACAATTTGAAGCAGGTGAAGCGTATTCGGGCTATTTTTGCGAATTTTATTGGTGACTGAGAATGTAGCAGAGCGGAAATTCGATACGTATGTGCATAGAGAAACACTCAAACAAAAAATGGAGTAAAGTTGATTGACTCAGTAATTCCCACAAATAACCGTGGTATAATTTTTATTATTTTGCCATTGCATGAGAGTCTGAGATCTTCTTGCAACCAAATTATTACCCGCCCATCCTCAAAAAACTATCAACACAGAAACTCTCGTAAATAGTTTCTTGCATCCGTATACGAACTAGGACGACACAGTTTTTATTCTACAATCTTCAACTGGATGAAACGTAATGTGTAACGGTTCACCCGTTTTCAAAATTATTTTTATATTATTTACTTGGCTACCGTATACAAATAGTTTACAACTTCCATTTTTAGCAACTACTTCCTCATTATACTAGTACATTTTTATAACTATTTTGCTTCTCACCTCTACCTTTTCCCATCGCTACTTCCTTCAGCTGGAAATATTATTAATTATACACACTGCGCAAGTGCGCACAAATTTTGCGAAAGATCTGATGAGTGGAGAGTATGCCCTCTCTCTCACTACCGACATTAACCTCTATAAAAATGGGTGGCGATACATCACTCACCTTTTTTAATCTTAAACAGTTAACACCTAATATAATTATGTCTCTCTAAGACAAACTTTTGTGTGTGTGCAACATGTCTTAACCAAGGAAAACCACCCTTTTTTTCTTGGGGTGCCACCACCAAGACTTTTTTCTCGGGGTGCCACCATCAAGACCACTTTCTTCGGGGTGCCACCAAGGAAAACCACACTTCTTTGGAAGGGCACCACACCTCTTCCATGCCACCATCATGAACACTTTTTCGGGGTGACACCACCTGAACTCCTTCTGAAGAAGCCAGCCTTCTTTGGGGTGCCACCAGCAGCATGTAACATCTTCTCTGGAGCACCACCTTCTCTTCGGAAGGGCACCACGAGGACTTCCCTCCGAAGATAAGTCATTATTTAAAAAAAAATAGATAGAATGTACTGCATTCATATATACTGAAATAAATCTTTAGTAAACCATTGTTGTAATATTTTTCATTTCTTGGCGGCTAGCTAGACTCACGCACACACGCACGCACCCACACCACATACCCTTGTCTCATGCGAACCAATTGAGCTGCTGGTTGCTATGAGCAATATGTTGGTTGGTGGCTCAGCAGCAAGCAACGCTTTTGTTGTTACAAATGAGCATGAACCCCATAAATCGCTTGAAAACTGAGTTTGAGCTACTTTTATATTTTTAGGTTTTTTATTATTGCTGCGCCGCCACTGACTCGATTTTTAAAAACTATACGCATTTTCTGTTCTCGCCACGGTAGTAATACTGTGTCGAAATTTTGTTAAAATCAATTCCAGGTTACAGAACGATCTAAAGCAATACTCGTATGTATGAGTATACATCAGAAAATTCTAAGCACCTTGGTTTCTGTAATAGGCAAGGCAATGTTCCGATGGACCTAAACAAGTGTATTATGCCGCTCGGTCCTTCTTTCGCAGGTCAATGAAGAACCTATTAGGGAGTTATTGAAATAGAGCCATCCACTAATAGTGCCGTCCTTACACTAATAGTGACAGGCACTGTCTGACCTTAAAATCGTATCTGAAATAGAGTTATTGGTGGGTTATGTCAAACGCGGATTTAATGCTAACCTAAAAATGCTGCCGTAGATCACATAAAGCATTTTATATAAAATCTTCGCAAAAAGCTCATCCTATTTAAGAGTTCTGTTTACCACTTCGCCAGTCACATCTATAAAATAACAAATTTGGAGTCTCAAAACAACGAAAAGAAACATATGTCAAAATAGTGCCTTGGCAATGCCGCGGCACAAGGCGTCCATAAATAGTGGCAGGCACTAACTTTATTACTGCCAGGCACTATTTTTGTCTTAGTGCGCATGCTTAGATGTCAAATACGACCAGGAATTATTAGTGACGTGCTGCATTGCATCTTCAATAACTCCCTATTATCAATACAAAAACTTTTTCAGTTTTACAACCCCCTACCCTCTAACCATCCCAGTTCACCCCCACCCAAAAAAAGTAGAAAATGATCGAGAACTCCTAAAACGCCTACAAACGAAGTATGAGCTGTTTTTATATTTTTTTATTTTTTATTATTGCTGTGCCGCCACTGACACGGCGCCACCTAAATGGCATTCGTAAATATGTACTATTGAATAAATAAGTAGTAGTAGTCCCACGACGATTAAGACAAGCAATACAGGGTGGGCCAATAGTGCGTGGACGGAGGATTGTGGGCTTACTAAAAAATATTTCAAAAATCTGTCACATGACCATGGTAAGGACCCTTGAGGGCTATAACGTAAAAATATTTTCACTTAAATTTTGACGTTTATACAGGGTGATTCATATCAAACTTACATTTTTTTGAATGGAAACCCCTATATATTATTGCATATTTGGATTCCTTGGTCAATTCTAGTGTGACTTTATGTATCACACATGGAACTTTAAACAAACCGTTTAGGCGCAAATCACCATTTTTAGTATAAGTAGGTATCAGAAGAAAATTGAATACCGCAGCGACTATAAAACTTAGGAGGCCGTGACTTTGCGGTACGACTAAGCATGAAATGCGTCACCTTAGGTCATTTAAGTGAAAATATTTTTACGTTATAGCCCTCAAGGGTCCTTATCCTGGTCAAGTGACAGATTTTTGAAATATTTTTTAGTAAGCCCACAATCCTCCGTCCACGCACTATTGGCCCACCCTGTATATCTGAACTAGGCAGTAGTAGAAAATTATAATTTAGGGAGTGTATATGAGAGCAAATGTATCTTTTCCTATTATCGTGTTATCCAATGAGGTATTTGTTTTTGGTCACGTGATGTCCAATTCAAACTTTTTAATGGAACACCCTGTATATTTGCGCCTTTCTGTGTTTCTCCCGATAAGACAATTCCAACAAACTAGCACACTTGGGGTCTACGGTGATTAATTGAAGAGCTACAGGTACTTAAAGGAGTACCACTACCATTATGAGACACTAGCAAAATGATTTAGCTGTAGGGTACATGTTATAATCAATCGTAGTGATACAATCCTTTAAGTATCTGTAGCACTTGAATTAATCACTTTAGATCCCAAGTGCGCTAGTTTGTTGGAATTGTTTTATCGGGAGGAACACTGAATATACCATTAATAATTTTGACGTCACGTGACCAAATAACAAAAACCTCATTGGGTAACACAATGACAAGAAAAGACACAACATTTGCTCTAATTTACATCCCCAAAAATTATAATTCTCCACTACTGCCCAGTTTCGATATATTGCTTGTCTTAATCGCCGTGAGACACCCTGTATATACAATCTTCGCCACTAAAAATACAGATTGAGCCTCCTAATCGTCGCAAAGTTGGTCGAGTTTTAACAAGTTTTTATGCCAGTTTATTTCAATACATATGTAAAATTTTCCTAATTCCTACAATTGTAGCAAAGGGTAGCTTTGTGTTACCTAGTTATGTGAACCTTGTGAGTACAGCGCCATGCTTTGTTACAATTGTAAAGTTTGTGTTACATGCCCCTGGTATTCGACCTTTTTTTATTAATCTCTTATCACTGTTATTTCTAAAACATTCACTGTAACAATTTCTAATTAAAAATAGGTGAAAAGAAATATAGGGGTACGGTCAGATCAACTTGCCTCCATTTTTAACATGCTTTTATTAGCTTCAAGTGTACGTTTATATGTTTGTAACCAACTCCTTTGGACTCAATTTTCACCCACTTTAAACAAACAGATTTAATTTAAACTTTGTACACTTCAAGTAATAATACACGCATTTCCGATCAGGACTGTCGAAATTGTTCTTCTTCTTAAACAATGTTTTTTTTTCTTTTATGTTAGGCCATGTGGATAACGAATCGTACCTGGTAAAAGCCCTGGAAAAGATTGGACAGAATGCGTTAACGAAAGAGCACGAAGAAACCATTGGAAATGCATTCCTAAAATTTGCAGTCGTCACACAAGAATTGTCTGCGCTCATGAAAACACTAATGCAAAATTTGAACAACATCGTAATGTTTCCATTGGATAGTCTATTAAAGGGCGATTTGAGAGGAGTTAAAGGTAAGATTTCTTATTCTAATAGTCACTTAAATGGGACCCCCTCACTACCAAAAAAAAGGCCTCACGTGAAAAGAAGACATAGAGGCCAAATGTTCAACACCGTTGTTTTAAGGAGTACAAAAAAGTTTTGAATAAACGTAGAAAGCTCCACATTCCAAAATTGTTTGGTAGTATACAGAGTGTTCCATATAGTACATCAAAGTTGTGTTTTTCTTAATTGAACACCCTATATATGCGAGGGTTGCTCTATATCTCCGTCAATCCACCAGCACGCAGACAGCTGTTTCACGCTTATTAGCGACCATCAGTGCGCCATAGGTCGATTGACGGAAATAGAGAGCATCATAATTTTCATGTCTATCAGACATGTAAAGCATCTTTTCTGCCGCCTACTCTCACTCTCTCAACCGAACCGTCTAGTATTGAACCACTTTTTATACGGGGAAAGAAAGTTCCAAGTAATCCTAAACGAGAAAGCAATCAGGCAGCGCAAATTGAACAACGGACTTCCACAAGGCTCAGTACTGGCCCCCTTACTTTTCAATCTATATATATCTGACATGCCAGAAACAGTCAGTTAAAGTTTTGCTATGCGGACGATATAGCCATAGCTTTTTCCGATAAGAGCTTCAAGAACGTTGAGCATACTCTTTCTAACGACTTGTTAGCTCTAAACAACTACTTCAAGAAATGGAGACTAGTACCGAGCCCCAACAAAACCGAAGTTTCCTGCTTCCACCTGAATAACAAACTAGCTAAATATGAACTGCAGGTACTTTTTGCAGGCGAACCCCTGGCATAACCATTTCCCAAAATATCTTGGAGTAACGTTAGATCGCACCCTCTGCTAGAAGAAACATCTCGCAAACACTGCAGGAAAACTCAGAACACGCAACAACATTATCCAAAAGCTGTGTGGAACGACGTGGGGTGCAACTGCTCCAACTCTACGAACCAGTGCACTAGCTCTTGTCTATTCGTGTGCTGAGTACTGTGCGCCTGTCTGGATTAACAGCCATGATACCAGACTAATTGACATCCAACTAAGCCACACTATGAGACTTATTACAGGCGCAGTTAAGACAACCCCAACTCAATGGCTGCCTGTACTCTCTGGAATAGCCCCACCGCAGCTGCGAAGGACTGACGCCCTTCTAACAAGATTACGGCCAACAACAAACTGCCCATCCACCGAGCAATACCCACGTTGCAGATAAACAGACTTAAATCCCGACAACCACCAATAAGGGATGCAGAAGGGCTTAAAACCAATAACTTCGACTCCTTAAACCAATGGCGTTCCCAGTGGGAAGGTTTTGCGGAACACCACTCGCGATGCGCATTTATGGGGGCAGCCTTACTTTCCAGGATCAGAACTACCCCGGAAAGAGTGGGTAAAACTTAATAGAGTCCGAACAGGCCACAGCAGATGTGCCGACTCCCTTTACAAGTGGGGCTATGTGCAATCTCCTTTATGTGACTGTGGCGCGCCCCGCCAAACTATAAACCATATTACGAGCGAATGTGAACTGCGTGCGTTCCAGGGATCGCGAGAAGAGTTCTTCACAGCCACACCGTTGGCGCTGAAGTGGTTGAAAGAACTTTACATCAACCTGTAAATACCAAAGACTATGTATCTTAGTTTGTAGCTGTATATATTTTATTTTAGTATAGGTTATAATAGTTTTTCTTTTAATCTATATTTACTATTGTCATGTTTTTGAGCCATACGATAAATAAATAAATATACGGGGTTTCCTCTTGGTCAGTTTTCTAATTATTTGCAGGTGATCTGAAAAGGCCATTTGACAAAGCGTGGAAAGATTACGAGAGCAAATATGCAAAAATTGAGAAAGAGAAAAAGCAACAGGCCAAAGATGCAGGTTTAATTAGATCCGAGGTGACAGCTGCTGAAATTGCTGATGAGATGGAAAAAGAGAGGAGGTTATTTCAGTTAGCAATGTGCGAGGTAAGATTGAATTACTGTAATAATAAGTATGTTTGTTATACGGTGTCCAACGCTTGACTTGTGATAGACCTCACATTTTTATGAACATTGCTATAGGAACATGATGCCTGTCAAATTTCACTTTTATATTCGTTTTTCCTCAATTAATCTGTAATGAAATGGCAGAATGAACTAAAATTACGTATTGGGGGCTTTTTAAGGCGAGAAATCCAAATTCAACAACGGTTGTGCTATCATGAATAATACTGGGCGCCACCTACGGCACATTGAACTCTTTTAAATTAACAAAACTTTTTTCCGAACTGTTTTACGTAAAAAATGTATACTTTGTTTAAGTCGCTAGAGGTAACCGTTTTCGAGATAACCTTCATTGAAATTTCCAAGGCATCCCAATCAGTTTTAAAATGTGACCGATAGAATTATTGGTATTCAAGAACGAATTAATATTAGATCAAGGAACACGTTTCAAACATATCTAATTTTAAAATAGGTGGTGTTGAGGTTTGAGAATATTTTGTTAATCTTATTTAACAGTATAAGGCTAGTAATGATTTATGCGGAAATACCGATACTTCAGTTGCATTGGACATTTCAATGAAGGTTATCTCGAAAACGGTTACCTCTAGGGACTTGAACAAAATATACCTTTTGAGGACACGATTTTTTTTATACTCGCGTTGATGCACCAAACCGGATAAAGTTTTGATAATTTCAATGAGTTCAATATGCCGTAGGTGACGCCCTCTATTCATGATAACAAAACCGTTATTGAATTTGGATTTCTCGCTTTAAAGAACCCCCCAGTATGTAATTTTAGATCGTTGTGCCGCTTTGTTGCGTAATAATTGAGGAAAAACTGAAATAAAGATTAAAACTTTGACACCCTGTATCTTGAAAATTAAGCATTTAAGGCCTCATGTTCCTATCTCAATGATTATAAAATGTGAGGTCTATCACCTGTCAAGTATCTGAAAAGGAGATTCCCAACTTTAAGAACACCCAGAATTTTTCGGTTTTTACTAACATAATCTTTTTAATTGCAGTATTTGATAAAGTATAACGAAATAAAAACGAAGAAGGGTATTGATTTGCTACAGAGCTTAGTTGAATATTACCATGCTCAAACAAAGTAAGTATTTTGTTGTTTATTATCAAACACGTTGTTGTTGTTGTTGTTACTGAATACCAACACTGAAGATGTGTATAAACAAAGCCGATGCACCTTATTATTGTTTTTACACTACCAGTCTTTTAATAACTACACAATCTGAATACGTTTGCATAATATGAATGATTTCTTGCCAAAACAAATGTCAAACATACAGGGTGAGTTTTTAGTATAAAAAAATAATTTTTTATTCATTACTTTTTGATATACATTACGTTCATTTGACCGTGATTTGGATACAAAAATGGTCATAACTTTTGAAATACTATAATGTAACAATACCCTATATCGGAGGAACGGAAATAATTAGTAGAATTTGAATATGGAATAATATATAGGGTGTCTCATTCAAAAAAATGCATGTTTGCATCACCACGTAGTTACGAATCACCCTGTATAAATCAAAATATTTTCTGAGCAAGGAGCATATCCCTGGCTACAAATTTTATATACAATTTTTTTTGCTATCTTCTACAGTAGTGGAGTTATCGACCGAGCCGGTACTAAAAACTCACCCTGTATATCAAGTTTTTCTCTTTTGTAAGATACCCTCCAAACATGGTATTTGTTGCTGTTAGCATAGATTGCAGCAATCGACTTAGTCACAAGAAATGGCAACAACTATAATAATAAAGAATTATATTTTCAGTTATTTTCAAGACGGATTAAAGACAATAGAACATTTTGGAAATTATGTAGCAGATCTCAGTGTAAGGTTACAAAAAATTAGGCAGGCGCAAGATGAGGAGAAAAGGAAACTTTGTGATTTAAGGAATTTGATAAAGTCTACTCCAAGTATCGAGAAAGAGGTATGTGATTGATTGATTGTTTTTGTTTTTATTTGAATTTTGATGTTTTGTTTGTTAGGACGAAACGGGACTTTTAGATATAGACCTGATGCAGAATGGCTAGATTTTTTTTCTAGCGAGGGCGTTAGGGTCCAGTTTCCCTAATAGCTATCACTCTGCACCCCCAGTCTAAATGTCAAGAGTTGAGATATTCAGCAATACCACAGTATATCCATGTTATACAGTAGCGCAACTCCGTAGAAATCAGGCAGACAATTTGTCTCCGAAAAAATGACCTCTCATAACCCCACTTCGGCTCCTCAGCACTAGGCGCGAGTATTGCCGTTCACGTTTTGAGCACAAGGTCGGCTTAGCAGTAATCGAGTGAAGAAGCGTAATTGTGTTGTCATAACTTTAATGGACGCGATATATCTCGTAAATGGAGTAAATTTTGAGAGCAGAGTTATAATGTTGTGATATTCTTCATCGAGGTTAGGCAGTTGTCTTTGGAATTAGAATTTATTGTACGTGAAAATGTTTTGCAATGATTCTTCTAATTCATCACGGATTCTCTGCATATAATTGGGGTGTAAACAGTTTTTTAGAAGCAAAACAAGAAATAGTCGGTACGTATGGAATGAAGTTGTTATCTCCGAGAAAATAGGTGACTTTACTATGTATAAGTAAATCACAAAAATGCGAGATTTATCCAACTTCATTTTATCCTATTTTGCTTAACCTTAAACATTTAAATAAATATAAAAACTTTATAATACCTTATATGATTCAAATATGGGTAGCGTCGAAAATAATAGTTATATGACTGTAGTTATCCCACAACCTTTAAATTTACCTTCACCAATCATCATAGAAAAACGTTTAAGGTACGAAAACGTGGCAAACAGCAAAACCGATGATAACTTCTTAGGTATAAATAGAAAATAATGATTAATATGTTTGTAACAACGCTAAAATATACTAAACTGGTCGTTATTCATAAAAAAGGTGCGAAACTGTTTTTTATCTAGTTTAACAAGACTACCCTTCCTTCTGTATTTGTATATTACATATGTATAGGCACGTTGAAGAAAATAATCCATGTTTATAGAGCAAATCATATATTTTTGAAACTAGCACGTTGATTCATTTTATTGTGAACTCTCTATTTGAGCACCCATTAAAATGGACTTCACTTCCTGCTTAAAATTTAATAATAATAATGTTGGAATGCATAATCACATTAATTGTATTATATGTCGTGAAATATCTTTTGCACCATGTGGTGCTGTGAGGAAACAGTGGGAAATTATTAATAAAGCTAATATTAAGTGACTGTATGTCATGCTTAAAATTTAATTTCTTTGAGGTAAGAAGGGGATGTGATAATAATTTTGTGTAAAAAACTCAAAGATTGTATTCGTACAAGTTGGATATAGAAGGCCATCGTAATTTATTCAGTTTTCCATTTATCTATATCTGCGTATCACAAAATTTCCTTAATCCGGTTCTGCCAAAGACACTACCTTCACTATGATAGCCTGAACCATGGCCGACTCTACACTAGGCCGGAGCCTTAGATGTGGCAACGTGGCTTAGCTGTGAAATAGTTGGCCTATAGTTTCAGAATAATTATTTCATTTTATATGTATTAGAGTTCATCTGGGTTAATAAATTAAGAAAAATACTTTTTAGAAGTACTACTACTACTACTAATACCACTTACATCTGATGTCTGGTTCATCACAGTCAGACACTACAAAATAAAAATAAACGCAACCTGTTTCCTGCTGCCATTTCCACTTCCACTTAAATGAACACTCAATTTACTTTGTAAATTGTCACTTGAGCCAGAAAGATTCACTATTAGGTCACTGTGAAGCCATTCTTGCTGGTCTTGATTCCCTTTCACTATCAAATCTTTTCGTAGGTTTGCCCAGATGCATGCCCTCGTTGGCATGCCCAGATGAGTTCTATTAACTGTCTTTTTCTGTGATATTTGGGAGGTCCAGAAAACATTGTAGGTACCACATTGTGGTTTAAAATAGGTCTTATCCTTTGAAATGTTTGTAAATTATTGTCTTTATTCTTATAAATATAACCAGCCCTTATGAGGAATACCTTTCACCCATTTCTGTTTATGTCCTTCATTGGAAGCACTAATTGCTAGTGCAACCTGGTACTACACACTTTGCAGGCATCTTTTTATCGTTATAGTTTCGTTTGTGCAGGTAAATAATTAGAAACACATTAAAAATCACCTTCCATTCTTCTTTGTTACTCTGGAAGGTTATGTTGGTATCTCCTTGTTTGGAAGCCCTAATTGCTATTGCAGCCTGGTACTACACACTTTGCAGGCATCTTTTTATCTTTTTAGTTTCGTTTGTGCAGGTAAATAATTAGAAACACATTAAAAATCACCTTCCAATCTTATTTTTCACTCTGGAAGATTACACTAATGACTTCACAACAAACAAAAGCTCGGCCCGATACCAGTGTTGCCATATTTCAATGCTCCGGCCTAGTAAGTAAAGTCGGCCATGCCTGAACGCGACTGAGGCGATCGCCGTGCACCGTGCACCACATCTCACGAACGATGCGCGGGATGAGATGCGTGAACCTCCATAAATTCTGGGGAGTTTAAATATTCAGGCGCATTATAATATTTGGAAGGGATGCGACGTATCACTCGCTTCAATGGAAGCTTCGCCGCTGAGAAATAGTGCCTTGGAACTCTTTAGTTGAATCTGATTTACTAGAGATATACCAGTGTGAAAATTGTCCAAAATGGTAACCTGAACCATCTAGATTATAGATTCTACAGTGATCTTTATAGGTAATAAATGTTTTTCAGGTGGGCCCACAGGTGGACAAAGGAGCAGCAGGGTATTCACTACATCAGTTACAAGGGGATAAGCACCATGGGGTGACTAGAACAGGTCACCTCCTCAAAAAATCGGAGGGTAAAATGAGGAGGGTATGGCAGAAGCGCAAGTGCAGGGTCCAAGCGGAAGGTTACCTCGAGATCTGTCACGCTGACGAAAGCAAGCCGCCTACAAGGATAAACTTGCTCACTTGCCAGATTAAAATGGTTCCAGAGGATAAGAAATGTTTCGATTTGATTTCGTGTAAGTCGAAAATATATTATTTTTTTTTCTCCCGTAATACTGCAACCTTAAGTCTTATCGTATTATAACCTCTATCTTCTAGAGTACCCATTCAAGCAATCTAGATCCCTGCTTTAGTTTGTACAATTTCTCTACTGGTTCCGAAACTCTGGAATAAAAATGAATTTATCTGAAAAAATCACCTAGAGCGCACGATTCGCGGACCCAGTGATTGCTCACCCCACGGTGTGAGAAGTCGCTGAGTTATGGAACAGCAGCTCGATGTGTCGGAGCCCGGGCTGCACTGTTTTGTTATAGTATAGTAGTATAATTCTCAGAAATCACAGAATACTTTATTTCCAGATAATAGGACGTACCATTTTCAAGCAGAAGATGAAGCTGATCAGAAGGCGTGGATGTCAGTATTAATAAATTGCAAAGATATGGCGCTGATGAAAGCTTTTGATGATAGCACAAAATCTGGTGGTGATAATCATAGTTTTAAGGAACTTCAACAGGCTATCATCAAGTATATACAGAAAATTCCTGGTAACGATCGGTGCTGTGATTGTAATTCTCAAAATGGTATGTAGCATCATTTCATCATTTCTATTTTTTTTTTTTATTAATTAAATCTCTTTTCTGTTTTTTTGCACTTTAACGTAGGTCACATCGAACATTTTTGCAAACATTATAAATAAAAAGAGGATACGGCGAAAAAAATAACTGTTTTGTTTTTCAAAGTATTCTCCCTTAAGATGCATGCATTTATTCATTCCGTAGAACCATTACACCGAACACTGCAACTGTGCCATTTGCGTTTGAAAGAAGCTTACCACGCATTTTATCTTTCAACTCTGGGAATAAAAAGAAGTCACACGTTGATAAGTCGGAGCTGTCAACTGTCAACTTGAAATTATTCTGTCGGACTAGACCATGGCCGACTCTGCACTAGGCCGGAGCCTTAGATGTGACAACGTGGCTTAGCTGTCAAATAGCGGGCCTATAGTTTCAAAAAAATTATTACATTTTATATGTATTAGAGTTCATCTCGGTTAATAAATTAAGAAAAATAGAACTACTACTACTACTAATACCACATACATCTGATGTCTGGTTCATCGTAGTCAAACACTACAAAATAACAATAAACGCAACCTGTTTCCTGCCGCCACTTCTATTAGGTCACTGTGAAGCCATTCTTACTGGTCTTGATTCCCTTTCACTATCAAATCTTTTCGTAGGTATGCCCAGATGTATGCCTAGATGAGTTCTATTAACTGTATTTTTCTGTGATATTTGGGAGGTCCAGAAAACATTGTAGATACCACATTGTGCTTTAAAATGGGTCTTATCCTTCGAAATGTTTGTAAATTATTGTCTTTATTCTTATAAATATAACCAGTCCCTCCGAGGAATACCTTTCACCCACTTCTGTTTATGTCCTTTATTGGAAGCACAATTGCTAGTGCAACCTGGTACTACACACTTTGCAGGCATCTTGTTATGTTTATAGTTTCGTTTGTGCAGGTAATTAATTAGAAACACATTAAAAATCACCTTCCAGTCTCCTTTTTTGCTCTGGAAGATTACACGAATGACTTAACAACAAACAAAAGCTCGGCCCGATATTCAGTGTTGCCATATTTCAATGCTCCGGCCTAGTGAGTAGAGTTGGCCATGACTAGACATAAGTTGGACTTTTGTCTTCAGTCTACTTGAAAGCTATGGCTGCATTATGTTAGTTTGCAGACATTTTTATTGCGACTTGTGTAATGAATGTAATAAATACGAGGGTTGCTCTATATCTCCGTCAATCCACCAGCACGCAGACAGCTGTTTCACGCTTATTAGCGATCATCAGTGCGGAGATATAGAGCAACCCTCGTATATCGACTTTCATATGCAGTTGACATAGAAGCGCGCCTATTTGGTTAGGTGAAGTGAATGCGCCTTTGCGTTCCGCCAAGAAGTTTGCTGCTTTTTAGCAGCGACTTCCTTGGTTTGTCGTTACCTCCGTGTACCAGATGGCGCGCAGGCAGATCTTTTCTGCCGCCTACTCTCACAATGTAATAAATATTTTTATATACGTCGAGGCTTTAAAATTATTTATTGTTGCAGACGCTACCTGGTTGTCAACAAACTTTGGTATAATAGTTTGCATAGAATGTTCAGGGATACACAGAGACTTAGGAGTACACATAAGTCGAATACAATCGTTAACCTTGGATAACGTCGCAACTAGTCAGTTAGTTCTTGCAAGGTTCATGACGAACCATGCTTTCAATGATATTATGGAAGCACACTTGTCACCACACGACAAGTTAGATCCTTCCAGTTCAATGTAAGTACCCATATTCTTTGTTTTGATCAAGCTAACTCATATGGTTGCTTATCAGAGCGCACTGCCATGTTAGGCAACCATGTATACACACAGGTGTACGAAGAATTATCGAACAACAGCTAAACATACGCATATAATGGTTGCCTACCATGGCTCAGTGCCATGTCAGGCAACCATATATACATACAGGTGTATAAAGAGTTGTCGGATGACAGCTGACATGTGTATATATGGTTGCCTATCCTGTGACACTTATGTTAGGCAACCGTGTATGCATACAGGCGTATGAAGGGTTGTCGGATGACAGCTGACATGTGTGTATATATGGTTGCCTATCCTGAGACACTTATGTTAGACAACCGTGTATGCATACAGGCGTATGAAGGGTTGTCCGATGACATACGTGTGCAATATATGGTTGCCTATAATGGTGCACTGCGGTACCAGCAGTTGCCCGGTTTTAATACAGATAATACAGAATAGATATTATTTTAGGGAAGAAAGACTCAGTTTTATTAGAGCGAAATATGTAGAAAAAAGGTTCGCTATGAAAACCTGTCAGTCAGAGAGGGAGAAAATGTTCGAATTGGAAGAAGCTGTGAACAGAGGCGATTTGCAGTTACTTTTACAGACATTTGCCGAGAATGTCGATTATAGTCAACCATTACCATATTCAGTAAGTGCAAATAATAATAATAATAAATGCGAAACTTTTTCCAGCACAATAAACTGCCCACATTAAAGCGGCTAGACTCGACTTTCTTTTAAGAATTTATGAAGATAAGACGATGCATGAAATCTTCTACAAACATGATCTTCTTTTTCCTAGGGTCTAGTGGTTTGAATTCGGAAACTGAGGGCTTTATGATGGCTTAGAACGGCAATATGGCACACATACCCGTCTTCCAATTGGCTGTTCCCCTATAGTCCCGTGACGTCATGCGACTAGAAAAATTCAAATATTTTCCCTATTTTCTCGCTAACCCAGGCTCAAAAAATTTGGGAAAAAATGGCAAGCTTTTCATGACATGATCTATCAACAAAACAATAAACAAAAATCACGATACTAGTCCATTATCCAAGTATGAAGATTTATTTGTTCGGTTCTAGGTTGCTCCATAACCACACTACCATACCAATCAATGGTAAGGATTCACTTTAGGGTACAGCCGCTAGGTGGCGCCGCTATATGTCAATCGAAAGGGCTCAAGGTGGGGAGCAATAATGTTCCTGGGCACAACACCCGGAAACGAAAGACAAAAAAGTTATGGAGGAAACAATTTCCCATGTTAAGTGTATGGGAATTTTTCTAAAAATTAGGGTACAGCCGCTAGGTGGCGCCGCTATATGTCAATCGAAAGGGCTCAAGGTGGGGAGCAATAATGTTCCTGGGCACAACACCCGGAAACGAAAGACAAAAAAGTTATGCAGGAAACAATTTGGTAATTTTCGAAAAAAAAATTTCTCATTAAAAGTCATTGGAATCAAAAGGAACATGTCTATTTTATTTATTACCTAACCTAACCTAACCTAAACCTAACCTAACCTACGTGGAAGATTTCATTCACTTTTAACGAGAAAGAAAAATTCCATAGACTTAACATGGGAAATTGTTTCCTCCATAACTTTTTTGTCTTTCGTTTCCGGGTATTGTGCCCAGGGACATTATTGCTCCCCACCTCGAGCCCCTTCGATTGACATATAGAGGCGCCACTTAGCGGCTGTACCCCAAATTTTTTTAAAAATTCCCATAAACTTAACATGGGAAATTGTTTCCTCCATAACTTTTTTGTCTTTCGTTTCCGGGTGTTGTGCCCAGGAACATTATTGCTCCCCACCTCGAGCCCCTTCGATTGACATATAGGGGCGCCACCTAGCGGCTGTACCCTGAAGTGAATCGTAGCCCAATCAATTAGCATGATTATAAATTATTTGCAGAAAATTGGCGAAACGGCTCTACATCGCGCGATATTGAACGAGTCAGGCAGGACCCTGCACATCGTAGACTTCCTGATTCAGAACATGTCGAACTCTGCGATCGATAAACCGACGAATGCACCTGCGGTGCCTGAAATGAGCGGCAGCAACACTGCGCTGCATCTGTGTGCCATCTATGACAAAGTCGAGTGCATGAAACTTCTACTCAGGAGCGGGGCCGATGCGCATCTGAGAAATTCTCAGAACAAAACTGCCATGGATATTGCTCAGGAGTTGGGCAATACTGCGTGCCAAGAACTGGTAAGTCGTTACATGGTTTTACTAGATAAAGCAGAAAAGCAACGAGACCTTCGATCATATATAACTAGATATATTATGCAGAGGATAGTTCTGAGTCCAAGACAGGGATAGATACACATAAGCGTCAACTCGCGTATACATTGGTAGATTTTAAATCTGGCGCGCTTTGTCTGTCAACGAAGAAAGAGACAGAGGTTAACCGGCCAGCGTTTAGGCGGCATTTCACGATTTAATCTTTGTTTACGTTGGTGGCTGAGTGTGTTTTGAGTAGTATTGTGCAAATTGTGATTAAAAACAATGGTTGGAACCTGTTCTCTGTGCAAAAAGGAACATATACCGGGTGAGGGTCGATCTTGTCACACGTAAGTAATGTTTATGTCATATTTGCAATGGCGTAACTTTACGGTATGTGCTTGCAACAGTCTCTTAGCGCCTGACGTTCCTTTATCAAGTTTCCATTTGAAAAAAGTATATGGGCAGTTAACAAATGCATCTCAGTTTACTATAAATATTTGTAAATCTGTTGAGAAATATCTCAAAAGTCCAGTTATCTTTTAAAAAACTGAGTCCACGATTTTTAAAAGTACCGACTTTTTGTTACATCATGCAATGAGGAATCTACCTCATACAGTTTTTGACACATTTGACAATCATTTATCTGATCAGGAGCAGTGTTTCGATATAACAAAACTTGTTTTAAAAAATATTTTAGTTTAAGATTTCACCATGAAACCTCTAAGTTGAAGTCAGTTGAAAGGATCAGAAATATATTCACCAAAACCATTTTATTTAAAAATCAATGAGAAGTATAGCTTGTAGATGAATAATCTTGAAATAGGTAAGGCACGAGCTGATGTAAGTTCTAACTTAGGACATACAGACCTACTTCAAAAATAATAAATTTTGCTGAAGGCAGCTTACAGTGTCTAATCATCAGAAAAATAAAGTAGCTTATTACGCGATGAACTTTTCACTTAATGCTAAAATGGCTAAATGTTCAATTGAAAAGATTCAGAATAAGTTGTCTGTACTCTGTACTAGTCCACTGAATATATTGAAATTCATAATCTGTTAGGTAAGGCATACTATGAATTGCAAGGATTCTTGAATGATCAACTAGTACTGTGATAACTGCTCAGTTTATTTACCTTTTGTTTCATATGAAGTACTGTTGAACCTTTAATGTGAATATGTATTGTACACAATTTGACGAATATATGGATGAGTATACATTTTTGTATGTTTGTATGATTTCATTGATTTTATTTTATGTATGTAATTTGTCTTATTCTTTTGACAAGTTCTATACCCTAATACGGTTATTTGGAACCAATAAAGATTATCTATCAATCTATATACTTTTGGTTGTAGATCCAGTGTTCTGCTGTCTTTGTTTTAACACAAATTATATCTGTTATTGTTGAGTGATATACTATGATGATTTCATTGACCTTCTTTGTAACTGTAAGCTACTTTATTACTTTTAAAGAATTAATAAAATGCTTGTTTTGTATAGTGCTTCATTCATAAGTATTTTGATGTAACAGAGCTAACAATCAACTCCCACATTCAGTATATTGTTTTGTTAAAAGTGTACTGACGATACTGAACACATTTACATATCAATCTCAGATAGAAGTTCGTGACCCCCTTTCAAATGTATATGCACCCGCCTATGTCCTGTCTAGGGTAAACATCTTGGATGTTTACAAATTCCACTAAGATGATGCAAGCAAACAATCACTGTGTTGAATAGCTACCATTACTTATCTAGTTATATATGATCGAAGAACGAGACTGATTTCTATTTAACATAGATTTTGGTTTTTTTTTCGAACATCCATGTTTTTCTTCTTGTTTCAGACTCCTATGGTAGGCAACCATACATGCACTTAGCTGTCAGGCGACAACTCTTTATAAGCTTCCATGCATACATGGTGGTCTAACATAGCAGTGCGCTATGGTAGGCAACCATTTATGCACCTATCATGTCATCGTACAACACTTCATACACCTGTGTGCATACTGGTTGCCTAACATTGTAATGCGCTTTTATAGGCAACCATACACTTTTATGTATAGATGGTTGCCTACGTGACAGAGGAAGAAGAGATGAACATTGCTAAGTAAAACTTTTGTTTCAGCTACAAAACGCTGCCAATAGGCTGAAAAATTACTTTGACAATATAAATATCGATTGGAATTTGTCACATGATGATGGGTCCACTGATTTTTCTGATGATGAAACTATTATTGAAGATAGGGTAAGTGGATAACATTATACCCTTATATCTAATATAATTTATGTGTATTTGTGTTTTTTTTTCAGAATGGATCTTTGACCCCAGAAAAGAAAAATCGTTCTAGGCCTCCAAGTTATACAAGTAAGTACTTACTACTTAGTTGAAAAGTGATAAAATAATATTATTATTATAATTTCGCAACAAAGTCTTATCAGACCACAAAATATTCTGCGATTTTCAGAAGATTATCAATAATGTTATTTAAAATGTAGCGATTTTGGGACACAGTTTCATTAAAATCTCAAATAGATTTACGATATGCGCTAGTAGTTGTACCCATAGTATAATAGCTCACTGAGCACCTCATAAGATTGATGGTACCGTTTTATAGTTTCTTGTAAATATGTCAGATCCTTCGATCATATATAACTAGATAAGTAATGGTAGATATTCAACACAGTGATTGTTTGCTTGCATCATCTTAGTGGATTTTGTAAACATCCAAGATGTTTACCCTAGACAGGACATAGGCGGGTGCATATACATTTGAAAGGGGGTCACGAACTTCTATCTGAGATTGATATGTGTAAATGTGTTCAGTGTCGTCAGTCCACTTTTAACAAAACAATATTCTGAATATGCGAGTTGATTGTTAGCTCTGTTACATCAAAATACTTATGAATGAAGCACTGTACAAAACAAACATTTTATTAATCCTTTAAAAGTAATAAAGTAGCTTACAGTTGAGGACAAAAAAGTCAATGAAATCATCACAGTATATCACTCAACAATAACAGATATAATTTGTGTTAAAACAAAGACAGCAGAACACTGAATCTACAACCAAAAGGATATATATTGATAGATAATCTTTATTGGTTCCAAATAACCGTATTAGGGTATAGAACTTGTCAAAAGAATAAAACAAATTACACACAAAATAAAATTAATGAAAACATACAAACATACAAAAATGTATACTCATCCATATATTCGTCAAATTGTGTACAATACATATTCACATTAAAGGTTTAACAGTACTTCCTATGAAACAAAAGTAAATAAACTGAGCAGTTATCACAGTACTAGTTGATCATTCAAGAATCCTTGCAATTCATAGTATGCCTTACCTAACAGAAAGTTTCTGATTATGAATTTCAATATATTCAGTGGACTAGTACAGAGTACAGACAACTTATTCTGAACCTTTTCAATTGAATATTTGGCCATTTTAGCACTAAGTGAAAAGTTCATCGCATAATAAGCTACTTTACTTTTCTGATGATTAGACATTGTAAGCTGCCTTCAGCAAAATTTATAATTTTTGAAGTAGGTCTGTATGTTCTAAGTTAGAACTTACATCAGCTCGTGCCTTACCTATTTCAAGATTATTCATCTACAAGCTATACTTCTCATTAATTTTTAAATAAAATGGTTTTGGTGAATATATTTCTGATCCTTTCAACTAACTTCAACCTAGAGGTTTCATGGTGAAATCTTAAACTAAAATATTTTTTAAAACCAGTTTTGTTAGACGAAGACAGTGCTCCTGATCAGATAAATGATTGTCAAATGTGTCAAAAACTGTATGAGGTAGATTTCTCATTGCATGATGTAACAAAAAGTCGGTACTTTTAAAAATCGTGGACTCAGTTTTTTAAAAGATAACTGGAATTTGAGGTATTTTTCCGCAGATTTACAAATATTTATGGTAAACTGAGATGCATTTTTTAACTGCCCATATGCTTTTTTCAAATGGAAACTTGATAAAGGAACGTCAGGCGCTAAGAAACCGTTGCAAGCACATACCGTAAAGTTACGCCACTGCAAATATGACATAAACATTACTTACGTATGACAAGATCGAGCCTCACCCGGTATATGTTCCTTTTTGCACAGAGAACAGGTTCCAACCATTGTTTTTAATCACAATTTGCACAGTACTACTCAAAACACACTCAGCCACCAATGTAAACAAAGATTAAATCGTGAAATGCCGCCTAAACGCTGGCCGGTTAACCTCTGTCTCTTTCTTCGTTGAAAGACAAAGCGCGCCAAATTTAAAATCTACCAATGTATACGCGAGTTGACGCTTATGTGTATCTATCCCTGTCTTGGACTCAGAACTATCCTCTGCATAATATATCTAGTTATATATGATCGAAGGATAGAATCTTGATTTCTTAATAGAATAATTGGGAGGTCATTGACCGAATGACCTTAATGAGGAGCCGTCACTGGCAGAATGCATGATATATGTATGTATCTTTTCAGCAATTGTCCACAGCAGTTTGAAGAAAAGGACAGCGCCTTTGCCTCCTCCGAGCAGCACAATGCAGTATGGTACTCTGCCTAGCAGTCATAGCAGAACACCTTCTGATCCAATTGCTGCAGGATACCATACTCTAAGTCATACACACAAACGTTCACCAAGCAGCGATTCAAGCTCCGGAAGATCTGTGATACCAATAGGTGAGTTGAAATTAATAATAATAAAAGTCCTCACACATGGCATAGGCATGTTTTTACCGAAAAGCGGACAGTTAATTATTTGGTGACTTTTTAAGATAAATTTATTTGTTGCAACGCTTCTACATATCACTTTTCAATACATGCTGATGTTGACACCATCTCGCGACGTTTTTTTTTTTTATTTAAACAAGAAACCGCATCAACCACGCAGGGTTATTAGCGGTGAAGACGGTACAATTCATACATAGGTATTTATACTGATTAAATTTTAAAAAATAAATTAATGTCCTTGATAAATTTCACCACATTTTTGGGTTGTAGCAGAAGTACTTCTTTGATGTCGCTGGACAGGTGGTTGGATATTCTCTCGTTCAAATAAAACGTGCAGTCCATAAGGATGTGGGTCACTGTTACCCATTCGTTACATGCTGGACAGACTGGACCTTCAGTTTGTTCGAATATATGCTTATGTGTAGCTAGAGTGTGTCCTACTCGTAGTCGTGACATAACAATTTGTTCTCTTCTATTTACAGGGAGAGTTAACTTTGTGGTAACATTCGGGAGAATTTCGTGTAATTTGCTAGGACTACTGCTCCATTCTTCTTGCCACAGATTGGTTATATGATCTTTTATCAATTGCTTTAAGTCTGCATAGGGTGTACAAGCTACTGTTCTTTGGTTTGATGCTACTGCTGATGTTGCGACTTGTTTGATACAAGATCACTTTCTTTTAGTCGATAATTACGTAATAGCATATCTTCTAAGGTGTAATACCAAGAATTCCAAAATCCGACAATAACATTTTGTTTTATTAGTATTTTCGTTTTAAAGTCTGCATGTTAATGAAAATCCCAAAAATTCAATATATCTCGGAAACTATTAGGAATTGGGCGTGGTGTTATATGGGCAATTTTTTGGCTTACCACCTATACTATCAGCGCCCCAAATATCTGTATCGACTTATCAATAACCCCGTATAACCCTATTAACAAGGTTGTTCACAAGACTCTTAGGTACTCTTAACTTCATTGATTGTGTTTGCAGGAAGTAAACTAGTCATGCCAGATTGCAAGAATTCGGATAAGTTTGGGTCGGTGAGGAGGCCTCAAAATCCTCCTCCTCCAGCTCCTCCCAATCCCACAACAAATCGAATGGCTAACGGCAGGTCCACTGAAAGCATATCCTCGATGGCGTCCGATGTAGATGTTACTGCAATGGCACATAACCCTGTACCACCTCCAAGAAGAGTAAGTATCGTTTCTTCTAGTACCTCACATTTAGTAATATGAGAACTTTGAGTGGTGTTGAAAAAATCCCAGTTTTTGCGCCAATCAAGATAATTTTTACGTTTTAAATACCGTGAGATCTTGATTAAAACAGATCTCAAAAAAATGTTTAAGCAAAAAGTGGTTTTGGACATACCTGTATCCCTATCAAGCTTTGGTGCATATATTGACTAGTAGATTAAGGCCCGATTTTATCAACATGCATATTCTAACAAAAAAGCTTTCTATTGGGTATTTAGGGCTATGTTAATGAGTATCATCCATTAGTATTTTATCAATATTGGAAACAAAACGTCAAATCTGGATGACACTTTTTAAAAATATTTTTGTATTCGTAGATCAAAATCATAGCAGAAAATCGGAACAAAGCGATTGATTTGCAAATTAATGCCAGATTTTTCATGTTTACCTTATAATTATTGTATAATTACTAATTGCAAACTGCGATAGTTTGTGACAGAATCATAAAAGTAGTATAAATCACAGCCACCTTAATTAATTCATAATAGTCGATTGTATATAAGGCATGTCATTTTTCATCTTTTTGAAGTAAATCTCAAGAGAAATAAATAATTTTCAGAGAACTTTGACAGATGCATGTTCTTGAATGGGCTGCTCTGATTGGTCAAAGCCTTTGTTAAAATGCGCGTGTTGATAAAATAGGGCCTAAAAATGGTGAAATCAAAAGCATGTAATATAACATAAAAATGTTAAAAAAGACACGTTAAATTGCTACCAGAAAATGCGGAAAAAAGAATCGACCCTTCTGTGGTTTTACTTAATGCAACAAATTCGAGGTTTGAAGAAGCAAGGCCCATTCTCTCAAGTTTATATTTATTTCTTCTAACTTACTCGAATTTGTTAAGCCAACTAGAAAAGTTCGTGCGGTTTTGAAAGCTAAGAAATAGTTACACAAAAAAATGGCTTAAACTTAGATTTATTCAGATTATTCTATTCTATTATTAATAATCCTTAGCAAGTATTATCCTTTTTGATCTAGACCCAAGACTGTTTATTCCATCTCTATAAAAATCTTGCTTTTGCGAACCGAAGGAGTGAGACATCTTGTTTCCAAAGCCTCTCTATTTTCAAATCGTTGATTCCGCATGTGGTTGTCCAATGCCAAAAATAGATGGTAGTCACTCGGGGCAAAGTCTGGCGAGTATGAAGGGTGAGGTAGAATTTCATTCACCAAGAAAAGGTTTTGTTATGTGTATGGTGGACAACAGCGGGTATAGTTCACTATGAGCTTCTGCCAAGTGTGAACGAACCATCACTGCTGAAATCTACTTAAATCTTGACAGAGTTAAAAACAGTCTGCTTTGGCTAACAGAAAAGGTGATGTCTTCCATCAGGATAATGCAAGACCACATACATCAAGAATCACCCAGGAAACTATAGCGCGACTCCACTGGGACATTCTACTTCACTCTCCATACTCACCAGACCTCGCCCCCAGTGACTACCATCCGTTTTTGGCCTTGGATAACCACATGCGAAATCAGCGATTTGAAAATAGAGAGGTTTTGGAAAACGAGATGACACACTCCTTCAGTTCCCAATAGCAAGATTTTTATAAAACTGGGATATACAGTCTTGTGTCTAGATGGAAAAAGACAAACTTTTTTGGTTGCCTGATAGCTTGGTGTGACTTGATCCATGCTCACATTTGGAATGTGTCAATATTATTTTTTAACCAGAGAATGTATTTTGATTGCAAAATTTAACATATAAGTAACCGACTGTTTTAATGCGATGATGAATGAAATGTCGTGAAAGTAATGCTATGTGCTTGTTGTGGTTTTCAGAAGAGAAAATACCGTTTGGATAGTTTAACAAGTTATACAGAGGATGAGATTTCTAGTCTGGTAATAGTGTGTTTCCTGTTTGACATGTTCTAATTTTTATTGTGTTGCCTTTTCACATGCTAACTCATACGCTTCCGTTTTTCCTTACTGTGATACAATCATTAACAAATCACAATTTCTCAGTATGCCGTTTTTTATTGTATTAATATCCTATGGTTTGGGCAGGAACATATTTGTTTTCATAACAACGGTTGTATTTGCTATTTATCTTTTTATGTAAACCTCGCAACAATTTTTCTTTTTTTCCAGTGCCTTTTTCGGTGATATACCATTTCGAGGTTATAGTTTAAATAATAGCTTAATAAGCGTAACATGTAGGCTCTTTATTCCGCTTATAATTTAAATTGTAAATTTGTATAGCTTAGTTCATTTGGCAGTGCGCCATTATAGGTAACCATACAATATGCACATGTCTAGTTGTCATCCGACAACTCTTTATACACCTGTCTGCATATGTGGTTGCCTAACATTACAGTGCGCCATGGTAAGCAACCATATATGCGGATGTCTAGCTGTCCGATAACTCTTCATACACCTGTATGTATACATGGTTGCCTAACATGACAGTGCGCTATGATAGGCAAATAAATGCACGTCTTGCTGGTCTTGCTACACTTCTATGTATACATCGTGACCTACCATGGTAGTGCAAGAAAAGATGAAAAATAGCTATACAAGGAGGCAAGTGTAATCAGTAATCATTTACCTATTATTACTACGCATGCGCAGTATTATAACTGTAGCCACCAACGACGTCATACAGTAGGACGTCATTGGTAGCCACGAAGTTCGTTATTTCTGGTTTTCCAAAAACGTCCCAATGTCTCAAAAGAAAAATTATTGATTCGCAATTAGCAAATGACCCTTAGAAGTTTGAAATAAATCGATCTCACTGGGAGGTTGTTTTTATCCCAATCAAATAGACAGAGATAACTCTCTGAATACTGAAATTTTTTTTTGTGAAGGAAAAAACACATACGAAGCGGCGTTTGTGTATTTTCAACTGTACACTCATTGCCACCAATACCTTTGTGGCCTGGTATACCCAAATATGTGATGATGCTGAGATGGATGTGGCTACTGCTTACGACAGTAGCTGTAGTAGTGGTAGCCGTGATGGCAGTAAGCGCATGCCAAAAAATGAAGTCAAGTTGATTGACTCAGTACTTCCCACACATTACGGTGATCCAGTTTATTATTTTCCCATAGCATGAAGCTTTAGTCTGAGATCCCCTTGCATCGCCCCAATTTCACCCCACCCAAAAAAGGTAGAAAACGGTCAGGAACCCCTTAAACATCTAAAAACGAAGTTTGAGCTGTTCTCATATTTTTAGTTTTTTGATTATTGCTACGCTGCCACTGACACGATTTATAACAAGCATACGCGTTTTCCATCGTCACCACAGTAATAGTAATGTGTCAAAATTTCATTAGAATCAATTTAATAGTTTCCACGTTACAAAATACAAAACGATCTAAAGCACTCGTATGTATACAGAAAATTCTAAGTCCCTTAGTTTCGGTAATAGGCAAGGCAATGTTCAAATGGACCTAAAAAGGTGATCTATGTTGCTAGGTCTTCCTTCACAGGTCAGTGGACAGCCTATTGTTAATACAGCAAATTTTTCAGTTTTTCAACCCCCACCCCCCAACCACCCCAATTTCACCCCCAACCAAAAAAACTCAGAAAATGATCAGGAACCTCTAAAACACTTAAAAACGAAGTTTGAGCTGTTTTTATATTTTTAGTTTTTTTATTATTTCTGCGCCGCCACTGGCACGATTTATAAAAGCTATACGCATTTTCCATCCTCGCCACGGTAGTAATACTGTGTCAAAATTTCATTAAAATCAATTCAACAGTTTCTTCGTTACATAATGTAGAACGATCTAAAGCAATACTCGTATGTTTACACCAGAAAAATTCTAAGTCCTGGTTTCTGTAATAGGCAAGGCAATGTTCGGATGGACCTAAAAAAGTTATTTATGTCGCTAGGTCTTCCTTCACAGGTCAGTGGACAGTCTATTATGAAAGCAACAAATTATTTAATTTTACAACCCCCCACCCACCAACCACCCCAATTTCACCCCTACCAAAAAAAAGTAGAAAATGATCAGGAACCCCTAAAACGCCTAAAAACGAAGTTTGGGACATATTTAAAATTTTTCGTTTTTTCCTACTTACTCCGCCGCCCATGCACCGATTTTCAAAATTATAGGAACATTACCTACTACGACACCACGGCATATCGCTGCCCAAATTTCATAAGAATCCATCCAGCCGTTACTGAGATTACGTGGCTAGAAAAACGCGTACAGACAGACAGACAGACCGACGGAAATGAGTGACGTAGATTTTCGTTATGTAGACATCATAAAACGTCCAAAAAACGTATTATCTCAAAATCGAAAATTTTCGCGATCACAATACTTCCCTCACCTATCGGTGTGGGAAGTAAAAGGAAAGGAAAATGTCTCTGTGTTGACGCTCAGCAGATCTGCCTCAATGTCTACAATGTACTATTAAATAATATGCAAGACAGTAGCAAGGGCACCTTGCCCAGATTGAGGAAATATTTACAAATAAATATTCTAAGCCGCCTTTCTGTCTTTCAGCTTGCAGGTGTCCAGTTTTTGTGGCTTTCTTTCCCTTGCCCGCAAAAAATGTAAATAACTCGTATTTTTCTGACTTCATTTTTACCTTCTCTCGTAGTTGCATTGGAGATTTCGCTCTCTAGATCCAAGTTTGCCAACGTGTATACCGGGTGTAAAACTATGGATATTTATCCAGATTTCATTATACCGGGAACTATATGCAACTAAGGCGAACTTGAATGGTGTATGTTTCAGGCATCAGACTCACCGCCCAACAGAGTGTCATCTAGTCCCATATCAACCAGTTCTCTGTGCTCTCCAAGGTCCATGCCTAGTGGAAGGCTGTCTTACACGGCGAACGGCAACACAACCTTGAGGAGGTGTAAGGCTCTGTACGACTGCGCAGCAGACAACGATGACGAACTCTCTTTCCAAGAAGGGGAGATCATCATAGTCATCAACGAGCACACCGACGATGACAACTGGATGGAGGGGATGGTGGAGAACGACCCGGAACGTACAGGGATGTTCCCCATCAGTTTTGTCCACATGCTGCCTGATTAGTCGCCGATAGGCTGCGTCAGATTTGTATGAAAGGCTCTATAAACCGTTTTGTTCGTTTGAAAGGGTTCGTGATATTTGGAAGTTTGGTATTCTTGAAATAATGCATATTTTCTTGCGCAAAAGTATCATAAACCTACCTCGTTTCTTTACCCATAGGTGGCGCCATGTAAAAACGTCATATATTTATTTCGTGACGCAGCGTTAAAGCAAGACAGCAACATGTCAGTTGTATTACAACCGCCGAGGCACGCGGTTTTTGCGAAAAGACCATCACAAAACTAAATAACATATACTTTACGTCGCAGTTCTTTGGTACAAAAGCTTCGATCATATATAACTAGATAAGTAATGGTAGCTGTTCAACACAGTGATTGTTTGCTTGCATCATCTTAGTGGATTTTGTAAACATCCACTAGATACCCTAGATAGGACATAGGCGGGTGCATATACATTTGAAAGGGGGTCACGAATTTCTATCTGAGATTGATATGTAAATGTGTTCAGTGTCGGCAGTCCACTTTTAACAAAACAATATACTGAATATGGGAGTTGATTGTTAGCTCTGTTACATCAAAATACTTATGAATGAAGCACTATACAAAACAAACATTTTATTAGTGCTTTAAAAGTAATAAAGTAGCTTAAAGTTGAGGACAAAAAACGTCACTGAAATCATCATAGTATATCACTCAACAATAACAGATATAATTTGTGTTAAAACAAAGACAGCAGAACACTGGATCTGCAACCAAAAGGATGTAGATTGATAGATAATCTTTGTTGGTTCCAAATAACCGTATTAGGGTATAGAACTTGTCAAAAGGGTAAGACAAATTACATACATAAAATAAAATTAATGAAAACATACCAACATACAAAAATGTATACTCATCCATATATTCGTCAAATTGTGTACAATACATATTCACATTAAAGGTTCAACAGTACTTCATATGAAACAAAAGTAAATAAACTGAGCAGTTATCACAGTACTAGTTGATCATTCAAGAATCCTTGCAATTCATAGTATGCCTTACCTAACAGAAAGTTTCTGATTATGAATTTCAATATATTCAGTGGACTAGTACAGAGTACAGACAACTTATTCTGAATCTCTTCAATTGAACATTTAGCCATTTTAGCACTAAGTGAAAAGTTCATCGCATAATAAGCTACTTTATTTTTCTGATGATTAGACACTGTAAGCTGCCTTCAGCAAAATTTATTATTTTTGAAGTAGGTCTGTATGCCCTAAGTTAGAACTTACATCAGCTCGTGCCTTACCTATTTCAAGATTATTCATCTACAAGCTATACTTCTTATTGATTTTTAAATAAAATGGTTTTGGTGAATATATTTCTGATCCTTTCAACTGACTTCAACTTAGAGGTTTCATGGTGAAATCTTAAACCAAAATATTTTTTAAAACAAGTTTTGTTAGATCAAGACAGTGCTCCTGATCAGATAAATGATTGTCAAATGTGTCAAAAACTGTATGAGGTAGATTCCTCATTGCATGATGTAACAAAAAGTCGGTACTTTTAAAAATCGTGAACTCAGTTTTTTAAAAGATAACTGGACTTTGAGATATTTTTCCGCAGACTTACAAATATTTATAGTAAACTGAGATGCATTTGTTAACTGCCCATATGCTTGTTTCAAATGGAAACTTGATAAAGGAACGTCAGGCGCTAACAGACTGTTGCAAGCACGTACCGTAAAGTTACGCCACTGCAAATATGATATAAACATTACTTACGTGTGACAAGATCGACCCTCACCCGGTATATGTTCTTTTTGCACAGAAAACAGGTTCCAACCATTGTTTTTAATCACAATTTGCACAATACTACTCAAAACACACTCGGCCACCAACGTAAACAAAGATTAAATCGTGTCATTTGACGCCTAAACGCTGGCCAGTTAACCTCTGTCTCTTTCTTCGTTGACAGACAAAGCGCGCCAAATTTAAAATCTACCAATGTATACGCGAGTTGACGCTTATGTGTATCTATCCCTGTCTTGGACTCAGAACTATCCTCTGCATAATTTATCTAGTTATATATGATCGAAGTACAAAAGCGTCATATTCTGAAATAGTACAGTTCAGAATAAAAATGAAAAAAAATTAAATATGATAAAGACTGTCACAACTCAAAAAAAATTATTAAAAATAGAATGTGGACTCATTCCAAAGACACAAAATACTCAAACTCTGGGCATGTGTCACTGTACTCACTAACTCAAAATTAAACCTCTTACTAATTGTTGATTGGAAAATAATTGCAGTGTCAGTTCAAGGCTTTAGCTTTAATGAGCTCTCCTGAAAAGATACATTTTTTGAGATAAAACAGTCTTTTTTCAAACACGATATTTGGAGATTTGGTAGAAGAAATTTCAATATTTTTACCCAAAGAATCTGCAGTTTTGCTGTGTATCATTCATTAACTGACATCCTGTATATAATACAAAAAATATTTTTTTAAAAATCACTGAGGAATGCAAATTTCCCGGGATGGATAAACCCGGGATTTTCAGAATTGAGGGGAATTAGAATAAGGGATTAAGAACCAAGGTCTTTTCATCAAGGGCACTATCTGATAATCTTGACCTCATTTTTGTGCAGACAGTACCTACAGCTGAAAAAACCCTCTCTGATTCCACACATGTAGGTGGAATAATAAGCAAGAAGTTATACGCCAACTGTAAATTTCTTCCTTTTTTTCCACCTTCTTCATATAGCACGATCTCCTGACGAATAGTTGTTAAAGATCCCTTTTCTTGCAGCTTAGTAGGGGGATTCACCTATTTCAGAACAGATTCTTGAAAACTTTGTTTTAACGTTGAGCAATGTGAAATTTCGACAATAGCAGATGTAAAAAGTAGTGTAACCATGGGTGAACATACTCTAGATGTACTGCTTGAAAATCTGCAGGAAGTTCGAGGTACGATGGCAGAGTTACAAAGTTTTCACAATAACGCATAAATTAGTAAAATATAAATTGTAGATACTGTGTTTGCAACACTATTCAAAAGTTTGAGAATGAATCTATAGCTATAATTGTGAGGACTTGTTACTGAAAATCAATTGATTTTTTTACTAAATTGATACCATTATACTGATTTGACAGAAATTTTATTATGATATCAATAATGTTTTTTTTAGTTTTGAAAAATTATGCATATTGCATAAGCGGTTCTTATAACATCACAATGTAGAAGTAATCAGTTGGGTGTATATGAATTAATTAATCTTTTCTGAGGGGCATAGGAAAAGGAGATTTTTTCTACCTAATCAATTCTAAATATAAACTATAAAAATAAACAAAAAAAGTGACCCTATAAACAGCTCAAAATATATTGACAGAAAGAAAAAGCAGAAATGATGAATGAATGTGTTATATATAAAAATTTTGCAAATAGATTATAACTGAGATTTATGTAGACTGTTGTACAAGCTCAGCAAGTGGAATATCAGCATTCTCATTGAATAAATCTATACTAAACACTCCGAACCAGTATTATCATTTAAAATTAAACCTTCGACGTTCTTGTATTCGATCTCTGAGAGATAGTTTGAACTAACCTCGATCGATGTTCACAAATCCCGGGATTGCAATCCGTAGTTCTTAGCAAATGAATTCGACTCCAATGAAATGGAAAGTAGATAATATGCATAATATGCAACAGCAACGTAGCTTTTCTTTATCTTATTCTTTTCCTTGTTAAAAACAGATAAGTTGCAAATATCACGAACTCCTTTAAATGGAAAAAATGTTTGGTGTTTTCAGTTGAAATGAATAAGTTAATTTGCAAAATTTTGGATCAGATGTTATAGATTTGAATGTCGGAATGAGTAGTTGTGATGTAGAAAGTAACGTCAACATATTCCCATACTAACACCATAAAATCTTTTAACTGTTGTTGATTCGATGAGAGACTTAAATCTATGTGTATTGAATTATATTTTTGCAGCATGGATAATTATAGAAATCTACAGTTTTATCATTTTTTGTGCCATTGAAAAAAGTCTTTATCAGGTACGTAAGTATAGCTTTCTAAATGTTCACCAATAATGATATAGTTTGAAAGAGATACTTGAAATATAGATGTGTAAATAAGGAAAAAGGTATAATATATAAAGATAGCGAATTATATGAAATGTCTAATCAATATTTCTTAAAATTTCCGTATATAAAATTTGATTGTCATGCTGATGTTACTAAGTGAAGTGCAGGTATCCAATAGTATAAGATGAATGATAGTGATGACATTTTTGGGCAACATTTGGAATGTTTTTGAACTGAAAATATTTTTTACACAGTTATGTGTAATCACTACGAAACGACGAATGTTGCATTAGTTACGAGCGATCTTACTATAATTTTTCTTTATGGTCTGCCTCCCGCAAAGGCAAAGCCTATGGCGCTGTAGAACCGCTGCCAGAGGATAAGTGGCGGTGCATGTTAGATTTGGAACGCTGCAGGTTGTAGCCGTCGGGAAACACTGCGTCGAAGTTCTCCAAAAGAAGGAATGCTGGAGGAGACTGCTTCGGGAAGTAGGGACCTCGACCTAGTAAGGATGAGCTCGCAGAGCCTCTCTAGTGTTCCTTGTTCGGTGAGTTCGCTCGACCATATTCCGAGATCGAATCTGTAAAACAGGGACAGGCAGCAACCCTTCTTCCATGTTCCAAGCTGTGGAGGTCCTTTGTGCATATCGATGAGTCTAATTGCTCTCTTCTGGATAGTGTCCAGAAGCTTTATAGAGTGCTTTGGAGCGCATCCCCACACATGGGAGCAAAACTCCAGCAATGGTCGGATCTGTGCCTCGTAGAGCAGCAGCAGTTGCTCTGGTGTACACAACTTCCTACAGCGGAACAAAACTCCAAGCTTCTGGGATGCCGTTTCAGCAATACTGACAACGTAGTTGTGCCAGGACATGTTATTGTTGATGTTTATCCCCAAAAGCTTGACAGAAGGGGACTTGACTATTTGGTGACCCTTCATTTCCACAGTTGGTAAGCCAATGTGAGACTTCTTTGTCAGTGTTGTTGCCTGGGTTTTCTGTACGTAAACTGTATTTTATTTACTAACCCCACTCGACAATTGTTTTGATATTTACGTTGATCTGTTGCGCCGACGTACGGTTTCCTGGGATGATAGTGGCTTGCCTGCTTCCATGCACGATATCAATGTACTGTCGTCTGCGAAGCTGTGGACTGGATTGGATGTTATTTTCAGCAGCTCGTTGATGTATAGCAGAAACAGTATAGTGGATAGGATAGATCCCTGAGGAACACCGGCGTTTATTAAAAATACGTCTGATGAACAGCCTTCGACTACAACAGAGATCGGTCCTTTAAGAAGCTAGAAGCAGAGAAGCACAGGCCAGGTCGTAGTCCACAAGCAGTAAGCTTGACCAGAAGTCCCTCATGGCACACTGTCGAAAGCTTTCCATATGTCAAGTGCAACAACACGGGATTCGCTATAATTTTCAATTGCTCGGTTCCACAAGTGAGTGACGGCCAGGACCAGGAGGTCACCCGTAGACCTATGCTTACGAAAGCTATACTGGCGATCATTTATGATGTTATCGTTGTCCAGGTATTTCAGGGGCTGTGTGTTAATGACAGTCTCCATAACCTTAGACATGATGCTGATAAGAGCCACAGGTCTCTAGTTGGTGGGATCGGCATTTTTTGCCTTTCTTAGGAATGGGTTGTACGATATACTATTATATTGTATTGTTCATCTTATACTTCAGAAACTTTGCAAATTTGCCATGTGATTCAGCCATCTAGTGTTCAATATACAATCATAAAACATTAAGCAGCATAGTTGGATGGAAGTAACTTTCAAATAAGTCAAACTTTAAAACCGTAGAACTTTTGGATAGGTCAATTTTTGGGCTGATCATTTAAGCCTTTGAGGTGTTTTAGCATAGAGATTTAAATTACAGCAAAATGTGTCATCATTAAGGCTATTTCCATCCGACGATGCCATGAAAGAAGCACACAAACGTTTTTCTAATAACAGTTGAAAAAATTATTTTTATGGTCCTTTACCGTTCATAGATGCTGTTAAATGTGCACTTAGTGTTTAGAAATCGGTATTAGATGTGACGTTTCCCATCTAAACAGTCTAAGGTCTTTCTATACAGTTTGATGGCAGTACAGTCAGAATTAAATATATTTTATTTAGTTTTTCCCTCATCAAGCTGGTCACTAGAAGCCATTATAGTCCGTGAAGCCATACAGTTTCAAAGTTGTTTTTATTTATTTTAATATGTATATATTATTTTTCTATACAAGTCAACCATGAAATTGTTCCTCTAGTAACTTTATACATGAACTACAACAAGCAGATGTTGTTTTCTACATAGAAGTCGTAGAAGTAACTATGAAAAAAATTCAGTCATTTTCAGATAGGAGCTGAAACATAGCTGTTTCCAGTACTGGTCACAAGTCTCAAATCAACCCGTTTGGAGCTCAGTGTTTTCAAGACACTTGACTATCTGAAAAGGTTTTTATACATTTGTTTGTTAGGGGTCGTTTGTTCCCCCTGACTCCCAACTCTATGGCTATCTATTTCTGCTTGGAAAATTCTGGCATACCTCCCAAGGGAGGTATAATTGGTTTCATAGCAAACAGCATCTGTTTGGTCGAGTAGTCAGTATATGGGCAAGACAGCATGTTTGTGTAAATACGGAGTTTTCATAAAATTGTAATAACTGTTAATATTAGTACTAAACCAAAGAGAAATTATATTATTGTATTCAGATGGAACATATTGTATAAATGCCAGTGTATATAATACAATTTAGTTATTAATTCTGTGTAGTTTACTTTATTTTGTATAAAAATAAGTTTGTAATTATTACTGGTGGTTGTTGGTAACCTTATTTTAATATTCTTTTGATCGGGTAACAGTGGCATGTACATTATCCTTAAACTTGTATTTTAATTGCATTTTAATATACTCTGCCTATTTTTCTATTTATTATATAATTTCACCAGTATTAATGTCAGATAAGTAAATTATGTGTATACAAAATATCTTTTTAGTAGTACCTTTGTGAAATGTATTTTTTTAGTATATGATTTTTGTAAGACTGAGTAAAATTAATTTTATTCGAATATCGTACTCTCCAAATGTAGCTGAAATGTACCCTTGCAGTGCAAGTACAGACAGAGTGAATCCTTCAATCATTTTTATACGCAATATTATTTTTTTCTCAATGATCTTGTTTTACCTCAATATCACTAATTTTTAGCAGTACTGTTGTAATGTTTGCCTTTTCAATTTTATTTATCCACGTATTTTCGTCATATCTTCTTAGAACCAGAATACTTAATAAGCAAAAAATAAGACATTGGTCCTTCCAACATTTTCTTTTCTTGTTCAATGTGTTTAAGTATTGTTTTCTATAAGACAAGATGAGAATTTGCTCTGCTCACGCTTTTTTGCAAAATTGGTTCATTTAAACATTGTGTTGGTACACAAACATGCTATTCAAGAGGATGTACGAGGCTTTTAATGTCTGTATGTTTCTGAACAACTATTAGCCAGATGTATTATAAAGAACTGTCAGGTATTGATGCAGTTATATCAAATACTCAATAACTGTTCACAGATTCCATGTGTTTTATTTCTGTTTCCCTTCTCTCATCTCAACTGTCTAGCAGAGCTTTGAGGGGTTAAAATCTCCCATTTTTGTTAAGAAATAGAAAGTTTTACTTAATATTATTATGTGCCTATTTGGTAGTTTACGTAGTTTTTCGTTGTGTCGAAGAACAAAGATTCTCCCCCTATACGAAAATTGTAGTTACTGAGCTTATGCGGAGTTGTCACAGGTAGTCATTCAAAATTATGGAGCATGTAGTAGCAACTTTTAAAAAACATAGTTCTGCTACTAGTCAACAGATGGCGCTGTATATAAAAAGCAATGTATTGCTATCACTAGTATCATAAAATTTATCAAAACTAAGCGAATTTCGTATGGGATGGTCGGTCGGGGAGGACGGTCGGGTTACTGTTTCTCTTCTCTCATCTCAACTGTCTAGCAGAGCTTTGAGGGGGTTAAAAATCCCCCATTTTTGTTAAGAAATAGAATGTTGTACTTAACATAATAGGTAGTTTACGTAGTTTTTCGTTCTGTCGAAGAACAAAGATTCTCCCCCTATACGAAAATTGTAGTTACTGAGCTTATGCGGAATTGTCACGGGTAGTCATTCAAAATTATGGAGCATGTAGTAGCAACTTTTAAAAAACATAGTTCTGCTACTAGTCAACAGATGGCGCTGTATATAAAACGCAATGTATTGGTATCACTAGTATCATAAAATTTAACAAAACTAAGCGAATTTCGTATGGGATGGCCGGTCGGGGAGGATGGTTGGGTTTACTCTTTTTCCCTTCTCTCATCTCAACTGTCTAGCAGAGCTTTAGAGGGGCTAAAATCTCCCATTTTTGTTAAGAAATAGAATGTTGTACTTAAACATAATAGGTAGTTTACGTAGTTTTTCGTTCTGTCAAAGAACAAAGATTCTCCCCCTATACGAAAATTGTAGTTACTGAGCTTATGCGGAATTGTCACGGGTAGTCATTCAAAATTATGGAGCATGTAGTAGCAACTTTTGAAAAACATAGTTGGGCTACTAGTCAATAGATGGAGCGTTATACATTGCGATCATTACTACTGTCACAAAATTGAACAAAACCAAGCGAAATTCGTATGGGATGGTTGGTCGGGAAGGATGGTGGAGATATTCGCCATTCCACTCTGACTTAATATGTCAAGTTTAGCAGAGCCTTGGGGGATTCAAAATCTCCCGCATTCTTTGTAAAGAAATATCCTATTTTATCAAAGTTTGAGTAGACGAACACCTCTTTACTGTATTGATACATCTTGGTACCTTGCGAAGTGATATTTTGATTTGACAAAAAGATCCAAAATTTAAATCAATAAGACTGATTTGTTTTCGTAAATTTTATTTCCTACTTATACTAAACAATGTACAAAACCTAATTTTCATAAAAAATATTAGACTACTTCAGTAATGTTACATTTTTAAAATTCAGTACCAAATTAAAGTACGGTTGCTACATAAAAATTATAATATATGAAAATCACATGCGTTACTTAACACAAGAATGTATTTATATATATCATATTAATCCTAAATTTATTACCGTATACCTAACAAACAAAGCAGTTTCCTTCATTTATTAGGTTGCAGAATTTGTTTCCAACAGTAGAAAATAGTAGGAATCAATTTCTACTCATATTTACAATTAATTTTATCCCAAAAGGCGTGTCGATCACTTGACCATACGATATAAAAAATATAATCTGCAATTTATACGAAAAAAAAAATCAAATTCTTATTAATATACTAAGGTATATTGTGGTATACAGGGTGTCCCTGAATTTCCTTGACACGTGATATTCTCATAACAACAAAAATTCAAGCGAAAATTGAGTAGAATTTTTGAAAGTACTATAGGGTCTATCATATCACGCTTTTAAAAAATTTTTTTGGACTTTAACCCTTAAAACTCACCCACAACTTTTGCTTTTCAAATAGCACCAAATAGTTTTTTCTACACAAATTAAGTCCTTATATTATTTAAAATCTTAGCAGCTTATCTATTTATATATTTGGAAATCTGGGACGCGACAGAACAAATGTTCCACAAAGCATCCACTACATAAAAAAACTAATTAGGCTATTTATTCATAACTAAAATAGGATTTTGTATAAATTCAAAGGTACTACAATATTTTAAATAAAAAAAGGACTTAATTTGTGTAGGAAAAACTATTAGACGCTATTTGATACAACAAAGTTGGGAGTGAGTTTTAAGGGTTGAAGTATAAAAAAAATGTTTTGAAGGCATGGTATGATAGACCCTTTAGTACTTTCAAACATTCCACTCAGTTTTCGTTTGAAAATTTTTTTGTTACGAGAATATCATGTGGCAAGAAAATTCAGGGACACCCTGTATATCATAAGTGAGTGTATCCTATGAACAACTAACGTTTACAAAATACACATATATTAGAACTGCGACTGCAATAACATGTTTATGGTTATTTCGATTGAGTTGTGCTATATATAAATAGAAGAATTATCATACAACTCAAAGCAGATTTTCCACAGTGAGCACTAATAGACTCAAATTTATTCAAATCTTAACACAAGATACGACACCATATTGAAATAATGACCAAACATGCACAGTTTCTGCATAATTATGTAACTAACTGTACAACATAATTGCCAAAGAGTGAGTTACTCAAGGAGGACATGTATGACAAACATGTCAATGTAACAGAAGACTTCTCAATATAACAAAAAAAAACATGTTACTAGATTGATATCCGATAGCTTGTAAAAAAATAAGTCAAAGTAACATTACATCGATGTATGGCATCACATAATTGATTAATATGATATTGACCAGAAAAAAAATTGGACATTTTATTGCTGTGAATCGTAGCACAGTAGTTCATACAACATTGCACTGAAAACCTCATAGAACGGCAGATATATCAAATATATTCCATAAAGATAAAAACTGATAATCGGTTCAATTTTCAATTGGCTAGTTAAACATAAGTATGCTACATTTTGTCCATTGTTAAACACGTTTCTTGAACCGTAAGACAAATATTTGAGAAGAAACATTATTGTGTTACCATCATTCGTACTTCTTTTTCAACAAAACAAAAATAGATTTGAAGAATATCATTCCAATAAAATAATACTGCATTCTTCATTTCCATATAAGCCATATAAAAATCAGATTTACGTTTTTTTCTTTTTCGAAATGATGCCTGTCAGACAAAATTTATTTCATTTACAAAAAAATATACCTATGTACACTTTGCAAAAACCCTAAAGAAACTGTTACATAGCAAGGAATTAAGAATCCCATAAGAATATAAACATCGTCTAAGCTTGTCTTGAGTTTCTTTTGAAAAAAGCATTATACTTGAACCAATAAATAGTATGTTTGAAAATTACAGATCTTGATTACAGTTTTCCATTCTAGCGTCTTATAAAAATTTCATTGAAATCTATGTACAGTTGTTCTGTAATAGTTGAAACTCTTTTACTTGTTTCCAAGTATCATAAAAAATTGGTGTTGTAATTTATCTATAATCTGAGTTAGCAGCCATTCTATATCACTTCTGATCTGGAGACACTACTCTATATAAATATTTAATGGACATATTATTTGTAGTTACATAACAGGCTTTATGGTTGGAAAAATAGCTGCATAGATGTTGAAATTCGCTAATTTCCTAGAGATAAATAAATATTTCAAATCTGGCAGACCTCCCTGAGCTTCTAATATATACCTTTTTGTTTTGATCTATTGCATAAAACTGACAATTTTTCTTAATCTGTTATATAATCGAAATATTGCAAAAACTCAAATATAAGGAAATGCAATATCACAGGGGATTATCGCAAAAATATTGTGTTTGTTTTTGAACAGTTTTCTGGATTGTGATGATGCTTTCTTAGAATAGTAAAATACACAATTTCAATAAAAAACCTGGTGAATCAAAACAATAATTTGAGCAAGGTTATTTGAAACTAAGAACTAGATTTCAATCTTTATGGTTCTGTGGCGGATCTTTTTGTTCCGAATTTGTAACATTAGTACTAGAACGTGGTACCATCAGGATCGTTCCGTCGGCAGAAGCCTGTAAACTGTACTGGTACGGAGAATACTGGTTTCCGTCAGGATCCCGCAGATTCTGAAACAAAATAATAAGGTTTGAATATTTCGCAGTATTGTTGCGGTAGTTGCAGCATTTTAGAAATCGTGTCAGTGGCGGCGCAGCAATAATAAAAAAATTAATAATATAGAAACAGCTCAAATTCCGTTTTTAGGTGTTTTAGGGGTTTCGTGATCATTTTCTAGTTTTTTTGGGTAAGGGTGAACTTGGGGTAGTTGAGGGGTGCAGGGCCATAAAACTAAATATTTTTTGTATTCATAATAGGCTAATTATTGACCTGTGAAAGGAAGACTTAGCGACATAAAACACTTTTTTTTGGTCGGCCAGGCGATGATTAGGTTGGAAGGGGATATCAGACTAGAGCTTCATGCTATGGGAAAATAATGAACTGGTATCACCGTAATGTGTGGGAAGTACTGAGTCATGGCCGCCTTTACTCACTAGGCCGGAGCATTGAAATATGGCAACACTGTTCGCGGGCCGAGCTTTCATTTGTTGTTGTCATTAGTGTATTCCTTCAGAGCAAAAAATATGGTTGGAAGGTGATTATTAATGTATTTCTAATTATTTACCTGCACAAACGAAACTATAAAGATAAAAAGATGCCTGCAAAGTGCAATTGGGGCTTCCAAACAAGGACATACCAACATAACTTTCCAGAGTAACAACGAAGAGTGGAAGGTGATTTTTAATGGGTTTCTACTGATTTACCTGCACAAATGAAACTATAAAGATAAAAAGATGCCTGCAAAGTGTGTAGTACCAGGTTGCAATAGCAATGGGGCTTCCAAACAAGGACTTACCAACATAACCTTCCAGAGTAACAACGAAGAGTGGAAGGTGATTTTTAATGGGTTACTACTGATTTACCTTCACAAATGAAACTATAAAGATATAAAGATGCCTGCAAAGTGTGTAGTACCAGGTTGCACTAGCAATTGTGCGTCCAATAAGGGACATAAACAGAAGTGGGTGAAAGGTATTCCTCGGAAGGGCTGGTTATATTTATAAGGATAAAGACAATAATTTACAAACATTTCAAAGGATAAGACCTATTTTAAACCACAATGTGGTACCTACAATGTTTTCTGGACCTCCCAAATATCACAGAAAAAGACAGTTAATACAACTCATCTGGGCATGCCAACGAGGGCATGCATCTGGGCATACCTACGAAGAGCTTTGATAGTGAAAGGGGATCAAGACCGGCAAGAATGGCTTCACAGTGACCTAATAATGAATTTTTCTAGCTCAAGTGACAATTCACAAAGTAAATTGAGTGTTCATTTAAGTGGAAGTGAAAGTGGCATCAGGAAACAGGTTGCGTTTATTTTTATTTTGTAGTGTCTGACTACGAAGAACCAGACATCAGATGTAAGTGGTATTAGTAGTAGTACTTCTAAAAAGTATTTCTCTTAATTTATTAACCGAGATGAACTCTAATACATATAAAATGTAATAATTAATCTGAAACTATAGGGCCACTATTTGACAGCTAAGCCACGTTGCCACATCTAAGGCTCCGGCCTAGTGTAGAGCCGGCCATGACTGAGTCAATCAACTTGTCTTCATTTCTTATGAATATAACTGTACATTCTATTGCTTCAAGAACTAAATGCCTAAATGGAGTATAAATATTGCAAAGGAGGTACCTGGAAAACATGTCTGTACAGCTGTTGGTATTTATCTTTCATACGCTTGCACTTGTCCATGGTATATTCGTGATCATTGATGAGTCTCATTTTCCTGTCGCGCATTTCTTTAACCTCGTCAGCCAGGCTGAGGATCTGGTCCAGTTTGCGCTTTCTGCAATTTTGAGCTGCGACTTTGTTTTTCCCACGTCTCCGGATGTCTCGAATCAAGCTGAGCTGGGCTTCGCTTAGGTCGTACTTGGACAACCGTTCATTGAATTCGTCCATGGGCAGGTTTATTATGTCATCTACGGCTATGGGCACGTTTAAAGCTCTTGCTCGTTTCTCGTCTCTGCAAACAAAATATCAAATTGATAAAATCATCAACTAGTTTTTGTTTTCCCCTAGCCCTCTAGCATGTCAAAATTCTAAGCCCTTCTGGGCTCCCCAGACTTGGGTGCATGTGGCATCTTTTTTTTTTTGTTTTACCTCAAGTCAGAACTGTATGCTAAGAAACCTCTTACAAGAACTAATAACTGCTATTGCTTCGATCATATATAACTAGATAAGTAATGGTAGCTATTCAACACAGTAATTGTTTGCTTGCATCATCTTAGTGGATTTTGTAAGCATCCAAGTTGTTTACCCTAGACAGGACATAGGCGGGTGCTTATACATTTGAAAGGGGGTCACGAACTTCTATCTGAGATTGTTAGGCAACTTTGTTCAGTGTCGTCAATCCACATTTAACAAAACAATATACTGAATATGGGAGTTGATTGTTAGCTCTGTTACATCCAAGTACTTGTGAATGAAACACTATACAAAGAAAACATTTTATTAATCCTTTAAAAGTCACAAAGTAGCTTACAGTTGAGGACAAAAAAGGATCAATGAAATCATCATAGTATTACTCAACAATAACAGATATAATTTGTGTTAAAACAGAGACAGCAGAACACTGTATCTACAAGAAAAATGATGCAGATTTATTGGTTCCAAATGACCCTATAAGGGGATAGAACATGTCAAAAGAAGAAGACAAATTACATACGTAAAATAAAATTAATGAAAACATACAAACATGCAAAATGTATATCCATCTATATATTCGTCAAATTGTGTACAATGCATATTCATATTAAAAGTTAGCACTAAGTGGGAAGTTCATCGCATAATAAGCTACTTTGCTTTTCTGATGATTAGATATTGTAAGCAGCCGTCAGCAAAATTTATTATTTTTGTTCAGTAACATTATAGGAAAATACCGAAAATAGCAGATCGTGAACTATATTTCAAGCAAACATCTTACAACAGATTCCGCATTCTTTCTCTCGCTTTTGCCAAACTATAGGTGCTTTCCTTTTACATCTGCACTAACTCAGATCACTTAAAAATCAGATGGCTCAGCTCAGTTGGAAACCACAGATGCTCAGATGAGTTAAAGGAACGTGTTTGTGCAGTTAAATGTCAATCCTCGAAATTTTGTAATATGGTTCTATAATCTGTCGATCCTTTCCATAAACTATTTTTTTACGTTTTTCGTAGCTGACCATACACTATCGACTATCCATACACCACAAAACCCGCTAAAATTCAAACTTACAAAAAATTCTAACCTCATTTATTGATTTATTTGACATCTAAATGATCTGAGACAACTGATCTACCTTTCGATCTTGTGCAGATGGGCTTAAGTGGGGGTAAAATATCTCACTTTAGACTCAGATTCAGAAGACAAAAGGAACGTACATCGAAATGAGTCATGACGTCACAAGTGAGATTTATCAGATAAATCAGGTAAAAGGAAAGCGCCTTATACCTACAGGCTAATTTCTTATACCTACTACCTACAGAACATATAATGTCTCAAGCGTCTTAACCATTGTTAAACAGGAATCTCTTGAGTCAAAATATAGTCCATTGTGCAAAATAGTAATGAAAGAATCACCTTTTGTCGTACCTGGTGAGGTGTTCGTCCTCGGCCTTCCCACCTTTCTTCTTGTCCCTGGACAGCGGCCTCTGCATCACCCCAGAGCTCTCTGGAGGTAAATGGTAGGTGTGATTGTGTTGGATGTGGTCGATGTTATTCCTCGCCAAATGCCCTTGGAGTCCAAACTCCATTGAGCAGGAATACTTCATCTCCGGCATTTTGCCGTTGCCGGCATCAGCAGGGTTGGGCAGGTAGGACGACGCCGATGCGGACGTCGACGTCGGTTCACGATATTCGTACTTCATCGGAGTCGCCGTTGCCGTTGCCGTTGGCGGTACTGCTTGTGACGCTGACGCATTGTGTTCCTGGAAATAACCAAATAACATTGTTGTTCAATTAATTTTTATACACTCGCCGGCGCCGGCACGAAAAACCGGAGCACTTGAAATTTTATATATAATTGAGGTTTTGAATAAAAATGTTTTTTGTCATAAATGGAAGGATCATACATAAGTTTTATAACGAAACTGTTTTTGTTTTCTTTTTTTTCGCAATAATTCAAAAGTTATATCAAAATAAAAATAGGTTTTTGAATCGAGTACCGAAAACACGCCGACGGCTCCCGAACCCGTGTGACGTCACCATGGCGGTAAGGATGCTCCTTTGACCAACGACGTCCTACTCCGATACTAGATTCCGAGCCAATCGCGAAAATACGTACTGCTAAACTGGTAGCTAGTGTATATTTGTTGCAACACAGTCGATAAATGAAGTTGGCAGCTCGAGACGAAGTCTACGATCGAAATAAATATGTTTTTGAATGTTTGAAGTTGAAGTCAGATTACAGATTCCATAAGTAAGTACCTAATCAAATATGTTTCGTTGAAAAGATCTCCTCAATCGAAGGATGGCCCAGTGGTCAGAGAGTCCGTTAGTGGATCTCAAGGTCTTTGGATCGAAACCCAGGCCTTCCAACTTTTTTTTTATTTTTTTTTATCAAAAAATTTATCGATGTGCTTTTTGCACTTGTTACGCCCATTTTTTGTACGATCAACATAAATATGTGTTTGAATCAAATTTTGTTAGACCTATTACTTGCACTGCCCAGTGCTTGTTAAATTTTTATGAAAATTTAATATTGTTAAGCTTCATTGCCCAAAGTTAAATAAATAATAATACCAAGTGATAAACAGAATGTGATTACGAGTTTGAGTTACTTTTTTTACATTAAAAAACTTAAAAATGAATGAATTGAATGGATGAAGGGATTTTGTTTTATGAACCAACTATTAAATTAAAAAAAAATAATGGCGATTGATATTGACGGACAAACCTCATTTCCACTGATTTTTTGAATTGTCCACCACCTCCTGTACTTAGTTTTTGCACTGTGCAGTGCAAGTAATATGTCTAACAAAATTTGATTCAAACATATTTATGTTCATCGTAGAAAAAATCTGCGTAACAAGTGAAAAAAGCACATCAATAAAATTTTTGATAAAAAAAAATAAAAAAAAAAGTTGGAAGGCCTGGGTTTCAATCCAAAGACCCTGAGATCCACTAGCGGACTCTCTAACCACTGGGCCATCCTTGATTGAGGAGATATTTTCAACGAAACATATTTGATTAGGTACTTACTGGAATCTGTAATCTGACTTAAACTTCAAACATTCAAAAACATATTTATTTCGATTGTAGATTTCGTCTCGAGCTGCAAACTTCATTCATCGACTGTGTTGCAACAAATATACACTAGCTACCAGTTTAGCAGTACGTATTTTCTCGATTGGCTGGGAATCTAGTATCGGAGTAGGACGTCGTTGGTCAAAGGAGCATCCTTACCGCCATGGTGACGTCACACGGGTTCGGGAGCCGTCGGCGTGCTTTCGGTACTCGATTAAAAAACCCATTTTTATTTTGATATAACTTTTGAATTATTGCGAAAAAAAGGAAAACAAAAACAGATTTGTTATAAAACTTGATGTTTTGCTTGTGAGTAAGTATTTAGGACAATGAGGCATTACAGATTTTTTAAAAATTAATCATAAAACCTCAAGTGCTCCGTTTTTCGTACAGGTAAGATCATCCATTAATAAAACTACATAATATGCTGAAAGATCCTCTTTTTTCTTACGCGACGTTTCGGCCACTTCTGTAGACTTCATCAAAGTACAAAATATTTGAAACTGGAGCAATTTGTAACTAATAAACCGTTGCATATCTCACCTGGAAATACCTTTTTCCATACATATGATGCTTCTTCTGTGCAACTGGTGGAATCCGTGTTGAATCGGAGCTTGTCATGCCATTGTTTAGTTGCCTACTAGAGTAGCTATAGTCGTATGGCCGCATTTTGCTATAACAAAAACATTAATCTGTTGATAAATGATAATACAGAAACATTTAAATTCGAGCAATTCCTTCTCACATTTCTGTAACGCTATAAATAGTTCTTGAACTCTAAATCCAGGAAATCCCAAAACTTATCAGTTTTGACTAGCATAATTAAATTCTTATGTTTCAATAATAATATGTCCGTTAATAATTGAGAAAATATTTGGCCGATTTCAAATTGGACGAAAGGCGCATCCACATTCCCACATAGCACTGGATATTCTATGAATATTCTTTAAATCTCCTATATGTGCCATGAATATTCAGTAGAATCATAGGATAGTCGTTATTTCTCTTGATTATTCTGGATTATTAACATAATATTCTTTATAGAATATTATTATTTTATCCACTTAGGATAATCAGTGATTATTCGTTTAATGTCTGAATTATTCCAGAATATACCAGTAATATTCTTTATAGAATATTATTTTAATAATCTACTAAGAACAAGAGGTAACTATTTTCTGACGAACATTTAGTAATATTTGTATAGAAATATCTGTATGAAGGCAAATATTCAATATGAGGTATTATTAATTTATATTTGCACTTTTCTCAGTGAATTAAAAAACCTTCATTCGTTTTGCGTTCATCCTAAATATACCTAATAAGTATTATGTGCAATTTTCAAAAGTTTATTAGTCACTAGTAATTGCCAGCAATACGGCATCCACCGACGATAAAGTGACAGCATCTTATGCTGATGTATGGTGACTATGGTGTCGTCAGTTGTCAATTTTGTCTGGTTGTCACTCGCTTCAAGTGTTCTGTCATTCTGTGCTTCAAAATGTGGATGTCGGCATTTTAGCAATTCTCCAATTCACGAGTTGTATTCCTGAAAAGCCTACATTTATACCCAATTTTGTACAATAAAGTTGTTGGTTGTTATAAACCGTGTCACAGTGTTCCAAATTATGGTCACCTAAAATGCAACAAGTTTACATTTTTACAGTTTATTTGAGCATCTGGACTGAGATGTCTAACCACATAACTTTTGTGACCATCTGCCACTAGTAGGTGCCATTATTTTTGGAACAGTATCCATAATTCCCTAAAAATGTTTCGTATATGAGGTAATTTAGACAAAATGTTCCTAGAATATTCAAAAACATTCTACCACGATTGTTCATGTAATATCCGTGTGGAATATTCGGCGGAATATTCTAGGAATATAGCGTGTTTTCCCATTTCGAACGTTTACAGAATATTCTGTAAATATTCTAATTATCCATGGAATTTTTCCAGAATATTCATAATATCTGTAGTGAATGTGAACAGAATGTTCTCATATCATCCGGTGCTATGTGGGTTACGTTGAGCGGCATGGTTCGGCTCAGACTGAAAGAAAAAGCCGAATTAGTGTGGACGACTCTTTCGGCCTGCCCGACGTGCCGAAAGCCGACTCGAATTGTGCCGAATCGGTACCGAACAATGTCGGTACGGATTGAAGAAAGCCGAACCGAATCAGTACAAATTATGCAGTGTAGACGAGCCGATCGGCTTCTGTTGAACAAAAAATAAGGTAGTCTCGTGGTTGTATATGCTAGGAGGCGGTACATCCATAATCGAAATTGATTTTTGTGAGTGCCATGGAGTGGACAGACGAACAAACCTCCAGTCTCATCGGAGTGTACCGTGCCCGTAACTCCTTGTGGGACAGTTACAAAAAAAAAACACCGGAGACATGATGGTCTCATCGAAATCGCCGTTTCGTTTGGAATCGAAAAGCAGGAAACTGAAAGCAAAATAAAAAATTTACAAAGCTATTTTTTAAAGGAAAGAAATGGCTTTGCTCAATGGCTTTGCCAAACGCGTCGCCTGACACAGGCCAACCGGCCTGATTCGGCGTAATGTGGACGCGCCTTTAACGTGCAACCTGTAACTTACTTGTGATAATCGGTAACATAGTGCTCAGAGGAAGTATGCCCTGAATCGGAACCGCCATCTCCCCATTCTCCATCAGAAAGGGAGGGCACCCTCTCTGAGCCCATGGAGGAGACAGCGCTATCGCTGGAGGTGTCCATACGCTCCATGTCGTGCCTAGATATACCGCTAGATGGCGCTGCCGTCACTCCGCTTGCTCCACCTGTCACTGTCACATTGCTTACGTTCGTGCCTGCGCCTGTACCGCCTGTACCGTTGTTGCCGTCTAACATACGCATCGTGTACAGCCCTGGGAAATAACATAAAATATTTGTTATATGAATAATTGTATGAGTGGTTTTCAAAACATCAGCTGCAAAAAAAGGTGACCTCGTCTCTTGGATAAAGATCTGTTCTGAAACATACCCCCCACTCTCCATGCCTGTAGACCCCCCCCCCACCATTATCCCCCCATCCATGGCCGACTCTACACTAGGCCGGAGCCTTAGATGTGGCAACGTGGCTTAGCTGTCAAATTGTTGGCCTATAGTTGGTAGTATTAGAGTTCATCTGGGTTAATAAATTAAAAAAAATACTTTTTAGAACTACTACTACTAAATACCACTTACATCTGATGTCTGGTTCATCACAGTCAGACACTACAAAATAAAAAAAAACGCAACCTGTTTCCTGCTGCCACTTCCACTTCCACTTGAATGAACACTTAATTTACTTTGTAAATTGTCACTTGAGCTAGAAAAATTCACTATTAGGTCACTGTGAAGCCATTCTTGCTGGTCTTGATTCCCTTTCACTATCAAATCTTTTCGTAGGTATGCCCCAGATGCATACCCAGATGAGTTCTATTAACTGTATTTTTCTGTGATATTTGGGAGGTCCAGAAAACATTATAGGTACCACATTGTGCTTTAAAATAGGTCTTATCCTTTGAAATGTTTGTAAATTATTGTCTTTATCCTTATAAATATAACCAGCCCTTCCGAGGAATACCTTTCACCCACTTCTGTTTATGTCCCTTATTGGACGCACAATTGCTAGTGCAACCTGGTATTACACACTTTGCAGGCATCTTTTTATCTTTATAGTTTCATTTGTTCGGGTAAATAAGTCGAAACACATTAAAAATCACCTTGCAACGTTCTTTTTCCTCTGGAATAAGGTTATGTTGGGCCATGGTTCGGTATGTCCTCTATTGGGCTGCAACCTGGTACTACACACTTTGCAGGCATCTTTTTATCTTTATAGTTTCATTTGTTCGGGTAAATAAGTCGAAACACATTAAAAATCACCTTGCAACGTTCTTTTTCCTCTGGAATAAGGTTATGTTGGGCCATGGTTTGGTATGTCCTCTATTGGGCTGCAACCTGGTACTACACACTTTGCAGGCATCTTGTTATCTTTATAGTTTCGTTTGTGCAGGTAAATAATTAGAAACACATTAATAATCACCTTCCAACCATATTTTCTGCTCTGGAAGAATACACATGACATAACAACAAATAAAAACTCGGCCCGCTGATTCAGTGTTGCCATATTTCATGCTCCGGCCTAGTAAGTAAAGTCGGCCATGCCCCATCCAAACCCCCTCTCTTCACAAATTGCACAAAAAAAAATTATACACATTTTTTACGATTTTGGCGAAACTACAGGCAACATTGTGTGCCGGTCCGGCCCTGTCCTTTTCGAGAACCAGAGCCCGTGAATGTTGGAGAAGCTTTCCCGAACGACGTTAGCTCCGCGAAGATTCTCGGCGCTCAGCAGACATCTATATAAGGCGCATGGGAGTTCACGGAGACAGTCAACAGGGTGCAGTGCAGTGAAAAGTACGCGATATACCGGTGGCGCGCGAAAATAAATGTACTGTTACATAAATTAGTGAAGTGAAGGACAAATATGAATTAGTGTAGTGACTCAGTGACTGTAAATAAATTAGACTGTTAGGTATTAGGTTAGGCGTAGTGTACATAGTTAGTGCAAATAAATAGTTAAATCCGTACCAAGTGTTTTCTTGCCCAATCGAACTAAAACGCCATCGTGCATAAAAAATAGAGAGCTTCGATCTTTCAGCGTTAAATCTACCTGGTATGAACCGTGTAACTAGCGCCCTCTATGAGAGTCAGGTATAAAAACAAATGCGTAGGATGTATAGTAAAGCCCAGAGATATACCATTTGTTTACAAAGTGAAGATCTCCGCAAAAAGTACCGACAGAGAAAGGGAACGGGGTCGGACTGGGCATTCGAATTCGTTGGAGTGGGCAACAACGAAAATGTTCATTCCATCTAATAAAGTGCTCATACATCAGTTGGTTGAACAAGATGTTTGAAACTTTATTATCTGTTAATAAATATATGGTAGAGACATTTCAATATAACCGTATAAACCATATGGTAAATTATTCCTTTCTACACTCAATTTTAACGTTCGATTCGTTGTTTTAGTTGTCCCCAAATTAATTCTATAGGACTGAAAATGCAAAAATAGGGAGGCAACCTTAAGACATCATGACCATACTTTTTAGCTATGCTTTCTATGACATATTGTTTCTCAAACTGTTCAGTGTGGAGGACTTCCAATAATTCAGTTTTTTTTGTAAGTTTCTTCAGAGTACAAATCCTGTTTTATGAGAAAATCTTGTATTTCCGCCTTCGATAACGTTGAATTCGGAATTTTGTACCCTTGTCTGGAGTGATAGCTTGCGTTGTCCATTACAATGACGCTAAATGGCTTTAAATTGGGAATAAGGGTATACTCAAACCATTGCTCAAATATTCCCGAGTCCATGTTTTTGTGGTAGTCAATATTGCAGTCTTCAATTTTCATTCCGCATAATTTGAGTGCGTTTTCGACCTAGCCGTCAGATGATCCGCAGTGTAAGATAACTATACGGGATCCTTTATTTGGTGGAACGCCTTTTAGCTAACACTTCTTTGTAACGCCGGTCCATCCCTTTTTAGCGGTATCCTGGGTATCATACCAGGTCTCGTCGAGGTAGTACACTGACCTCCCCTCGTTCCGGTATTGCTCTATCTTATGCAAGTAATCGTGCCGCCATCCCACAATCCTTGCACTTTCCATTATAGCCATTCGTTTGTTCACAGTTCTGTACCTAAACCCAATCTTCCTAATCCATCGCTGCAATGTACTCCTTGGATACTGTTACCCCATTCTAGTCAATTGTCTTTGAACGGATTCGATTGTGGGTAGTTCATTAATTTTGTACTTTTCGTACACAGTATTCCTCAATAATTTTGTGATCGTGGGATCTACTTCTTTTGAAACACCAGCATCAAACCTACGCTTCCTCTTTTGTGGCCCCTTTCTCAAAATTTCACATACTGTTGGATATGGAACGTGTGTTAGAATTGACGTATTTTTGATCATATTCCCCTTATTTTCATTCACCGGATCCTTCGTTAGTTCATTATCATTTAGTACTATTTGTTTTGCATCTGCGCTAAGATGTGACCTTTTGTGAGGTTTTAATTGGTCTACCTCTAACTCCCTCTGTTCAAATTCATTATCAGTGTCCGTATTATAGTCACTACTTTCACCACCGTAATGACAAACCGCCGACGTAGCTTCACTGCTGCAGGGTAATTCACATCGCTGTGAAATCCCATTATCTTCCCAAGGCCGAAACATACTCTAGCTGTCACACTTCCGAAAAAAACGTCCGATTCAGACAGAAAAGCAGATTGGCGTTGCTATCAATAACGGTAGCAATACCTGCCTAAACATTAAACAATTTGACTAAGTCCGGTCCTCTTCATCGATGAAGTCGCTAATAATCCTGGAATGTGTCGGTCTTATAATAGTTCAGTCAAAATATACATAGTGAACGTCATCCGTCAGATTTACGTTCAAATACAACTTAGTGTTTCATTTTCACCATTCTAAAAGGCTACGTTTTGTTGGAAAATTGGTTAAAAGCACATCCCATGAATTGGTTACGGGTGCGAAAGTAAAATAATGGTAACCATTGAATATTATCAAAACTGTATCTATTCCAAATGATGAACTGTACTAATAGATGGTATGCAGTTTTTATATAGCGCAAAACGTACACAAATGGTATATCTCTGGGCTCTACTTTACTAGCTTCCAAAAATATTCCTGTGAAATTTCATTACAATGTTGCCAGTAGTTTCGGCAAAATCGTAAAAAATGTGTACATTCTTTTTCTTCAACGCTCTATATCTTGAATACGGATGGCGTTACGAATTTTTTTTAATAAGCAAACCCCAATAATGTTTCAGTTTTTTACCATTCTAGAGACGGGGTCACCTTTCTTTGGAACACCCTGTATATAAATATATTATATTATGTAGCTCTAACATAAAATAAGACTATTAAGACTGATTTTTAGTAAACAACAAATATTCGAATCTAACAAAATTATATTACTACAATGTTGAAACTCTCACAGCTGAAAACGACGTCGAATTGGCTAAAAATCTGCACCATATTTGGTAAATTTCCAAGATATTTTATCAGCACATGGACTAAGTGACTAGGTATGTACTGAATAATCAAGACGTATAGATAGATAAAAATCAGATAGGAAAATCCCCGCACTTCTGGTATGCATAAATAATGTGGTATCGACCTATCGCGTTATCCCATTTTCCCTCAATCGACTTACATTTCTCTCAAAATAATATATACAAAAACACATACACATATAACTGCACCATAGTCTATAGTGTTCCATTTTTCAACACGCACACTAACTGAACGCACTCTAGATGCCTTTTAACACAACAGCATTTGGCGAGGATAAGTTTCTTATCACATTTCGCACCTTCGCTGCTTATTGTATTTATCGAAATACATTTACTCCACTTAAAGTAAAAATAACCACTAAGGATATGAATAACAGTGTTTTAGCCACAAATCTAAATATAAGGTACATATTCATATTTGATACGATGACTATGTGTTATTTAAATGAACTGCTATTAATTCTGTATTCTGTTTGTACAATAGTGCGCTGATCATTTATTTTTTACTGTCGCTCACAAAATTTTCATAGCGTGTTTTAATTCAGAAATAACAATACGAATAACGGTATAACTATTGGCGGAAACAAAATATCCAACTTAAGATTTGCTGACGATACAACCCTTATTACTGCTTTTCAGGAAGAACTAGTAGCTCTATTAAACAACTTAGAACAACACAGTGCAGCATACGTTTGGAGGGTTTTATTGGCTGGCAAATCTCTCAGACGCAGGCAGGTTTCGTAAAAGGACGCGGTACGCGTGAACAGATCTTAAACTTGAGACAGGTTATTGAAAAAGCCAGAGAGCATTATTTTCCAGTTTTTATCTGGTTTGTGGCGTTTGATAACGTAAATTGGCCTAAACTGTGAGAAATCCTTATCTCTATGGGAGTCCCTTACCACTTAGTATTTCTCACCACTACTTTTTTTAATTTTTATTAATGAACTACCTAAATACTTATCCTGCGGACAAGTACTACTGTATGCAGATGATACTAATATTATACTTTGTGACTCATCACCCAAATGTCTCGAAGAAAACATTAATAAAGCGGTGAGTGACTTCAAACTCTGGTGTTTTAAAAACAGATTAATAATAAATACCGAAAAAACGGTTTTAATTGAATATCGAATGAATCCTAGAATTCCACTGGACCTCAAATTCAAACTTCAGGACAATACAATTATTGAACCTTCAAAGTCTGCTACTTTTCTGGGGATTAATTTTGACTGCAGTTTAAAATGGACAGACCAGATTAATTCTGTGTGTGGTAGGTTGGGAAAGAGCTTGTATCTAATAATGACGCTGAGTAGGATGTTGAACATCAATGCGTTGCTAGATGTCTACTACGCTTGTGCACACTCCATTATATCATATGGTATTATTGCATGGGGCAGGGCAAATGATGTGTGCAGGGTGTTTGTGATACAAAAGAGAATCATCCGCACGATATTTAAAATGCAGTCTAGATCATCCTGCCGTGAAATATTTATAAAATACAGGATACTCACTGTGACGTGTGTTTACCTGTATAAGATCTTGACTCACATTTTTGAGCAAAAAACTAATCTTACCAGCCATAAAGATCTCCATACCTACAACACGCGTAATAAAAATAACATTGTTGGGCCTAAATTTTACCACACGTTTCACTCCAAATCTCCTATGGTAGCAGGTATTTACCTTTTCAACTTGCGCTATCATCTGGATTGAAAAACTGTGGCTCAGCTGGGTTATTTAAGAGACGTCTGAGAAGCAACTTGCTAGATCGTGGCTTCTATAACTTAAATGAATTTGTGGATTACTACAATGGTTCTGGTCAACCATCTGTATCTGTGTGATCTTCTTATGTTTTTTGTACTACGCTAAATAATTTAGATTATTTATTGTTTGTTTTTTATATTTACTTATTCTCCTTACGTTTGTATTTAAATTAATTTGGTTTGTCTTTTTAACTCTATTTAACATAAATTGACTCTGTTTTAACTGTGACGTATCCAATATCTCAGCTTGTAGATTTTACTGGATGAATAAACTATCTATCTATCTATCTATCTATCTATCATACAGCAACTCTACGAGTCTAGCCCGGCTCGTGTAAGAATTGATGGTAACCTGATCTGTCTGGTCAAACAGTAACCAGAAAAGGAGTTCGTCAGAAATGTGTATTATCTCCGATGTTATTCAACATTTACTCTGAATTTGTGATGAGACAGGTATTGGACAACTGGAATGGCGGTATAACTATTGGCGGAAGCAAAATATACAACTTAAGATTTGCTGACGATACACCCCTTATTGCTGCTTCTCAGGAAGAACTAGTACCCCTATTGAACATCTTAGAACAACACAGTGCAGCAAACGGTCTTGGTATTAAGTACATCAAGACCAAGGTTATGATCGTAGAGAGCACGATAATCATCGATAAATAAAGTCAGTAGGCCGTTGTGAAGTAGTTTAAAGTTTTGTGTACTGTACCTACCTCGGTTCCTTGATCGACAATTCGGGTAGCTGTGAAAATGAGATTCGACGGCGCATTCAACAGGCACGTGTGGCCATGACAAGGCTTACTAAAATATGACATCACTAAAGCTACCAAAATGTCGCTAGTTTAGTCGTTTGTGTTCTCCATATACCATATTTATTGTATGCCTCGGAAACTTGAACTGTTAAAAAGGCAGATCGAGCTCGCATAGATGCTTTTGAAATATTCACGTGGAGGACAATGCTAAGAGTTCCTTATACCGCCCATAGAACTAACGTTTCCATACTGGATGAGCTTGGTAATCCAAAGAGATTATCTTCCATTGTGTCGATGAGAATGCTTACATTCTTCGGACATATCCACAGAAGCGATAATAATTATGATCAAAAATATCACATTCTTGGTTGAAGATTATTAGACATAGGAAGATATGGTATACATGGATAAAAGCACATATTCTTCTAAATTAAAATATGTTGTAAAAATCGAATATGTAAACTAAAACATGTACGCTATGCAGATGTAATAAGGACCCATCACTGTTAAAAGGTATGTTTCGAGCAAAATTCAACGCAAACACAAAAGAGCTCCTATAATTTTCCATTAATTTGTTTTGAGGCAGCGCAGTATGCGGTTTAGGGTGCGGCATCTGAAAAGGTATTAGAATAATGTCTCTCAATCCCTACTCCATGTCCCTACCACTTAACTCGAACCATTTATAATATCCCATCACCCACCCGACCCGTCTGATGTTGGCGCGATCTCATTTCTTATGTCGGCCGTCGGCCCCTAAAAAGAAAGCTATATGGATCTACAATCCTCTGAAAAGGGAGAGGGAGAGGGAATAAAACCATTAGAGAAATTCAAAATGGCTTCCCGCAGTGGCGTATCGTTATAAATTACTTTCTAGAGGGGTGACTGACAAGATACATGAGATCTAGAGCTGAAAGCAGCCTCATTCTGTACTTTATATTACTAGTTTCGAGTTACATAAGCATAAAACATCTGAACATACGAAAAAACAGGTTAAGGGTTGATGCTTCAAAATCATACTGGTGTATTATTATTAGTTTGCACACCAGGCCATGAAGGCCTAGGGCAGGAATGAGTATAGTCTGATCTTACACCACTAAAATTTATATAACTTAAAATTGTCTTGAGTATATCCTGCACTATTCCACGCCACCTATTTCTGTCTGCCGTCTTCTCTTTCCAGTGTTTAATATTAATTTTCTTTAAATCATCTTCTGCCTTTTTCAGCCATCTCTCCTTTGGTCTACCCTTCCTTTTTTTTCCTATTGGTCTTCGATTGAGAACTAGTTTTTCCATCCTCATCCCATTCAGCCTCTCCACATGTCCTTGCCACCTTATTCTCTGCGCTTTGATGACTGCTATAATATTGGGGTTCTTATACATGTCTTCCAGTTCCTGGTTTGTTCTTCTCCTCCATCCCTCGTTTGTCCTTACGCCTCCATAAATAGCTCTCAACATTTTTCTTTTCCATCTTATAATTTTTTCTTCCTCCTATTTGTTCATATAGTCCACGTCTCACAAGCAAATGTCGCTGTTGGTCTTATAACAGTTGTGTAAATTCTCTCTTTTGGTCTTTCTGGATACATAGGTACTTGGATTTCGTAAGATTTTTCAGGGCTCCATACTTCTGGTTTCGTTTGATGATCCTTGTCTGTATTTCTTGTTTCTCCTGTCCCTTTTGCCTAAGTACATACATTCCGTAGTCCTTTCAAAAGTATATTTCATGTTGTTGGCCATAAAAGTTAGGTTGGGCTGATCATCGGAAGCTTTTTCCATTTGCCCCATGATCATATATTTTGTCTTACTTTGACTTATCTCCATCTCAAATCTCCTTGCTTCCGCAGCTATCGTTGCCGTAATTTTCTCTAGTTCTTTCTTTTTTTTGCCACTAGTGTTAAGTCATCTGCATATGCTATACATTGGTGTTTATATTTTGCTGTATTCTATACTGCTATATAGAGGAGGGAAATAGCTGTAGAAGCAATTCAGTGCAGTGGTTTATATGTACAAAGCACAAACAACATCGTGGATCGCGGTAAAAATAAAAAAGCGACTGATCAAAATATTATACATAATATACACAAACTAAGTTTGAAAAGGAGAACGGTAAGTATACTATAAATACAAAACTGTACGTAAGCCTTCCCCCAGTATCCCAATTTAAACCCTTCCAAACCACAAAACGACCAAAGCATGTATTCAGTATTTATTCGGTACCGTTAAAAATCCAAATAGCTTTTTTATCCGCTGTTTTGCGTGAGTTCTTATTTTATTTATGTTATGCGTATGATTTTAAGTAAAAAATAAGTTTGCGTATAAAATCAAAGGGAATGCAAGATTTTACATACATGGACTTAATTTTTCAAGAAAAAACTAACTAAACTGGTGCGATATACGAGGGCTGCTCTATACCTCCGTCAATCCACCAGTACGCAGACAGCTGTTTCACGCTTATTAGCGATCATCAGTGCGCCATAGGTAGATTGACGGAAATAGAGAGCATCAATTTTTCCATGTTTAATAAACATGTGAAAGATGTGCAAGCAGACTGGTGCGATTTGAAGCACAAAAGTTGAGGGTGAGTTTTAAGGGTTGAAGTACAAAAAATATGTTTTGAAAACATGGTATGATAAACTCTATAGTACTTTCAAAAATTCCACTCAGTTTTCGTTTGAACTTTTTTTTGTTACGAGAATATCTCGTGTCAAGGAAATTCAGGGAAGTATATGTCATTTACATAATTATTAGAAAATGATTTTTAAAAGGCAGATGCAGGATGGTTTAACATGAAGGATGTCGCACAAATGAAAGTGTAGGATTGTGACTCGAAAGGTTTTTGATACTTATCAATATACATAAATATTCTCAGAGACTAGAATAACGCACAAATAAAACTAATTTGCTTAAGAGCAATTTTGACTATTCCCACAGACGATTGGAAAATTACCCCAATTTTCTTCTCGATAGGACTCGAAAAGTTTAAGATACATGAAAAAGTAAAAGACGTATCCCTCGCTATGAGAAGATAAGTACTTTCATTTATTTGAGCCTTCACCATTTTTGAAAATTTTACAAGGAAAATGGGATTGTGATGTGTTTATTTTATTCGCTAACCTCAACCTTCATCTACAGTTGTAAATAAAAAAAAAATACATACACTTACCTTCATTCATTGCCATGTCCATTAATTGCAGGTCCTCATCATTCAGTATCGAAGACAGAAAACCATCTGTCTGATTTATTTCAGACGAGCTATTCTGAAAATCAATAATGGTCATTTTACAATTATATTTGATTAAATAAAGAAGAAAACATTTCATTAAAAAAATAATAACTATGTAGGTTTAAATGTGTATCGACTTCGTGTAACAATTTATCATTGATATCACAAGCACAAGAACATAAGAGAATATTCTTCTTTTTTACTTCCCACACCGATAGGTGAGGGGAGTATTGTGATCGCGAAAATTTTCGATTTTGAGATAATACACTTTTTGGGCGGTTTATGATGCCTACATCACGAAAATCCACGTCACTCATTTCCGTCGGTCTGTCTGTCTGTTGGCGTTTTTCTAGCCTCCTAATCTCAGTAACCGCTGCATAGATTTCGATGAAATTTGGGTAGTGATATGGTGTAGGGTCGTAGTAGGTAATGTTGCTACACTTTTGAAAATCGGTGCATGGGCGGCGGAGTAACTAGCAAAAAACGAAAAATTTCAAATATGCCTCAAACTTCGTTTTTAAGTGTTTTAGGGGTTCCTGATCATTTTCTACTTTTTTTTGGGTGGGGGTGAAATTGGGGTGGTTGGGGGGTAGGGGGTTGTAAAGCTGAAAAATTTGTTGTACTCATAATAGGCTGTCCACTGACCTGAGAGAGAAAGACCTAGCGCTATAATACACTTCTTTAGGTCCATCGGAACATTGCCTTTTGTATTACAGGAACCAAGGGACTTAGAGAATTTTCCTATGTATACATACGAGTATTGCTTTAGATCGTTCTGTATTTTATAATGTTGAAATTACTGAAGTGATGTTAATGAAATTTCGGCACAGTATTACTACTTTGGCGAGGAAGGAAAACGCGTCTGATTTTTAGAAATCGTCTCAGTGGCGGCGCAGCAATATTAAAAAAACTAAAAATATGAAAACAGCTCAAACTTCGTTTTTAGGCGTTTTAGGGGTTCCTGATCATTTTCTACTTTTTTTTGGAGTGGGGGTGAAATTCGGGTGGCTGGGGGGGTGGGGGGTTGTAAATCTGAAAAATTTGTTGTACTCATAATGGGCTGTCTACTGACCTGAGAGAGAAAGACCTAGCAGCATAATACACTTTTTTCGGTCTATCCGAACATTGCCTTGCCGATTACAGAAACCAATTTTGTGATGTATACATACGAGTTTTGCTTTATTTCGTTCTATGTATTTTGCGTAAAGCGAAAATTATTGAATTGATTTTAATGAAATTTTGACACCGAATTTAGTGCCGCGGCAAGAATGGAAAACGCGTCTGTCTTTGAAAAATCGTCAGTGGCGGCGCAGCAATAATAAAAAAAACTAAAAATATAAAAATAGCTCAAACTTTGTTTCTAGATGGTTTGGAGGCTCCTGATCATTTCGCATCGTTTAGTTGAAGCATGCAGAAAAAAAATGTGGCGTCCTACTTCTAAGGAGGTAGACGCAAGGAACTATTTACGAGAGGTTTTTGTGTTCGATGTTTTTTTGCGGGCGGCTGGGCGATGATTTGGTTGCAAGGGATTTTAAACTATAGCTTCATGTAATGGGAAAATAATAAAATGGTATCATCTTTATGTGTGGGAAGTACTGAGTCAATCAACTTGACTCCATTTTTTTAGCATAAATATAAATATATCATTTACTGTGTTTATTGCCAACATGAAAACTGATAAGCATGCGGATCTACACATGTTACTTTATGGATTAGGCAACACATATGTATGTAGTTGCCATCTTTGCTTCATATTCAACCAACGAAGTTCCTTAAATTTTTCTGAAAGTCGGTCATGCTTGCGAAGGCCATATACATATACGTACACAGGAATGTTAGATTTTTTGAAGTCTGTTAGCTTCAAATTGTGTCAAAAAAGGCCCATAAAATAAATCTGCATAATGTACGTGAGACAGTACAAGATGTTCGCACAAAACTTTCCTTTCAGTAGGTGGGAGAATTTTTCGGCTATTATACAGGGTTACTGGTAACTCGACCACTTTCCTGCAGGAAGTGATAGAGGGACTCAAATGCAATAGATTTAACCCCCCATATGTAATTCCGAAAACCGATAGTTTTCGAGATAATTAACATTTAATGTTTTTCAACGATATGTCCAAATTTCCACACTACATTCCAAATTTAGAAAAAACCCTGCTGTCGATTTTAGTAATTTTTAATTTAGTTTTTTACTGACAAATACGCAAATCTAATTTAGTATTTAAATGTGTAAAAATACTAAACAGTTTCAAACTACATACAATTATTTAAAAAATAAAGAACAAAAATTTTACATTCACCATGAAAGAAAATTGTCTAGCTCAAAAAAAGATACACAGGTAGCAAGTAGCAAGATCTCTAGAAACTTTGAGTGCATTTAATTTGTTTTACTTGGACAAAATCATCGACCGCATTTGCAAACATTCGAGTATGTAACTGAGTTATTAATAATGACTGTACTGTCATTTGTTCTTTTTAAATAGGCGATTTTTATTCAATGCTGTTTATAATCTTTCTGAAAGGGTTATTAGGTAGGAAAGTTTTTTTAGCGGTTTGTTCAACCGTTTGTATAATTCTTTTGAGCTAGATAATTTTGTTTCACGGTGAATGTAAAAATTTTGTTGATTATTTTCTAAATATTTGTATTTAGTTTGTAACTGTTTAGTATTCTTAAGCATTTTAATACTTAGTTGGCTTTGTGTATGTGTTAGTTAAATACTAGAATAAAAATCAACAACAGGTTTTTTTCTTAGTTTAGGATCTAGTGTGGAAATTTGGACATTTGGTTGAAAAACATTAAATGTTAATTATCTCGAAAACTATTGGTTTTCGGAATTACATATGGGGGGTTAAATCTATTGCATTTGAGTCCCTCTATCACCTCTTGCAGGAAAGTGGTCGAGTTACCCAGTAACCCTGTATATTAATTTAATTGAAGCGATTGATTTTTTAATTATATGGTTAACCTGCTCCGAAAACTTTTATTGATGGTCTATATTTATTATTTATTCCAAGATTTTTGCAAAAATTTTGAACAATTGTTATTAATTGTCAGTTTAACCATGTTTTCAGAATTTTTAACAGCTGCAGATTTTCCGAAAATTATTACTTTAGCTTTTGAAGGATTTATGGCTAAACAAAGTTTATTCGAAGCAGTTGTAACTCAAGATTTTTTCGTTTTTTGCAATAGAAATTTCGGCGGTGTTAGGAAAAATACAACTGTGTATCGTCAGCATAAAAATATATCTTGCTGTGTTTTGTAGCCTGAGAGAGGAACACTGTATATACCCAATTATGGAATTACCATTGAAGCCAAATACAGACGGGTCAAAAACGAATAATTGAAGAACAATAAAGCACTTTTGTCTGACTGTTGCAACCTGTTCCTGTCACAACTTGAAAAGTTGCCCTCGTAGCTCTTTGAATAACGAATTTCCAAACCAACCATTTTTTTTTTCGAATGCCATTACTGCAACAATGAACCTACAAGGAAAAAGAATTCACCCGTAACAATTTCCTGGCAGGTCAGGTACCGATTTATCAAGAAACAACGTCAAATCAAAATTAAAAAAAGGTACAACTTGCTAGGATTGGCCTTTATAAAAAGTGTAAACTTACCTGGTAGTAGACCACATCGTGCGATGGTTCCAGTTTATAATGAGGTGCACTTGATGATTCTCCCATTGGTTCACTGCTATTAGTGAGATTCATGGAAGTGGCCACGGCATTGCCTAGATTTGTACCCCCTGGAACAATGGAAAGTGAATATGAAATATACTATAAGTAAAATCCGAACACTGAGAAACAAAAGGTTGCGGTTGATGAAATGCGGTAGGACTAAATACGAATAATAAACGAACTAATTTGCCATAATTAGTTTATAAATTTATTTAGCGTATGGCATACAACACATCATTAAAATGAGAAAGAAAGAAAAATTAGACTTCAAACACATTCACTTTGACAATAACATTGTCAATGAGAGACGAAAGGACATAGAAAATTACAAGCAAACATTTAATGTTTTAATGTAGTCGATGGAGTTTTCCGTTGCGTTCAGGAACTCATTGAATCTTCCATTGAAGCATCTTAGAGGGCATTCCTCAGTGATGTGGCGGATGGTCTGCCGTGGATCTCCACAATCACATTGTGGATTGGGAACTTTACCCCATTTATGAAGAGTATCAGCACATACCCCATGGCCCGTTCTGATTCTATTCAACGTTGTCCATATTTTCCTCGGTAATTCCATTCCGGGTGGCTTGGTGACTATGCATGGCATTTGTTGGATTTCGTAGGGCGCATTATTTTCCCAGTGTGTTGTCCAGGCGCCAGCGATATCAAAGTTTTCTTGAAATAGGGAGTTGGCTTTTATTATTGGAGGGTGTCTGGAGCATAATCTGTTTATTTCTATGTTATTTATGTCAATATGGATCCGTAGAAGGTGATTATTCTGGATTTTTTTGAATTCTCTGAGAAGAGCTGTTTCTCTTCGTAAATATGAGGGTGGTATATGGCTGAGGACTGGAAGCCAGTATGTTGGTGTTGATTTCAATGTGCCCGAAATCATTCGCATTGTCTGGTTAAGCTGGACATCAACAAGTTTACAGTGTTTGCTGTTGAGCCAGACCGGGGCTGCGTATTCCGCTGCCGAGTAGACAAGTCCAAGAGCAGATGATCTTAAGACTGATGCAGAGGACCCCCATGTAGATCCACATAACTTTTGGATGATGTTATTTCTTGTTTTCACCTTTTCTGCTGTCTTTATGAGATGTTCTTTAAAGGATAGGGTTCTATCGAGAGTGACTCCGAGATACTTTGGGCTTCTGTTGTGTGTAAGCAGTCTGTTTTCGAAGTAAACATTAAGTTTTTTATTGGCCTGTGCATTATTTAGGTGAAAACAGCACACTTCGGTTTTCGTCGAATTTGGTTTTAACCTCCATTTGCGGAAATATTCTCCCAAGGCAGTTAGATCTGTTGTCAGTTTAGTTTATAAAAAATACAACAGATGAATAATGGGTGGACCCTCCATGTTGACGAATGCACTGCTCTAGCCTACGCGGCATACTCGTAATCTGGTTGTTGATAAACTCTAGAGGTAGGACCTCCCGAGCTGCCCTCACAGCATGTTCCAGTTCGTCCAGCGTGGTCGGAGGATTGGGTAAATCGTCTATGAATTGACCCATCCAATCCCCTACTTTTTCAAATAGCGATTATTAGGGTGATCGTGGAGGCCAGGGATGTACCCTGACCTCGGATTCCTGTAGGAACCTCATCTATACCTTTGCAATATGAGGACGAGCATTATCTCACTGGAAGGAGCCCTCTTCGACACCTTGGACATATGGAACCACAATTGATTCTAACCAGAGCTGTCACAAGTACTAGTAAATAGTATTTCAAATACCAATTACCAATTACCAGAGTCGCATGCGTCAAAGTACAAATACCAAGTAATTTTATTTTTGAAAGTACTTCAAGTATCAAATACTTTAATTTGGTACTTGATTTTTCAAATAAAGTAATTCAAATACGATACTAATATTTCAAGTACTTAAAAAAGTAATTCAAATACCATAGTAATACTTGAATTACTTGATATAGTATTTCAAATACGGCGATGGATATTTCAAGTATTTCATAATTATTCTGGCATACATAATGAATAAAAAGCATATCCACTTCTTTGATTCTTGCATACACTCATTCACAGAACTCGTGAAAAGTATATCAGAAATACGAAGCAATGACAACAATTCAAATTCATTCATCAAGGGAATCCAAATGTCAATCCGAATGTGTGAAAAAATATATAGGGTGTCATTGAAAATTCAGAGCCTAACCTCACTTCCGGCTAAACCAAAATAAGCATACATTTGTTTTCTCATGGCTATTGTGCATCTCCGTTAACCATATAATTCTCCAAAATTTCAAACCTCCATCTAGGATTGTAAAAGAAGGGAGCTCTGTATAGCGATTCCATTGCCACCCAGTATATGATTTTTTTCATAAAGAGATGCTTGAGAAAAATTACCTTTTTACATCTGCAATTCGTAACCACCACGACAAAGTACAGAGTTTTGAAGATTGTTATTATAATGGCAGTAAATTCACAGATTATTTTAACCTCAATCAACATCAACAACGCATTTTGTTGAACGCAACAAGTGATATTTTGTGATTGTGTCGATTGTGATGAGACTGTCCTGTAGAGTCAGAGTGTCACGTAGACTATCCTATGTGTACGACAGAGACAGAGCGCAAGGCGACGCGATGCGTAATGTTGATTTGTCCATACTTGTCTAGACTTGAGCATTTAATGCTTGAAATGTGTATTTCAAGTATTTTTATATTTTCATCGAGCTATACTAATATGTATTTCTTACTCACTTTAGTATTTCGAGTATAAATGTATAAATTTGAATTATATTTTTTGTGTGGAAGTACCAAATACAAATACTTCTTATAGCATTTGGGAAATAAAATTAATTTGAAATACAGTACTTCAAATACCAGAAAGTAATTGAAATAAATGTTTCAAGTAGTTTACTTCTTTAGTATTTCAAATAAAAATGCCAGGTATTTGAAATATATTTTTGTGCTACAAGTACCAAATACAAATACTTCTTAGAGAGTATTTGGGGAATCAAGTACAAATATCACAAAAACAATGTATTTGAAGTACAGTACTTCAAATACCAGAAAGTAATTGAAATACATTTTTCAAGTACTTTACTTGAAGTAATGACAGCTCTGATTCTAACACCTCATTCACATAACGTTGCGTAGTCATTCTGGAATGAATCACAAGTAAAGGTGACTTGTTGTTGAATGCAATGGCACCCTAAACCATCAAACCAATAGGACGATGTACATGGCGCTCAACAGCAAACTGAAGATCATGACGTTCACCCCGTCGTCGTCTTACGCGTTGGCGTCCGTCATGTGCCCCAGACAAAACCTGGATTCGTCGGAGAAGGCCGTCTGATGCCACTCAGCATGCACTGTCGGTGTTCTTGGCTCCAATCTAACCGTTGGCGACGATGAGTTGCAGTGAGTGGAAGCACTAGATGCGGACGACATGATCCTAAGCCCATTTCACTGAAACTGTGGTACACCCTGCGGAATCGAATGGGCCTCCCTATAACTGCATACCAAGCGTCAGCAACAGCTCGAGTGGATCGCATTCTGTCTCGAAGAGCCAGTAGTCGTAGATGACGATCTGCCCGATCTATAGTGCGTCTACGAGCTCCAGAACCTCTAATGGTCACAGCAATTGGAAGCCCCATGTTCTCGTTGACCTACAGTCCTACCCCGTTTAAATAATCTGAAGGAAGCGCCGCATTTTCAAAATTTTCAGAAAGGCATCAGGTATTAATGTCTGGCATGGAAGCCTATATTCCACATGTCGTCAAGCGTCCTTCCAAAAACAAGCCATGGTTTAATCAGCGTTGTAGAGATGCAGTTACCTTTAAAAAAACTTTACAAAGAATGGAGGAAAAATCCAAATGCCGAGAACCAACGCAGTTTTATCGACGCCAGAAATCACTGTAAACGCGTGATTGACAGTAGCAAGGAGGAACACAACCGAAAAATTAAGAACAAGCTCCTCTCATGTTCTAGTTTGTCCAGAACATTCTGGTCTGTAGCTAAGCTGTTAGTCAGAACTTTTTCTACCACCCTTGACCAGAGAGGACAAGTCCATTGCTTCTACTCCTAAAGAAAAAGCAGGCATCTTAAAGAGGCTTTTCGTAGCCATTTCTACTGTAGACTTCCAAGGAAGTACTCCGACCACCACTATAAACGTGAACTCGAGAATGGCAGAGATCAAATTTCAACATCGAGATGTAAAAATAATCCTCCAAAAAGTAAACACGAAGAAGGCTACTGGTCCTGATGAAATTTCAGCCATTGTCCTTAAACGCTGTGCCGCTGAGCTTGCACCTATTCTTTGCAAGCTTTTCAAACCATCGTATCAGCGAGGCGTGTGTCCTGCTTCATGGAAGATTGACTGCATACAACCCATCCCTAAGAAAGGCAAAAATCCGATCCCACCAACTATAGACCTGTGACTCTTCTTAGCATCATGTCTAAGGTTATGGAGATTATCATTACATAAAGCTATACAATAACATCATAAATGATCGCCAGTATGGCTTCCGTAAGCACAGGTCTACGGGTGACCTCCTGGCCTATACGTCACTCACTTGTGGAACAGAGCAATATTGAAAATCATGGCGAATCCCGTATTGTTGCACTTTACAAATCGAAAGCCTTCTACAAAGTGTGACATGAGGGACTTCTGGTTAAGCTTGCTGATTATGGACTACCACCTGGCCTGGCCTTTTTGAATGACCGATCTCTGTTTGTTTTAGTCGAAGGCTGTTCATCAGACGTATTTTTAATAAACGCCGGTGTTCCTCAGAGATCTGTCCTACCCCTACACTGTTTCTGCTGTACATCAATGACCTGCTGAAAATAACATCCAATCCAACCTACAGCTTCGCAGACGACAGTACAGGGTGTCCCATTTTGGACACTTTTACGGGGTATCTCGGTTATTTTAAAAGATAGAGAGTTGCGATTTTTGCGACAGTGTGCTACTTTTTTGTGAAACTAAAGATGCCTGACGGCAAATTTATCATGGCCCTCTTGGTTTTCGAGATACAGGGTCAAATCGAAAATCATCGATTTTGGGATCACCCTCGTATCTCGGTTGTCTTTTATTTATTGAAAAGTTTAAAAAAGGGTCTTATAGAATGTCTTCTGTAGAATTCAGTGGTGTAGCTTGATTTTTTTTTACTCTATCCATTTTTCAGTTGTGAACATATATTATTTTAAATGGAACACTCTGTATATTATTTTTGAAGTCAATCGGAAATAATTCAAGCTTTTCAAAAATATATGTTAGTATTAGGTTATTTTGAAAATTACGCTCAAAATTCGATTTTTCCAATTTTTACTTTATTTGTAGCAGTAGGCCATGGTTAATCAACTATAAATAATAAGCATCTAAGCAGTTATTACTCTACAAGAGACTTGCTACCCAAATTCGACAAAACAGAATCAATATACATTTTTTTAAATAATAATGTCTCATTAAAATGATGAATATTGTGTTATTATAATACAGCAGATAGTGGGCTATGATTCATCTATTAAAAACAAAAAACAAATCTGTAAAAAACTTGCGAGACTGTCAGCTTTTAATTAATTTTTATTAAATGTAGCTTTGTTCTGCTGTTTTCATTTTAATTATTGTCAATTTTCTATAATAATGGCAGCTTATATACCCAGAGAGACAGTAACCGTTTTCAGATATATTTGCTCGTCCAAAAATAAATATAGTTAGGTACGGATCCTTTATTCAACCACGTCCCAAAACTTATTTCAAGGAGAATAGAAGCAAAGTGAAACAAACGTATTAGGTTACGTAGAAGCAACGCATTCATCATCTTGTAAGCACAAAGAAGAAGCTGTAGGCTGTAGGGCTGTAGTACAAAAATCAACTGCAGAAATAATTCTAAAAAAATACAATTACCATCCATACAAGTTTAAGATATACTTCAACATTTGCGCAGGATCCAGGTTTGGGGAATTTTTAATCGCCATAACACGAAGGAGACCAATAATTTTTTTAAAAACCATTAAAAGAATAAGAAATTGTGCCAGATTTGCATTCCAGAAAATAGTCTCCAACTTGGACCAACATCTCTAAAAGCTCCTCGATGTTTTTAGTTTTTATTTTGATTCAAATTTAAATTTAATAGTATTTCAAGTAATTTTACTGAATATTATCACAAATAGTAGTTAATAGCGTATAAAATACTATTAAATAAGTATTAAGTATCTTGTATCTTAATAATTGTTTATTGGATATTGTTTTTAATAGATTATTCATGGCCTACTGCTACAAATAAAGTAAAAAATGGAATTTTGAGCTTACTTCTCAGAAAAATTTCATACTAATATATATTTTTGAAAAGCTTGAATTATTTCCGATTGACGTAAAAAATAATATACAGGGTGTTCCATTTAAAAAAATATATGTTTGCTTCATAACTGAAAAATGGTTAGAGTAACAAAAAATCAAACTACACCACTAGAATCTACAGAAAACAATCTATAAGAACCTTTTTTAAACTTTTCAATAAAATAAAAGACAACCGAGATACGTGGTTGGTCCCAAAATCGATAATTTTCGATTTCACCCTGTATCTCAAAAACCAAGAGGACCATGATAATTTTGTTGACGGCATCTTTAGTTTCACAAAAAAGTAGCACACTGTCGCGAAAACCGCAACTCTCTATCTTCAAAAATAACCGAGATACCCCGTAAAAGTGCCCAAAATGGGACACCCTGTACATTAATATCGTGCATGGAACCAGCTAAGCCACTTCCATCCCAGGAGACGGTACTTCGGCGATAGCAGCATGCCTCCCAGATCAACGTAGATATTAAAGCAATTGTCGAGTAGGGATTAGTCAATAAAGTACAGTACAACGTACAGAAAATTCAGGCAACAACACTTATAAAGAATATAGGAGTCAACTTCCGTCAAACTTTTGGGGATCAACATCAACAATAACATGTCCTGGCACGACCGTGTCGTCAGTATTGCTAAAACGGCATTCCCGAAGCTTGAAGTTTTGTTCCGCTGTAGGAACCTGTATACACCAGAGCTACTACCGCTGTTCTACAAGGCACAAATCCGACCATCGCTGGAGTATTGCTTCCATGTGTGAGGATGCGCTCTGAAGCAATCTAAAAACTTCTGGATACTATCCAGAAGAAAGCAACCAGATTAATAGATTCGCCTAACCTCACAAAGGACCTCCACAGCCTGGACATGAGAGGAGTTTGTTCTTAATTTTTTGGTTGTGTTCCTCCTTGCTGCTGTCAATCACGCGTTTACAATTGACCATTCTTTAAAGTTCTCGCCATTCGTTCTGGGACACGGTGTATACCGGGTGACCCAGAATTTCCTTGACATGTGATATTTTCGTAACGAAAAACGGGTCAAGCAAGAACTGAGTGGTACGTTTGAAGGTACTATCATACCATGCATTCAAAACATTTTTTTTGTACGTCAACCCCTAAAACTCACCCCCAATTTTTTTTTTTCAAATAGCACCCCATAAGTTTTCCTACATAAATGATATCCCCGTTTTATTTAAAATCTTGTTGTACCTTTAATTTTATATGCAAACTTATTTTTTCCGTAAAATCATAAGCATAAGGCAAATGAAATGATAATTTGTTTGACGCCTGATATTTTTGTAACAAAAACGGATAAAAAAGAAAAGTAAGTAGGTATTACAAGGGTAGTGAATGACCAATCATTCCTTGCTTATGAATCATTTTGTTCTTACTTAAACCCCTGCAATCCACCCCTAGCTTATTCTTTCAAATTTCTTGTGGGGTTACCTCAAAGAGGTTGTTTTTCAAAATTGTCCAACTAATTTAGAGGACCTCAAGACAGCCATCCGTAGCGCTTGTCGTACTGTTACGACGGAGATGATTAGGGCCGCTTGTACAAGGGAGCTGTTGCGACGGTTTGAAGCTTGTGTTGGAGCCGGAGGAGCACAATTTGAGCACTTGTTATAAACATTTTTTTCATTAGTTGATTCATGATAACAAAAAAATATTTTCCACGCATGTGTTTTAATTAATTAAAATTAAAAATTAACGATAAATTGCAGTAGGGGTATAAAAAGTAAGGCACTACGGTAATTAAATTCAAGCAAAGAATTTACTTTTCTAGGCAAAATTGTGGATTGAAATTTGAAAGAACAAGCTAGGGGTGGATTGCAGGGGTTTAAGTAAGAAAAAAATGATTCATAAGCAAGGAATGATAGGTCATTCACTACCCTTGAAAAACCCACTTACTTTTCTTTTTTATCCATTTTTGTTTCAATTTGCCTTATGCTTATTATTTTACGGAAAAAATAAGTTTGCATATAAAATTAAAGGTACCACAAGATTTTAAATAAAATGGAGATATCAGTTATGTAGGAAAACCTATGGGGTGCTATTTGAAAAAAAAAAGTTGGGGATGAGTTTTAGGGGTTGACGTACAAAAAAAAATGTTTTGAATGCATGGCATGATAGACCCTATAGTACCTTCAAAAGTACCACTCAGTTCTTGCTTGAACCGTTTTTCGTTACGAAAATATCACGTGTCAAGGAAATTCTGGGACACCCGGTATACCTTCACACTAAATGTATTTCGATATAATAAACTAACAACTAAATGAGTTGATTGTTTTTAGAATTACAAAAAACCATTTCATAATGAAATCTATTTCACATTCCATTACATAAAGCAAACCCTTCAAAATTGTGCAGAGATAATGAGTAATGCACCCCTTTTGGGAACTTTCTAATGGCAATGACAGTGGCAATGGCTTTTTTCTCGCCCACACAGTCGCCGTAATCCCGTAATTTTATTTATAAATGTTATTAGATTTTCGCGACATCATGTTCTATGGAATGGTATGGTTATTACCAATAATAGAAAAATAAATCTAATAATGTTTTTGTTTACCGTCATCTATATCGTAGAGGATATTACATAACTCGAAATTGACCGTGAACCTATGAAATATTTGGCGGTTTTACCAAACCACACTCATGAAGTGAATGTACCGTTAACTTACAAGAAAATTATCTTCGCAGGAAAACTAGAAGATAATATTATACCCTGCAGCACTGGAGCCCTGCCCCAGTGACCACATACATATGATGTTTACAACCCCTCTAGAGCTGTAGAGAAAACGAAACGTCCCGTCCCCTGAAGAATGCTCTTAAGGCAAATGGTTACACAGAAAAAGAAATAACAAGGACAATGAGCAGAAATAGGGCAAAACCAGAACCTAAACCGATAGCAAAAGCTTTTCTACCCTATGTGCCTGGAATAACAGACAGAATAGGAAAAATGTTACGAAAGGAAAACGTCAAGACCATCTACAAGCCCACAAGAAAGATACAGGAATATTTGAGAACGGTGAAAGATAAAAGAGACCCACTCACAACACCGGGGGTATATCGCATACCATGCACATGTGGGAGTGTATACATAGGAACAACGAAGCGATCTATAAACACAAGAATTGCAGAACATAAGGCTAGCTGTCGACTAGGCCATACGGACAAATCAGCGGTAGCCGAACATGCGATTAAGGAGGGAAGTCACAGGATCAAGTTTGAAGAAACACAGGTTCTTGCCGCAACGTCTTCATACCATGCCAGACTTCAAAGAGAAGCCATCGAAATACAGAAACATCATAATAATTTCAACAGGAAAGAAGAAACACAGAAAGTCAACCGGACATGGATACCCATCCTAAAGGACCTGAAGACACTACCATATCGCGAAGGGGCGGGGCTACCAACGCTACCTGGTTGGGCCACGTCACCATTAGCAGGTATAAATACAGGTAAAGATCCACCAGCCGTCAGTATTTTGGAAGTCGCCGAAGTGAAATAGCTTCTGAAGATGCCATCCACTTGTGGTGGCGAAACGTCAAGCTTTAACGCTAAACGACGCCGGCCTAAAAACCCAAGAACCACAAATTCATTGGACGATGGCCGCGAAAGCCTTACACAGTATATTTACACAGTATAGTCCCGTCCCCTGCCATGAAACCTACCCCGAAATATTATAAACCGGAAAAAACTTAGGTTACAGGTGAGTTTGCTGACTGCTGCCTTTGACAGTTGAGTTTATGTTTTGTTTGTGCTTTCTGGAACCTGAAAAACAAAAGGCTGTACTTAAACTGCCGTTCAACGGCAGCCTACTGAAATGCCGTTAACAGATGTGACGTCACTGAAGTGACGTATTTGACGGCTTTGTAATCGCTGTACTTAAACTGCCGTAAAAATTGGTATTTTCCATTATCGGTTATATTGTCTTCGACTTGTTTGCATTAAAATTGTGACAATTTTTGCTCAATTATGGGAACCTGGATATTATTGGTATTGACTGCGGCAATAACATCTGATCCAGTTGAAGTTGAGGAAGCTTATATCAGTGAATCAGTTCCAAATGACGTCAGCAGTTCAGTAATAATCTTATTGAAAAGTTGAAGTCAGTGATATCACATGGCCGACAATGAATATGCCTGTTCCAATAAAAAAAAGAGGTCGTCCAAAAGGACAAGACAAGAAGATTTTATAGAAAAAGGAAAGAAGTACTGTCACATCTGTGAAAAGATCCCATAATGTTGGATGATGTGTTTTTCTGGATATAGTTTTCAATAAAAGTCTAGAACCGAACACCTAATTTTAAATTTCATTGACAATTAGATGAGCAGACTTTCAAATTGCATTTTGTTCAATATTACAAATTTTCAGGAGAAGCAAAAAACCAGTACAAAGACACCAAATCATAGAGAAAAAAGATTTGGCATAATATAATCAAATGAAAAAAGTTGAAAAACAACTTGTAAAAATAAAAAAAACTATTGGACATAATGCAGTTTGTCTAATTTAAGTTTCATTGTTAAATAGCAAAAACAAAAATTTCTCAGCGCATTCAAAAACATCATCTAGTTCTATTCCAGTTCCATACATCACTAGTTTGACATAATGCATTTTTTCTGTCTTATTGTTTGATCATAGGAATACAGCACCGTCTCTATCTCAAATATTTAAATATTAACCAAAATGCATTTTGAAATTCTGCTCCTCATAGCAAAACCACAGACAGCGATTACAAAGCCGTCAAATACGTCACTTCAGTGACGTCACATCTGTTAACGGCATTTTAGCAGGCTGCCGTTGAACGGCAGTTTAAGTACAGCGAAAACAAAAACAAAACTAAAACAAATTTGGAACTCTTGTTTCCATCAAGCGTGCCATAGTATGTTCGAGTTTCGTTTTTGTTTTCCGCCCTTTTCCATTGGGCAGGCAGCATATATTTTTCAATAATCGCTATAGTCTCGAGATCCCCTTGCAACGAAATCATTGCACGCCCGCCCTCAAAAAAAAGGTGTTTGTTATGCCGCTAGATCTTTATCTCACAGGTCAATGGACAGCCTATTATGAATACAACAAATTTCTGAGTTTTACGACTCCCCACCCCCAAACCACCCCAATTTCACCCCCACCCAAAAAAAGTAGAAAATGATCAGGAACCCTTAAAACCCCAAAAAACGAAATTTGAGCTGTTTTTATAGCACTAAGACCTGACGTCATATCACTACCCAAATTTCATCACGTAACATCATATCACTACCCAAATTTCATCACAATCCATGCAGCGGTAACTGCAAAACGGCAAACCCCAATTATTTTTCAGTTTTCTACCTATCCTAGACACGGGGTCACATTTTTTTTGGAACACCCTGTAGAAATATACTTATAAAATGTGTGTATAAATTCCCCCATCAGGATGAAGCATCTATAATCCCTGCCGTGAAAAGAAATTCATCCCTGTTCCTCTCCCTCTGAAAAAGACGATGCGAATCGCTAAACCGTCCTCCATTTATTTTCAGAACAATCCACCCTTAACTTCCAACCCCCACTCACCGAGATTGGAACGAAACGAAACGAGACGACAAGACGAGGCCATTCAGGCCATCGCATCGCCGAATTGAAATCGCGGAGGGGCGGTAAAGGGGGCGGCGCTTGCGCAACCGGATCGTTATCCAACAACCCCACGAGACACGAGACAGTGGCGTAACTATACTTCCGGATTGCAAAACATTCAATGCAGTATAGTACAACTATTGTGAATTGAATTACCTTAAAAACTAAATCCTGACCGACAATCAGCGTTTTCTTTGTGTAGCATGGTCCATGGACGGCGGGACAGATAATCAGTTTTCATTAGGATATTAATAATTTATTATAGATAATATACCGGGTGTCCCAGAATTTCCTTGACACGTGATATTTTCGTAACGAAAAACGGTTCAAGCAAGAACTGAGTGATACTTTTGAAGGTACTATAGGGTCTATCATACCATGCATTCAAAACATTTTTTTTGTTGTAAACCCCTAAAACTCACCCCCAACTTTTTTTTTCAAATAGCACCCCATAGGTTTTCCTACATAAATAATATCCCCATTTTATTTGAAATCTTGTGGTACTTTTAATTTTATATGCAAACTTATTTTTTCCGTAAAATCATAAGCATAAGACAAATGAAATGATAATTTGTTTGACGCCTGATATTTTTGTAACAAAAACGGATAAAAAAGAAAAGTAAGTGGGTTTTTTAAGGGTAGTGAATGATCTATCATTCCTTGCTTATGAATCATTTTACTTCCCACACCGATAGGTGAGGGGAGTATTGTGATCGCGAAAATTTTCGATTTTGAGATAATATACTTTTTGGGCGTTTCGTGATGTCTACATAACGAAAATCCACGTCACTCATTTCCGTCGGTCTGTCTGTCTGTCGGTCTGTCGGTCTGTCTGTCTGTCGGTCTGTCTGTACGCGTTTTTCTGTCCTCGTAATCTCAGTAACCGCTGCATGGATTGTGATGAAATTTGGGCAGCGATATGCTGGGGGGTCGTAGTAGGTAATGTTCTTATAATTTTGAAAATCGGTGCAGGGGCGGCGGAGTAATTAGCAAAAAACGAAAAATTTCAAATATGCCTCAAACTTCGTTTTTAGGCGTTTTTTGGGGTTTCGGATCATTTTCTACTTTTATTGGGTGGGGGTGAAATTGGGGTGGTTGGGGGGTGGGGGGTTGTAAAGCTGAAAAATTTGTTGTACTCATAATAGGCTGTCTACTGACCTGAGAGAGAAAGACCTAGCGGTATAATACACTTTTTTAGGTCCATCCGAACATTGCCTTGTGTATTACAGGAACCAAGGGACTTGAACAGAATTTTCCGATGTATACATACGAGTATTGCTTTAGATCGTTCTGTATTTTATAATGTTGAAATTACTGAATTGATGTTAATGAAATTTCGGCTCAGTATTACTACTTTGGCGAGGATGGAAAACGCGTCTGATTTTTAGAAATCGTCTCAGTGGCGGCGCAGCAATATTAAAAAAACTAAAAATATGAAATCACCTCAAACTTCGTTTTTAGGCGCCTTAGGGGTTCTTAATCATTTACGACTTTTTTTGGGGTGGGGGTGAAATTAGGGTGGTTGGAGGGGTGGGGGGTTGTAAATCTGAAAAATTTGTTGTATTCATAATGGCCTGTCTACTGACCTGAGGGAGAAAGACCTAGCGGCATAATAAACTTTTTTAGGTCCATCCGAACATTGCCTTGCCGATTACAGAAACCAAGGGACTTGAACTTTCTCATGCATACAAAATACATACGAGTATTACTTTGGATCGTTTTGTATTGTGTTAGTGGAAACTTCTGAATTGACTTTAATGACATTTTGACACAGATTTATTATCGCGACGAGCATGGAAAGCACGTATGGTTTTCAGAAAATATTTCAGTGGCGGCGCGGCAATAATAAAAAACTAAAAATATAAAAAACACCTCGAACTTCGTTTTAGACGTTTTAGGGGTTCCTGATCATTTTAAATTTTTTTTGGTTGGGGGTGAAATTGGGGTGGTTCGGGGGTGGGGATTTGTAAAACTCAAAAATTTGTTGTATTCATGATATATTGTCCATTGACCTGTGGAAGAAGCACCTAGTAGAATAAAATACTTCGGGGCGGTCGGGCAAGTGATGATTTGATTGCAGGGGCATCTAGACTATAGTTTCATGCTGTGGGAAAATAATAAAACTGGTATCATCGGAATGTGTGGGAAGTACTGAGTCAATCAACTTGACTACATTTTTTTTCTTACTTAAACCCCTGGAATCCACTCCTAGCTAGTTCTTTCAAATTTCAATCCACAATTTTGCCGGAAAAATAAATTCTTTACTTGAATGTAGTTACCGTAGTGCCTTACTTTTTATGCCCCTACTGCATTTTATCGTTAATTTTGGCGCCCGTGTGCGGGGCACACCCTGCACACAGGGTTGGCGCGGCCCGATGTAACTATAAAACTTTTTCACGTTTTGCACTTAGTTTTGTGGTCACATTTTTTTTAATAGTTGATTCATGATAATAAAAAAATATTTTCCATACATGTGTTTTAATTAATTTATGCTTACGATTTCATGGATTAAACGAAAAAAATTAACGATAAATTGCAGTAGGGGCATAAAAAAGTAACGCACTACGATAACTAAATTCAAGTAAAGAATTTATTTTCCCAGGCAAAATTGTGGATTGAAATTTGAAAGATCAAGCTAGGGGTGGATTCCAGGGGTTTAAGTGAGAAAGAATGGTTGTTCATAAGCAAGGAATGATAGGTCATTCACTACCCTTGAAAAACCCACTTACTTTTCATTTTTATCCGTTCTTGTTACAAAAATATCAGGGGTCAAACAAATTATCATTTCATTTGTCTTATGCTTATGATTTTACGGCAAAGATAAGTTTGCATATAAAATTAAAGGTACCACAAGATTTTAAATAAAATGGGGATATCATTTATGTAGGAAAACCTATGGGGTGGTATTTGAAAAAAAAAGTTGGGGTGAGTTTTAGGGGTTGACGTACAAAAAAAATGTTTTGAATGCATGGTATAATAGACCCTATAGTACCTTCAAAAGTACCACTCAGTTCTTGCTAGAACCGTTTTTCGTTACGAAAATATCCCGTGTCAAGGAAATTCTGGGACACCCGGTATATCGCGTCCACTAAAGTTATTGCAACACAATAACGCTTCTCCATTCGATTATTCATCAGTATTGCTAAGCCGACCCTGTGCTCAAACCGTGAACGGCAACACTCGCGGCTAGTGCTGAGGAGCCGACGTGGGGTTATGAGAGGTCATTTTTTCGGAGACAAATTGTCTGCATGATATGTACGGGGTTGCGCTGCTGCGCTACTGTATAACATGGATATACTGTGATCTTATTGTTGAACGCGAATGCCATGCCGGAAGTTAATGTACGTGGATAATAGTAGATGAGTTCAGATGTGAGAACCATTATATGGTGAGCTTTTTTCGATCGGATGCAGAATGCAGCAGGGGATGCGAGGATGTGGAATTCCCTGGGGCTTGCAGCCCTGACTAGTGATGAAATAAATTCAGCTAGCTCCCCTCCGGTTCCGAGGGCAACATGCGATTCATTAATCAAATGTCCTTCTATTTGGCAACAATGGCAACGTTGCCGTCCTGAAACCAGTGGGGCTCAAACAGTCAAACCGCACACCATACACACGTACTACGGATAAGCAGAAAACCATGACACGTCATCTATTGTATTGTATTGTCATCATACATGTATGATATAAGACTAGTCATAAATAAATAAAAGTGAAATTTAAATAATACAAACAGATGAAAACGAAACAAACAATGCAAACAAATATATAGACAGTTCAATAAATGCAGAGCTGTGAAAAAAATGTAGTCAAGTTGATTAACTCAGTACCTCCCCACTCATTCCGATGATACCAGTTTTATTATTTTCCCACAGCATGACACTATAGTCTAGATGCCCCTGCAATCAAATCATCGTTCGCCAGACCGCAAAAAAAGTGTTTTATTCTACTAGGTGCTTCTTTGTCAATGGACAATATATATCATGAATACAACAAATTTTTGAATTTTACAAAACCCCACCCCCGAACCACCTTAATTTCACCCCCAACCTAAAAATTTTTAAAATGATCAGAAACCCCTAAAATGTCTAAAACGAAGTTTGAGGTGTTTTTTTATATTTTTAGTTTTTTTATTATTGCCGCGCCGCCACTGAAATGATTTCTAAAAACCATACGCACTTTCCATACTCGTCGCGGTAATAAATCTGTGTCAAAATGTCATTAAAGTCAATTCAGAAGTTTCCACGTAACACAATACAAAACGATCCAAAGTGATACTCGTATGTATTTTGTATGCATCAGAAAGTTCAAGTCCCTTGGTTTCTGTAATCGGCAAGGCAATGTTCGGATGGACCTAAAAAAAGTGTATTATGCCGCTAGGTCTTTCTCTCTCAGGTCAGTAGACAGCCTATTATGAGTACAACAAATTTTTCAGATTCACAACCCCCCACCCCCCAACCACCCTAATTTCACCCCCACTCCAAAAAAAGTAGAAAATGATCAGGAACCCCTAAAACGCCTAAAAACGAAGTTTGAGCTGTTTTCATATTTTTAGTTTTTTTAATATTGCTGCGCCGCCACTGAGACGATTTATAAAAATCAGACGCGTTTTCCATCCTCACCAAAGTAGTAATGCTGTGCCGAAATTTTATTAACAGTTCAGTAATTTCAACACTATAAAATACAGAACGATCTAAAGCAATACTCGTATGTACATCGGAAACTTCTCTAAGTTCCTTGGTTCCTGTAATACACAAGGCAATGCTCGGATGGACCTAAAAAAGTGTAATTTACCGCTAGGCGTTCCTGATCATTTTCTACTTTTTTTGGGTGGGGGTGAAATTGGGGTGGTTGAGGGGTAGGAGGGTTGTAAAATTGAAATTTTTTTGTATTCATAATAGGCTGTCCACTGACCTGTGAATGAAAGACCTAGCGGTATAATACACTTTTTTAGGGTCATTCGAACATTGCCTTGCCGATTACATCAGAAACAAAGGGACTTAGAGAATTTTCTGATGCATACAAAATACATACGAGTATTACTTTAGATCGTTCTTTATTGTGTAACGTGGAAACTTTTGAATTGACTTTAATGACATTTTGACACAGATTTATTACCGTGACGAGGATGGAAGACGCGTATTGTTTTTGGAAATCGTTTCAGTGGCCGCGCGGCAATAATAAAAAAATAATAAAAATATAAAAATACCTCAAACTTCGTTCTTAGAGGTTTTAGGGGTTCTTGATCATTTTTAATTTTTTTTTGGGTGGGGGTGAAATTGGGGTGGTTCGGGGATGTAAAACTCAAAAATTTGTTGTAATCATGATAGATTGTCCATTGACCTGTGAAAGAAGTAGACAGTAGAATAACACATTTTTTTGCGGTCGGGCGAGCGATGATTTGATTACAAGGGGATCTAGACTAAAGCTTCATGCTATGGGAAAATAATAAAACTGGTATCATCGGAATGTGTGGGAAGTACTGAGTCAATCAACTTGACTACATTTTTTATAAACTAATTGTGGTAAATGAGTTCGTTTATTATTGTATTTAGTTCAACTGCATTTCATCAACCACAACCGTTTTTTTCTCAGTGCTCGGATTTCATTTACGAGTAGTATATCTATATTTAACTATGTACTTCTTGTAGTATTATTATTATATTCAAATCTACTCACCAAGATTCGAGTACGGCACACTGGAATTGAAGTCATGCAAAGGTGGTGCAAGAGAGGCATTGTGTAGAAGTACCCTGGCAGCAGTACTGGCGTCAGTGGCATAGGAAACTGCTGGACCTCCCGGATGATGATGGTGGCCATAGTTGAGGGGATGGGCAAACGCCGGATGTCCATGTCCATGCCCATGCCCATGCCCGTGGGCATCACCGGGTCCTCCGGGCCCTCCAGGCAACGATAGCAGGTTCGCCAGATCTTTCCAACGCTGCTCCATTGACATCGTGCGCACGAATGGCATTCGCGTCTGCAACAAAGGAAACGCGATTTAATTTACCTCGGTACTTCCAGGCAGGTATTCAGGGAAGGGGTCCGGGGGTCCTATTATCAATACAACAGCTTTTGAGTTTTACAACCTCCCACCCTCCAACCACTCCAATTTCACCCCCACCCAAAAAAGTAGAAAACGATCAGGAACCTCTAAAACGCCTAAAAACGAAGTTAAATAATTTTTTTTGTTTTTTGCTAATTACTCCCCCGCCCCTGCACCGATTTTCAAAATTATAGCAGCATTACCTACTAGGGCCCCCCCACAGCATACCGGTACCCAAATTTCATCACAATCCGTGCAGCGGTTAGTGAGATTACGAGGATAGAAAGGCGCGAACAGACAGACAGACCTACAGACAGACAGACCGACGGAAATAAGTGACGTGGATTTTCATTATGTACACATCATAAAACGCCCAAAAATCGTATTATCTCAAAATCAATCGAAAATTTCACAATATCCCACAATCACAATACTCCCTTCAACTTTCGGTGTGTGAAGTCATATACAGGGTGGCCAATTGGTTGACGATAATAATTTTTTTTAGATAGCCTGTACCGAGACCTATCCAAAACACCCCCATGTATGTGTATCGATTATTGATAGTGTTCGAGTTATGATTTTTTTTTGAAAACTTAGAGATTCTCCAGTTTTTCCAAGAAATCGTCAAAAACAAAAACAAGAATGCTTTTTGGCTTTTATTTTTTTCTGCAATTATACTCAGTATTAAGCCTATTTTAATATCCAATAAAGAGAACCTGTACATCCGAAGAATAATTAAGTACATTTTGGAGCCAAGGTTTGAAATCTCGGTTTTAGTCAGGAGACCAAAACCTTCAAAATAAAATTAAAAATACTTATGCCTGGTTCTGGAGCTTCAAACTAATCTTAAAAACTTTGCAAGATATTGCACTTTCGAAATAATAATGAAAAAGTAGCACTTATGGGGACATTTTGCGCCGTACGTGAGTGTTAAAGGTAAAAAGGTAATAATTCACGAATTTCCAAAATTATTTAAAAAACTATTATTTTGCTTTATTATGACAAATTAAAGAAAAAAACTCGTAACAACTATTAAACCCGAAAATGATTGATGTTTTGATGACTTTTAACAAAAAAACTAATTCCCAAATTGTGATTTTTGAAGTGTTTTTGCTATATACTATTGAACTTCTGCTAAATTAAGTTGTATTGAAAGTTAACAAAGGAAACAAATAATAAACAATAATCTGACTTCCAATTTCATGGCAGAATTACCTGGGAAGCGATGTCGTAGCATACGCCATCCCTTTCTTTCAGAGTAGCTTTTTGCGAGCTCATGTCGGCGAAGCGCAGTTGTGTTAATTAATTTTCGGTAATAGGCAATGCAATGTTCGGATGGACCTAAAAAGGTGATTTATATCGCTAGGTCCTCCTTGACAGGTCAGTAGACAGCCTATCACAACAAGTTTTTCAGTTCTTCAACCTCCCACCTCCCAAACACCCAAATTCCACCCCACCCAAAAAAACGCAGAAAATGATCAAGAACCTCTAAAACGCCTAAAAACGAAGTTTGAGGAATGTTTAAAATGTTTGTTTGAATTACTCCGCCGCCCATGTACCGATTTCCAAAATTATAGCAGCATTACCTACCAAGACCCCACAGCACATTGTTGCCCACATTTCATCACAGTCCATGCAGCGGTTACTGAGATTACGAGGCTAGAAAAACGCGTACAGATAGACAGACCGACAGACAGAACGACGAAAATGAGTGACGCGGATTAAAAGGGATGGCGTATGCGTCGATAACGCTTCCCAGGTAATTCCGCCATGGAATTAAAAGTCAGATTGTTGTTTTATTATTCTTTTCCTTTGTTAACTTTCCATACAACTTAATTTAGCAGAAGTTCAATAGTATACACAGCAAAAAGCACAGGTATTAATTTTTTTATTAAAAGTGATTAAAACATCAATGATTATCATGTTTATTAATTGTTATGAGTTTTTTTTTCTTTAATTTGTCATAATAAAGTAAAATAATAGTTTTTTAAATCATTTTGGAAATTCGTGAATTATCACCTTTTTATCTTTAACAATCACGTACGGCGCAAAATGCCCCCATAGTGCTATTTTTTCATTATTATTTCGAAAGTGCAATGTCTTGCAGAGTTTTCAAGATTAGATTGGAGCTCCAGAACAAGGCGTAAGTATTTTTAATTTTATTTTGAAGGCTTTGGTCTCTTGACTAAAAACAGAGATTTCAAACTTTGGGCCCAAAATGTACTTAATTATTGTTTGGATGTACAGGTTCTCTTTATTGGATATTAAAACAGGCTTACTACTGAGTATAATTGTTAAAAAAAATAAAAGCCAAAAAGCATTCTTGTTTTTGTTTTTGACGATTTCTTGGAAAAACTGGAAAATCTCTAAGTTTTCAAAAATAAAATCATAACTCGAAAACTATCAATAATCGGTACACATACATGGGGGTGTTTTGGATAGGTCTCGGTACGGGCTATCTAAAAAAAAATTATTATCGTCACCCGATTGGCCACCCTGTATACAAAAAAATTATAATAGTGAAAACATCTAAATTATTTACCACATGAAAAGCTTTAGTTGAAAACGTTATCCATAACTGTAATACTTTTTTAAAAATACATAATTCATATAAATAATAAAGGTAATATAGTAATTGATGTTTATTACCGCACCAGTACCTGCCGTGTACCTTCAAATTAAAACAACAAAAAAGATAATTACCTCAAGCACCTCAAAGTATTGTGGCTGTCCAGCAACGTACATAAGGATAACAGGGTGTTCTAAGGTAAATGTTTGCTTTTAGTGGGCATTTTATTAAGCCTATAGGTATTCTGTTTGCATTAGGATTAGATCGAACTATTTTCGTGGGAATGCATATTTTGGTTATAATAGAATACCAGCTGTGAGAGGTATCTTCTACCTGTCTATGTCGGCTCAAGTTTACCTTTCGAGACACCACAACAGGTTGCGAGCCTACTAGTTTGTTTACATTGTCAATCGTACTTCCGATCTTACCCTTATATAAATATGTATTTGGATATGGAGATCTGCTTTTTTTGAAACTGCATTCAAAATAGCTACAGGGTATGAATCATTTACTTAAGATGTATTATTTTCGATATAGTGTCTTTCGGAAGAAAGTGAAGAGATATACTTGAGGAAATACAAAGATGTTAACAAAATATGTCAAGGTATGACAAGTACTGTGAAGTTCCTGAAGAATTACAAATATTTGAGTATCTCTGAGAATCTCAAATTAGCTGTGGACTCGATACCTAGCTTGGAATTTCATAAAGATATGGATTTTATTAAGGCGTTGGTAGATTTCTGCTCACATAAGTTAGAATTAACTGAGGATCCTGTAAAATTCTCTATGGCGGAGAGAAAGACTACAGTGATTTTTCACTGACTGAATGAAAATGTTATTTTTGCAGAAGCAGTACTGAGCCTATTGTCTCATCATATACCAGAAATCAGGATGATTATCGAACTATCGAAACATTCTGTATCGAATAAAGTCCACAGCCGCTGAAAAGTATTTTGTTTTTTTTATTTGAAGGCAAGTTTATGTGTGACAAGCTTTGGCAAGTACAGGACACCAACAGTGCAATAAGAAGTCCTTTATGATTTTTTTCCAAAGTTGATGTAGGACTAAGTCAAATCTAACACCCTTCCAACACAACCATAAACCCTCTTCTTAAAAAAATGGTCAAGTTGATTGACTCAGTAATTTTCACACATTCCGGTGATAGCAATTTATTATTTTCCCATAGCTTGAATCATGAGTTCTATGCTCTAGGTCTTTCTTTCACAGGTCAATAGACAGCTTATTATGTATAAATACTACAGATTTTCCAGTCTCATAACCCCCCACCCCTCAACTACCACAATTTCACCCCCACCCAAAAAAAAAAGGTAGAAAATGATCAGGAACCTCTAAAACGCCAAAAAACGAAGTTTGAGCTGTTTTTATATTTTCAGTTTTTTACTGTTACTCCGCTTCCACTAACATGATTTCTAAAAACCATACGCGTTTTCCACCCTCGCCACGGTAGTAATATTGTGTTAAAAATTTCATTAAAATCATTTCAACAATGTTCACTTTACATAATACAGAACGATCTAAAGCAATACTCGTATGCAAACATCAACAAATTCGAAGTCCCTTGGTTTCTGTAATAATAAACAAAGCAATGTTCGGATGGACCTAAAAAAATGTGTATTTTACAACTCCTTACCCCCCAACCACCCCTATTTCACCCAAAAAAATTATCGAGAGCCTCTAAATGCCTAAAAAAATAGTTTGAGTAATATTTCAATTTTTTTTTGCTAACACAGCATATCGCTTACCCAAATTTCATCACAATCCATGCAGCGTACTGAGATTACGAGACTAGAAAAACGCAGACAGACAGACAGACCGACGGAAATGAGTGAAAATCGTATTATCTCAAAACTGAACATTTTCGCGGTCACAATACTCCCCTCACCTATCGGTGTGGGAAGTAAAACTGATGAGTAATCTATAAAAGCTCAAAAAGGCAGGTTAATTGACGAAAAAAGGAAGTAAAAAAAATCCTGGTAGACTTTACGAAGTCTTAATCAAGTTCAATATTAGACAATAACTATGATAGTTGCCAAACAATTTATACTAATTATTTTGACTAAGGAAAACACTGAATGAGATTAAAAGTCACTGGCATTTCAAGAAAGTAACTTTGCGCCTGGAATACTGAATACACGACAACAATAACACTTGCAAAGGGCCGAAGAAGCTTATCCAATTATCTCCTAATACCGTAAAGACGAAGAAGTCCCCTAAAATCCTTTTATGACAAATTATCTGGTGGTTGGCTAGGTAGTACTGCTTTGTGTTCTGCGGGTTCATATTGTCAAATTATCAACATGTAACCAGCAAGGTGTCATCATAATCACATTTATCTTCCTTTTGTGTACCTGGTGTCTGGTCTACCTGTTCCTTAGATATTTGAAAGGGATGGTACTATTGCCGTCGCAATAGGCCTGGAAGGCGGTGGTGGTCTGGGTACTGCTATCAGGTGGATGACGATTTCGAGTCACGATAGCGATTTGTTAACTGATAACCGGTACTATCAAAGGATATTAAATCGGTGTTACAACGCATTTAATACTCTTTTAAAGGGATTAGCTCGTTAGGTTTTTTGCTTATTAGGGTAACACTAGAAGCTGCTATTGGAGATAACATTTTATTATGTAGTGCGACCCAAAATCAATCACAAAATCGATTCCTTGAGACACTTCAACACCAACATATGCCACTTTTTAAATCCGTATTGAAAAACTTGAAGATTAACCCTTGTATAAGTATTCAAGGGCGTAGCTAGGATTTCATTTAGAAGGGGGGGTCAGATAAGGCGTAGCGAAGGGGAGGTTTGGGGGGGTGACCCAACTAGTTGGTTGTATAAAGATGCCCCCTAGAAGACAACAGCCCCAGTGTACGCAGTTATGTCCCTTTGAACGGGGTTGGATTGTAGGCCAACAAGGACGTGGTGCTTCGTGCTCCTTCCAGAGCAATTGTTGTAACCATGTGACCTAGCGTGGCTACGTGGTGCGAGTATACATGGTGTGCTCCCCAGCCGTACGAAATTGCGATCGCTCTGCGCATTGCGTCAGCAACGAGATTTTTCGCGCGGGGAATTATTAGACGTCTTGATACCACGGCCCGTTTAATCGCGTTTTAAATAGAATCGCTAACGATTTTTGTTTAATTTACTTTGTATTCCTTATTTTGAGTTATAGAAGACTGAAATTTGTATACATAATGCAGTGCAGTGCAATAATGTGCAGTTGTCGGTTGTAAAAACCATAGTAAGATGAAAGAGCCAAATGTTAAATTCTATAAGTTCCCGAAAAATTAAAATCTCGCAATGCAATGGAGTAATGGAGTAATGCTTGCCGCCGAAAGGACGAAATTAATATGAAAAATGGTAATCATTTCACAAATTAGCATTAAACATTTATTAAAGCTGAAATTTTTATGGTACATCCTCGGAAAATATTCACCTGCCGTATTTTCAATGAATAAATATGCAGAAGAAAGCAATGAATCGTGCCTACTTGATCCATTACAAGTGAAAAACTTAGTTTCGAGTAATTCTTACATCGAAGCTGATGACGTGTGCTTTACTCAGGAGTTTTTCAAGAACGTTCTTCTAGACAGCGGTATTGTTGGGACAGAGAATGATTCAAACGATATTCATTTTTCCAACTTTACCTTTCAGAGTCCAGATTATGACCTAGATAACTTTATTTCTGAAGAACATGAGCTTTTGTGTCAATTGGAAAAAAAATAAAATGCCAGACACGATTTTCAACGAGGGACTGAAATTTATTGACGGATATGTGGCCTACAGATTCAAAAACGAATATCCTAATCTAGCTTTGGGGGCGCAAACCAAATTTCATTCTTCTAATCGGGCCCCAGACTGGATTGAATTTCTATCTAGAGTCAGTCTTGTATATCCAAGTGAGGAGATGATTAAAGTAGCCCGTTTTAGTTGACATAGAGTTCGACAAATTCCATGGACAGTCGTGTTCTAAACAATCAAACATATTTAAAAAATTATTAGAGATAGACCCCAGTGGAAACCATCAAACAATTTCCGGACAAAATAATATTATATCTAATACGAACGAGAATATACGTCAGGCTCAGACATTTAAACAAAAGGATTAGTTTCGAAAATTGTAGGCGTAAACTTAGGGTAAAAAGGACCAAATTTACCAATAAATAATACATTTTTGTAGAAAAAGTCGTTAAATTACCTATTTTACACTTCTCTATAACATAATTGTCAAATAATTGGCTATTGAACTCCTTTAATCTATCACTTTGAAATTAAAATATAATCCATCATGTGGTATTCCCGCTAGTTCGCCGACAGAAATCTCGTTGCTGACGTCACAGCGTGCCGGCGCTCGGACGGCTGCATGCGCGTGAGCACACCATGTTTATCACTATGGCGTGGCTACAGTTGTAGCAGCATGGCGCGCATGGATCGCAGAACGGCGAATGCAGCGAGCTAGAGGTTCTGGAGCACGTAGAAGAACTACAGACAGGCAAGATCGTCATCTACGACTACTGACCCTTCGAGACAATGCGATCCACTCGAGCTGTTGATGACGGTTGGTATGCAGATATAGGGAGGCCCATTCAAATCCGCACAGTGTACCACAGATTGAGTGAAATGAGCTTAGGATCATATTGTCCGCATCTAGTGCTTGCACTCACTGCAAATCATCGTCGCCAACGGTTAGATTGGTGCCAAGAACACCGACAGTGGCATGCTGAGTAGCATCGAACGGCCTTTTCCGACGAGTCCAGGCTTTGTCTGGGGGCACATGACGGACGCCAACGCGTAAGACGACGACGGAGTGAACGACGTGATCTCTAGTTTGCTGTTGAGCGCCATGTACACCGTCCTATTGGTTTGATAGCTTGGGGTGGCAGTGCATTCAACAGCAAGCCATCTTTACTTGTGATTCGTGGCACAATGCCTGTACGACCTTAAGTGAATGAGGTGTTAGAACCAATTGCCGTTTCATATGTCCGAGACCTCGAAGAGGGTTTCTTCCAGCAAGATAATGGACGCCCTCATATTGCAAAGGTATAGATGAGGTTCCTGCAGGAATGAGGTCAGGTTACTCCCCTGGCCTCGACGATCACCCGATTTATCGCCAATTGAAGACGTATAGGATTGGATGGGTCGATACATAGGCGATTTACCGAATCCTTCGACCACGCTGGACGAACTGGAACATGCTGTGAGGGCAGCTTGGGAGCCTGTACCTCTAGATTTTATCAACAACCAGATTACGAGCATGCCGCGTAGGCAAGAGGAGTGCATTCGTCAACATGGAGGGCCCACCCATCATTGATCTGTTTTATTTTTTCATAAACTAATTATGGCAAATTAGTTCGTTTCTTATTGTACAGGGTTGGGATAAAGTATGGAACCAAGCAAATAACTTTGGAACGGAAAGAGTGATCTTGCCGAAAATTTGCAGGCAAGTGTAGTGACGTCTAGTGCATCCGAAGACATTATGTTAGCTATTAATGTACTTCCGGTTTAACCGGAAGTACCGTCAACTTTTTTAATTTAACTGGGACACCCTGTATATTTTTGCAGATTTTAATTCATCTTTTTTTTCCGAATACGTCCATAGCGGGTTTAGTATTAGTTTCTGTAAAAACGGGAAAGGTATAGCTTCTTTATCATTTCAGGTGTTTAAAATGCCCGTCATTCAAAGTCGGTTTTGGCGATCGCGTGAGAACTCACAAAGAAGTGTGTCAACTTTTAATGATTTACGTCCCGAGGGGTTCTATAACACGTTTGACGGTGACTAAAAAAAAAAAAATACAAAAAAAATTACCTCAAACGGGAAGACCGCAGACCGCCACGGACGAATTTGTGAGACAAATTTTTTTAAGAAACAAATACTAAACTCACTATAGACGTATTCGGAAAAAAAGATGAATTAAAATCTGCAAAAATATACAGGGTGTCCCATTTAAATTAAAAAAGTTGACGGTACTTCCGGTTAAACCGGAAGTACATTAATAGCTAACATAATGTCTTCGGATGCATTAGACGTCACTACACTTGCCTGCAAATTTTCAGCAATATCACTCTTTCCGTTCCAAAGTTATTTGCTTGGTTCCCTACTTTATCCCAACCCTGTATTTAGTCGTACCGAATTTCATCAACCGCAACCCTTTATTCTCACCGTTCGGATTTCACTTGCGAGTAGTATATAATGTACAGTCAGCCATAAAAGAATAACGCACCTGGAAGCCAGCCCGGTGGTGGGAGTGGTGGAACTGTGGCGTTTGAATCATGTCGTCTAGGAAATCGAATTCGTTGTCGGCGTCCTTAGCAAGGAGACTGTCTTCAGAGGCAGTGAGATCATCAGCTTTCTTTGCAGATTCAGACGATGCTGATGGTGATGGCGACGTTAAATTCGGAGCACTAGCAGCACTAGCTGATGTGCCGATGCTGCTGACATTTGCTGCGTCCAAGGAAAGGTTCTCTAAATCTTTCAAATTTATGTAGGCTTCCTGAAACAAAATATGCTTATTCAAATAGGCACCGATATAAAAACCGGCAGAAGGCAAACACTTCATATAGGTGGAAACCATAGTCTCTACTCTTGAAGCAAAATAACTGGAAAATTCCGTTTTATTGGTTAAACAGCTATCGGGATCTATTCTATAACAGCATGGTTAAACATAACGTATGGTTAAAATGACTAACGCCCATTATAACCATCTTAGGTATTCTGTAAACAGAGACCTGGTTAAAATTACAACCGCCAGTGGTTAAAATAGGCAGTTAAAATTGTATGTATGGAGCTGGTTAAAATTACAACCGCCAGTGGTTAAAATAGGCAGTTAAAATTGTATGTATAACGGCAGGGCTTTTGGGTAGCGTTATAGGTACATCTAACCTAGAAGAAAATATGGAGTCAAGTTGATTGACTCAGTACTTCCCACACATTACTGTGATATCAGTTTATTATTTTCGCATAGCATGAAGCTTTAGTCTGAGATCCCCTTGCAACCAAATCATCGGCAGCCTTCCTCCCCTAAAATTGTCTTATGCCGCTAAGTCTTTCCTTCAGAGGTCAATGGACAGCCTAAAACATCTAAAAACGAAGTTTGAGTTGTTTTCATACTTCTAGTTTTTTTATTATTGCTATATACGCTGCAACTGACACGATATTTAACAAACATACGCGTTTTCCATCCTCACCACGGTAATAATACTGTGTCAAAATTTAATTAGAATCAATTTAATAGTGTCCATGTTACAAAATACAAAAAGATCTAAAGCAATAAATACTCGTATGTATGTATACAGAAAATTCTAAGTCCCTTAGTTTCCGTAATACGCTAGGCAATGTTCGGATGGACCTAAAAAGTTGATTTATGTCGCTAGGTCTTCCTTCACAGGTTAGTGGACAGCCTATTATGAATACAAGAAATTTCTCAGTTTTTCAACCCCCCACCCCCTAACCACCCCAACTTCACCCCACCCAAAAAAAAACGCAGAAAATTATCAGGAACCTCTAAAACGCTTAAAAACGAAGTTTGAGCTGTTTTTATATTTTTACTTTTTTTTTATTATTTCTGCGCCGCCACTGGCACGATTTATAAAAACCATACGCGTTTTCCATCCTCGCCACGGTAGTAATACTGTGTCAAAATTTCATTAACATCAATTCAACAGTTTCCTTGTAACAATATAGAAGGATCTAAAGCAATACTCTCGTATGTTTACACCAGAAAAAATTCTAAGTCCTTTGGTTTCTGTAATAGGCAGGGCAATGTTCGGACGGACCTAAAAAAGTTATTTATGTTGCTAGGTCTTCCTTCATGGGTCAGTGGACAGTCTATTATGAAAGCAACAGATTTTTCAATTTTACAACCCCCACCCCCCAACCACCCCAATTTCACCCCCACCCAAAAAAAAGTAAAAAATGATCAGGAACCTCTAAAACGCCTAAAAACGAAGTTTGAGGAATATTTAATTTTTTTTGTTTTTTGCTAATTACTCCGCCGCCCCTGCACCGATTTTCAAAATTATAAGAACATTACCTACTACGACCCCCCAGCATATCGCTGTCCAAATTTCATCACAATCCATGCAGCGGTTACTGAGATTACGAGGACAGAAAAACGCGTACAGACAGACCGACAGACAGACAGACCGACAGACAGACAGACCGACGGAAATGAGTGACGTGGATTTTCGTTATGTAGACATCATGAAACGCCCAAAAAGTGTATTATCTCAAAATCGAAAATTTTCGCGATCACAATACTCCCCTCACCTATCGGTGTGGGAAGTAAAATTGATCGAAATGGCTGCAGTACAAATTTATTTCGTGATTACAAATCGAGAAGCGGTTATTCAACGAAAGCAAAGGTAAACTGGTTTGCAGCTGATACAACTATGGGGTGAATTGTTTATTGATAGGATGCTGGTGAACCGCATCTTGAGAGATACTAGTAACGTCTTTCAGCTCCCTGAAAACACATTTTTGAAATTGTTTCATCTGAACAAAGAAGCTGCACAGTTTCTAATTCAAAGTTCACGTCCGCATATGCAGGAAAGTGTGAGGGGTAACTGCAATGCCCAAGTATCTACAAGTACTCTGCGCGCTTAATTTTTTGGGACATGGTTGCTACCGACTAGACACTGGTACAACATCTCACTTTGCGGGTGGGCACACATAAATGATGCTACTTATTTTTTTTTTGTTGTACGATCCCGCTTTTCTCCATTTTAAAATTTCAGCTAAAAAACAAAAACACAACCTCACACCCATGTGCCTTCAATAAAATGTCGACATTCTACTGGGATGCCTTGCCAAAACTTCCAATGTTGTCAGACATTTAGGCAACCTCACTGCGGAATATGATTTCTACTAATATATAAAATATTTAATCTTCAATAATGAGTACACCAGCTTCATTTTTCCCACATGCATAGTTATCGTGTGAGATTTTAGTAAAATAACATTGTTTCATCAGATGTCACACTGTCTGTGGACAGTGTGAACATGAGACATGACAACATCGCGTACATAGATGGTTACCTGTATACTAATTTCTAACAGCACCAGATAAAACGTCTCGCATAACCGCCCGGTTAAATTTTATGTTTGCCGAATTCCAATGATGGTTAAATTTTCAACCTGGCTGTTGTAATTCACTTTTTAACGACCCTGTTTAAAATAACCAGAAATTTACAGAATAGACCCCTTATTGTAGAATATTGATAATTTAGCAACATTGGTGTACCTCAGCGGATTCATCTTCTACATCCACAAGCTTAAGGGCTTCATCCAGGAAAAACTCCGGGAGAGGCAATGAGAGGTCCCCAAGTTGAAGGTCACATGAAGGGACGCACTCTGCTCCAGAAAGGGTGTCGCTTAGTTCTTCCTTCACTACATATTCTCCTATAAAAAAAGGGGAAGGCAAACATTACGTTTATATCTAAGAATTCAAATTTAATAATGAATGAATCAAAGTAGACTGCGAGTAGATTAGTCTGCAGACTACATTGAGAGATACCGTGTGCTTTTTTGGTCATTAACTATACAACGTTTTAAACATTGAATTAATAAAATCTGTTCATTAAAACAATGACTGTGCACAATAATGAAACGGCATTACACAAATTAATGTTATAATTCTTTATATTAATATATAGCGTTCATCAATCTAACAAACTTTGTGGTGATAGAGATAATGAATTACTTTTCATTATATTGATGAACTCATTCTTTGGCTCAAAAAATGTATATGTTCATTAATCTAATGAACTTTTTCATTGTATTTAGGCTAAGGTTTGATTCAGTGTAATTAGGTGTAATGAATAAATATAAAAATATAAAAGCAATGTGGTCTTACATAAAATCAAAGGATGATTCACTTGTCAGCACCACACAAAAAATAATAAGATATCTGTTCCGGCCAAGACATGTGAAGTTATCGGAACAAAGATAAAGATCTTATATTATACTTTGAGATATCAGTAAATAAATATACTACAAAAAATTCAAGATTTTTATTGTCACAACTAAACACGCGTGCTCCTAATCTGTGTAAGGTATTATCATTATCAATAAGACTAAAATAAACGCTAAAGCTTGAGTTGAACGATAAATAATTCAACCTCTTTAAGATTTTGTCTACTATTTAAAAACCAAACTTAAATATTCCTGTATGTATATTATAGATGTTATTTTCTTAGCCAGGGAAAAGCTGCAATAGGTTTTGCAAGGTGAAAAACCTCTATGATATATGTACATATTTCTTATATTTATCCCCCACTCGACGTGTACAATAGAGAATACAAATTTCTCGGGATTCGATAATCCCGGGATTTTCGGGATTGAAGTTTCTAATCCCGGGGTCCCGGGATCGATCCCGAGAAATTAGAATATATAGATAAAGGCATGATAAGCTTTTCAAGAAATACAAACTTAAAATTCTTTCGAGAAGTTAGGCATGTAGGTACAAAGGACGCCAACTTAAACCAAGGAATTCGAATATGTTAGAAGTAAACAAAGTTTTTGTTTGTCCCCACAATCCTAAAGAGCAGGTCCGCGCCAAGTGTTTCTGCCGCCCGTGTGCGAATGATAAGTGGCCCAAGCACAATGAGAGACGGTAATAAAATTTCAGAGACGCTTACTTTCAAGTTTTGTTAAAAATATAGTTTAATGTTTTAAACTTAAACAGTGAAAAACCAAAACATAATTATGTACTTCAAACTTAAAAACAAAAGCTCCTACAAAATAATATAAAATATTTTTTAAAAACATAAACAAAAAACAAACAAAACAGATAATTATATACTTTAAACTTAAAAACAAAAACGCCTAGAAAATAAAATATGATGCACCTATCTTTTATCTATAAATTTTTTTAGAAAAGACACTTGCCTTGCTTTAAGTGCTGCAAAATCGTTTATAATTTGGTCTGTATTTAGTTTTTCACATAATTCAGATTCAATGGAAAATAATGCCAAATTATTGAGTCTTTCCTGGTTCATCGAGGATCTTAAGTAATTTTTAATGAGCTTTAGCTTTGAAAATGATATTTCTCCGCTTGCAACTGATATTGGAAGTGTTTAAAGAATTCTAAGAGCCATCCAAATATTGGGGAATGTATCAAATAAATCATTTTTATATATGTGGGGCGGTACTTAACAGTAACAGTATTGAGCGGGAAAAAGGCAAAGTTATCCAGATGAACGAAATATCATGGGCGCCGCGCCGCCGCCCTTTTAGGCTTGCTGCCCGTGTGCGGTGCACACCGTCAAAGTTTACGAAATACATATAAGTTGGATCACTCTCCGTCGGCACTTTGAAGATCTCACATCAAAGCGATGCCGCGGCCGCACGAGCCAGTCATTTTTTGCGTTGGTTTTTGCCCAAGTACGAGGGTCTTTTAGCGGGGACTTGCTAACGCCTGGGTTTTACGTATATACGAGGGTCATTGAAAGACTATGTATTGACAGCCGATTTAGACATACAAATATAAATATAACGTTTATTTTGCTAATACACTAGGTTATATAAATGGATATCAAAAATAGAACCTAGTAAAACTATTACTAATGAATCTCAAATGATTTCACATATTGTAGCTGCTTCGTAGATAAGTAAAAATTGGTTCAAAGGTGCTGTAGTATTTTTACCTTAATGTTTTGTTTATTTGGCTTATTTTTGAGACCACAGCTTATAAAATTTATGGTATAGTATATACGAACTCGTATGCACAATTTTAACAGATAATTATGTGGAAATGCTTTACATGGATGTGAATAAATATTATTGACATTTTGCTTTTCAGTGTCATTCCAATTGCTACTGTAGAAACTAAATTGTTGAAGTTATCAATAAAAATATTTTCGAGCTCTAAAATATAATTCAGAATGTCTCTGGGTGGTATGGTAAGACCTCCGAATGAATATTTTGTCTCACTATACGCTTTTAGCATGATACAATCCTTTAAGTACCTGTAGGCCTCGAATTAATCACTTTAGACGTGTGCTAGTTTGTTGGAATTGTTTTATCGGGTGGAACACAGAAAGGCACAAATGTACAGGGTGTCCCATTAATAATTTGAATCGGACGTCACGTGACCAAAAACAAATACCTCATTGGGTATATAATTCTCTACTACTGCCCAGTTCTGACATATTGCTTGTCTTAATCGTCGTGAAACATGTATTTATATCATTTATATTCCAAGGTTTACCACAAAATAAGGATGGATCTGATTGTCATTTTCCATCCGTTAATAAATTTGATTGATAAAATCAAACTTCTGAAAATATTATCCATTTCCTGCAAACAAATCCGAGATAACAAAATCCGATATTTTTGAGACACTGTATACACTTCGCGTTAAACACGTTCAACCACTACTTTGCGCCGTCCCGTATCTCCCGGCTGACGTCGGTACACTGCTACCGGTGTACCGGGGAGACGGAGCAAGGGGCAGGCTGTTTTGATATTTTTGCGGAGTGATCCAACTTATATGTATTCCGTAAACTTTGGCGTGGCCCTGCTAAAGCTAGGTAATGCTGGCGCACTGCCCGCTGAATCGCCGTATACCTTTTGTATATCCGCGACGAGATATCAGGTAAAGAACCCTAAAAATAACAGCACTATCGTAGTGGCATAATATAAATAGCAACTTTGGTTTGGTTGATCGTTTCGTTTCGGGTTAATTGTTATAGTTTTGAGTTATTTTGGGTTTTAACAGTGCATAACTGTTAAAGAACTATTTTAAACAATTTCACAAGATTTAAATCCTGCTGATTTCTGTAAAAAATAACATCGTGTTTGTGAACACAGTAAATAATAATAATAACGGGATCTTGGGGACACTCACATGCCTGTTAGAGCATGGGCGTTGCTTTTTCTAGCCTATTCGAATTCATTGACTTAAAGCAACTTAAAGAAACATTCGAAAAGTAAAATATACAAAATAAGACAGATAGTAAAGTAGTACAATAAATTATTCTGACAGAGGAGAGTTTTTGAAATAAGAACGCCAGAAGGTCGGTCCGTCAAGAGCACTATCTGATAATCTTGACGTCATTTTTGTGGAGATAGCTCTTGCAGCTGAAAAAAGCCTTTCTGATTTCACACTTGTAGGTGGAATAGTTAGCAAGAAGTTATACACCAACTGTAAATGTCTTCCTTTATTTCCACCTTTTTCATATAGCACCATCTCCTGACGAATAGTTGTTGAAGATCTTTTTTTTTGGCAGCTGAGTAGGGGGGTTTACCGTTTTCAGAACAGATTCTTGTAAACTTTGTTTTAATGTTGAGTAATGTGAAATTTTGGTAGACTGTTATACAAGCTCAGCAAGTGGAATATCAGCATTCTCATTAAATACATCTATACCGGGTGTCCCTTGACACGTGATATTTTCGTAACGAAAAACGGTTCAAGCAAGAACTGAGTGGTACTTTTGAAGGTACTATAGGGTCTATCATACCATGCACTTAAAACATTTTTTTTGTACGTCAACCCCTAAAACTCACCCCCAACTTTTTTTTTCAAATAGCACCCCATAGGTTTTCCTACATAAATGGTATCCCCATTTAATTTAAAATCTTGTGGTACCTTTAATTTTATATGCAAACTTATTTTTTCCGTAAAATCATAGGCATAAGACAAATGAAATGATAATTTGTTTGACCCCTGATATTTTTGTAACAGAAACGGATAAAGAAGAAAAGTAAGTGAGGTTTTCAAAGGTAGTGAATGACCTATCATTCCTTGCTTATGAACCATTTTTTTCTTACTTAAACCCCTGGAATCCATCCCTAGCTTCTTCTTTCAAATTTCAATCCACAATTTTGCCTGGAAAAATGAATTCTTTACTTGAATTTAATTATCGTAGTGCCTTACTTTTTATGCCCCTACTGCAATTTATCGTTATTTTTATTCGTTTAATCCATGAAATCGTAAGCATAAATTAATTAAAATTAAAAAGTGACAACAAAACTAAGTGCAAAAACGTGAAAAAGTTTTATGGTTACATCGGGCCGCGCCAACCCCATGTGCAGGGTGTGCCCCGTACACGGGCGCCAAAATTAACGATACTTTAATCAATGGTAATAGGCATAAGGCAATGTTCGGATGGACCTAAAAAAGTTATTTATGTTGCTAGGTCTTCCTTCATGGGTCAGTGGGCAGTCTATTATGAAAGCAACAAATTTTTCAATTTTACAACCCCCCACCCCCCAACCACCCCAATTTCACCCCCACCCAAGAAAAAGTAAAAAATGATCAGGAACCTCTAAAACGCCTAAAAACGAAGTTTGAGGAATATTTAATTTTTTTTGTTTTTTGCTAATTACTCCGCCGCCCCTGCACCGATTTTCAAAATTATAAGAACATTACCTACTACGACCCCCCAGCATATCGCTGCCCAAATTTCATCACAATCCATGCAGCGGTTACTGAGATTACGAGGACACAAAAACGCGTACAGACAGACCGACAGACCGACAGACAGACAGACCGACAGACAGACAGACCGACGGAAATGAGTGACATGGATTTTCGTTATGTAGACATCATGAAACGCCCAAAAAGTGTATTATCTCAAAATCGAAAATTTTCGCGATCACAATACTCCCCTCACCTATCGGTGTGGGAAGTAAAACAGCATAATACTGTTTTTAACACTATGGCTAGCAACCCTACCGGCAACCAAGGAAAACAATAGGATCTGTAAATGACGTAATGTGTTTAGACGGGTACCTTATGTTCTAATTATGTGAAAAATCCACCGCTAATCCCATTTTCCCATCAGGTCCATCACAGCACCCACCGAAAACACAACACAACACAATTCTCAATTATCCACAAAGTCTCCATCACTGTCACAGAAACGAAATAAAGCATGTCGAAGAATAGAAAATTAATGGGTTACGGTCCATATTTAATAATAGTGGTTCGGACGATCGGACCCTTCCAACGTTCCAACAGTCAACAGTTCCACCAAGTCTTATGAAAGTCGATTGTATATAGTTTGTATACCTGAGTCTGAAATCTGAATGTCGAGTCTCGAGCGAGCCCCCCACCCCCCACACAACACACGCGGCAATCCGGCAATACGAGGTCACACTCCCATTGGCTCCGATCAAATGTCCCAATTTTAGGCAGTGTTTCCTACCCAGAGCAGCAAAATGGCGGTCGGCGGCTTGACGGTACACCGCTTGCCGCATGACCGCTGGTTTCTGTTCTTTTCTGTTGTATTCGGTTGTATTTAGTCGTTTTCTGTTGTTTTCCATTGTTATCTGCTTGTTTTCTATTGTTTTCAGCTGTTTTCTGTTCTTTTCTGTTTTATTTAGTCGTTTCCCGCTGTTAACTACTTGTTTTCCGTTGTTTGAACTGTTTCTTGTTCTTTTCTGTTGTATTCGGTTGTATTTGGTTGTTTTCTGTTGTGTTTCGATGTTTTCTGTTGTATTTAGTCGTTTTCTGTTGTTTCCCGCTGTTATCTGCGTGTTCTCTGTTGTTATGATCTGTTTTCTGTTCTATTCTGTTGTATTCGGTTGTATTTGGTTGTTTTCTGTTGTGTTTCGATGTTTTCTGTTGTATTTAGTCGTTTTCTGTTGTTTCCCGCTGTTATCTGCGTGTTCTCTGTTGTTATGATCTGTTTTCTGTTCTATTCTGTTGTATTCGGTTGTATTTGGTTGTTTTCTGTTGTGTTTCGATGTTTTCTGTTGTATTTAGTCGTTTCCTGTTGTTTCCTGCTGTTATCTGCTCGTTTTCTGTTGTTCTGATCTGTTTTCTTTCTATTCTGTTGTATTCGATTGTATTTGGTCGTTTTCTGTTGTTTTCCGCTGTTATCTGTTTGTTTTCTGTTGTTTTGAGCTGTTTTCTGTTCTTTTCTGTTGTATTCGGTTGTATTTAGTCGTTTTCTGTTGTTTCCCGCTGTTATCTGCTTGTTTTCTGTTGTTTTGATCTGTTTTCTGCTCTATTCAGTTGTATTTGGTTGTTTTCTATTCTGTTTCGATGTTTTTTCTTGTATTAATCGTTTTCTGTCGTTTACCGCTGTTATCTGTTCGTTTTCTGCTGTTTCCTGCTGTTATCTGCCTGTTTTCCGTTGTTTTGAGCTGTTTTATTTTCTTTTCTGTTGTATTCGGTTGTGTTTGGTTGTTTTCTACTGTGTTTCGATGTGTTTTGTTGTATTTAGTCGTTTTCTGCCGTTTCCCGCTGTTATCTGCTTGTTTTCCGTTGTTTTGAACTGTAGCATGTTCTTTTCTGTTGTATTCGGTTGTATTTGGTTGTTTTCAGCTGTTTTCTGTTGTATTTAGTCGTTTCTTGTTGTTTCCCGCTATTATCTGCTTGTTTTCCATTGTTTTGAGCTCTTTTCTGTTCTTTTCTGTTGCATTTGGTTGCTGTCTGTTGTGTTTCGATGTTTTCTGTTGTATTTAGTCGTTTCCTATTGTTTCTCCGCAGTTATCTCCTTGTTTTCTGTTGTTCTGATCTGTTTTTTGTTTTGTTCTGTTGTATTCGGTTGTATTTAGTCGTTTTCTGTTGTTTCTCAATGTTCTGCTTGTTTTCCGTTATTTTGAGCTATTTTCTGTTCTTTTCTGTTGTAGCTGGTTGTTTTCTGTTGTGTTTCGATGTTTTCTGTTGTATTTAGTCGTTTTCAGCTGTTATCTGTTTGTTTTCCGTTGTTTTGAGCTGTTTCCTGTTCTTTTCTGTTGTATTCGGTTGTATTTGGTTGTTTTCTGTTGTTTCCCGCTGTTTCTGCTTGTTTTCTCTTGTTTTGAGATGTTTTCTGCTTTATTCTGTTGTAATCGGCTGTATTCGGTTCATTTGGTTGTTTTCTGTTGCGCTTGGATGTTTTTTGTTGTATTTAATCGTTTCCTATTGTTTCCAGCTGTTTTCCGCTTGTTTTCTGTCGGTTTGAGCTGTTCTCTGTCGTATTAGGTTGTATCTAAGCGTTCTAAGTTGTTTCCTGCTCTTATCTTCTGCTGTTTTGATCTATTTTTTGTTCTATTCTGTTGTATTCGGTTGTACTTAGTCGTTTTCTGTTGTTTCCCGCTGTTATCTGCTTGTTTTCTCATGTTTTGAACTGTTTTCTACTCTTTTCTGTTGTAATCGGCTGTATTTAGTTCATTTGGTTTTTTCCAGCTTCCCAATGGTGGTATTGGCAAAAAGTTTGTGATTTGTGTATCAATCAGTGACATGTTCAACATTACACTGGGATGTAGTGAAATCACACCAAAAGCAGGCACATTTTTATTAGCAAAGCGCTGCTCCAGTGTCAATATAAGATAAATGCAATCTAAACAAAGAAGAAAAATCGATTGCTTCCCATAATCTCCTGGAGACTCATGCAGACCGGCAATTGGAGCGATGTTGCAGAACTTGCAAATTACTTCTAAAGGCAGTTGCAGTTCTAGCTGAACCGAACTACGATGATCCTTTATGATCAGAGAGACGTTACTTCTTTTGATATTACTGTCATCAGTCCATGTTTGATAATACACGTACAGCAAATGGATTGAGAAACCCCAGTTATTCTAAAAGAGCGTATTATTTTCTGTTGTAACTTTGAATACAGATTAATGACCTGGGCAAAGTATTTGTAAACATCATTTCTTCAAATAAATAATTATGTTTTTTCATTTATCTAAACCATCTCATTTTGGTTTTTCGTGCTTTGGGAGAAGATGTATACAAAAAACGTGTTTTTCATATGTATTGCCCAATTTTTAAAGTAACAGATTCAAATTACGTTCAAACTCTGAACAAACTATTACCACAAGTTGTAGAGGCAATAGCCCGAGTATTAAAATAACTGAAAATGCGCATAAGAGTTTGATTTGTGGTTCTAGTTTATTTAACTCCTAAAACTGACTAAAACTACTCAGTAACACGAGCACGGACTTTTTAAACTTACAGAAGAGTTTGGCATATTTAATATTTTTAATATGAATACATCACAAAATGCGGGGGTCAAAAACACTTTGGTAGAAAGACGAGTCCAAACTAACTTTTCATGGTGACAAGACGAACTTTCATGGTGACAAGCCAAAGCGTAAAAATAAATGCAAGATCATCAGATTCTATAACATTATGTCAGCACTTTTTATTCATACTGATTGAACTAGGATGATGAAAAAATACATAATAAAAAGATGATGTTTATTTTGATGCGGAAGAACAATGATTTTGCATCCTCACGTCCTTGAGATTACCTTGTTGCATTGCTGAAACAGCTTAAAAATGTTTCAACACTGGATGCATTTTCATTCGCTGTGTATATAGTAAAATGATATAGTGAATGTAGTAAGAAGAATATCAAGAAGTGTCAATAAAGTTTGGAAACAAACTGATATTGGGTGGAATATTAAAAGGATCGAAAAAAAAAATGATCACAAGTTTTAGGATTTCTTAGTATCTACGTATCTAAGTGTTGCTCATAAAGTAGTATTTCTAATAGTACTTGTAACTAGTGCAACATCGTTGAAGGACTAGATGTACAGATTTGCAGTTTATGTCAAATTTCCTAGTTTCTTATCTTATTTTCATCGTTTTGCTGATGAAATAGTCGTTATGTATCTCATGTTGCATACAGTTTTTATAGAATTTAAAGAAGACAACTTTTATTTCCTACACCGATAGGCGAGGGGAGTATTGTGATCGAGAAAATTTTTGATTCTGAAATAATACACTTTTTGGGCGTTGTATAATGCTTACATAACGAAATTCCACGTCACTCATTTCTGTCGATCTGTCTGTCTGTCTGTCTGTGTGCGTTTTTCTACCCTCGTAATCTCAGTAACCGCTGCATGGATTGTGATGAAATTTGGGTACCGGTATGCTCTTGGGTCCTAGTAGGTAATGCTGATATTTCGTGCTGTGATCCTAAACTGCTCTGTTGGACACCTATCGCAGCAGAATCTGCAGAATAGGGACCTGTTCTATGATTTTCTGGACTGGGAATATGTTACTCTTTTCTGGAGTGCATGCAGAAGCTTCAAGGCCTGCTTTGTAGGATTATGTGCAACCTTCTGCAGTGGAGCAGAATCTCCAGCTTCTGGACATCCAATAGCAGATCTTTGCACGATTATGTCAGCGAAATGACTCGGGTAGAGTGTCGATCAACGTATCTGTTCGTTGATATAGGGTGGTTGAACCTTCTGATTTTTTTCATGGTCAGCCTCCAGCAAAGGCTGAAAGCCTATGGCGCTGTAGAACTGCTGCGAGAGGATAAGTGTCGGTGCACGTTAGGTTTGAAACGCTGCAGGTTGTCGAAGTTCTCCAAAACAAGGAATGCTGGAAGAGGCTAGTTCGAGAACTAGAGACCTCGGCCTGGTAAGGATGAGCTCGCAGAGCCTCTCCAGTGTTCCTGGTTGGGACGGCATTAATCTAATTGCTCTCTTCTTTAGAGAGTGTTTTGGAGCACATCCCCCACACATGGGATCAATACTCCAGCGATGGTCGGATATGTGCCTTGTAGAGCAGCAGTAGTTGCTCTGGTGTATACAGCTTCCTACAGCGGAACAAAACTCCAAGCTTCTGGGATGCCGTTTTAGCAGTACTGACGACGTGGTCGTGCCAGGACATTTTATTGTTGATGTTGATCCCCAAAAGCTTGACGGAAGGTGATTCGACTAAGGGGTGACCCTCCATTTCCACAGTTTCTAAGCCAACGTGAGACTTCTTTGTAGTGTTTATTCAAATTATTACATCAAAATTATATTCAAATCAATTCTGTTCATGGATTTCTCCGCTCTTCGAACTGATCATGCAGTTTTAACTCAAAATCTTTACAAGCCGTGATGAAGAGAGGATTTTCAACTTACGCCTAATTTTGTGCCACCCGAATTTTCAATGACAACAAACTTAATTTTTTCAATGGTGACTAACGAATAATCATTATTATACAATTCGATTTATTTGAGCATGAATGGTTTTGTATCCGATCTGAACTGTGACTGTGACATAAGATTGTACAGAGACGTAGTACCGGGGAACTCAGATGGTCTCATTAAAATAATGAAAATGATATCGCCGGTACTATTTTTCATCTATATCTTAGCTAAAGGCGTTTTGTTATATCCAAAGGTCCGGAGATCGATCCCCAAGCTAGACGACTTTTTTTTCTTATTATATTGTTGATATCATTTGCACGTATTTTGTTTAAGCTTTATAATGTTTAGAACAATTATTGTTGTTAACCTAAGATACAGAGCCTCTGTCTGTCAACTTTCAACAAATTCCACCTATTATTACCTGACTTTCTAAGTTCCTCTCGCATAATTGCGGTAGCAACAAGTGTTGACGGGCTGTGCCAAGTCAACACTCGGACTATTATTGATCAGAATTTAGGAAGGATCGCACAATATTACAGGTCTTCGGGATTACAGACTTTTGGAATATTTTGTAACTTTTCGTCCAGGCCCATCTGTTGAAGGTGTTTTGTAAACGTGTTTGGTGTAAGGCCTGACACCGACATAATGAGGAGGACAATAATAACTTTGTTTTGTTTCCAGAGTCCTTTTATTTCTATGACAAGATCTGTGTATTTAGATATCTTCCCAGCGTAGGTGTTTTGGATATTCACATCGTTGGGAATGGCAATATCTATCAAATAGGTAATTTTGTCGGCCTTTGACTGGAAAACTATATCTGGTCTATTGGCTGGGATAGTCTGACTGTATGTACTTCAACGTCCAAGCATAGTTACTGTTACTAATATTACTATTACTGTCACATTTTTTATGACTACTTCTCAATAAACTCTTTGGCTGTTATTAATATTTATTATTTATTTAATTATTATAGTCCAGAATAACTAGTGATAAAAAAGTTATAAACTAATTAATAATGATATATACAGCTATGCCTGCGCTGTTGAATAGTTGTCGTACGGCTATGTTTCAGTAACAGAAATTTTGTCGGATTTTAGATTGAACTTGAACATTTTAGGCAGACAAGTGTAACAAAGGTTAAAACCGTTACGCTGGTCCATTATCTCGTTGTTTTTTCGATCGTTTTTTGGGATAATGCGGTGTGGTAATGATTATATGGTCGCTAGTTACATAGCTAGGAAGTAATTAACGACAAACATTAGAAACGCATGCACTGCGAGTAAAATGTATCATGAATGTATAGGTGCTTTTCTCGCGAACAAAATTTATTTAAGGAACATTCTGCGGACTATTTTCTGGACATTTTGGCAGAAAAGTAAAGAGACTTATTGTTAGAGACTCTCTTCGTGCTATATAAACCCTTATATTGGAAGGATTTAGTGAATATGGTTGACATCAGATAGGTCAATGTAGACTGTAACAATATTCCAATATTTTTGTTAACTATTTTTTTTATGGTCAACCTCCCGCAAAGGCTGTAAAAGCCTATGGTGCTGTAGAAGCGCTGCGAGAGGATAATTGTCTGTGCAGGTTAGATTTGAAACTCTGCAGGTTGTAGCCGTCGGGAAAAAAATTCCCAGGCAGCTCAATCCACAGCGTCAAAGTTCTCCAAAAGAAGGAATGCTGGAGGAGACTGGTTCGGGGAGTAGGGACCTCGACCTGGTAAGGATGAGCTCGCAGAGCCTCTCTAGTGTTCCTTGTTCGGATGGCCTTTGGTGGCCAATATCTTCCGTGATAGAATCTGTAAAACCGGGACAGCTCAGCCACACTTCTTCGATGTTCTGTTTGAGAGATTAGGCGTATTAGTTCTCTTCTGGATAGTGTCCAGAGGCTTTAGAGAGTGCTTCGGAGCGTATCCTCACACTGGGAGCAGTACTCCAACGATGGTCGGATCTGTGCCTTATAGAGGAGCAGTAGTTAAGTTGCTCTGGTTTATACAGCATCCTACAGCGGAACAAAACTCCAAGTTTCTAGGATGCCGTTAAGCAATACTGACGACGTGGTCGTGCCAGGACATGTTATTGTTGATGTTGATCTCCAAAAGCTTGACGGAAGGTGACTCGATTACTTCTTCTTTCTCAGTGTTGTTGCCTGAGTTTCTGTACGTTAAACGGTACTTTATTTAATAATCCCCACTAGACAATTGTTTTGATATCTATGCGTTGATCTGTGAGGCATATTCATCTCCTGGGATGATAGTGGCTTGCCTGGTTCCATGCACTATATTAATGCACTGTCATCTGCGAAGCTGTAGATTGGATTGGATGTTATTTCCAGCAGCTCGTTGGTGTACAGTAGAAACAGTGTAGGGGATAGGACAGATCCCTGAGGAACACCGGAGTTTACTGAAAAACTTGAGTAGACTCTCATGTTTAGATTTAGAGAGGCTCTTTGATTTGGGGAGATGTTTTTTCAAACAAAGAATCTTTGAAATATATTGTAATTATAAGAAAACATGGCTAGAATAAGTTAAAATAAATCAGTAAATGTATGGACATCTGACATCATCTCACGACGTGAAAGGAAGTTGCTAGTAGTCCTAGTCTGGGTGTTCAAATTTCAACATCTTGGAACATTAAGAATAATTGAATACGTCACACTAATTTTCGTTAATAAGGATCAATTTACTCAAAATATATTGTTACACATGTACGAATGCTGCGAGATACATTATGCTCCACAAACTGTAACCACATAGTAAATTGACATTAGCTCCGCTTATTATTAATATTTCAATTTCGATTCTCTTAAAAACAGTCACATGAAGCATATGCATGAATATGAATTTTATGTGACACATACAACGAGACTTTTTTATATGTACATTTTCATTTCATGTCACTATTTTCATATAAATTCTTTTGAAAATTTTTTCAATCTTATTGGCTACAACATTCGTTGATTTGCAGTATCCCAGTAAACACATATAGGTATGTTAAACGTGATTTAAACATGTGATAATAACGTTTAGTTAAATACACAATTCTACAGTGGCCCATTTCCACGTTGGAATAACGTTGTGTAATCCAAAAATATAAGGTGTACCAAAAATGATGTATTCAGACGTTAAGATAAAGTTCTGATTCATAATCATTCTGCAATTCAGAGTTTCAGCGCTGAAGTAACGTTTGGCTAAATCATTTAATTAACCATATGAGCAACTGGTTTTTCAAAAGTTTTTCATTTTTAAATTGGGAGCAAAATCTAGTCAAACGTCTAAACAACAAAAAAATACATTATTTTGCCAACCCTTTATAAACCATACAAACCGTTAGGACAACAAATGAAAATAACGTGCACTGCTCGTTCAGATACAACGTTATATTAACGTAGTTTCTGAACGGAGCAATTTGATTGGTCCGAAAGAGCCAGTGTCACTTCCAGGCTGTGCGTGTATGACATCAGTACTGGCGGCGGCCATTTTCACCCGTGTTGTACAGTCAACAAATGCTCTCCGCTTCCTGAGTTTTCAGTTGTTTATACAGGTCTTGCGTTTGGTAAGTACATCTATATGTCTAACTAATTTGCTGAGATGAAAATGCGAATGTCCCTAATGTTGAAATTTTGCTATGGACTTCAAAGATGCAAATGATCCTATTACAACTCGTCGCTTGGTGGCGTGCGTTTGTTTACGCAAATCAGATTTTTCTTCTCAACCCATGGAGTACCTATAACTGTTTCAAAATAGTAGCAATGTAGTTATCATACTTCCTGATTGTTATTTGACTTTTTTCATTTTATTTCATACTGTTGAGGTACTAAAACCGTATTGGTTTATTTTACGTTTTATTTCCACGTATTTATAATGATTCGGTTTAACGCAAAATTGAAACTGTAACTTCCTAATTTTTATTAACGTCGGATATCTGGAGTCAGTAATAAAACATAAATAGGTAGGTCTAGGTACTTTCAGGTGATTGTCAATTATGCCACACTTTAAGATTCTCTCGAAATGTCAAGTAGTAAACAACGTTTAACTAACGTATGGGTGTTTACTAGGTACCTTTTCCCTACTATCAGGTATGCTTCTTGTTCTGCGTATATAGTTAACTGCGCGTCCATGTTATGAATGTTGATCCGGTAAAATTTTTGTGAAGAATAAACCTAGTCCAAGAATAATAAGTGCATCCCAAGAGAAGCTGTTATTATATTATTAAAAAACTCACCGGTCCTTTCTAAGAAGCGTACACTTCAAGTCGTACCTCGTACCTTTTCCGTTTCCAAAAATGCTTCTAAGAAACCATTAGCCAAATAAACTAGAGTCGCTTTATTCAAGATTGATATCTTAAGTGGCAGCCTCAAGTATTTTGCTGTCTCTCCACTAAAAAGGAACTTTTGACACTTATTTGTTCGAGTGGTTCTTTTGTCTGCATTTCAGGTATTAACATTTTCATCGGCCGTCCCAACGCTTGATGTTATTTAATTCAACAGAAGACTGGTTAACTGGTTACGGAAAAATTATCATATGAATAAAAGGCATTGACTTATCTCTTTAGTATTTAGAAGGGCACGGGCTTTGGCGTTGGCGTTACAGTTGTTATGGTTGTTTCTCATGGGTTTCGGTAAAACATTGAAACTAGTATCTTTCTTCACTACGTTTCTGTTTATTTTATCTAAACCACCTTCAGGTGCATCTAATATTACGGCGATTGCAAATTGCAGCGATGGTCAAGTATTCTTAATCCGGGATATGAAAATTACAGCGACTGGTTATTTTTCCATTTCAGGTAAACATGTAAATTGCAGCGGACGACCCTCTGCTAGGGATAGATGAGATAGTAATTACTTATTTCTCATTTGACATTTTTATGCAGTGTTGAATGCATATTTGATGACAGTACTTTTCAGTACTGTAAAAAATTCTTCAAGCAGCTGTTTACAATCCATGGATTAAAGAATGGACATTAAATTCCATCGGTTTTCATATTGTTAAAAGATAAGTTATTAACATCTTATGAAAAATGTTTTGCTATTCTCAAAAATATTTGTTGTAAAAACAGTTTAAATTTAGAACCAACAACTATAGTCATAGATTTTGAAAAAGCAATACACACTGCAGTAAAAAATGTTTGGCCTGAAGTTCAGACTGTTGGGTGTCGATTTCACTTAGGTCAAGCGTGGTGGCGTAAAATCCAAAGTCTAGGTTTAGCGAGTGAATACAAAAATTTGACCGATATTGGTAAATGGTTAAAATATACATTTGACTTACAATTTCTGAATCCTAACGAAGTAAGTGACGCTTATATTTTCGACTTTGCAGGAATTTAGCTGCTGATGCAAGGGTCTTTTTATCTGCAGACTATTTAGTTGAATATTATATATCGGGGGATTCTGAGTTTTCTCCAGAAATTTGGGCAGAACACTTTGCCGACACATCTCGCACTACCAATGCCTGTGAATCATTTCATGTGCACTTTAACTAGAGTTTTTATAACAGCCATCCATCATTGTTTATTTTTGTAGTCACTGATAAATACTCAAACAGACACATACACTAAAATGAATAGTGTCAGAATAAAGCACGCTCCAAATGCAACAACTAAAAAGAAGCAAGATTTTTTGAATCACTAACAGAAGTAGGTAAGTAAATGCCACCAAATTGTTGCTTCAGATAAAAATTAATTTGACCTGTCACATAATATTACTTTTATATAATATTTTGCTATACAAATCAAAATTAATTTCTAAAATACCTCCAAACAGGTCTAACCCTAATCCACCCCCTGCGGCGACGCCGATGAGCCGATAAGGGATCCTCGCTGCAATTTTCAACATCTTTTATGGTCACATTTAAGATTTATAAGATTATACCCTAACCGCGGCTGCAATTTGCATCAGCCCTTTAAAGATGTCGGTTACATTTCTGTAAAATTTTTGTTTTTGTGAAGCAGCCTCTACGGGTTGAGAGAGCTGAGTGACCTGCACGGCACATAACATTCTGAAAATGCCTTAATTATACTATTTTGAGACTTTATACCAAAGTTTTGGTTAACCGATCACTTTTTATAACTAATCATGATGTGTCGGAGATCCATTAAACTTTTAGAGCTTAAATGCAATCTTACTACCTGTGATTACCACATTTACAACCAAGTTTATGGTACCAATGGATAACTAGAAAGATGGGCATGTTTTCACCGTAAAGTGCACGGCTAACTATTTGGTGACTTTTTAGATAAATTCATTTTTTTGTAACGTTTCTTGAATTCACTAATCAACATTTGCTGATTTTGACAGTAACTATCTCGCAAAGTGCTTGATACATGATCACTTTCTTTTAGCTGATGTAATAGTATATTTTTTAAGAACTGTAGTACCAAAAATTCTAAAATCTGACAACAAAAAGTTGTTTTACTAGAGTTTTCGATTGGAGGTCTGCATTTTAATGAAAATCTCTAAAGTTCAATTTAAAAACTTACCACCTTTACTATCTTTATTCTGTATATTATATAGTTTGAGTTGATTTTTACATATGTACTAAGATGTTACTTAATATTTCGGAATTTTCATTTACACCCCAGCCCCTCCCTACAAGCAGCAGAGGCAGCAAAATAAATCTAATCTAGTGAAATTTTAGTGATTTTTTTTAAACGTCATCTAGCGAATTTGTGAATTTTGACCTGGCTATTTGAACAGCCAGGAACTTATGGCAAATAGAGGCATTTGCTGAATCCGGTACGGCATGAGAAAAAATATTGACATCGGTAGATCCTTTCAAGTCCCCAGCACTTCTGAAATGCATTTTATAATCTGGCGTAGCATGACAAATTATGTTGGTTAACGATATGAAGTTACTCAGGTAACTTCTATCCAAGATACTCTGAAGAATTAATAATTTCTCCCATTATATTATTTCATAGGCGTGCAAAAATGGGGAAAGATGATACTGTCTATTATCCCTCAAGACGCTTAATCGATTTTTAAAATTTTATAGATACTATACGATACAGCAGGCACGTGTGGCCATGACAAAGCTTACTAAAATATGCCGTGACCATAACATCACTAAAGGTACCAAAATGTCACTGGTTCAGTCTCCTGTGCTCTCCATATTTTTGAATGCCTCGGAAACTTGGACTGTTAAAAAAGCAGATCAAGCTCGCATAGATGCTTTTGAAATGTGGACGTGGAGGAGAATGCTGAGAGTTCCTTATACCGCCCATCGAACTAACGTTTCCATACTGGATGAGCTCGGTAATCCAAAAAGACTATCCTCCATTGTGTCGGCGAGAATGCTTACATTCTTCATATACACATATTCACAGAAGCTATAATATGGAGTAACTTGTAGTTGCTGGATATGAGTATCAAGAGCGCCACTGAACTGACAGTAAATCGCGAACAAATGGCGAGCTACAGTTCCCAAAACTATTGATAATATTCGTGTCGGCAATACTCTAGCTCCGACTTAATGCATTTTACGAGTTCACAACATCTGTTAAGACATTGTGACTATAATGATGATAGATACTATTGTAACTTTTATGAACATGTAGTGCTTATTTAGTATAACTTCTTTCAAATCACATACCACATTTTAGTTCAATAAATCCCACTTTTGATAGTTCAACTGATCACCAAATTCTTCTTCTTTTTTTTTGTGTTTCGAGCATTTCAAAAATTATTGTTCATTGAAGAAGATATTATAGAATATCAAAGGACTCCTTGAGCTCAAATCAATTTTTTATGGATGAACACTAATAAAAATACATAATTCGCACTACATATATTTCAGATTTATAGCATTTTGACGAATCTAGAATCAAAATGAAATGGATATAAAATTTTATAAGTGGTACAGTTTTCCATTTATGTCGTGGTAGCAATACGGTGCCAAAATGTAGTTACAACCAAGCTCGCAGTTTTCAAGGTACGAGTTATATGATAATCAAGTGCATATGTAATATCATTAGGGTCATTTTTGAAAAGGTACTGGAAAAACTTTCATTAATACATATACACACCTATGATATGGAAAGATATAATTATATAATCCCCTACCCCGTTGCGCCATCCTTCAAGGTTTAAGTACGTCATCGTATTATTTAAATAATGTAAGTTTGTAAGGTCTGAAGCTATGCTTTTTTATAACTGAGCAGACCTGGTAGGCATAGCCTAAATAATACCAGAGTATCGCGGCTGCTGTGAAACTACTATGTTAGGGGAAGTTTGTTGACGCGGGATTTGAATGGGCCAAAACCCGCAGGCCAATCAAGACATCAATACATCTCCTGGCAGTTCTATCCAAGCCTTGGACACCCTAGGAATAAATGTGCGGTTGTACCGCTCGGTTCTTGATGTATGGAGAATGACCGAATATGGATGATATGCAGCGGTCGCGCGGGTGCATCTGATAGGAGCGGTGAGCGGCGGAACTATAGAGGATAGCTCAGAGGAGCAGATTCCATTTGAATATCGGTAGAAGAGTGAGAGGTCATCAACAACACGCCGGTGAGAAAGTGGCTGGAGGTGGCACGTTAAGACCGGGTCGCTAATTAGTCGAATTGCCCTTCTCTGGACGGCATCTAGTATAGACAGGGTAGTAGGGGCAGCAGCTCTCCAGACATGAGAGCAATACTCCAGGCCAGGACTTATCTGGACTTTATACAGCTAAGGAGATTACATGGTAAGAAGTACTTTCTGGCTCGGAATAGGTACCCAAGCTATTTACCAGCAGCAGTTGCAGTTGGCGCAACGTGTTCGTGCCAGCTCAGATTTTCTGTAATGTTGACTCCTAACAGCTTGAATGAGTGACTCCTTGGCAGAGCCTGGTTGTTCATTAGAACCTGGTGTTGGCTTGGGCACTTCTTGTTTGATAGCGTACAATACTGGGTATTGGAAGCATAACATAGTAGTAGTACATAGTAACAAATTATTTGCACGATACTATTGTGCAATATGAAATTAAATCCAGGAAATCTATTGATCTATATGTGCAAAATGAAATTGATAATGATAATAAGAAATGGATTGTCCAAAACTCATTTATATGCTTATTACTGTTACTTGGTGGTGGTTCAGGTTAGAAAGTCACTGACGCTCACAGCTTCAAAAAAGAATATTTGGAAGGCTGAGTTTTACTACAATAAAAAGGACCCTGAGACTGAGTAATATTTAACATTTACTTATGAGCACAGATGATATACTTGCAACCTTGCAAAATCATTTGGTTGATCACTACAAATTTAATTCACTGAAGTGTTCCTGGCCGAATACTATGAAATGCCGCTAGCCGAAAGCTGTTATTAGTAAAACACCATTATTATATTAGAATTATAGGTAGTTGAGTATTTTATTTCACATTCAATCTTTTATATTTCAAGTAACTGCTCGTGTAAGGAAAGCAAAAGCTTACATATAAAATAAAGCGCGGCATAGGCGTATTTTAGTAATATTTCAATATTCAATAATAAAGGAAAATACAGAGGGTACAACATTCGAAAGATAAAAAAAACCTGCTGCAGATAAATAAATATTTTCTCCATTGCAGTAATATATAAGTATAAAGACGTCAAATTTATCAGTAAAACTCTAACAGCAATTTTCCAATAATAATAACAATTTTTTATTTATTAATGGTCTTTTAAGCTTAGGGTCTCAATGTATTATGAAATTATTCATTTTCTAGGTAAACATTTAATCTTCCTCCACAAAATTTGTGTATGTTTTGATCAAAATATGTTTTGCCACAGTATTACTACCGTGTCGAGAATAGAAAAAGCGTATGGTTTTTAGAAATCGTGCCAGTGTCGGCGCAGCAATAATAATAATACTAAAAATATAAAACCGAAAATATAAAAATAGCTCCAACTTCGTTTTTAGGCGATTTTGGGGGTTCGTCATCGTTATTTTTCATTTAGCTGAAGCTTGCAGAATAAAAACTGTGTCGTTTTAGTTCTCACATATTTGCAAGAAACTATTACGAGAGTTTTTCTGCTAGATGTTTTTGTTTGATGGTGGGCGGGCGATGATTTGGTTGCAAGTGGATCTTAAACTATAGCTTCATGGAATGGGAAAAAGAAAATATCACTGTTATGTGTGGGAAGTACTGAGTCGTCAATCAACTTTATCCATAAACACAGGTATTAGGATATAAGCAAGTAAATAATTACCTAATACATTAACTGTATATAGTTTCTTGTCTTTGAAGGCGTTATTTAAGTATTTAAACTACCAATTCTGGAGAAGGAACAATGCTTTTTGTGGTCGGTTTTCAATATGAAGATATAGCAATAGAAAGAGACTGAGTAATATTTAACATTTACTTATGAGCACAGATGATATACTTGCAACCTTGCAAAATCATTTGGTTATCACTACAAATTTAATGAAGCTGAAGTGTTCCTGGCCGAATACTATGAAATGCCGCTAGCCGAAAGCTGTTATTAGTAAAACACCATTATTACATTAGAATTATAGGTAGTTGAGTATTTTATTTCACATTCAATCTTTTATATTTCAAGTAACTGCTCGTGTAAGGAAAGCAAAAGCTTACATATAAAATAAAGAGCGGCATAGGCGTATTTTAGTAATATTTCAATATTCAATAATAAAGGAAAATACAGAGGGTACAACAATCGAAAGATAAAAAAACCTGCTGCAAATAAATACAATATTTTCTCCATTGCAGTAATATATAAGTATAAAGACGTCAAATTTATCAATAAAACTCTAACAGCAATTTTCCAATAATAATAACAATTTTTTATTTATTAATGGTCTTTTAAGCTCAGGGTCTCAATATATTATGAAATTATTCATTTTCTAGGTAAACATTTAATCTTCCTCCACAAAATTTGTGTATGTTTTGATCAAAATATGTTTTGCCACAGTATTACTACCGTGTCGAGAATAGAAAAAGCGTATGGTTTTTAGAAATCGTGCCAGTGTCGGCACAGCAATAATAATAATACTAAAAATATAAAAACCGAAAATATAAAAATAGCTCCAACTTCGTTTTTAGGCGATTTTGGGGGTTCGTCATCGTTATTTTTCATTTAGCTGAAGCTTGCAGAATAAAAACTGTGTCGTTTTAGTTCTCACATATATGCAAGAAACTATTTACGAGAGTTTTTGTGTTGGGTGTTTTTTTTTTGAGGGCGGGCGGGCGATGATTTGGTTGCAAGGGGATCTTAAACTATAGCTTCATGGAATGGGAAAAATAAAATATCACTGTTATGTGTGGGAAGTACTGAGTCGTCAATCAACTTTGTCCATAAACACAGGCATTAGGATATAAGCAAGGAAATAATTACCTAATATATTAACTGTATATAGTTTCTTGTCTTTGAAGGTGTTATTTAAGTATTAAACTACCAATTCTGGAGAAGGAAAAATGCTTTTTTTCGTCGGTTTTCAATATGAAGAGCAATAGGAATAGAAAAAACTTGTAATATTTTACTATAACAGGTAATTTTTAGCCAAGAACTGGGATTTGTGATCTTAATTTTGCCGCTTTTGTAATTTTTCATCGAACAGTTAATATTCCCGGTACCAGTGTTGCTATACACTGCTTTGGGAATTAGAAAAACATATGTAACTGAAAAGTGTATAATGAACAATAAACGTTTGAAAAAAAATTGTTTGTTGGGACGTATATGTCGCTAAAAGGGCCACTATTATTGACCGGCGGATAGCGAAGGCCCGACGGTAAAGGCAAAGGCAACGTATCCTAGTAGCTTGTATAAAAAAAATCAAGCTGCCCAGACTGCTTACCAGAGGATTTCTAAATCTGCCAAGGGAATAGAAATTCATTGGAAGAATTGGAACCACATACCATTACTCAAAATCACCGAAATATACCATGTCATGCTGTAATACCCAAAGGGATATACCTGGATATCATTAATCATAAATTTAGATATAAAGTAAAATTTTTGACACAGCTCACAATTAATATATTTCATAGCGGGCCTATTGTTATCCCTTAATGATCCTGGAGGTAGAAATAGAAAAATAATCCAAACTATGCAGCTTTTCTACGGCAGTACGGCATACCTTGACAACGGAGACGATAATCCTTAAAAGGGCACAAAAAATAATAGTAGGTACTAGTTTTTCACTGAATAATAATAAGATAATCACACACGGACACACACAGGTCACAACACCATTTTACAAACGGGACATTGGCTGAAACGAACGGAGTTACGGAGCCACGGAACACGTACTTCTCAGCTCGACCGCACACCAACAACTGTATGATCTGAAAAGAGCAAAGCCAATCAGAATAAAGGCAAAGAGTAACGCCAGCTAATATGGCTGCCACACAGACAATGGGGGGCCACAGAAAGGGAGCTCGTCTGCCATATTGAAGGGGGATACAGCTATACTATTTCTCTAACCCTCGATATCATACCACGACATTGCACTGTTTGTAATCAGCCTTAACCTTTGCTTCGGTTCTTGATGTACCGTGACCAGACAGTTTTTTATTGATTCGCGGTAATATCAGGTAAAATTGATTGTAAAAAAACTTGATGATATTTTTGGGTTTTGGTAACTGAAGATAGTCAACCGTAGGATCTGAAAAGAGCAAAGTCAATCGGAATAAAGGCAAAGAGTAACGCCAGCTAATATGGCTGCCACACAGACAATGGGGGGGCCACAGAAGGGGAGCTCGTCTGCCATATTGAAGGGGGATACAGCTATACTATTTCTCTAACCCTCGATATCATACCACGACATTGCACTGTTTGTAATCAGCCTTAACCTTTGCTTCGGTTCTTGATGTACCGTGACCAGACAGTTTTTTATTGATTCGCGGTAATATCAGGTAAAATTGATTGTAAAAAAACTTGATGATATTTTTGGGTTTTGGTAACTGAAGATAGTCAACCGTAGGATCTGAAAAGAGCAAAGTCAATCGGAATAAAGGCAAAGAGTAACGCCAGCTAATATGGCTGCCACACAGACAATGGGGGGCCACAGAAAGGGAGCTCGTCTGCCATATTGAAGGGGGATACAGCTATACTATTTCTCTAACCCTCGATATGATACCACGACATTGCACTGTTTGTAATCAGCCTTAACCTTTGCTTCGGTTCTTGATGTACCGTGACCAGACAGTTTTTTATCGATTCGCGGTAATATCAGGTAAAATTGATTGTAAAAAAACTTGATGATATTTTTGGGTTTTGGTAACTGAAGATAGTCAACCGTAAGATCTGAAAAGACCAAAGTCAATCGGAATAAAGGCAAAGAGTAACGCCAGCTAATATGGCTGCCACACAGACAATGGGGGGCCACAGAAAGGGAGCTCGTCTGCCATATTGAAGGGGGATACAGCTATACTATTTCTCTAACCCTCGATATCATACCACGACATTGCACTGTTTGTAATCAGCCTTAACCTTTGCTTCGGTTCTTGATGTACCGTGACCAGACAGTTTTTTATCGATTCGCGGTAATATCAGGTAAAATTGATTGTAAAAAAACTTGATGATATTTTTGGGTTTAGGTAACTGGAGATAGTCAACCGTAAGATCTGAAAAGAGCAAAGTCAATCGGAATAAAGGCAAAGAGTAACGCCAGCTAATATGGCTGCCACACAGACAATGGGGGGCCACAGAAGGGGAGCTCGTCTGCTATATTGAAGGGGGATACAGCTATACTATTTCTCTAACCCTCGATATCATACCACGACATTGCACTGTTTGTAATCAGCCTTAACCTTTGCTTCGGTTCTTGATGTACCGTGACCAGACAGTTTTTTATCGATTCGCGGTAATATCAGGTAAAATTGATTGTAAAAAAACTTGATGACATTTTTGGGTTTAGGTAACTGAAGATAGTCAACCGTAAGATCTGAAAAGAGCAAAGTCAATCGGAATAAAGGCAAAGAGTAACGCCAGCTAATATGGCTGCCACACAGACAATGGGGGGCCACAGAAGGGGAGCTCGTCTGCCATATTGAAGGGGGATACAGCTATACTATTTCTCTAACCGTCGATATCATACCACGACATTGCTCTGTTTGTAATCAGCCTTAACCTTTGCTTCGGTTCTTGATGTACCGTGACCAGACAGTTTTTTATCGATTCGCGGTAATATCAGGTAAAATTGATTGTAAAAAAACTTGATGACATTTTTGGGTTTAGGTAACTGAAGATAGTCAACCGTAAGATCTGAAAAGAGCAAAGTCAATCGGAATAAAGGCAAAGAGTAACGCCAGCTAATATGGCTGCCACACAGACAATGGGGGGCCACAGAAAGGGAGCTCGTCTGCCATATTGAAGGGGGATACAGCTATACTATTTCTCTAACCCTCGATATCATACCACGACATTGCACTGTTTGTAATCAGCCTTAACCTTTGCTTCGATTCTTGATATACCGTGACCAGACAGTTTTTTATTGATTCGCGGTAATATCAGGTAAAATTGATTGTAAAAAAACTTGATGATATTTTTGGGTTTAGGTAACTGAAGATAGTCAACCGTAAGATCTGAAAAGAGCAAATTCAATCGGAATAAAGGCAAAGAGTTAACTCCAGCTAATATGGCTGCCACACAGACAATGGGGGGGCCACAGAAAGGGAGGTCGTCTGTCATATTGAAGGGGGATACAGCTATACTATTTCTCTAACCCTCGATATCATACCACGACATTGCACTGTTTGTAATCAGCCTTAACCTTTGCTTCGGTTCTTGATGTACCGTGACCAGACAGTTTTTTATTGATTCGCGGTAATATCAGGTAAAATTGATTGTAAAAAAACTTGATGATATTTTTGGGTTTTGGTAACTGAAGATAGTCAACCGTAAGATCTGAAAAGAGCAAAGTCAATCGAAATAAAGGCAAAGAGTTAACTCCAGCTAATATGGCTGCCACACAGACAATGGGGGGCCACAGAAGGGGAGCTCGTCTGCCATATTGAAGGGGGATACAGCTATACTATTTCTCTAACCCTCGATATCATACCACGACATTGCACTGTTTGTAATCAGCCTTAACCTTTGCTTCGGTTCTTGATGTACCGTGACCAGACAGTTTTTTATTGATTCGCGGTAATATCAGGTAAAATTGATTGTAAAAAAACTTGATGATATTTTTGGGTTTTGGTAACTGAAGATAGTCAACCGTAAGATCTGAAAAGAGCAAAGTCAATCGAAATAAAGGCAAAGAGTTAACTCCAGCTAATATGGCTGCCACACAGACAATGGGGGGCCACAGAAGGGGAGCTCGTCTGCCATATTGAAGGGGGATACAGCTATACTATTTCTCTAACCCTCGATATCATACCACGACATTGCACTGCACAACTTTTTATTTCAAATTCTCAAAAAGTCGATATCAATATATGAACACCAGCCCGGTGTGTCGAAGCCCGGGTTGTACATTTTTTGTTTTTTGTTTTGTTTGTATAAGGGGTTCTATTTAAAATATGTAAGTTTGATATGAATCACCCTGTATAAACGTCAAAATGTAAGTGAACATATTTTAATGTTATAGCCCTCACGGGTACCTACTATGATCAAGTGACAGATTTCGGAAATATATGTTAGTAAGCCCACAATCTTCCGTCCACTCACTATTGGCCCACCCTGTATATAATACTATTAGCTTCTATAGTGCGTATTTACTTGAACTACGGTAGAACATTTTTTGATTATTTTTTTATCGATCCTATGAAAATAAACAGTTTTTTATTTTGCTCAGTAGTGAATGTTGCAAAAATGAATTAAAAAATTAATGAAGTAATTAAAAATATAATTAAAAACTATACAGGTTATTCTAAAACACAATTATATCCAATACCTGAAGTTAGGTGTTTATACAGAGGTTAGCTTTTCAAGCAGAACTTTCTTATTAGACCAGTCATGGGTAAGGAAATTAAAAAATATATTGTCAAAACTATGTCACGCGGTCTGAACCCCAAGAATTCTCAACTCACCCGTAGCTGCACAAAATTACTGGTAACAAATACATACATTCATGAACAAATACTCAACGTTGCTGCAAATTCTCTAAATCTTTGTTTTCTCTGAGACATGTAATTAAATGCGAATACCTTTTTTTGTATTATTCAAAACCTACGGATACAGTCGAATGGAAAGTCATTATTTATTAGCTATCCTGAAGTAACATTTATGCATATCATTTTCTAAAATTAAACTTAACATAGTTGCAAATTACTTATTAAAATTGATATGGGTATCGATGATATAAGGCAAATTTCATCATTTTTAAAAAATCCGGCTACTAGTTTGACTCGGTAGTTCTACTTCCTACCTATTTTCGTGTCACATAGAAATTGTGAAACCTATCAAAAGCTTTTGCATATACCAAAGAATTAATGTTAATTATAGGAAACATAAAGGAAAAACTACGCTCAAATGAACTGCTTATAACATAACTATAACTTTTGAAATACCCTGAAACATGAAATAATATATAGTGTCTCATTAAAAAAATGTATGTTTGCATCACCACGTAATTATGGATCACTCTGTATATATAAATCAAAATATTTTCTGAGCAAGGAGCATATCCTTGGCTACAACTTTTCTATACAACTCTTTTCGCTATCTTCTGCAGTAGTGGAGTTATCGACCGATCCGGTACTAAATACTCACCCTGTATATTATGCTATAGCACCAGTCTCATTATTTTTGGACACAATCTCCGTATAACCACTGTAAGACTTCTTCACCATAAGACTGTCAAGTAGCTCAAATAATACGTCTTTTTCTGTGGTTCAATCAACCTGGCTTTTGGTATAAAAATACGTTGGTAAAAAGCTTGGGTATCTATTTAGAGCCAGAAAGTACTTCTCACCATGTAACCTCCTCACGCTATATAAAGCTCAGGTAAGACCTGGCCTGGAGTATTGCTCTCATGTCTGGGAAGCTGTTGCCCCTACTACTCTAACTAGACTAGATGCCGTCCAGAGAAGGGCAATTCGACTAATTGGCGACCAGGCCTTAACGCGCCACCTCCAGCCACTTTCTCACCGGTGTGTTGTTGGTGACCTCTTGCTCTTCTACCGATATTCAAACGGAATCTGCTCCTCCGAGCTATCCTCTATCGTTCCGCCGCTCACCGCTCCTATCAGATGTACCCGCGCGACCACTGCATCTCATCCTAAGGCGGTCGTTCTTCATACATCAAGAACCGAGCGGTACAACCGCACATGTATTCCCCTGGAATGGACTGCCAGGAGATGTATTTATTCTTCCTAAGTTCCCCTAACATAACCCTTTCACAGCAGCCGCGGTACTTAGCACGGTCTACGCGGTCTGCTCAGTTATAAAAAAAAGACATTCACTACCCTAAATTATCTGTCCAATCAGACGATTCTGACATCTATCGTATATGAACGTACCTTTATTCTCATCTCTCGGCACTATACCTCTTTTAAGTGGATTAACTTGAAAATATAACCATTCAAAGGATGTGAATGACAAGAATGACATCATTGTTAGTTAGAGGCCTTCATACCATCAATTCAAGGGATCCAAATTTCATATCGGTTTCTCTGTTCAGGGCTTTATTTTTCTTTCGAATAACCTTTGTCAATATTTCGGTGCTTGAATTTTCTACATTTATTTTTTGTTTTGTTCATTGAGCATTACTATAATACTAAAGGTCCATCAAATAATGATGGAATTGTATGTTACAAAAAATATTCGAGGTACAATGCCCGAAAATCCAATGTTAACCGGTCAGTGGTCAGTGGATCAAACGATATATTTTTTATGAAGCAAGGTTCTTGAATCGGACAAATGGGGAACCCAGTAAACATATCAGTCGTCTAAATGCAAAACCCGACAGGTCACAAATTTTTCAAAATAGAGTTTTATATACCATTTTGTTCATTATTTGAAACCCGACATTAGACATGACATATTTGGCTAAGAAAACTAGACTTAGGTGCAAAAACCGACAAGTCCAAGCGGTGTTTTATTTCAAACACCGACATGTCCACTGGAGCCAATACGGAGAACGGGAGCAAGTCACATGTCGATCACAGGAGGTATTCTGACAGTTGTGTGTTTTTGTTTTATCCAGCTGCTGAAAATACGTTGTTTTGAATTCATGTGTTTTTCAGTTTACTGAGAGAATGAGATTAATTTATGCTGTATTGATAAATTATTGATAAAAATAACCATGTTTTTTGAAAAATGCTTTGGATGCGGATTTTGGAAAGCCTATTTCAACAGAAGCTAGGTCCACATTAATGCAGAGGATCGAAGCTAATTGTGAAAATGCATTTGCTAGTTCTGAAGAATTTTGTTTGTCAGAAAATTTGGATTTTGACGTTTAAACCTTGTAACCCTTGAAACGTATCCTTTCTAATATCTAGCTTTATGTTTTTAGTTTCTGTCGTTGAGCACAGTGTTTGATTAGATTCCTTTATATTCAGTAAAATAATCCAAATTGATAAGTGTTTCATTTATTTTGATCCGATTCCACAAAAATAGCAGTCAAAACACGACATGTCACAGTTCCTAACATGCAAAACCCGACGTGTCCAAATTTAAAAGTCAGATTTTAGAAAAACCATATGTCCTAGATTTTGGGGCGTTAAGACTTAACATCCTAAAACATCGTATATTATCATACTCTCGATTTAGTATTATTTTCGCTCACAATAAGATTCTGATCTGTTTTTCTTGATTTCTGTAAAATTTGTTACCGTGGACTTGTCGGGTTTTGCATTTAGATGACTGATATATACGTTGGTTAAACGTAATGTAAACGTGTGAACGGTTGATGAAACGGTTACGTTACAATGTCAACGGTTTGATTTTTGTGTAAATATATTACCATTCTTTTAAAGCGTCATAATAACGTTTAATTAAATACACAAGTCTACGGTAGATCATTGTCACGTTAGAATAACGTTGTGTACTCCAAAATTAAAGTGTGACAAAAATGATGTATTTAGAAGTTGAAAAAACGTTCTGATTCATAGTCATTCTGCAATTCATAGAGTTTCAACGTTGAAGTAACGTTTGGCTAAATCATTTTATTAACCATATGAGCAACTGGTTTTTCAAAAGTTTTTTATTTTTAAATTAGGAGCCAGATCTAGTCAAGTGTCTAAACAACAAAAAAATTACATTATTTTGCTGACTTTCTATAAACTATACAAACCGTTGCGATAACAGATGAAAATAACGTTCATCGCTCGTTCGGATACAACGTTATATTAACGTAGATTCTGAACGGAGCAATTTGATTGGTCCGAAAGAGCCAGTGTCACTTCCAGGCTGTGCGTGTATGACATCAGTACTGGCGGCGGCCATTTTCACCAGTCTTGTTGCACAGTCAACAAATTATGTTCTCCGCTTTCTGAGTTTTCAGTTGTTTATACAGGTATTGCGTTTGGTAAGTACATCTACATGACTAACTAATTTTCTGAGATGAAAATGCGAATGTCTCTTAATGTTAAAATTTTGCTGTGGACCTCAGAGGTGCAAATGATTCTATTACAACTCGTCGCTTGGTGACATGCGTTTGTTTACGCAAATCAGATTTTTCTTCTCAATCCATGGAGTACCTATAACTGCTTCAAAACAGTAGCAATGTAATTATCATACTTCCGGACTATTATTTGGCTTTTCTACATTTTATTTCATACTGTTGAAGTAATAACACTGTAATGGTTTATTTTAAGTTTTATTCCACGTATCTATAATGATTCGGTTTAACGCAAAATTGAAACTGTGATTTCTTAATTTTGGTTAACGCCTGATACCTAGAGGCAATAATCAAAAATAAGTAGGTAGAGTTGTTCTAGATTTAATGAAAATGTTCTACTTTTAGGTAATTGTCAATAACGCTACATTTTAAGATTCTCTCGAAACGTCAAGTACAAAAAAAAGTGAAACAACAATTGTATGTTGCGTTTTCTATATTCTTTTTATAAGCGCACTTAAAGTTGTGTGTAAATGTTATTTTGAGTTTGTTAGATTCTTTTATAAGCGGCCTTCTAATTTGATTGACTTATTAATGACAGTTTAATAAATACGTTAAAAAACAAACATTTTTTGCGTTTTATTTATGACATCCTTTAAAATTATAAGCTCTATTAATAGCAATTCAAATACTACCTAAGAATAATGTTTTATTTGGGGCAAAAAGAATAACTTATGAACGTTGCAAATACACGACTATTAAGCTACAAATTGAACATTTCTAAACGTATAATGATCGCTCTTTTAAAACCGGAATAAAACGTATATTCATACGTAACTTGTAACGTCAGAAACCGCGACATTTCAAAGTTAAATTGACGTAATTACGGATTAAACAACGTTTAACTAACGTAGGAGTGTTTACTGGGAAATAGCACCTTGTATATTTTTAGTGTCAATTTTCAGACACGCGATGGTAATGGTATAGTAAAGCCCAGAGATATACCATTTGTTTACAAAGTGAAGATCTCCGCAAAAAGTACCGACAGAGAAAGGGAACGGGGTCGGACTGGGCATTCCAATTCGTTGGAGTGGGCAACAACGAAAATGTTCATTCCATCCAATAAAGTGCTCATACATCAGTTGGTTGAACAAGATGTTTGAAACTTTATTATCTGTTAATAAATATATGGTAGAGACATTTCAATATAACCGTATAAACCATATGGTAAATTATTCCTTTCTACACTCAATTTTAACGTTCGATTCGTTGTTTTAGTTGTCCCCAAATTAATTCTATAGGACTGCAAATGCAAAAATAGGGAGGCAACCTTAAGACATCATGACCATACTTTTTAGCTATGCTTTCTATGACATATTGTTTCTCAAACTGTTCAGTGTGGAGGACTTCCAATAATTCAGTTTTTTTTGTAAGTTTCTTCAGAGTACAAATCCTGTTTTATGAGAAAATCTTGTATTTCCGCCTTCGATAACGTTGAATTCGGAATTTTGTACCCTTGTCTGGAGTGATAGCTTGCGTTGTCCATTACAATGACGCTAAACGGCTTTAAATTGGGAATAAGGGTATACTCAAACCATTGCTCAAATATTCCCGAGTCCATGTTTTTGTGGTAGTCAATATTGCAGTCTTCAATTTTCATTCCGCATAATTTGAGTGCGTTTTCGACCTAGCCGTCAGATGATCCGCAGTGTAAGATAACTATACGGGATCCTTTATTTGGTGGAACGCCTTTTAGCTAACACTTCTTTGTAACGCCGGTCCATCCCTTTTTAGCGGTATCCTGGGTATCATACCAGGTCTCGTCGAGGTAGTACACTGACCTCCCCTCGTTCCGGTATTGCTCTATCTTATGCAAGTAATCGTGCCGCCATCCCACAATCCTTGCACTTTCCATTATAGCCATTCGTTTGTTCACAGTTCTGTACCTAAACCCAATCTTCCTAATCCATCGCTGCAATGTACTCCTTGGATACTGTTTCCCCATTCTAGTCAATTGTCTTTGAACGGATTCGATTGTGGGTAGTTCATTAATTTTGTACTTTTCGTACACAATATTCCTCAATAATTTTGTGATCGTGGGATCTACTTCTTTTGAAACACCAGCATCAAACCTACGCTTCCTCTTTTGTGGCCCCTTTCTCAAAATTTCACATACTGTTGGATATGGAACGTGTGTTAGAATTGACGTATTTTTGATCATATTCCCCTTATTTTCATTCTCCGGATCCTTCGTTAGTTCATTATCATTTAGTACTATTTGTTTTGCATCTGCGCTAAGATGTGACCTTTTGTGAGGTTTTAATTGGTCTACCTCTACCTCCCTCTGTTCAAATTCATTATCAGTGTCCGTATTATAGTCACTACTTTCACCACCGTAATGACAAACCGCCGACGTAGCTTCACTGCTGCAGGGTAATTCACATCGCTGTGAAATCCCATTATCTTCCCAAGGCCGAAACATACTCTAGCTGTCACACTTCCGAAAAAAACGTCCGATTCAGACAGAAAAGCAGATTGGCGTTGCTATCAATAACGGTAGCAATACCTGCCTAAACAATTTGACTAAGTCCGGTCCTCTTCATCGATGAAGTCGCTAATAATCCTGGAATGTGTCGGTCTTATCATAGTTCAGTCAAAATATACATAGTGAACGTCATCTGTCAGATTTACGTACAAATACAACTTAGTGTTTCATTTTCACCATTCTAAAAGGTTACGTTTTGTTGGAAAATTGGTGAAAAGCACATCCCATGAATTGGTTACGGGTACGAAAGTAAAATAATGGTAACCATTGAATATTATCAAAACTGTATCTATTCCAAATGATGAACTGTACTAATAGATGGTATGCAGTTTTTATATAGCGCAAAACGTACACAAATGGTATATCTCTGGGCTCTACTTTACCACCGTAATATGTGTGAAGTACTGTTGGCTATGAATCAAAATGCGGATCCTCATGCACTTCGTAAGCCTAAGCATTAGACATTTAAAATAACAAAATGGTCTGCAAGTTGGTATGACTGTACAAAGTTTGATGCTTATCATGATGATGCAGAATATATTTGAACGCAAACGAAAACCATTCGGCTCACACGCAATTTCTAGACTTTTAGGAGACTGCGGAATGACTCTGTGATTTTGTCGTGTCGACTACCGATTTCATAATGTCATAACATGCTCGAAATACTTTTGGTTTTGGTACCCTTCGGGTTATGTTTATCGGGATAGTCCAACTATCAGGTTACCATTAAATCTATGCTTAAATGCAGGTGCAATAATATTTTGAACGCATTCCTTAATATGTCATTTAGAAAAGACACATCTATACTGAGACTGAGATTGCGCTAGCTCAAGATTAAGAGGCTCTGTTACAACTTGGCACTTCTATCCTACCCCAGGATGAGGATACGTACTGCAATTTCAATGACATTTGAAAATACGACCTATAAATAAATTTTCTAATATCCTGTATAATTTTCCTTAGATTTCTTCCCGTAACAACCTTCTACGAAATTGCAGAAAACTTATAAAAAAATGAAGTCAAGTTGATTGACTCAGTACTTCCCACACATTACGCTGATACCAGTTTATTATTTTCCCATAGCATGAAGCCTTAGTCTAAGATCCCTTGCAACCAAATAATCGCCAGCCCCCCCCCCCTAAGACTGTCTTATGGCGCTAGGTCTTTCCTTCACAGGTCAATGGACAGCCTATTATCTATACTACAAACTTCTCAGTTTTACAACCCCCCACCCCCCAATCACCTCACTTTCACCCCCACCCAAAAAACTGGTACGAAATGATCAGGAACCCCTAAAACATCTAAAAACCGAATTTCAGTTGCTTTCACACTTGTCGCGTTCTTTGATTATTTCTACGCTGCCACTGACAAGATTTTTAAAAAACATAAGCGTTTTCCATTCTCACCACGGTAACAATATACTGTGTCAAAATTTCATTAGAATCAATTTAGTAGTGTCCACGATACAAAATATAAAACGATTTAAACCAATACATTCTCTTATAGTATATCGAAAATTCCAAGTCCTTCAGTTTCCGTAATAGGCTAGGCAATGTTCGGATGGACCTAAAAAGGTGATTTGTGTCGCTAGATCTTCCTTCACAGGTTAGTGGACAGCCTATTATGAGTACAAGAAAATTTTTAATTTTTCAACCCCCAACCCCCCAACCACCCCAATTTCACCCCCACCCAAAAAACGCAGAAAATGATCAGGAACCTCTAAAACGCTTAAAAACGAGGTTTGAGCTGTTTTTATATTTTCAGTTTTTTTTATTATTTCTGCGCCGCCACTGGCACGATTTATCAAAACCATACGCGTTTTCCATCTTCGTCATGGTAGTAATGCTGTTTCAAAATTTCATTAAAATCAATTCAACAGTTTCCTCGTTACAACGATCTAACGCAATACTCGTATGTATCTTCGTCATGGTAGTAATGCTGTTTCAAAATTTCATTAAAATCAATTCAACAGTTTCCTCGTTACAACGATCTAACGCAATACTCGTATGTTTACATCAGAAAAAATTCCAAGTCCTTTGCTTTCTGTAATAGGCAAGGCAATGTTCGGATGGACCTAAAAAAGTTATTTATGTCGCCAGGTCTTCCTTCACAGGTCAGTGGACAGTCTATTATGAAAGCAACAAATTTTTCAATTTTACAACCCCCCATCCCCCAACTACCCCAATTTCACCCCCACCCAAAAAAAGTAGAAAATGATCAGGGACCCCTAAAACGCCTAAAAACGAAGTTTCAGCAATATTTAATTTTTTTGTTTTTTGCTAATTACTCCGCCGCCTATGCACCGATTTTCAAAATTATAGGAACATTACCTACTACGACCCCACAGCATACCGCTGCCCAAATTTCATCACAATCTATGCAGCGGTTACTGAGATTACGAGGGTAGAAAAACGCGACAGACAGACAGACAGACCGACAGACAGACAGACCGACGGAAATGAGTGACGTGAATTTTCGTTATGTACACATCACAAATACATATCATAAAAACAACATCATAAAACGCCCAAAAAGCGTATTGTCTCAAAATCGAAAATGTTCGCGATCACAATACTACCCTCACCTATCGGTGTGGGAAGTAAAAAGGATGGACGATACTTTCCCAATATGCCATTTCGCGTTGGAAGTGAAACATATCATTCGAAAAATTTCAAGATTTCAAGACTTCTCCGCCTATTTTAGCGTGAAAAGATGAAAGTTCTTTTACTTCCCACACCGATAGGTGAGGGGAGTATTGTGATCGCGAAAATTTTCGGTTGAGATAATACGTTTTTTGGGCGTTTTATGATGTGTACATAACGAAAATCCACGTCAATCATTTCCGTCGGTCTGTCTGTCGGTCTGTCGGTCTGTCTGTCTGTCTGTCTGTCGCGTTTTTCTACCCTCGTAATCTCAGTAACCGCTACATGGATTGTGATGAAATTTGGGCAGCGTTATGTTGTGGGGTCGTAGTAGGTAATGTTCCTATAATTTTGAAAATCGTTATACAGGGGGCGGAGTAATTAGCAAAAAACGAAAAATTTCAGATACGCCTCAAACTTCGTTTTTAGGCGTTTTAGGGGTTCCTGATCATTTTCTACTTTTTTTTTGGGTGGGGGTGAATTTGGGGTGGTTGGGGGGTGGGGGGTTGTAATACTGAAAAATTTGTTGTATTCATAATGGGCTCTCTAATGACCTGTGAATGAAAGACCTAGCGCCATAATACAATTTTTTAGGTCCATCCGAACATTGCCTTGCTTATAATAGAAACCAAGGGACTTAGAATAATTTGTGATAGTATACATCCGAGTGTTGTTTTAGTTTTAGATCGTTCTTTATTGCGTAACGCCAAAATTATCGAATGGATTCTAATGAAATTTTGACACAGTATTACTGCCACGGCGAGGATGGAAAGCGCGCATGTTTTGGAAAAATCGTGTCAGTGGCGGCGCGGCAATAATAAAAAAACTAAAAATGTAAAAATAGCTCAAACTTTGTTTTTCGGCGTTTTAGGGGTTTCTGATCATTTTTTACTTTTTTTTGGGTGGGGGGTGAAATTGGGGTGGTTAGGGGGTGGGGGGGTTGTAAAACTCAAAAATTTATTCCATTTACAATAGTGTCCATTGACCTGTGAAAGAAAGACCAAGCGGCATAATAGACGTTTGTTAGGTCCATCCGAACATTGCCTTGGCTATTACAGAAATCAAGGGATTTGGTATTGGTAGGGGTAGGTATTGATTCAGGTCGTTCTGAATTTAGTAACATGGAAATTATGGAATTAATTTCAATGAAATTTAGACACAGTATTATTACCGCGGCAAGGATGAAAAATGCGTATGGTTTTCAAAAATCGTGTCAGTGGCGGCGCAGCAATAATAAAAATCTAAAAATATAAAAATAGTTCAAACTTCGTTTTTAAGCAATTTGGGCGTTCATGATTGTTTCGTTTCGTCCAGTTGAAGCTGAATTGTGTCGTTTTAGTTCCTACGGAGAGATTTAGGAAACTATTTACTAGTTTTTGTGTTGGATGTTTTTTGACGACAGGGGAGCGATGATGGTTGCAACTGTTATGTGTGGGAAGTACTGAGTCAATCAACTTGACCCCATTTTTTGTTCTGAGCTGCAAAAGAGTGAGATACAGCCCACCTGGCCACTACGAAACATCGCATTTTGTTAAATCGATGTTCAAAGACATCACTCAAATTATCAGTAAGTAGTTTGAATTGAGTGAAAAATCTGCTGAGTTCATGCAGGACCATCACTCATGAACGGAGAGCTACAGAAATTCAGCATCCATTCTTATGTTATTAATCTTTTACATGAGAAAGAAACATTTCATCAATTTGAGGATGAAATACGGCGCTTCAACAACCTAAATGTATGGGCGATGATTAAAAGTAGAAGGAATTATTCTTCTTCTTTTAGCTTGTCCGGGACTGAATTGAAAAATCTTCTAGAATACAAGTTATCTTGATTCAAGACAATTTACGGGACCATCATTAAAACTAGATCTAATGAAAAACAAATTCTTCACTTACGTTCCGGCCGCCTTGGGTAGCTTTTATCAAATAAGGCTTTATACACTCACCGGCACGAAAAACGGAGCACTTCACATTTTGTATATAATTCCTTTTTTCATTGTTTGGTGAAATTAAGCAACATATCAGCTCAATTGTTTAGTGACCTACTGTATCCTATCCAGGAAACAGATGGTTGGGTTTAGGTCAAGAAAAAGAGGGAGTCTCTTTTACTGTTTTGCCGACGTTTCGGCCTTTATTAGGCCATCTTCAGGGCACTAAAAAATTATTTTTTTTTGTTTATACTTAAACAGACAAATATACATTACAGTTATAAAAAATTGAATATATAAAATGACAATATACAATAACGAATTAAAAAGGAAGGTGATCAATGCTATTAAAAAAAAACCTAATATACAATATACAATAAACGGGTAGTACTTACATCAGTGATGGACTCCTTGAGTCAAATATGGTGAAAAGGCACATGTAGTATAAAAAAGTATATAAGGGCAAAACGACACGTAATAAATAAATAAGAACAATACGACGGAGATTGTCTATTCACAATCGATGTGTACGCCGGACTGGCAAAAATCATAAGTATTTTTAAAGGAATTCTATGGGGGCACAAAAAGGTTAGCAAGAAACATAATATTTCTATATTTACAAGAATAGACAAGGAATACAGGGCGAAGTTGAGAACAGAAAATGTAGAAAAAGGGGTGGGATGGGGTAATGTAGAACAGTGTTAATTATAAAAGAGAAGAAGCAAATGTGTGGTTAATTCTTTTTAGGTATTTTGCTGATAAGGTTAAAATAACTACTATTTAAATTTTGTATGTCTTGTTTCTTGTTAACAGTATTAAATTTTTTTATATTGATCATTTCAAGAAACAGACGTTTCTTCAAATTGCTTTGTTTTGACAAAATGGTTGTATTGTCAAAATCAAAATTGTGATGTAAGTCTTGAGCATGTTGCATCAAGGCAGTTTTATTAGTATCATGAAGGTGGGTGGGTCGAACACTTCTTTTATGTTCTTCTACGCGTCTTTTTACGTATCTGCCCGTCTGTCCTACATATACTTTATCACAATTACAGCAAGGTATGCTATAAACGACTTCGCTTTGTAGTTCCTTGGGAGTTCTATCTTTCATGCGGGTAAAATACTTTTTTATCGTATTGTTGCTTTTGAAAGCAATTTTTACCTTGTCACTGCTTAGTACCCCATCTAGGTTCTCTGAGAGGTTCTTTGAGTAAGGGATTTTATAGTACTTCTTTAACGTCTGTTGTTCTTCTTTGTTAGTGGAACCTATTATGTTTTGTAAGTTCTTTTGATGGAAGGATGGGTGTGACAGTTGAGTCGCTCTATGTTTTAAATTATTAATAGTATTAAGTTCATGGTGGAAGTGGTGTTCTGAATTAAAATTTAAAAACCTCTCCGAAAAGGTAGGTTTTATATATTAAATTTTTTATAACTGTAATGTATATTTGTCTGTTTAAGTATAAACAAATAAAATTTTTTAGTGCCCTGAAGATGGCCTAATAAAGGCCGAAACGTCGGCAAAACAGTAAAAGAGACTCCCTCTTTTTCTTGACCTAAACCCAACCATCTGTTTCCTGGATAAAGCACCATATTTTAAGTAATATCTAACATTATTCGAACATTTGTTTGAAAAAAAACTTTTTTGTTACAATACTACAAAAAAACAAGCTGTTAGTTTGCTAAATAGGCCTTAATTTTTTGAAAAATAAACGCACTACTAGCAAAAACTGGGTGGGGGCATTTTTAATAACGAGTGTTGCCTCCGGGTACGCAAATTATTGCTTGCATTCTTCTTGGAATACCTAAAATCAAATGACGAATGTCTTCTTGAGGAATAACCTCCCATTCCTCTAAAAGAGCGTGCTGGAATTCATTAGAGATTGAACAAATAGGAACACGACTTCATATTCTTCGCCCAGGCATATCCCAGATATGTTCAATTGGATTTGAATCTGGACTTAAAGCTGGCCACTCCAAGACATCAATGTCTACATCGCTTAGGTATTGTTGAACAATTCTCGCGGTATGGGGTCTGCCATTATCATGCATCAGAAAAAAATTATTTCCAGTAAAATCAAAAAAATCTTGCAAAATTTCATCAATGTACCTGACAGCAGTTAAAGACCCTCTTGATATGGTGTGCGTGCCTCCAGAGAGATTCTAGCCCACACCATAAGTGAACCCCCTTGGTAGCCTACCCTAGGACTAAAGGTACATTCTGCGAAACGTTCTTGTGGTCTTCGCTATACCCTTTTACGACCATCTGGAGACCGCAGGCTAAATCTGGACTCATCAGTAAACAAAACACGCCCCCATTCATCTCTCCTCAGTGTTCATGATTTCTCGCGAATTGAAGTCACGCTACAGGATGACGTCTAAGAAGCTCTGGACCTGTAGCGGGTCTATGACTACCAAGATTGGCTTCACCAAGTCTTCGTCTAACGGTCCGTTCGCTTACAGTGGTATTTCGGACGTGATGAAGTCGATTTCTGATTTCTATAGCTGTAGCATGACGATCTCGTAGACTTTGTAAGATAATAAAACGAACATCATGAGCGTCAGTCCTTCGTTGGGGACCACTGCCAAGTCGTCTAGTGCAACATCCAGTTTCCAAAATCGTGTATAAATACGGTGCACAGTACTATTTGATAAGGGATGATAACGTTGGGCAACATATCGCTCACTTCTTCCGACGTGAATCAACGCAACCATAGCAGCTGCGGTTTGGGGACTAACAGCAAGCATTTTTAGCTCAAATAAACGCAGCCAAACTTGTAAACGACTAGCTAAATACAGCAAAATTTTGACAAATGTCTATCAAATTTACCAAAAATATTGAAAATCCCATTGCCAACTACATATGCAGTTTTGAGTGATACTGTTATACAATTTTCATTTTAGTACACTTTTTATTAAATCCGGTCTTCTTTTTCAAATAAATGGTTGATTGTAGTTAGAAATTAATTGAAAATTGATGTTTTGATTGTGGGTAAGTATTTAGGACAATGAAACATTACAAAAATTACATTTTAAAAAATTGATCATAAAATCTCAAGTGATCCATTTTTCGAGCCGGTGAGTATATTTTGACTTTAACATTTTGTTTGCTTCTATAGATGGCTAACACTTTTCCAATAGACTTCCGCAGTTATAAGATTCCACATTGGAAAAATTAAAGTTTATCTCATACGTTATAATATTAGCGTATTATAATACTCACCTAAATATAAAATAACAATGTACTAATATTAACGAAAATAATTATACAGGGTGAGTTTTTAGTACCGGCTCGGTCAATAACTCCACTACTGTAAGATATGCTCCTTGCTCAGAAAATATTTTGATTTATACAGGGTGATCCATAACTACGTTGAGATTCTACTAATAATTTTTGTTCTCACGATATAAGATATTATAACATTATTCAGGGTATTTCAAAAGTTATAACCATTTCTATATTCAAATCGCTGTCAAAACGAACGTACTGTATATCAAAAAGTAATGAATAAAATTTTTTTTTTACATGGAAAGATTTAAAATATCCTCTAGTTTTAAAATCAGCTCATACTCGTATACGTATACTCGTATACAGGGTGATGTAGAATGCAAAATCCAAATTTTCTCTTTTTTTTCAATGTAACCCCCAATATTTTATTATGCCAAAGAATTGCTTATAATATGCTCTTTCATCTTTGTATAGCACTTGTTATACCTACGTCCATCAGTTTCCGAGATATTTCGATTTTTCGGTAAATTTAAAATATAGCTTCTAATTGTGTACTGAAATTTATTTATCTTGAGAAAGTACTATCGAATTTGTTTTTTATTTAACGGACAACTAAATTATAAGGTCATGATAGTATTTGATGAAGTCAAAACCCTGAATCATCGGGATCATAAAGTCAAGTATGCTGAGGAAACAATTTTGTAGGCGTGATGCATAATTATCAAGCAGATTTATCAGGTAGACTTTGAAAAATTGGCAGTTTTCATAACCTACTCAATAATTCCGTACTGTGTGAAAGACGAGCTTTAAAAATTAAATTTCCATTGAGGGTATTTAGGAGAATCTTTGAGAAATTGCCTACTTGCCTCTAGAATATATCAACTATGAACAGAAATATCCAGAACACTCTAATATCTCGTTAATTCAGTGTTTTGACTTGATCAAGTACTATTATGGCCTTATATTTTAGTTGTTTGTTAAGCAAAAATAAAATTTGATAGTATTTTCTCAAAAAAAAAAAAAAAATATAAATTTTAGTAAACAAATAGAAGGTATATTCAAAATTTGTAAAAAAATCGAAATATCTAAGAAACTAATGAATGCAGTCATAACAAGTGCTATGCAAAGATGAAAGAGCATATTAAAAGCAATTCTTTGGTATATTAAAATAATGGGGGTTATATTTAAAAGAAGAGAGAAAATCTAGATTTTGCATTCTATATCACCCTGTATACGAACATGCGTCACGGGATTTTTTTATAGCAGATTTTAAAACTAGAGAATATTTTTTATTCATCCGTGTACAAAATATGATTTTTGATTCTACAGTTTTTGGTATACAGTACGTTCATTTGACAGCGATTTGGATATAAAAATGGTCTATATTGGAAGAACAGAAATCATTAATAGAATTTGAATATGGAATAATATATAGGGTATCTCATTTAAAAAAATGCATGTTTCTACAGTAGTGGAGTTATCGAACGAGCAGGTACTAAAAACTCACCCTGTTTATAACACATATGGATATTAGAAATGTAAATTTCTATTTTTATGGATAATAATTCTAAATTGAAGCAAAGAAACCAAGGTGTACTTCCTAATCGGACATCTATCATCGTTAAAGTTGCCCTATTTGCTTTATTATTAGATTACATTTTGATGTCGCTGCTAATTTTATTCAGCCTCTTCCCAGACGTCAAAACTGAATGCGTGGCTGGTTTCGGGGGGGGGGCCGGCCCCCCCGGCCCCCCCCCCTTATATACGCCACTGGCGTTCGTATAAAATATACTAAAAGTCTTAGTATGATCATAAAATGGGTTGGTATATATTGTATGCATGTGAGTGAATATTAAAAATTGTTCCTTCGATTACTTTTCTAAAATGATGTTACAGATAAAACAATGTTTCTTTGATGGGTATTTCTCCAAATAAAATAAATAATCACTTACCGGTCTCTGTGTCGATGGTATAATCTAATCCTGCCCACGGATCTTCGTCTTCCAGTTCCTCCTAATGAATAAATTGCGAATTAAAAAAGTAGGGAAAATTTACTTGAGTAAATAAACGGTGCTATCACTGTGGATTTTTTTTAACCGGAAGCGATATTGACAAAACCGGATTTTTCCCGGACTAGTTTTTTCATGCTACACCCGTAGGTTCGGCTATCTTTTGTATACGGACAGACAGAGGCTCTGCATAAGCTCTCTCACAGCGTATACAGTGTACAGTGAGAGCTAAAAAGAATACGCTAAGTTTTTGCTTGCAGGTACATCCGTAGACAAAAACTAAACGATTTATGCGAAGTTGCCATGTTAGCTTAAGATAGCGGATAAACAGATAGTGTGTTTATAGCAATTATTTATCTATAAAGATATCTAGTTTCGTAAATAACTATTTGTTGTCCAAGCTCGAAAGTATTTCTACTAATCTTCAAGACTACCACAAAAAACCCACGTCCAATTGAAAATGCAAAAAATGTGTTGATAAAAATATAAAGATAAGTAATCAAATGAGTGCCAAACTGACTTCCATCACAGTCGCATTATTGAGATATCGAATATCGATCGATTGAACTAATAGCGTTTTTCACTGGTTGCACTCTGTCTGCACTGGATTTCTGTTTGCATTTCACTGGCAGTTCCAGTGCAAAATTTTTTTAGTGCACTCATTTCACCGGCATTTCTGCACTCTGCACTGCACTCTGAGTGCAATAATTTCGCACCGATTTCAAAGTGAGTGTCGTGGAAGTGAACCAAGAAAATGATAGTAGGTTTGAGCGGGAAATTTCAAATCATAGAATTGTGTTTCATCTGTTTAAACTTTCCATCTTTGAACACAGTAATATTAAAGTTTACGGAATACATATAAGTTGGATCACTCTCCGTCGGCACTTTGAAGATCTCACATGAAAGCGATGCCGCGGCCGCACGCGCCAGTTAGTTTTTGCATTGTTTTTTGCCCAAGTACGAGGGTCTTTTAGCTGAGACTTGCTAACGCCTGGGTTGTACGTATATACGAGGGTAATTGAAAAACTAGACAATGACGGCCGATTTGGACATACAAATAAAAATATAACGTTTATTTTGCTAATGCACTAAGGGCCGGTTTCTCAATGTCCAGTTAAATCTTCATCTGGAAGTTAACGATTAACTGTTAGATAAATTGTTTAAACAATTGAAGGTTAAACTTACGAATTCACTTAAATCTTATCTGACAGTTGTATCTATAGAAACGCCAACTGGCAGCTACTTATCTGACACTTTTAACTGGACATTGAGAAACCGACCCTGAGTTACATAAAGGGATATGAAAAATAAAACCTAGTAAACCTATTACTAATGAATCTCAAATGACTGCACATATTGTACCGATTTTATAGATACGGAAAAATTGGTTCAAAGGTGCTGCATTATTTTTACCTTGATGTTTTGTTCATTTAGCTTATTTTTGAGATCAGAGTTTATAAATTTTATGGTACAGTATATACGAACTCGTTTGTACAATTTTAAAAAATAATCATGTGGAAATGCTTTACATGGATGCGAGTAAATTATTTTTGACATTTGTTTCCGTGTCATTCCAATTGCTACTGTAAAAACTAAATTGTTAAAGTTATCAATAAAAATATTTCCGAGCTCTAAAATATAATTTAGAATGTCGCTGGGTGGTATGGTAAGACCACCGAATGAATTTTTGTCTCACACTATACGCTTTTAGCGTCATACAATCCTTTAAGTACCTGTAGGTCTTGAATTAACCACTTTAGACCACAGTGTGCTAGTTTGTTGGAATTGTTTTATCGGGAGGAACACACAAAGGCACAAATGTACAGGATGTCCCATCAATAATTTTGAATCGAATGTCACGTGACCAAAAACAAATACCTCATTGGGTGGTACAATGACAAAAAAAATACACAGCATCTGCTCTAATTTATATCCCCAAAATTATAATTCTCTACTACTGCCCAGTTCCGACATATTGCTTGTCTTAATCGTCGCGAAACACCCTGTATTTATATCCTTTACATTTCAAGGTTTACCACAAAATAAGGATGGATCTGATTATCACTTTCCATTCCGTTAATAAATATAATTGATACAATCAAACTTCTAAAAAGATTATCCATTTCCTCCAAACAAAACCGAGATAACAAAATCCGATATTTTTGAGACACTGTATACACTTCGCGTTAAACACGTTCAACCTCTACTTTGCGCCGCCCCGTATCTCCCGGCTGACGTCGGTACACTGCTACCGGTGTACCGGGGAGACAGGGCAAGGGGCAGGCCGTTTTGATATTTTTGCGGAGTGATCCAACTTATATGTATTCCGTAAACTTTGGTAATACCTAGTTGATTTTCACTATTTTCAGTCAGAATGAGTAGAGTGAACGAAAAGATCAAACTTTTCATTTCCTTGTTTGAATTGGCAGAATCCAGTTCATCTTCTGAGGATGTGTTTGGGAAGACATTCGGGAGAAAAAATTCCCAGAATTAGCAATTACATGGAACTATTGAACAGTTTTCAGACAAACGAGTAAGTAGTATAGTATAGTAGTAGTAATATATATAAGATTGTTGTCAAATATTATATTGTCATCATTTTGCTATTACTCCATACGATGTTATGAACAGAATGACAAAACATGTAAAAAATAAATAGCATACACGATATATAAAAATCAACTAATAACTGAATGACGTCATAGGCATACCTTAACATCTTTGTCTTTGTTGATAGCTTGCAATGTCTTGAGCTTTTCAATGTCATCTGTGTTGGTGTCGGTGTTGTTTTCATTTGCCACATCTGGCTTCTCAGGTTTTGGAGCAGCGTTTTCAACAGAAAATCCAAGATCCACGTCCTGCTTCCATAACACTTCTATCAGATCCATATCCTGGAATAAGGGAAATAATCTATTAGGCTGAAGGTTTAGAAATTCTTACAAAAATTCAACACTACGAGACAATTTTGGTCGTCAGTGCACTCAGATACAAAGAACACTAAAAAGTTTTGCTATGTGACGCAACAATGAATCGCAGAAAGCTATACGTATTGCTGCAGCATTAGGTGATCCTTATCCAAACCCTATTCAGAACGTATATACATAGAGTGTTCTAAAGAGATAATTCAACAAGCATCTGAAAATCAAGCTAAAAGGGAGGCGTTTTACTTCCCACACCGATAGGTGAGGGGAGTATTGTGATCGAGAAAATTTTCGATTTTGAGATGATACGCTTTTTGGGCGTTTTATGATGTCTACATAACGAAAATCCACGACACTCATTTCCGTCGGTCTGTCTGTCTGTCCCTTTTTTCTAGCCTCGTAATCTCAGCAACCGCTGCATGGATTGTGATGAAATTTGGGAAGCGATTTGCTCTGGGGTCGAAGTAGGTAATGTTCCTAAAATTTTGAAAATCGGTGCATAGGCGGCGGAGTAATTAGCAAAAAACAAAAAAAAATTAAATATTTCTGAAACTTCGTTTTTAGGCGTTTTTGGGGTTCCTGATCATTTTCTACTTTTTTTTGGTGGGGGTGAAATTGGGGTGGTTGGGGGGTGGGGGGTTGTAAAATTGAAAAATTTGTTGCTTTCATAATAGACTGTCTACTGACCTGTGAAGGAAAACCTGGCGACATAAATAACTTTTTTAGGTCCGTCCGAACATTGCCTTGCCTATTACAGAAATCAAAGGACAGAATTTGTTCTAGTGTAAACATACGAGAGTGCTTTAGATCGTTCTATTCTGTGTATCGACGAAACTGCTGAATTGATTTTAATGAAATTTTGACACAGTATTACTTCCGTGGCGAGGATCGAAAACGCGTATGGTTTTTATAAATCGTGACAGTAGTGGCGCAGAAATAATAAAAAACTAAAAATATAAAAGCAGCTCAAACTTCGTTTTTAAGCGTTTTGGAGGTTCCTGATCATTTTCTGCGTTTTTTTTGGGGTAGCGGTAAACTTAAGGTGGTTGGGGGTTGGGGGGTTGAAAAACTGAAAAATTCCTTGTACTGATAATAGGCTGTCCACCAACCTGTGAAGGAAGATCTAGCGACACAAATCACCTTATTAGGTCTATCCGAACATTGACTAGGCTATTACGGAAACTAAGTGACTTATAATTTTCTGTATACATACGAGAATTTATCGTTTTAAATCGTTTTGTAACGTGGACACTATTAAATTGAGTCTAATGAAATTTTGGCATAGTATTATTACCGTGGTGAGGATGGAAAACGCGTATGTTTGTTAAATATCTGAGCACCAATATTAACAGTTCTCACTGAGGTATATATGTAATATATATATTTTTTTCTTTTTCTGAATTACTATCACAAGTCTCTGTACATACATATTACATACATATTAAGTTAGTCTTAATTACTTATAAGTTTGTTTTTTACCCTTTCTAGGCTTTCTCCATTTTGACTTACCATAAATGCGTTCATTTGTATAAAATGGTCAAATAAATAAATAAATAAATAAATAAATAAATAAATAAATAAATAAATAAATAAATAAATAAATAAAAATCGTGTCAGTGGCAGCGTAGCAATAATCAACAAAACTAAAAGCATGAAAACAACTCAAACTTGGTTTTTTGATGTTTTAGGGGTTCCTGATCATTTCCTACCTATTTTTTGGGTGGGTTGTAAAACTGAAAAGTTTTAGTATCGATAATAGGCTGTCCATTGACCTGTGAGGGAAAGACCTATCGGCATAAGACAATTTTAGGGGGGGGGGGGGGGGGGCTGGCGATTATTTGGTTGCAAGGGATCTCAGACTAAAGCTTCATGTTATGGGAGAATAATAAACTCGTATCAGCGTAATGTGTGGCTGTGTGGGAAGTACTGAGTCAATCAATTTGACTTCATTTTTTCTATAGTGATGAGGACCTTCTGCGGGCTTGGCCGGCTTGGGGACCACGACTGTGCTTTAATCTCTATAGTGACACTTGGTAGAAGTCGTTTAAAGAATGGTTTCAGAAGATGGAGAGCAATATGCGAAAATTATAGAGGTATCGCTCTTTTAGACACATCTTACAAGGTACTTGGACAGATAATAAGAAAAAGGCTGGACGGTTATGAAGAAACAATTTTAGGGGAATATCAGGCTGGATTCGAAAGTGGCAGGAGTACGACAGACCAAATATTCGTTCTCAAGAAACTACAAATAACAAGCTATGAATATAGAATGGAACTACTGTGCTTTTCATGGACTTTAAACAAGCCTATGATAGTATAAACAGAGAAAAAATGTATGCAGCAATGTTGGAACTAGGAATTCCAGGAAAGCTCATTAGGCTAATAAAAATGACATTACAAAAAACCAAGAACAAAATTACATGGATGGGAAGTGAGTCACAGGAATTTGAAGTGAGAAAAGGACTGAGGCAAAACGACCCTCTATCAACGATACTTTTTAATCTGACGCTTGAAGCAATAATTAGATAAAGCAAAATCAAGACAAGTGGAACCATATTGAATAACGAACACCAATGTAGCATATGCAGATGACTAGCAAGAACAAAGCAAGAACAAAGAAAGAACTAGAGAAAATTACGGCAAGGACAGCTGCGGAAGCAAGGAGATTTGGGATGGAGATTAATCAAAGTAAAACAAAATATATTCTTATGGGGCAAATGGAAATAACTTCCGATGATCAGCCGAACCTAACTTTTATGGCCAACAACATGAAATATACTTCTGAAAGGTCTACGGAATTTATGTACCTATAAGGGTAATCATAGACCAAAAGGGACAGGAAACCGGAAGTATGGAGCCCTGAAAAATCTATGAAATCTAACTATGTATCCACTATCCAGAAAAACCAAAGAGAGAATTTACACAACTGTTATAAGACCAACATCGACATATGCTTGTGAGACGTGGACTATGAACAAATAGGAAGAAAAAATTATAAGGTGGAAAAGAAAAATGTTGAGTGCTATTTATGGAGGCGTAAGGACAAACGAGGGATAGAGGAGAAGAACAAACCAGGAACTAAGAGACATGTATAAGAACCCCAATATTATAGCAGTCATCAAAGCGCAGAGAATAAGGTAGCTAGGACATGTGGAGAGGTTGAATGGGATGATAATGGCAAAACTAGTTCTCAACCGAAGACCAATAGAAGAAAAGAGGAAGGGTAGACCAAGGGAAAGATGGCTGAAGATGGCAGATGTTATTAAACACTGGAAATATGTGGTGAAAGTATCCAAAAACAATTTTAAGTTACATAAATTTTAGCGGTATAAGACCAGACTGATTTCTGCCCTAGGCCTTCATGGCCTGTTGTGCAAACTAATAATAATAATAATAATAAGTGTGCTAAAAGAACATGCTTATTGTGTAGATATCCGAATTGTTTGTACTTCATTTCAAGCGTAATTAAAAATCAGAACTTGAGCTCCTATGCCGACAACCAGATAACAGCAATAGAACCTCCTAGTAAACAAGAGTTAACTGAGTTTTGGGGAAGCCTATTGTCAGAACCCAAAACACATAATGAAAACGCTCCATGGATCAGACAAGAAGAGGAAAAACATCAACATATAGTGGAGCAGAGAGACGTTATCCTTACACCAGAGGAAATAGCTGAGACCATAAAGCATACCCATAATTGGAAGTGCCCAGGCGTGGATAATGTGCAAAATTTTTGGTACAAGCAATTCAGTGCAACATACGAAATGCTTACGGACCAAATCAATAAAGCCATACTCCAACCGAATAGGCTTCCCAAATTCCTCACGCAAGGAATAACGTACATAAAACCCAAAAACGCAGACACCAAGGACCCTGCCAACTATCGTCCAATCACTTGCCTGCCCACCTTGTACAAGATCATCACCGCAACAATATGTAGGAGAATTGAGCAACACCTCACGCAAAACAACATCCTGACTGAAGAACAAAAAGGATGTCGAAAGCAAAGCCAAGGTTGCAAGGAACAACTTATAATTGATAGTGTGATCATGGAGCAAACCAGAAAAGAACATAGGAACCTTCACACCTGTTTCATCGACTATAAAAAAGCTTTCGACTCTGTACCCCATAGCTGGCTAGCGAAAACTCTTCAAATATATAAAATCAACCCGGGGCTACGTCAGTTTCTTACAAGAACCATGGAGACATGGCGAACCAACATACATCTCAAAACCCAGGACGGCCATATCAAGACAGATGAGCTACACATAAGACGCGGCATCTTCCAGGGTGACTCTCTCAGTGCACTGTGGTTCTGTCTCTGTCTGAATCCACTCTCCAACGCACTTAACAACACAAACTGCGGTTTCAACATAAGACATGAGAGACTAAATCAACACAAAATCAATCATCTCCTCTACATGGATGATATAAAACTATATGCCGCCAATAAAGTACAACTGAGGGAGTTAATCAGAATAACAGAAGTTTGCTCGTCAGACGTCAAAATGGAATTCGGAATGAGTAAATGCAAGGTCCTCCACATCAACAAAGGCCAATGGAAGGACCACCCCGAACAGGAAACAGTTACTGGCCAAACACTAAATAACATGGACAAGGACGAAACATACAAGTACCTGGGCTTCAATCAGAACGTTAAAATAGACCACACAAAAGTCAAGGCACAACTAACCCAAGAGTTCAGAGATCGCCTTATTAAGCTACTAAAAACCAAATTGAATTCTAGAAACCTTACAAAAGCCATTAACACATTTGCGATACCAGTTCTCACATACTCCTTCGGCATCATCAAGTGGTCACACACTGATATAGAAAACATCCACATCCTCATACGGACAGAACTCACGAAACACCGAATGTCACATCCAAACGCATGCAAAGAAAGGCTCACCATAGACAGAAAACAAGGAGGCAGAGGGATTATAGATATACAGTCGCTTCGCACAAGACAGATAAAGATACTCAGACATTTCTTCCAAAACAAACAAACAAATTTACATCGAGCAATAGTAAAAGCAGACAAAAACTATACACCACTCAACCTATCATGTCCTGACCACGCCGCAGACACACACAATCCTACACAATCGCAACAAGAAAAAATAAACACCTGGTCGCAGAAACCACTCCATGGCAAGCATAGATACCGTATTACGCAAGACCACATAAACGAAAAACAGTCATACACCTGGCTGCAGGATGGCCAGCTCTTTCCAGAAACTGAAGGATTTATGCTTGCTATCCAGGACCAAGTTATTGCGACAAGAAACTACAAGAAATACATAATTAAAGATCCATCCATAACAGAAGATAACTGCAGAAAATGTCACCAACAGAAAGAAACAATAGATCACATAACAAGCGGGTGCAAAACTCTTGCCGGTACCGAATACACAGCCAGACATAACTCTGCGGCCAAGGTCATACACCAAGCACTAGCCACAGTAAACAAAATGATAGACAACACAGATCCATACTACAATTACACTCCGACATCAGTACTCGAAAACGATCGGTACAAACTATACTGGGACGTCGAAATACACACAGATAAAACTATCCCAGCCAATAGACCAGATATAGTTTTTCAGTCGAAGGCAGACAAAGTTACCTATTTAATAGATATTGCTATTCCTAATGATACGAATGTTCAAACCACCTACGCTGGGAAGATATCTAAATACACAGACCTTGCCATAGAAGTAAAACGGCTCTGGAAACAAGACAAAGTCGTTATTGTCCCCCTAATTATGTCGGTATCAGGCCTTACACCTAACACATTCACACCACACCTGCACCAGCTAGGCCTGGACGAAAAGTTACACAAAACATTCCAAAAGTCTGTAATCCTTAAGACCTGTAATATAGTACGATCTTTCTTAAATTCCGATCAGTAATAGTTCAGGTGTTGACTTGGCACAGCCCGTCAACATTTGTTGCTACCGCAGTCATGCGAGAGAAACTTGAAAATCAGAATAATAATAAGTGTGCTAAAAGAACATGCTTATTGTGTAGATATCCGAATTGTTTGTACTTCATTTCAAGCGTAATTAAAAATCAGAACTTAAGCTCCTATTAGAACAATCTTGTTTGATAGCCAATTTAAATTGCATTGCTCCAAGACCGAAACGTTCCTTTCCATCATATAGAGATTTAATTAGACTGAACTAATTAGTTGGAATACTTTTGCTACCTTGCAAAAACAAATAGCTTCATGGTTTTCATAATAAAGGCAAAAGTAGTAGAACGTCGAGCGATTGGCTCATATCCTGTATTGTAAAAAGGCCTGGGGGTATTGATTACAACAGTGGATTTAACCATGCCAACGTCCTTAATAAAAAAAAAGTAGGAAAGAAAATTCAAACGGCGCTCCCACTGTGAAATTTGTTGGTATAAAAATTTAATTTTTTTATTATATTGACAAAACCGGACTTTTCCCGGACTAGTAAACAAAAAATTTAACATGTAATTTTGAAAAAAAAAATTGTTGACCGCGGCAAGATTCAAACCCACGCCCTTTCGGAGTGGTGCCTAGCGTCTTAACCACTCGGCCACGCTGCCTGTGCTTCAGGAATATCAATACACCGTACATAATACGTCGTCAGTTACCTGACGTAATTTCATTCAATTTTTTTTAAACCGGAAGCGATATTGACAAAGCCGGATTTTTTCCGGACTTGTTTTTTCATTCTGATTCCGAATCTGTATTTAGTTTTTCTCTAGCACCTGCAGTTTTGGCTATCTTTGTATACGGACAGACGGACGGACGGACGGACAGACAGAGGCTCTGCATAAGCTCTCTTCAAGGACTGCAGTGAGTCAGTGAGAGCTCAAAATGGAGTCAAGTGGTTGGACTCAGTACTTCTCATACATACAAAACTTTTCAAGTTAACAGACTTCCAACCCTCCCCACTACGATGATAATGATGAAAGATGAACACTCATAATTCATCGGACACTGCTGCAACTTATAAAATCAGCTTTTGGTAGGGACATTCACATGTATGATACCAGAATAAGAAATAACATATACCTCGAAAATGTACGAACCAATATTGGACTCAGCAACCCGTTAAACCAAGCTATAACCAAGTACAATCTTTTACCGGAGAGTGTAAAAAAATGTATCCAATTATAACACCTTCCTGTCAAAACTTAAGAAACACCTCAAATTTTGACACATTAGTTAGGCCTGCTATTGTATCTCTTATTATTATATGTGTATATGTGTGTATAAGTGGGTGTGTATATGTTTCTCTCATAATTACCAAATTATTATCATGATAAGGTCGCTTTTGTAATTTTTTATTAAACAATTAATTTCCCGATACCAGTGTTACTAGACACTGTTTAGGGAATTTAAAAAGCATATGTAACTGTTAAGTCTATAATGGTCAATAAACGTTCTAAAAAAAAAAAATGTGTTTGCGATAGAGTAACATTTCGGCTGCCGGAATTATGTAAGAAAAAAATTGAGTCAAGTTGATTGACTCAGTACTTCCCACACATAACAGTTCCAACCAAATCATCGCCCGCCTGTCTTCAAAAAACATCCAACACAAAAACTAGTAAATAGTTTCCTAAATCTCTCCGTAGGAACTAAAACGACACAATTCAGCTTCAACTGGACGAAACGAAACAATCAGGAACCCCCAAATTGCTTAAAAACGAAGTTTGAGCTGTTTTTATATTTTTAGATTTTTATTATTGCTGCGCCGCCACTGACACGATTTTTGAAACCATACGCATTTTCCATCCTTGCCGCGGTAATAATACTGTGTCTAAATTTCATTAAAATTAATTCCATAATTTCCATGTTGCTAAATTCAGAACGACCTGAATCAATACCTACCCCTACCAATACCAAATCCCTTGATTTCTGTAATAGCCAAGGCAATGTTCGGATGGACCTAACAAACGTCTATTATGCCGCTAGGTCTTTCTTTCACAGGTCAATGGACACTATTATAAATGGAATAAATTTTTGAGTTTTACAACCCCCCACCCCCTAACCACCCCAATTTCACCCCCACCCAAAAAAAAGTAAAAAATGATCAGAAACCCCTAAAACGCCGAAAAACAAAGTCTGAGCTATTTTTACATTTTTAGTTTTTCTATTATTGCCGCGCCGCCACTGACACGATTTTTCCAAACATGCGCGCTTTCCATCCTCGCCGTGGCAGTAATACTGTGTCAAAATTTCATTAAAATCCATTCGATAATTTTGGCGTTACGCAATAAAGAACGATCTAAAACTAAAACAACACTCGGATGTAAACATCACAAATTATTCTAAGTCCCTTGGTTTCTATTATAAGCAAGGAAATGTTCGGATGGACCTAAAAAATTGTATTATGGCGCTAGGTTTTTCATTCACAGGTCATTAGAGAGCCCATTATGAATACAACAAATTTTTCAGTATTACAACCCCCCACCACCCAACCACCCCAAATTCACCCCCACCCAAAAAAAAGTAGAAAATGATCAGGAACCCCTAAAACGCCTAAAAACGAAGTTTGAGGCGTATTTGAAATTTTTCGTTTTTTGCTAATTACTCCGCCCCCCGTATAACGATTTTCAAAATTATAGGAACATTACCTACTACGACCCCACAGCATAACGCTGCCCAAATTTCATCACAATCCATGTAGCGGTTACTGAGATTACGAGGGTAGAAGAACGCGACAGACAGACAGACAGACAGACCGACAGACCGACAGACAGACCGACGGAAATGAGTGACGTGGATTTTCGTTATGTACACATCATAAAACGCCCAAAAAACGTATTATCTCAAAATCGAAAATTTTCGCGATCACAATACTCCCCTCGCCTATCGGTGTGGGAAGTAAAAAGCCGATAAAATGTAAGAGTAAGCGTAAAAGTATAGTTTTTTATGCGGTACTGATTTTATAAACTAGTATAGCAGTGATATACGGAAGCAGTGGGTGTATTAATACTAAAATCACAGTGATCCGGTAAATTTAGACATAAAAATAGTGATCAAATAACAAAAAATCCGGTAGAGCCAAATTCCGGCGGAAGACCTTGGTTTTACCATTAAAACTAAAATGAAAAGAACCCCCATCGATCCCGCATGTGTCAAAGGTCAAAATTTTAGGTTTTTTGGATTTTCCCCAAAAGCCGTAGGTTTTATCAAAAAAATACATTAGGCCACAGCTGTAGATCTCAAAATTATCTACAAAAATGGTCCTGATGATATTTTCTCTAAGACCCACCATTCTTCAGATATTGCGTTTGTAAAAGTCAAGAAAGGAAACAACAGAAAACCATAGAAAGTAACAGGAAACAACCAAAAACAACATAAAACAGCAGAAAACAATAGAGAATAACACACAAAACAGCAGAATACCACAGAAAGCAACAGAACACTACAGAAAACAAAAGAAGACAACAGAAGTAACACAGTACCTTAGAAAACAACAGAAGAGAACCAAATACAACCGGAAACAACAGAAATCAACAGAACACAGCAAAAAACGACAGAATAAATAGAAAAGAACAGAAAATAATCGAAAACAGAAAACAACAGGAAGCAACCAAAAACAACAGAAAACAACTAAAAACAACAGAATACACCCAAAAACAAACAATAACAGAAGAGAACCGAAAACAACAGAAAGCGCAGAAAACAACACCAAAAAACAATAGAACGCAACAGAAAACCGCGATTTTATTTATTATTTCCTTGGAATTTAAAAAGATTTATGATAATCAAAATGCTTGATTCTACATACATTTTTTTTGTCGTACCTATTAATACTGAGAGAAGTTGCAATAGGTACGTCAAAAAGCCTATATTCATTTGTAATATGCCAAATTAGCAAAAGACAAAATACCTAATCGACCAACCAATGGCAATACTGTAATGTATTCTACAACGCCATTTTAGTAAATAGTCCAATTATCTTCACCCAGGAAATGAATGTTTCGGTTATCATCAGGTTAATTAACATTTCTAAATTAACGTGTATTCATTATTTATAGGAACTGCTGGGCGGAACGTAAATGTGAAAGACACTGGAGTGAAGTTATAGACCAGTAGACACCAGACACCATCACTTCTTACTAGTGTTGGGATGAGCGAACAAAGTGAAATAGCTTCTGAAGATCCTATCCACTCGTGGTAGCGAAACGTCAAGCCTTAACGCTAAAACGACGCCGGCCTAAAATGCCAAGAACCATAAATTCAAAACTGTGTATATGTTACGGTTAAAGTGTTTACTTTGACAGTTTATATACTAGCTGGATAGTATACAAACTATCCAAATGTCTCGTTATTTTGATCGAAAATCATATTTCAACTAAAATAGCTATGAATATTGGTTGGTTTGTATACTAACCAGCTAGTTTATAAACTATACAAGATATGCCGCTAAAGTATATACCACAAAGATATCACACATATTAACCAGTGTTTCTGGTCATTTTACAAACTATCCACATCATTTGGATAAGTTATGCACCTAATATCTCTAGTAATACATAATAACCAACTCGTTGGTTAGTATGTAAACTAACCAATCCTCTTTGGTTAGTGTGTAAACTAACTAATTTTCTTTGGTCGATTTAACAGAAAAGTGAGGTTATGTTTATGGCAAGTGCAACTGTGACGTGTTGGTATTATTTACTGTCTTGTAAAATTTGTTTAAGAACAGGTATCTAGTTACCAAAAATGGATCAGCAACAGCAACTGCACAGCAATACTATTAGAATGTTACGAGAAAAAGTACCAAAATTCGAAATTAATGAACGACAGTGATTATAATGTACTTCTGCAACAGATATAGAGAATACGCGAACAAGGACCTAACACTAATAACAAGATTGATTTTCATGTAATGAATACTCATGATTTACAGAGAACCGGATCCTCTTATGTAATCTTATATAAAATATCTGGAAAGATTATTTTACGTTTGAGTGAAACCTATATGATGCCATTATAGCTGCCCAGGGTCTAGAGATTTATTTTATGTGAATATTGTGTCACACAAATAGTATTTCCGTTTGTTTTACTTATTTTTAGGTAATTATAGCAATTGTATGTTGTATCTATGATTTAACTTTACTTTTGATTAAACATTGTTTTTCTAAACTAAAGTAACCAAAGAGGATTGGTTAGTTTACATACTAACCAACGAGTTGGATATTATGTAGTACTAGAGATATTAGGTGCATACTTTATCCAAATGGTGTGGATAGTTTGTAAACTGACCAGAAACACTGGTTAATATGTGTGATATCTTTGTGGTATAATACTTTAGCGGCATATCTTGTATAGTTTATAAACTAGCTGGATAGTATACAAACCAACCAATATTCATAGCTATTTTAGTAGAAATATGATTTTCCATCAAAATAGCGAGACATTTGGATAGTTTGTATACTATCCAGCTAGTATATAAACTATCAAAGTAAACACTTTAACCGTAACATATACATGTATGTTTTGTTTTTGAGCGTACAAGGGGTTTTGTTCATGTAGTTGTTGTTTTAATAGTCTTATGATATTTTAAAGAAGTGAAATTCCTTCTTTATTAACACGCTTTTATTATTCACCTGTATGTTTGTGGGTAATTCTTGTTTGGATTGTGAAGTCGGACCGAACATTGAACGGTCCAACTATGCCGCGACCAAGGCGACGCAGTCATACTTCGTTGAATGAACAGACTGTAAACTAGTCTAAGGCCCGATTTTATCAACATGCAGATTTTAACAAAGACTTTGACCAATCAGAGCAGCCCTTTTAAGAACATGCATCTGTCAAAGTACTCTGAAAATTATTGATTTCTCTTGAAGTTGACCTCAAAAAGCTCAAAAATGACATACTTTATACCGGGTGTCCCAGAATTTCCTTGACACGTGATATTTTCGTAACGAAAAACGGTTCAAGCAAGAACTGAGTGGTACTTGTGAAGGTACTATAGGGTCTGTCATACCATGCATTCAAAACATTTTTTTTGTACGTCAACCCCTAAAACTCACCCCCAACTTTTTTTTCAAATAGCACCCCATAGGTTTTCCTACATAAATGATATCCCCATTTTATTTCAAATCTTGTGGTACCTTTAATTTTATATGCAAACTTATTTTTTCCGTAAAATCATAAGCTTAAGACAAATGAAATGATAATTTGTTTGACCCCTGATATCTTTGTAACAAAAACGGATAAAAAAGAAAAGTAAGTAGGTTTTTCAAGGGTAGTGATTGACCTATCATTCCTTGCTTATGAACCAATTTTTTCTTACTTAAACCCCTGAAATCCACCCCTAGCCTGTTCTTTCAAATTGCAATCCACAATTTTGCCTGGAAAAATGAATTCTTTACTTGAATTTAATTATCGTAGTACCTTACTTTTTATGCCCCTACTGCAATTTATCGTTAATTTTTTTCGTTTAATCCATGAAATCGTAAGCATAAATTAATTAAAACACATGTATGGAAAATATTTTTTTATTATCATGAATCAACTAATGAAAAAAAATGTGACAACAAAACTAAGTGCAAAAACGTGAAAAAGTTTTATGGTTACATCGGGCCGCGCCAACCTCGTGTTCAGGGTGTGCCCTAAAAGGGGCATAAAAAGTAAGGCACTATACGATAATTAAATTCAAGTAAAGAATTTATTTTTCCAGGCAAAATTGTGGATTGAAATTTGAAAGAAATAGCTAGGGATGGATTCCAGGGGTTTAACTCAGAAAAAAATGATTCATAAGCAAGGAATGATAGGTCATTCACTACCCTTGTAAAACACACTTACTTTTCTTTTTTATCCGTTTTTGTTACAAAAACATCAGGCATCAAACAAATTATCATTTCATTTGTCTTATGCTTATGATTTTACGGAAAAAATAAGTTTGCATATAAAATTAAAGGTACCACAAGATTTTAATTAAAATGGGGATATAATTTATGTAGGAAAACCTATGGGGTGCTATTTGAAAAAAAAAAGTTGGGGGTGAGTTTTAGGGGTTGACGTACAAAAAAAATGTTTTGAATGCATGGTATGTTAGACCCTATAGTACCTTCAAAAGTACCACTCAGTTCTTGCTTGAACCGTTTTTCGTTACGAAAATATCACGTGTCAAGGACATTCTGGGACACCCGGTATACAATCGAGCATTGTAAATCATCTAGCATCTTTTCTAGTCTGATTTTCCATCCCAAATCGGTGAAAAATTGCATTTTCTTGTTTAATCAAAAGTTTAGCAATTGCTAATTTCAACCAATGAGATTACAGATTCCATTTCCATTTGATTACTGGTTTCATGCTGTACTAAATGCTATAATGACAAGAAATTCACTCATTGCATTATTTGGATAAAACAATAATTTACTATCGATAATAATTATGAATACCTGCAATATATCTTTGTTTTATAGTAAAAAGAGGTAAAAATAGCATTTTGTTACATTTCAAAGGTTACAGCTACTTCCCAAACATATGTGCATTACTGGTTGCCTATCCAGAACCCCAGAACGCCAAAGCTTGCCATTTTATAATTAAAATTAATGTATAACCCTTTTTGATGTAACATGCACCTGTGAATACTTCTATAAGAAGATCTATAACAAACATGCATCCAGTAAATGAAAGATTGATTCTTCATAGAAGTATGTATTTTCATATAATCCATCTGACTGACGGACATGGGATTTTTAATTATTAAATAAGGTCGGTAGTTGCTGTGATTGATATAGGTTCCTACTACTTTTATCGCAAATTATCCCAGTTTGCAATTAGTAATTATACAATAACTATAATGTAAACATGGAAAATGTGGCACTAATTTGCAAATCAATCGCTTTGTTCTGATATCCTGCTATGATTTTGATCCATGAATTTCTAAAATATCTTTGACAAAAGTGTCATCCAGCTTTGACGTGTTGTTTTCAATATTGATGAAATACTATTGGATGATACTTATTAACATAGCCCGCAATACCCAATAGAAAGCTTTTGCTAAATAACATCCAATAGAAAAGCTTTGTTAAATCTGCATGTTGATAAAATCGGGCCTTAGTCTACCATACTAACAAAACGTGTAGTCGTAGTCTGTCTCGCAACAGGCCGGCAGGCAGCAGGCGAGTACAAAACGAAAACCCGCCGCGCCGCGCCGATGCAATGCCGAACGGCTGAACGCTGAACGGCTGCGGCTGCGGCTGAACGAGAACGAAGGAACGAAACGAACCAAGGAACCACACCTTGCCCCCCGTGGCTGCCAGTCGTTTTGGCCTCATTGGTCGCCATCTTGGCGAGCAGCGGGATGCCGATATTCAACGATCATGTTTTCTTTTTAATAATAACTCATGCCGTGTTTTAATTTACGTACTAGGTATATTAATCAGAATGTAAAAGGTGAAAGATGTTGTTTTGCTCTGCCATTGCGATTGCGACCTGCGAGTTACGACTATGCCTACGATTGTACAGTGCGCCAGTCGCCAGTGCGGCCGCTGCGTCCTGCGTCGCAGTGACGCAGTGCCAGTGATGCGGTGACGCGGTGTACGGTGCGTCGCGTCGCCGCGCTGAGCCGCTGCCTTCTACTTAGGGCTCCAGTTAGAGGTATCGACTTCGACGCAAATTAGTACTTTTTTACACCATTACATGATTGATTGTTGCGTGCTGGAGCAACACTCGCTGGTTGTTTTTGTTCCATATCAGAGCTTTTAATTGTCTGGAAAATTTTTAACCTCTAGTAAATTGCGGTAGCCAGTAGACTGTAAAAAATATCTATTACTGCCATACTCCAGCTTCTCTTTGACCTTAGAGAGTTATCGCAGTTGTTTCTGGGAGAGTTGATTTGTTGTAAGGAATTTTTATAATCTTGTCCCTTTAGTCTAGTCAGTGTGTATTTTTCTGCTAAGTTAGTTGTTTTCTTCTACCTGAACAGGTTTTTGTTTATATTTCATAGCCGGCTACGTTGCTTATAGGTAGGAAAATTGAAATTCGCCGATTTGTTTGAAAATTTAAAATTAAATGAAAACTACCAGAGATTGGTATTCATAACCTGGTATCATTAGAAAGGTTATCAAATTCTACGTTTACCCGTATGAAAAAAATTAGGCATTCCCATTTGAAAAAATCAAGTTATCGCTGATCGAAGTTTCCTTAATTAATCGACCGATTTCTCCAAGCATAAACGTAATTCAAATTTGACAGTCTCATCAAAGCTGGCGCATTTTATGCTTAGTAATACGGCAAAGTCACAGCCTTCCATATTTTATAATCTCTGCGATATTCAATTTTTTCCTGATATCTACTTATACCGAAAATGGTGATTTACACCTAAACGGTTCGCTTTAAGTCCCATGTATGATACATAAAGTCACACTAGAATCCACCAGGGAATATGCAATAATATACGGGGTATTCCATTTAAAAAAACATAACTTTGATACATTTCGTGTTTTTGGGACACCCTGTATAACATAAAAATATTTTAAAAATGTAGCTTTTATGGGTCTCTATCCATCCAAAATTATTATTCCATTTTTTATCAAATACTTTAGCGATAATGCTCCGTGTCGAATAACGTGAATAACCCTGTATTTTAATTTTGACCTAAAATGTGAGGCCCTCAGAAATGATAGTTTATTGATAACATGAACAAAATAAAATACTGTTTTTTTCCTCCTTTAATCCTGTTATATTTTTTCTTACAAAAAAAATTGGCAATCCTACTTGTACTACACCTTTTGAAGCCGTTAATCGGAAAGCGTCAATTGTAATTTAGAAAGCATCATATGTAAATCAGAACCCATCAAATGTAAATCAGAACAGTCAACTAAAAATCAGAATGAATCATATGTAAATCAGAATAATCAAATGAAAATCAGAACCTATTATTCTATATATTTTAGCAGTGGCGTATATAAGGGGTGGGCCCCGGGGGACCGCCCCCCCCCCCCGAAACCGGCCACGCATTCAGATTTGAAGTCTGGGAAGAGGCTGAAGAATAGAAATTTACATTTCTAATATACATACGTTTATGTGTCATACATATACAGGGTGTCCAGTTAGTGGGTAATTCTTCGATATCTCGCAAAGTATACCTGATAGAAGAAAATGTCAAATACAAAAGTTATTTGGTTACTTAAGACGCATATTCTAAAAATATTTTGAAATATACAGGGCGTTGCGAGAAAGTAGGATAGTGACCAACTTAATTTTTTTATATGGAACTATAACATTTTTTTAAATTCTTTTAGTTTCCATCATTGATCTCCATTTAACCCTAAAATATTTTTGGAATAGGTTGCGACGTTGCCAAGTTATAATTTATTTTCTATTAATTTCCGGATTTGCAAGGTCGCAAGTAATACGTCCAAATTGACATATAATTGCAAATCCGAAAATTAATAGAAAATAAATTATAACTTGGCAACGTCGCAACCGATCCCAAAAATATTTTAGGGTTAAATAGAGATCAATGATGGAAACTAGAACAATTTAAGAAAAAGTTATAGTTCCATATATAAAAATCAAGTTGATCACTATTCTACTTTCCCGCAACACCCTGTATATTTTGAAATATTTTTAGAATATGCGTCTTAAGCAACCAAATAACTTTTGTATTTGACATTTCCATCTATCAGGTATACCTTGCGAGATATCGAAGAATTACACACTAACTGGACACCCTGTATAATTATTTTCATTAATATTAGTACATTGTTATTTTATATTTAGATTAGGATTATAATACGCCAATATTATAACGTGTATGAAATAAACTTTAATTTTTTAATTTTTCCGATGGGCCCCCCGCGAAATCGATTTCTATATACGCCACTGTATTTTAGGATGTTTTACATTTTTTTGGGAAGTGGTGAAGTAGTCCAGGCGCTAGGGGTTTTTTGACAGCAAAGAGTCGGAAAGAAATGAAATTTGGTGGTATGGTAGACATTGGTCCTCTGAACCTACACCTAAGTTTGCGATCTCTGGGATCGATCTCGGGAGATATCGAAGAATTACACACTAACTGGACACCCTGTATAATTATTTTCATTAATATTAGTACATTGTTATTTTATATTTAGATTAGGATTATAATACGCCAATATTATAACGTGTATGAAATAAACTTTAATTTTTCCGATGGGCCCCCCGCGAAATCGATTTCTATATACGCCACTGTATTTTAGGATGTTTTACACTTTTTTGGGAAGTGGTGAAATAGTCCAAGCGTTAGGGGTTTTTTGACAGCAAAGAGTCGGAAAGAAATGAAATTTGGTGGTATGGTAGACATTGGTCCTCTGAACCTACACCTAAGTTTGCGATCTCGGGGGGTTGCCGCTCGAGGGGTAGGGGAGTGAAAACTTCGTGATCGGTAGTAGCATTGGTAGTAGGTAGCGATGCGTGACTTTAAGAACCTGCAGATACTAATTAAATGAAAAGATCATTCTTTTAGGAAAACAAAAATGTTGCACGACTTTTTGATAAAGTTCTTTGCCTTAATCCACCCTTAAATTCTGATTTTAGTGAAAATCACAAACCAACCCCTAACTTTGCCGCAGTATAGGACGGAAACTATATTGGTCGCACACGAAAAATGTGAAGACCACAATTATGCAGAATTTTGTACATCATTCACCAGTTGTGCAAGTAGTTATATTTGTCTAGAGAACAACGATCGAACCCAATGTCAGAGTTGGTGTCGTTTTCTCCTAACCTAAATGTAATAGTACTTAGATATACTTTCCAGACCGATAGGTGAGGGGGTATTGTGATCGCGAACATTTTCGATTTTGAGATAACACGCTTTTTGGGCGTTTCATGATGTCTACATAACGAAAATCCATGTCACTCATTTCCGTCGGTCTGCCTATCTGTCTGTCTGTTGGCGTTTTTCTAGCTTGGTAATCTCAGTAACCGTTGCATGGATTGTGATGAAATTTGGGTAGCGATATGCTGTGAGGTCTTAGTACTATAAAAACAGCGAGAACTCCATTTTTAGGCGTGTTAGGGGTTCCTGATCGTTTTCTACTTTTTTTGGGTGGGGTGAAATTGGGGTGGTTTGGAAGTGGGGTCTACTGACCTGTGAAATACAGAACTAGCGGCATAACAAACAACTTTTTTGAGGGCAGGCGGGCAAATATTTGGTTGTAAGGGGATCTCAGACTATAGCGATTATTGAAAAATATATGCTCCTGACCAATGGGAAACGGCGGAAAACAAAAAAGAAACTCGAACATACTTTGGCATGCTTGATGGAAACAAAAGTGTTAAGTTTGTTTTAGTTTTGTTTTTCAGGTTCTAGAAAACACAAACAAAACATAAACGCAACTGCCCGTTTAGTGGGAAACCGGCATAGGATATACAATACAAATCAGGAAAACTCTAAAAGCTGTCGACCGAAATGGAAACATTGGACCAGCTACCTACGCGACGACAACTAAATTATGACCAATTCCTGTGACATTTTCAAAAATATCTCAATTTCCCCATTTTACAATTTGCTGAATCGGCATAGCCAAAAGGCATACAACGACACAACGAAACTACAATGGTACCACCCGAATAGTGTTAGTGTATCTGAAAATTCCGTTGCAGCTTGGACCTGAGCAAAGCACTGAAAGCCGCTCCAGCTTTGTTATCTGAATATAATATGCATGCATCTATACATCAGTTCAGCGGAGACAGATGATAAATGATACTTCTTAATAGTTATCCCATTCTCTCAATCATGGGCGTACCGCGTACACCATACACTGAACACCGAACACTTCCATCAGGCTTAACTCGCTAGCTGTGTTATAATCTCTATGTTATGTTACAAGAATGTAGTCAAGTTGATTGACTCAGTACTTGCCACACATAACGGTGATACCATTTTATTACTTTCCCATTGCATGAAGCTATATAAATAGTTTCTTTCATCTCTCTCTATGAGAAGTAAGATGACACAGTTTTTATTCTGCAAGCTTCATCTGGACGAACAAAGGCGATTAGGAACTTCCAAATCTCCTAAGAACGAAGTCTAAGCTGTTATTATATTTTTAGTTGTTTGATTATTGCTGGCCGCCACTGACACGATTTCTAAAAACCATACGCGTTTTCCATCCTCGCCACCGTAATAATACTGTGTTGAAATTTCATTGAAATCATCAATTCCAGGTTACACAATAGAGAACGATCAAAAGTAATACTTCTTTGTGTACATCAGAAAATGTAAAGTCCCTTCGTTTCTGTAATAGGCAAAGCAATGTTCGGATGGATCTAAAAAAGTAAATTATGCCACTTAGGGCCGATTTTATCAACATGCATATTTAACAAAGAATTTAACAAAGCTTTTCTATTGGATGTTATTTAGCAAAAGCTTTCTATTGGGTATTGAGGGCTATGTTAATAAGTATCATCCAATAGTATTTTATCAATATTGAAAACAACACGTCAAAGCTGGATGACATGACACTATTGTCAAAGATACTTTAGAAATTCATGGATCAAAATCATAGCAGGATATCAAAACAAAGCGATTGATTTGCAAATTGATGCCACATTTTCCATATTTACATTATAATTATTGTATAATTACTAATTGCAAACTGCGATAATTTGTGATAAAAGTAGTAGGTACCTATATCAATCACAGCAACTACCTACCTTATTTAATAATTAAAAAGTCCACGTCCGTCAGTCAGATGGATTATATGAAAATACATACTTTTATGAAGAATCAATCTTTCATTTACTGGATGCATGTTTGTTATAGATCTTCTTATAGAAGTATTCACAGGTGCATTGTACATCAAATAGGGTTATACTTAATTTTAATTATAAAATGGCAAGCTTTGGCGTTCTGGGGTTCTGGATAGGCAACCAGTAATGCACATATGTTTGGGAAGTAGCTGTAACCTTTGAAATGTAACAAAATGCTATTTTTACCTCTTTTTACTATAAAACAAAGACATATTGCAGGTATACATAATTATTATCGATAGTAAATTATTGTTTTATCCAAGTAATGCAATGAGTGAATTTCTTGTCATCATATCATCTAATACAGCATGAAACCAGCGATCAAATGGAAATGGAATCTGGAATCTGATTGGTTGAGATTAGCAATTGCTAAACTTTTGATCAAACAAGAAAATGCAATTTTTCACCGATTTGGGATGGAAAATCAGACTGGAAAAGATGCTAGATGATTTACAATGCTCGATTGTATATAAAGTATGTCATTTTTGAGCTTTTTGAGGTAAACTTCAAGAGAAATCAATAACTTTTAGAGTACTTTGACAGATGCATGTTCTTGAAAGGGCTGCTCTGATTGGTCAAAGTCTTTGTTAAAATCTGCATGTGGATAAAAAGGGGGCTAAGTTTTTCTTTCATAGGTCAATGGACAGCCTATTATCAATATAAAAAAAATTTAGTTTTACAACCCCCCACGCCCCAACCACCCCAATTTCAAACCCAGCCAAAAAAAGTAGAAAATCATCAGGAACCCCTAAAACGAAGTTTGAGGAATATTTCACATTTTTTATTTTTTGATAATTACTCCGCCGCCAATGCACCTATCTTCAAAATTATAGCAGCATTACCTACTACGGCTCTACAGCATATCGCTACCCAAATTTCATCACAATCCATGCAGCGGTTACTGAGATTCCGAGGCCAGAAAAACGCCAACAGATAGACCGACGGAAGTGAGTGACGTGGATTTTCGTTATCTGTTGACATCATCAAACGCCCAAAAGGCGTATTATCTCAAAATCGAAAATTTTCGCGATAACAATACTCCCCTCGCCTATCGGTTTGAGAAGTAAAAACTTTATTACTTCTTTTCAGTAAATGTTTTTTTTGCATTAGGACGTAGTCCATGCAGCCAGTCACAAATAATGAAATCTGAGAAATACTTGGTTACCATTACCCCTGAAAGGTTCCCTGTTACAAAATTCATCAGCGGTGTCATCCCTATTTAAAATATTTTTCCGTTCGACAAATACCTAAGCATGTGCGGTTTCGTGTTTCCTCGATAAAATGCACACGCAAGTTCTGCAGAGTAGGACATTGCACACAATCCGTTACACCCCATGGTATCTTTCCAACGATACCTTTCACAGGGACCTTGACATCCCTTAAGTGAGAGATTACATTAAACAGTAGATATGACGTTATAGTCAAGCGGAATCTCTCACCTAAATGTTCGCCATTTAAGATAGTGAACGTCAAAATTAACCCTTTGGGTGAACCCAAAAATTACCGAACTCAAATCGTCATGTTATAGTCTCCAAACGTCGATCGTCTTCTCAAAGAGAAGGCTCCCCTTCCTTTTTTCCCCTCTACTCTCTTACTTCTCCCTGACTTTATCTGATCTCTGGGTAACCAAAAAGATCAACCGACAGGACTGACAAAGAGCAAAGGTTCACCGGGCCGCTCTGTGAAGGAATGAAGAATTGAATCATTGAATGGAGAAGTTTCCTAAAAAATAAAATTTGGAAAATTCATTATTATCTGATAGTCTATTTCTTCACTTGAAGAATGTCGAAAAAATCATCTGAATATTCCAAAAAACGGCAGGGTTATTCAATTTTATATTTGCGTAAAGCGACCGCGGCGGTGAATTGTCGTATGACGTCACATCACATGAATCGTTCGCTGCAGCCACAGTCAGGAGCCGGGACTCCGCTATGCATACGCTGCGCTGTACGGTGTGCGACATTTAGACTTTGGTGGAACGGCGGAGTGTTTGTTGTAACGGGCAAATGCCAGTATATTTTTGAAGAATGGAGGAAGGTTACGTTCGTGGTGATTCTAGTAATCTTCCTAAAGTGGATCTCGACATAATTATGAACTACATAACGGAAATCCACACAAGTCATTTCCGTCGGTCTATCCGTCTGTCGGTCTGTCTGTACGCGTTTTTCTAGCCACGTAATCTCAGTAACCGCTGCATGGATTGTTATGAAATTTCGGCAGCGATATGCTGTGGGGGTAGTAGTAGGTGATGTGCCTATAAGTTTGAAAATCGGTGCATGGGTGGTGGAGTAATTAGCAAAAAACCAAAAATTTTAAATATTCCTCAAACTTTGTTTTTAGGCGTTTTAGAGGTTCCTGATCATTTTCTACTTTTTTTGGGTATAGAGGTGATATTGGGGTGGTTGGGGGTGGGGGGTTGTAACACTGCAAAATTATTTTATTCATAACAGGCCGTCCACTAACCTGTGAAAGAAAGGCCTAGCGTCATAATACACTTTTTTAGGTGCATCCGAACATTACCTTGGCTATTACGGAAACCAAGGGACTTAGAATTTTCTGATGTATACATGCGAGAGTATTGCTTCTGATCATTCTGTATGGTGTAACTAGGAAACCATTAGACTGATTTCAATTAAATTTTCACACAGTATTACTATCGCTGCGAGGATGGAAAATCTTTATGATTTTTGAAAATCGTGTCAGCGGCAGCGCAGCAATAATAGAAAAACTAAAAATATAGAAACAGCTCAAACTTCGTTTTTAGGCGTTTTAGGGATTTCGTGATAGTTTTCTACTTTTTTGGGTGGAGGTGAAATTGGTGTAGTTGGGGGGTGGGGGTCATAAAACTCAATTTTTTGTATTCATAATAGGCTATCCATTGAAATATTTGTTTGGTGTTTTTATGGTGATGTTAGAACACCTGAGTACAACGCAATATTTATAGTTTCTCGGTCTGCTAGACATATTCTAATAATACGAGTACCAATAAACTGCAGTGTATCGTTTTGTCACTGTCGGCGTCGCGCGTCGCCTACCCTACTGAAAACAAGGAATAACAACATGAACGAGGAGGCCGGCGGCGGCGCGGTGGCTTGCGGGAGCAGCATCCTCGACAGGGCATACACAGGCTTGCGTTGTGTCGTGTGACGTGACGTCACAGCGGCTTCGCGCCGAGGATATGGAGATAATTACAAAATTTTTTCGCCGTTGTTCTCTAACTCTTTAGGACTATATGATTAAATAAAATTTGAAAAAATGGAAACTTCCTCATTACTTTACTGTCTCGAATCACCTAATACCAACTGTTTCGGATTAGTGATTTCTGATTCGAGCAGTAAGCCATCAGCATGATTTGAAACATTGAAATAAATCAAAGTTCCCATTACTGGTGTCTTACGAGACTAAAAGCTAACACGTTGTTATAACCAACTTTTCAGGATTGGCGCAGTTGGGTTGAATGAATGAATGAAAGAGGGAGAGAGGCTTTCTGGTGACCAGAACCACCAGTGCATAGGCCTACCAACGGGCCCTTATGCACCTCTCCTTGCCCTAGTTCCCAAGCCTTGGGTCCCGCCCATCCATGGCCGTCTCTACTCACTAGGCCGGAGCATTGAAATATGGCAACGTTGGAGATCAGGCCGTGTTTTCATTTGTTGTTATGTCATGTGTATTCTTCCAGGTGCAGAAAATATGGTTGGAAGGTGATTATTAATTTGTTTCTAATTATTTACCTGCACAAACGAAACTATAAAGATAACAAGATGCCTGCAAAGGGTGTAGTACCAGGTTGCAGCCCAGTAGAGGACTACCAAACCATGGCCCAACATCACCTTATTCCAGATTAAAAAGAACGTTGCAAGGTGATTTTTAATGGGTTTCTACCTATTTACATGCACAAACGAAACTATAAAGATAAAAAGATGCCTGCAAAGCGTGTAGTACCAGGTTGCAGCCCAGTAGAGGCATGAGTAGAGGACTACCAAACCATGGCCCAACATAACCTTATTCCAGATTAAAAAGAACGTTGCAAGGTGATTTTGAATGGGTTTCTACTTATTTACCTGCACAAATGAAACTAATAAAGATAAAAAGATGCCTGCAAAGTGTGTAGTACCAGGTTGCACTAGCAATTGTGCGTCCGATAAGGGACATAAACAGAAGTGGGTGAAAGGTATTCCTCGGAAGGGCTGGTTATATTTATAAGGATAAAGACAATAATTGACGAACATTTCAAAGGATAAGACCTATTTTAAAGCACAATGTGGTACCTATAATGTTTTCCGGACGTCCCAAATATCACAGAAAAATACAGTTAATAGAACTCATCTGGGCATGGCCTGGGGCATACCTACGAAAGCATTTGATAGTGAAAGGGAAATCAAGACCAGCAAGAATGGCTTCACAGTGACCTAATAGTGAATTTTTCTAGCTCAAGTGATAATTTACAAAGTAAATTGAGTGTTCATTTAAGTGGAAATGGAAGTGGCGGCAGGAAACAGGTTGCGTTTATTTTTATTTTGTAGTGTCTGACTGTGATGAAACAGACATCAGATGTAAGTGGTATTAGTAGTAGTAGTTCTAAAAAGTATTTTTCTTAATTTATTAACCGAGATGAACTCTAATACATATAAAATGTAATAATTATTCTGAAACTATAGGGCCACTATTCGACAGCTAAGCCACGTTGCCACATCTAAGGCTCCGGCCTAGTGTAGAGTCGGCCATGGCCCATCTTATATCCTCAAGTTCAAGAACCCTTGAACTGACTATGCATGGTCTGCCTGTGGTACCCAAGGGCTTCACAGCGACATAGAATGTGTGCCGACGATGCTTCCTCTTTGCCACAACGTGTACACGTTGGATCACTTGCCACCCCCATCAAATACAAATGACGTTTGAAGGTGTTATGGCCGGATAGCAGGCCGACAAGTAACCTTAGTCAGCTTCTGTACAGTGAGAGACAGGACTGCCCCACCTTAGCCAGAGGTCCTAAAATACGTTCTCTAGCTTGACGGAGATGTCCAGAGATTCCTCTCCATCTGATAAGATGCTGCTTTTGCAACCACACCTTTGTTTTCCTTCTAATGGCACCTACTGCCAGCCCCAAAGCCGGCTCGGGACCCAGGAGGTTAATTCTCGGCCCTCGCCTTGCGAGCGAGCCCGCCATTTCATTACCACTAACTCCAGTATGACTCGGCACCCATATAAGTGACACCTGATGTCTTGCCGAAATTGTTGGGTTTTTTTTTCCAGGAGCCGTCCGACATTGCTGTCCCCGTCAATACTTAAGCCTTAAGGCCTATTGTATTATTGCTCCTCTCTTTTACAGTATCCACTCCAGCAATCTGGATCCCTGCATAAGTTTATGCAGTTTACCTACTGGTCCTGGTGCTGAGCCGTACTCCATTGGTTCTAGCTTGGTCTTCCCAAAGAGCTGTTGTCTCTTGTGATCTAGCGCTTCGCACTCACAGAGCACATGTAGGGCTGACTCGGTTTCTCTTCCACACAGTCTGCAGTTGAGGTCTCCATTGTAAAGTCCCATTTTATTCAGGTGTTCCTTCAGGCCACAATGTCCTGTGAGGAGACCCGTCGTTGTTCGGAGCTGATTTCTATTCAAGGAGAGCAGTGTTTCAGCTATCTTCTTGCATGGAGCTTTAATGAATGTTTTTCCATGAACACATCCTGGCAACAAGTTCCACTGCTCCTTGTGCTGATGTTTCACCCATTCTCCCACCTGGTGTCTAATTGTGCTTTTAGGCACCCCCAGGGCGGGTTCTGCTCCAATGTACAGGGCAGACGAGCCTAGTCTTGCTAGCTCGTCCGCTCTTTCATTGCCTCTTATACCTGAGTGTCCAGGCACCCACTCCAAAGTTACTTTGTTGTGTTCTGCCAGTCTTCCCAGTTCCTGTAAGCATTCCCAGACTAGAGCAGACGTAACTTTGGGCGCTTCTAGTGCCCTAAGTGTAGCCTGACTGTCTGTAAGTATTGCGATCCTCTTGTTTCTGTAGGATCGTTCATTATTGATCCTTGCACATTGCAGGATGGCGTACACCTCTGACTGAAATACCGAGGGGTATTTTCCTAGCGGAATGCTCTGTCTAGTTCCTCTTCCAAAGATTCCCGCTCCTGTGCCTTGCTCGGTCTTTGATCCATCTGTATACCAGACTATTTCCCGTTGCAGGTTGTTTACTTCACAAAGTTCTCGATCTCTTATTATAGTTTCGAATTTCTTGTTGAAGATGTATTTCGGAGTTATGTGGTCCTTTCTAGCATCCATTATGGTGTGCCCCACATATTCTGCGATTTGGTTGTGTCCAAGATCCTTGTAAATTCCTCTTGGTAGGGTTTGTAGTCTAGAGTAGCCCATTCTCGCCTCGCCCATTATTACAATTTGCAACGGAGGGAGGTCCAGGATGGTCTCTAAGACTGCGGTGGGTGCGCTTTTCATTGCCCCTGTTATGGAAAGACAAGCAAGTCTTTGCACCTTGCTTAGTTCTGCTATAGCAGCTCGCTGTTTCATCTTTGGCCACCAGACCAAAGACGCATATGTAATCATGGGTCTCGCCACCATTGTGTATGTCCAATGCACCATGGCTGGACTTAGACCCCATGTCTTACTATGCGAGCGCCTCGATAGCACTAATGCCATCTCGGAAATTGTTGGGTTACACATCACTGTACTATGAGGTGCTACGCACCCCATAACATATTTTTTGCAAGTGGCCTCGCACCCACGTACTCGCCGCCCCTGCTACCAGATGAGATGTGAGAAGTGAGAAGCTGTTAGTACCATAAGCTATTTGAGGAAGGCCTAGCGCCCGCCCCACTTGAAACGTGCCTGCGTCCCGAACGGTTCGATCCACGGCGCACCGCACCGCCTCCATTGGATAAAAGCTTTGGCGAGGTTTGCCGCCTTCTCTCTAACTTTAATCAAGCAAAACCTTGGTCATCATTTTTTCCTTCCTCCATTATTTATCATTCTTACGGACGTCGATGGATCCACGGACCTACGGGCCTACGGACCCGCGGACCCACATTGTTTCAGTAGTACAATTCGTTTCTTGAAAATGTTGTTAGCGGCTCTAATGGACTTTTTTACATTTTTTGATGTTATGCTGGTACCGTCGCGTCGGGCAGTCCATACTTTTTTTTACTATAAGGGTTTCGCTCAAACATGATGACGGAGGTATACAGGGTGTAACTTTTAAGGATGTCCACACCTATATTACCATGTAGATCTTGCTGAGCTGATCATTTTTCAATAAGCAAGATGGGTCCGGAAACGAACCGTTTCGGAGATAGCGCTACCGGAAGTAGTCCTTTCTGACGCCTGAAGTTAGGCAATAAATTCGATGCCTTGTGGCTAGTAGCGTGGCTGGCGCGGTCTCCGGATCTCAATCCCCTGGATTTTTTCCTGTGGGGTCACCTGGAAGCACTTGTCTACCAAGGGGGTGCACCGCACACAGCAGAAGAGCTGATTGCACGCATCATTGCAGCAGCTGGAGACGTCAAGGAGCAGCCACAGGTAATCAACGCTGCCACTGTATCGGTCATCCATCGAGCCAGATTGTGCGAGCAAGAAGGAGATGGCCACGTGGAGCCTCTCCTTCACTGATTTTTGACTGCTCTCGGTGTTTTTTGTTGTTGTTTTTTTGCAATGTTTTTTTGTTTTGTTTGTTTGGTTTACTTTTGACATTTTGGCCATGACGATTAGATGTTGACAAGCTGAATCTGTCTTAGCAGCTGATCCGCAACCCCCTCTCTCCTCTGCCAATTACGAGGCGTTGAATGAGTTGTCTAACTTCAAGCGTCAGCAAGGATAACTTTCGGTAGCGTTATCTCCGTAACGGTTCGTTTTTGGACCCATGTTGCTTATCGAAAAATGATCAGCTCAGCGAGATCTACATGGTGGTATAGGTGTGGACATGCTTAAGAGTTACACCCTGTATAAAAAGATAAAACTGATCGCGATATAAAAACTCATGGCAATATGTCATCAGGCTTAAGAGCACCATTTTATACGAAGGGCACTAGGAAAGTTTTGCAATACAGCTTTATTTATTTCATTTTCTTCAAATCTGCCAAGCTTTGCTAGGTACACTAGCACATTGGTAGCTCAAAGCCCGAAGAAAGTCCTCATACTCTTCATCACTAGAAAATCGCCTCTTTTTTTATGGTCAACCTCCCGCAAAGGCTGAAAGCCTATGGCACTGTAGAAGCGCTGAGAGAGGATAAGTGTCGATTTGAAACGCTGCAGGTTGTATCCGTTGGGAACCAAATTTGCCGGCAGCTTATTCCACAGCATCGAAGTTCTCCAAAAGAAGGATTGTCGGAGGAGACTGGTTCGGGGAGTAGGGACGCCGACCTGGTAACGATACGCTCGCAAAGCCTTTCTAGTGTTCCTTGTTTGGACGGCCTTTGGTGTTATTATCTGAGAGAGCTCACTCGAACATCTTCCGCGATAGAATCTGTAAAATAGGAACAGGTCGGCCACCTTTCTTCGATGCTCCAGGCTGTGGAGGTCCTTTGTGAGATTGGGCGTATCGATTAGCCTAATTGCTCTCTTCTGGATAGTGCCCAGAAGCTTTACAGAGTGCTTCGGAGCGCATCTCCACACATGGGAGCAATAGTCAAGCGATGGTCGGATCTGCGCCTTGTAGAGCAGCAGCAGTTGCTCTGGTGTATACAACTTCCTACAACGGAACAAAACTTCAAGCTTCTGTGATGCCGCCTTAGTAATACTGACGACAAGGTCGTGCCAGGACATGTTATTGTTAATGTTGATCTCCAAAAGATTGACGGAAGGCGACTCGACTATTGGGTGACCCTCCATTTCCACAGTTGGTAAGCAAACGTGAGACTTCTTTGTCGGTGTTGTTGCTTGAGTTTTCTGTACGTTAAACTGTACTTTATTTACTAATCCCCATACTCGACAATTGTTTTGATATCTGTTCTGCTGTTCATCAGACGTATTTTCAATAAACGCTGGTATTCCTCAGGGATCTGTGCTATCCCTTACACTATTTCTGCTGTACATTAACGAGCTGCTGGAAATAACATCCAATCCGATCTACAGCTTCGCAGACGACAGTACATTAATATCGTGTATGGAACCACTAGCAAATAAAGTATAATTCAACGTACAGAAAACACAAGCAACAACACTTACAAAGAAGTCTCACGTTAGCTTACCAACTGTGGAAATGGAGGGTCACCCCATAGTCGAGTCACCTTGCGTCAAGCTTTTGGGGATCAACATTGACAGTAACATGTCGGCACGACCACGTCGTCAGTATTGCTAAACGGCATCGCAGAAGCTTGGAGTTTTGTTCCGCTGTAGGATGCTGTATACACCAGACCAACTACTGCTGCTCTACAAGGCACAGATCCGACCATCGTTGGAGTACTGCTCCCAGTGTGAGGATGCGCTCTGAAGCATTCTCTAAAGCCTCTGAACATTATCCAGAAGAGAGCAATTAATACGCCTAACCTCTTTAACAGAACATCGAAGAAGTGTGGCTGAGCTGTCCCGGTTTTACAGATTCTATCACGGAAGACGTTCGAGTGAGCTCTCCCAGATAATAACACCAAAGACCGTCCGATCCAGAAACACTGGAGAGGCTCTGCGAGCTCATCTTTACCGGGCCGAGGTCCCTACTACCCGAACCAGTCTCCTCCAGCATTTCTATTTTTGGAGAACTTCGACACTGTGGAATGAGCTGCCGGGGATTTCCCGACGGCTACAACCTGCAGCGTTTCAAATGTAACGTGCACCGACACTTATCTTCTCGCAGCGCTTCTACAGCGCCATAGGCTTTCAGTCTTTGCAAGAGCATAAAAAAAAGAGTGACAGGAGTGAGCAATAAGTTAGGATGGCCAGTTATCGTCGTGTGAAAGAGCTGTCTTGATTCATTCCAAAACTTACTAGCCCAAAAAATACTCTAAGGGCCGATTTTATCAACATGCATATTTAACAAAGAATTTAACAAAGCTTTTCTATTGGATGTTATTTAGCAAAAGCTTTCTATTGGGTATTGAGGGCTATGTTAATAAGTATCATCCAATAGTATTTTATCAATATTGAAAACAACACGTCAAAGCTGGATGACACATTGACACTTTTGTCAAAGATATTTTAGAAATTCACGGATCAAAATCATAGCAGGATATCAGAACAAAGCGATTGATTTGCAAACTAATGCCACATTTTCCATGCTTACATTATAATTATTGTATAATTACTAATTGCAAACTGCGATAATTTGTGATAAAAGTAGTAGGTACCTATATCAATCACAGCAACTACCTACCTTATTTAATAATTAAAAATCCCACGTCCGTCAGTCAGATGGATTATATGAAAATACATAGTTTTATGAAGAATCAATCTTTCATTTACTGGATGCATGTTTGTTATAGATCTTCTTATATTCACAGGTGCATTGTACATCAAATAGGGTTATACTTAATTTTAATTATAAAATGGCAAGCTTTGGCGTACTGGGGTTCTGGATAGGCAACCTGTAATGCACATATGTCTGGGAAGTAGCTGTAGCCTTTGAAATGTAACAAAATGCTATTTTTACCTCTTTTTACTATAAAACAAAGATATATTGCAGGTATTCAAAATTATTATCGATAATAAATTATTGTTTTATCCAAATAATGCAATGAGTGAATTTCTTGTCATCATATCATCTAATACAGCATGAAACCAGCGATCAAATGGAAATGGAATCTGGAATCTGATTGGTTGAGATTAGCAATTGCTAAACTTTTGATTAAACAAGACAATGCGATTTTTCACCGATTTGGGATGGAAAATCAGACTGGAAAAGATGCTAGATGATTTATAATGCTCGATTGTATATAAAGTATGTCATTTTTGAGCTTTTTGCGGTCAACTTTAAGAGAAATCAATAATTTTCAGAGTACCTTGACAGATGCATATTCTTGAAAGGGCTGCTCTGATTGGTCAAAGTCTTTGTTAAAATCTGCATGTTGATAAAATCGGGCCTAAGTGTAGCATCTGTATAATATGTATAAAGGCGCCTATATGCCGCCTACAGGGTGTAACTTTTAAGGATGTCCACACCTATACCACCATGTAGATCTCGCTGAGCTGATCATTTTTCGATAAGCAACATGGGTCTAAAAACGAACCGTTACGGAGATAACGCTACCGAAAGTTATCCTTGCTGATGCTTGAAGTTAGGCAATTCATTCAACGCCTCGTAATTGGCAGAGGAGAGAGGGGGTTACGGATCAGCTGCTAAGACAGATTCGGTTTGTCAACATTTAATCGTCATGGCCAAAACGTCAAAAGCAAACCAAACAAACAAAACAAAAAACATTGCAAAAAAACAACAAAAAACACCGAGATCAGTCAAAAATCAGTGAAGGAGAGGCTCCACGTGGCCATCGCCTTCTTGCTCGCACAATCTGGCTCGATGGATGACCGATGCAGTGGCAGCGTTGATTATCTGTGACTGCTCCCTGACGTCTCCAGCTGCTGCAATGATGCGTGCAATCAGCTCTTCTGCTGTGTGCGGTGCACCCCCTTGGTAGACAAGTGCTTCCAGGTGACCCCACAGGAAAAAATCCAGGGGATTGAGATCCGGAGACCGCGCCGGCCACGCTACTGGCCGCAAGGCGTGGAATTAATTGCCTAACTTCAGGCGTCAGAAAGGACTACTTCCGGTAGCGCTATCTCCGAAACGATTCGTTTCCGGACCCATGTTGCTTATTGAAAAATGATCAGCTCAGCAAGATCTACACGGTAATATAGGTGTGGACATCCTTAAAAGTTACACCCTGTATAACGCTGGCGAGGGGCAAGGGGCGAAAGGCGAGGGCCGAAGCGCCGAAGCTGTGAGGAGTGTTACGTGTTACGGCCGCGGCCGAGCCCAATGGCCGAATGGCATGGCCAATGACCAATGGCCAATGGGTCGGGCATCGAGCTTGAAGGAACATTCACCTGCCCGCCGCGCTGCTTCCATTGTTCTGCCTTGCGCCTCTTTAATTAATTATTGTTGAAAAAAAGTTAATTACCTGGCGGTCGGAGCCGAATGCAAGGCAACCACTCCACTCGCCGTTGCCGTTGCCGTCGTTGTCGAGAAGATGGGAATGGCCGAATGGGTAATGGGAATACCATGGTTCTTTATGGCGTACCAGCGTACCATGCTGCCACGACGAGACGACGACATACTGTTATGATTATGGTTTGCGGTACCGCGGTACCCGCGATCTCAAAGTCGCATAGTAATTACATATTATTTATTTTATGATTCCCATGGACGTACTGGTAATCCTAAACGAGAAAGCAAGCAGGCAGCGCAAATTGAACAACGGACTTCCACAAGGCTCAGTACTGGCCCCCTTACTTTTCAATCTATATATATATATCTGACATGCCAGAAACAGTTAGTTACAAGTTTTGCTATGCGGACGATATAGCCATAGCTTTTTCCGATAAGAGCTTCAAGAACGTTGAGCATACTCTTTCTAACGACTTGTTAGCTCTAAACAACTACTTCAAGAAATGGAGACTAGTACCGAGCCCCAACAAAACCGAAGTTTCCTGCTTCCACCTGAATAACAAACTAGCTAAATATGAACTGCAGGTACTTTTTGCAGGCGAACCCCTGAAGCATAACCATTTCCCAAAATATCTTGGAGTAACGTTAGATCGCACCCTCTGCTATAAGAAACATCTCGCAAACACTGCAGGAAAACTCAGAACACGCAACAACATTATCCAAAAGCTGTGTGGAACGACGTGGGGTGCCACTGCTCCAACTCTACGAACCAGTGCACTAGCTCTTGTCTATTCGTGTGCTGAGTACTGTGCGCCTGTCTGGATTAACAGCCATCATACCAGACTAATTGACGTCCAACTAAATCACACTATGAGACTTATTACAGGCGCAGTTAAGACAACCCCAACTCAATGGCTGCCTGTACTCTCTGGAATAGCCCCACCGCAGCTGCGAAGGACTGACGCCCTTCTAAGGGAGTATAACAAGATTACGGCCAACAACAAACTGCCCATCCACCGAACAATACCCCCGTTGCAAATAAACAGACTTAAATCCCGACAACCACCAATAAGGGATGCAGAAGGGCTTAAAACCAACAACTTCGACTCCTTAAACCAATGGCGCTCTCAGTGGGAAGGTTTTGCGGAACACCACTCGCGATGCGCATTTATGGGGGCAGCCTTACTTCCAGGATCAGAACTACCCTGGAAAGAGTGGGTAAAACTTAATAGAGTCCGAACAGGCCACGGCAGATGTGCCGACTCCCTTTACAAGTGGGGCTATGTGCAATCTCCCTTATGTGAGTGTGGCGCGCCCCGCCAAACTATAAACCATATTACGAGCGAATGTGAACTGCGTGCGTTTCAGGGATCGCGAGAAGAGTTCTTCACAGCCACACCGTTGGCGCTGAAGTGGCTGAAAGAACTTGACATCAACCTGTAAATACCAAAGACTATGTATCTTAGTTTGTAGCTGTATGTATTTTATTTTAGTATAGGTTATAATAGTTTTTCTTTTAATCTATATTTACTGTTGTCATGTTTTTGAGCCATACGATAAATAAATAATAAATAACTGGTATTTTATAACCTAAAGTATATAAAACAAGAATAACGACTTCCACGCATTAATTATTGTTGCTATTGTCTTTAGTGATATTCCCACAAGGCGCAGATCCAACCATCGCTGGACTATTGCTCCCATGTGTGGAGATGCGCTCCGAAGCACTCTCTAAAGCTTCTAGGCACTATCCAGAGGAGAGCAATTAGGCTAATCGATACGCCTAATCCCACAAAGGACCTCCACAGCCTGGAACATCGAAGAAGGGTGGCCGATCTGTCCCTGTTTTACTGAGTCTATCACGGAAGGTATTCGAGCGAGCTCTCTCAGATAATAACACCACAGGCCGTCCGAACCAGGAAAACTAGAGAAGCTCTGCGAGCTCACCCTTACCAGGTCGAGGTCCCTACTCCCCGACACAGTCTCCTCCAGCATTCCTTCTTTTGGAGAACTTCGACGCAGTGGAATGAGCTGCCGTGGAATTTGTTTCCCGGCGGCTACAACCTGCAGCGTTCCAAATCTAACATGCACCGACACTTGTCCTCTCGCAACGTTTCTACAGCGCCATAGGCTTTCAGTCTTTGCGGGAGGTTGACAATAAAAAAACATATCTCAATAGATATATTGAGGAACTTTCTAGTTTTTTTTTTATTATAGAGGGTTTAGGAAATCGGGCTTGATCGCTAGAACAGAAAACACTCGCACACCCGGAAGTGTGAGAGAGAGTCTGCCCGCCCAACGTTGAACCAGCTTGAGTCCTCTGATGTCATGCCCAACGGACGCAAACGCGTCCATCCGACATGCCACCACATCCCGACCGGTTAAAATCCGTTCCCTCTTTCTTACCTCTGATGCTATATCTCCATCTGCACCGGGCATGAACGTGAACGATATTCTTCACAGTGCAAGATCAGGTAATAGTTAAAAATCCATTTAGGAATAACTTCTAAACTTCATTTACCCTTGAAGAGTTCCTCTTTCTCCTTTTCAGAGAGTATTTTGTTGACCATCCCATGTATGATGTTCCATGCCTCTACGCTGGACAACACCAGCGAGACCATAGTCTCTGGGGTTAGGTCACCTTCCAGTTCATGTCACACAGAAACATCACCCGTCCTATCCTTTACCTATACACTCGAAAAGGCCCATGTCCAGAGAGTTAGGAAATAGGACGTTTGTCGATGACTGCATTCTGCCCATTCTTTTATCGACGGTATTAGCCGTTTCGTCCACTATGCGACATCAGTGGTCTCGCTCCACAGGCTTTGCCACTTACTTGCTGTCAGTCTCTTAGCTTCAGGGCGGCATATCGCATTGCCTGCTTGGCCATGGCGGATCAGTGTCCTCTCTTCGGCCAGCAAGTATAATGATGGTATCGCCGTTATAACTTGCAAGGCTCTTGTAGATACCGTGCGATAAGCACTGGCCACCGTTAGCAGAGACTTTCTCTGCAAGCTGTCCAGGACCTTCTGGTACTTTTTCCTTTTCGTGGCCTTACACCACACAGGAGCTCCATATAGGACGACCAACTGTACAACCTGGCACAGTAGTGCCCTTTTGTTGCTACTGGGCCCTCCCACATACGTAGACAGGATTGCCGCCTCCTTCTCTGCCTTTGCCACTACTCTTTTAAGGTCCTCTGCACGGAAAAAAGCAGGCTTGAGTATTTTTAAACAATATTGTGTGGCATGATTGTTGGTAATTTTTTTACATATTGTAAGATATTTCCAAAAGATTGTTGAATAAAGTTTCATTGGGTCTAGCAACATATTCCACCAAATTGCGTTGGCTTGCTATGGACTCTTTCACAATCGGAGTATGTAGCTTTTCTACACAAACTATTCAGTTTCCATTCCGCAATCATGCGATGATAGAAAAGTGCACATAGTGTTGAGCACTTTCCTACAATGTATTGTTAAAAAATCCACAAAACTGTTGTTGAAGAAGTCTGGACGAGTCTGCGCAAGTCTGTGTCTTTCTAGTTATTTTCTTGATGAGTTCCCATTTGGTTTGTGCCTGTGTATGAACAACCGACGGCGTCGTGTGAACTATATAATTTATACCTATACCTATAGAAGTTACCAAATACCATATATTTTAAGAAATGGAGGGTTTGAGTGCATTCCTATTTTTCTGGGTAAGTACTAGTTTATTTATTTGTATCATTGAGGTACAGACAGGCAGTCATAGGAGTTTGTAATTAAATGAGGAAGCAACGATTTACGTGTGTTATTTTTGCAATGTATTTTGATTCGAAAATACAAAGCTGTGTCCGCTAGTACCTATTGAACGGTTGTAGAAAAAATTCACGGACGAAACTTTATATGTCGGAGATTATGATAGAATACGTAAATAAGTGTAAATGATTACGTAATGATGGCTACGTTTTAATGCTGTCGTTTGTCTAAAGGTAATGTCAATATGGACGCCGCACCTACATGGCAGAAATGGATATAGGGCTGTTTTCGTTCAGTGAAATTACCATGTTTTTTCACATTTCTATGAAGGATTATTATGATAGAGCATAAAATTATTTAAACATAACAGGCTCAAAATCGAAAAAGCTACGCATCTTTATTTTATGCGGCGAAAGCTCACCGCTGTATAAGGTCATAACGTCTTTCAAGTCCAGACAGGGATACAGGGGCATTTTCATTTGTATGATGTGAGGTAGTATTTGTCTAGACAGCAAATAGCAGCAGAATAGCAAAATATTGATTTATGCGAATGTTTCTATATTAGACTGTTTTAGAATTTACTAATTTGAAATTAACTATACGGGTTGGAACTCTGTGGCTGGAATGATATGGAGATACTGTATTATGTATGCTACGTTATGATACGTTTATTTTTCAGTGCCATTGGGCATCCAAACTATCCAGTCAATGATGATTATCAGGAAGTGAATATCATTGTGGTCATACATATATACCAGTGTGATTATTTTTTGTATTCTTCTTGTGAGCACCTTTTTTGTATAAAAATAAACCATTGTATACACTCCTCTTATTACTTTTGCCTCTACAACTACCTCACCCATTGAAGACTACATTTATTATGGATTATTAAACCCCAATTTTGTAGACTAATAGACTTCACAATATTGTTCAAAATTTTACTACAACAATGTGTTAAATGATTTTATACTTTTTGTGAAATATTAGTACATTGACTGAGTCGCCTATTAATCTACAAATTGTTGCTATCCTGTTGTTACAATATTTGTATAAAAAATCCACAGGGTTCGCAAATAAACTCTGTCGGTGGTAGTAATATAGAACACAATTGTTGGGTCCACAGCTCCACAACTTAGTGTTACAAATGTACACAAGTTGTCACTGTCCCTATATCATCCACAATTTGTAGTCAAAATACCTACAATTGTGGAAAAAATTACAACAGTCTTTTTTCCGTGTGTAGCTCCTCTGGTTATCCAGTGTGACCCCAAAGTACACTATGGAATTGCTTGTTGGGACTTGCACTCCCTTTAGTTGGAAGACCACGTTAGCTCTCTTGCTCCTTGGGCTGCGCATTATAATTGCCTGTTTACTCAGGAGCCAACTCAAGCCTATGATCACACATCCACCTGTCAATCTTGGACAGCGATGCGTTTGTTTTATCGACCAGGTCTGTCTCTTAAGGGTCTAGGGTATAGCGCGCGAAATTGAGAATCCCTTAAAAGACGTATTCCCGTGTTAGCGAGGAGGCGTGGCCACCTGTTCCCTTTCTCCAGTATGTGTGTCGAAGATGAGGACAGATAAGTCCAAAAATCCAAAGGTAACGTCAAAAGGTCCAAAGGTCACTATAAAAATGAATTTCGCATTTCGAGGCCCTTGAAGTTACCTATAAACTTACAGTAATGACTCAAAGAGCAAGTTGAAGAAGAAAGCTTGCTCTTGTGCAACTATTTAGCCTTTTTTGATACCGTGTTTGGTTGTTAAATTACAGGCATTTATAGAATGTATGATATTGCATTGCGAGTTTTTTTGAACATTAAAAAACTGTTTTGAGAAAATCGAAAATAGTTGTCATTCAAGGTCTTAACTATTGTTTTCTGAAATATTATATATGTAGTTTGAAAATAGAGTGTGTTATGCGAGAAATTGTGAGTCCGTGTTTACATAGCAAATACGTATGTATAAATGTGTGTATCCAGCGAAGGCCTTAGCACACCATCATACAGGGTATTCCAGAGTAACGGTCCTAAAGCAGATGCTTGAGGCACCCCTGTTGTCATAGGAGTTTCGGTTACGGCTATGCAAATTGAACTGGAGTCTAGGTAGCTGCTTATAAGATTCCTTAGGTATTTTGAAATCTTCAGCTTTGCTAGTTTTTCCATAATCATCATCCATGAGGCTGAATTAAAAGCACTGTGGACATTCAGCGTCACCAACGCACACCATTTCTTCTTGGTTTCTTCCGCAACTGGTAATAGTAGCAGTGGTGGTAGGGAAACGATCAGACGAAGCCAAGTTATTGGGACATCTCTTGTCCTCCTTGCTCACTCAACTCAACCTTCATGGCCTCTTGGTGAACGCCTTTATTATTTTCGGATCACCAGACCTGTTGGTGAAAGCCAGTATGTCAAACGAAGATTCCTCCTCCTCCTTCTCAAAGAGTTCAGGCGCGACCATCCCATGCTCAGTCAAGCGGTACTGATTGTTGTCAAACAACATTGTCTTGACAGGATACGGATGCTAATCGCTGTTAAGCGATCAGTGTTCGCGCGGGCAAGAGGTCTGGAGGTAAACAAAATGTTCTACGAAAGACCTTCTCGTCTCTTCCAACAGCGACCACCAGCCATAGAGCAGCCGCCAACTGCTGATCGCGTGCAGGCTTTTTGGAGGGGCATTTACGAACAGCCCAAGCCTCTACAAGCACACTCCTGCCTTACCGTAGTTCGGGTCTGTCTATAGGAGGACTCCTAACTTAAATGTATTGCCTTATCCGATAAACACGAAAGAAATCCATGGCACCTTTCGAGGCGCAAAGAATTTCGCAGCTCTTGGCCTGGATGGCATAAACACCTACTGATTTGAAAAATTTCCCAGTTACCACCGGCTTTTAGCTAGAGTTATTAACTCGTGGCTAAATCAGGAGCGGCCAATTCCGGCTTGGTTTGTCGAGGGTCGAACCGTGCTTCTCCCGAAGGCCGGAGATTTGAGTGATCGCAAAAACTACAGGCCACTAACATGCCTGAAAGCATGTTACAAGTTCTTCACCAGAATCTTGTACATGCGTATCCTTCAAGCTGTAAATACCGTATTTACCAGCGTAAATGAACAAAGAGAGTCTAAGAAAGGAGTAGCTGGCTGTAGGGATAACCTTTTTTATTGTCACGCAGAAATCGTGCAGTACATGAGAAACTTTTCTACGTCCTGGATCGACTATTGAAAGGCATTCTACACTCTGTCGAAGGCTTTCGATATGTCAAGTGCAACAGCATGGGGTTCGCCACGATTTTCTATTGCCCTGTTCCACAAGACGAAGAGGTCACCGGTAGACCTGTGTTATTGTTTGTCAAAGTATTTCAGGAGCTGTGTGTAATGACGGTCTCCATAATCTTAGACATGATGCTGAGAAGAGCCACAGGTCTATAATTGGTGGGATCGGTTTTCTTGTCTTTCTTAGGGATGCGTTGCACGCAGCCAATCTTCCATGAAGCGGGAAACACGCTCGCTGATACGATAGTTTGAAGAGCTTGCAAAGAATAGGCGCAAGCTCAACGGCTCAGCGTTTGAGGACAATGGCTGGAATTTGGTCAGGACCAGTAGCTTTCTTCGCTGGAGGATGCTTTTTACATCTCGATGTTGAAATTTGACCTCTGCCATTCTGGAGTTCACGCTTATGGTGGTGGTCGGATTACTTCCTTGGAAGTCTACAGTAGAATGAGGAAGTTTCCATTTTTTCAAATTTTAGTCAATCAGATAGTCGTAAAGAGTTAGAGAACAACGGCGAAAAAATTTTGTAATTATCTCCATTAGTAGAAAAGTTATAGTCCTTCAAAGTTCGAATAGCATCCGCGCGAAGCCGCTGTGACGTCACATCACACACGCAAGCCTGTGTGCGCCCTGTTCTCGTTCATGTTGTTATTCCTTGTTTTCAGTAGAGTAGGCAACGCCGACGGTGACAAAACGATACAGTGCAGTTTATTGGTACTCGTATTATTAGAATATGTCTAGCAGACCGAGAAACTATAAATATTGCATTGTACTCAGGTGTACTAACTTGAGTTTTATGACCCCCCACCCCCCAACTACCCCAATTTCACCCCCACGCAAAAAAGTAGAAAATGATCACGAAACCCCTAAAACGCCTAAAAACGAAGTTTGAGCTGTTTCTATATTTTTAGCTTTTTTTTTATTGCTGCGCCGCCGCTGACATGATTTTTAAAAATCATAAAGGTTTTACATCCTCGCAGCGGTAGTAATACTGTGTGAAAATTTAATTGAAATTAATCGTATAGTTTCCTAGTTACACCATACAGAATGATCAGAAGCAATACTCTCGCACGTATACATCAGAAAATTCTAAGTCGACGATCCGTAATAGCCAAGGTAATGTTCGGATGCACCTAAAAAAGTGTATTATGACGCTAGGCCTTTCTTTCACAGGTTAGTGGACGGCCTGTTATGAATACAATAATTTTTCAGTTTTACAACCCCCCCACCCCCCAACCACCCCAATATCACCCCCATCCAAAAAAGTAGAAAATGATCAGGGACCTAAAACGCCTAAAAACAAAGTTTGAGGAATATTTAAAATTTATGGTTTTTTTTCTAATAACTCCACCGCCCATGCACCGATTTTCAAACTGATAGGAACATTAACTACAACTACCCCCACAGGATATCGCTGCCAAATTTCATAACAATCCATGCAGCGGTACCTGAGATTACGTGGCTAGAAAAACGCGCACAGACAGACCGACAGACAGACAAACCGACGGAAATGAGTTGTGTGGATTTTCGTTAATTGTAGACATCATAAAACACCCAAAAAGCGTATTATCTCAAAATCGAAAATTTTCACGATCACAATAGGTACTCTCCTTACCCTTATCCACTTTAGGAAGATTACTAGATCACCACGATCGTAACCTTCCCCCATACTTCAAAAATATACTGGCGTCTGCCCGGTACAACAAACACCTTCGCCGTTCCACTCAAGTCTAAATGTCGCATACTGTACAGCGCAGCGTATGCAATATGCATAGCCGAGTCCCGACCAGAACATGTGATGTGACGTCAAACGGGTTTTCGCCTCCGCGGTCGCTTTACGCAAATATAAAATTGAATAACTCCGCCGTTTTTTGGAATATTCAGACGATTTTTTCGACGTTCTTCAAGTGAAGAGATAGACTATCAGATAATAATGATTTTTCCAAATTTTATTTTTTGGAAACCTCTCCATTGGCTGCGAAAAGCCTCCCTAAGATGTCATACGATTGATAGGATAAATATTTCCATTTCTCAATTTCTGTGGAAGATAGAACATCCGAATTTATCGTGGTATACATATAATAATTAAAGCTGTAAGGCCAGGACGCGACGGGGACGGCGGTGAAGGCGGCATATACTCGGCATCGACGGCATCGGCAGACAGCGAGACATGAAGCATGACTGTTAGAAAAAAGAATCCGCCGACATAATCAACGTCGACCAATCAGAGAGCGGCTTTCAACGAGCCGATCACAACACACGACCCCGACTCCACGACCAGCAGACGGGGCCATGGGGCGGGGGGAGGGGGGCGGGAGACAGGGGGTCGGGGGGCCGGCTGCCAGCGTGCGCGCCGCGGGCCATTGCCGTGCTTGCCTTAGATTGCCTGGCCCCCTTGCACCACGCTAACATACAGAGATATTCCTCATTCAGATGCACCATGGCCGACTTTACTCACTAGGCCGGAGCACTGAAATATGGCAACACTGAATCGGGGGCCGAGCTTGTGTCATTAGTGTAATTCTTCCAGAGTAAACAATAAAGCACAATGTGGTACCTACAATGTTTTCTGGACCTCCCAAATATCACAGAAAAATACAGTTAATAGAACTCACCTGGGCATACCTACAAAAAGATTTGATAGTGAAAGGGAATCAAGACCAGCAAGAATGGCTTCACAGTGCCCTAATAGTGAATTTTTTTAGCTCAAGTGACAATTTACAAAGTAAATTGAGTGTTCATTAGCAATTGTGCTTCCAATAAAGAACATAAACAGAAGTGGGTGAACGGTATTCCTCGTATGGGCTGGTTATATTTATAAGAATAAAGACAAGACTTCATAAACATTTCAAAGTATAAGACCTATTTTAAAGCACAAGGTGGTACCTACAATGTTTTCTGGACCTCCCAAATATCACAAAAAAATACAGTTAATAGACATCTGGGCATGAATCTGGGCATACCTACGAAAAGATTTGATAGTGAAAGGGAATCAAGACCAGCAAGAATGGCTTCACAGTGACCTAATAGTGAATTTTTCTAGCTCAAGTGAAAATTTACAAAGCAAATTGGGTGTTCATTAGCAATTGTGCTTCCAATAAAGGACATAAACAGAAGTGGGTGAACGGTATTCCTCGTATGGGCTGGTTATATTTATAAGAATAAAGACAATATTTTACAAACATTTCAAAGGATAAGACATATTTTAAAGCACAATGTGATACCTACAATGTTTTCTGGACCTTCCAAATATCACAGAAAAATACAGTTAATAGAACTCATCTGGGCATGCATCTGGGCATACCTACAAAAAGATTTGATAGTGAAAGAAAATCAAGACCAGCAAGAATGGCTTCACAGTGACCTAGTAGTGAATTTTTTTAGCTCAAGTGACAATTTACAAAGTAAATTGAGTGTTCATTTAAGTGGAAGTGGCCACAGGAAACAGGTTGCGTTTATTTTTATTTTGTAGTGTTTGACTACGATGAACCAGACATCAGATGTAAGTGGTATTAGTAGTAGTAGTTCTAAAAAGTATTTTTCTTAATTTATTAACCGAGATGAACTCTAATACATATAAAATGTAATAATTATTCTGAAACTATAGGCCCACTATTTGACAGCTAAGCCACGTTGCCACATCTAAGGCTCCGGCCTAGTGTAGAGTCGGCCATGGATACACCAAAATTACAACCTTGACGACAATTTACTCATAAAACATGGAGTCAAGTTGATTGACTCAGGAACTTCCCACACATAACGGTGACATCGTTTAATGATTTTCCCATTGCATGACAGTCTGAGATCCCCTTGAATAGGATGACGATCCGTCCGGAAAATCCCGGACATGTCCGGATATTTGGAGCTAAATTTCGTGTCCGGGCGGATTTACAAAAATCTGTAAAATGTCAGCAATCGAAAATAGTTGGCACAACACACAGCAAAATAAACAAAAATACAGTTAACGGACAGGCAAAAAAAGGCACTACTGTCGCTTGATGGCCCATCTCTCTTCATTCTCTTACACTCCCCCCCCCTCCCCGGTAATATTATTAGTGTTGTTTACATTTACCTGACTATATTCCGATACTCATATACAGGGTCTAATGGAAATGATTATTATTATCTGACTTTCTAAGTTCCACTCGCATAATTGCTGTAGCAACAAGTGTTAACGGGCTGTGCCAAGTCAACACCCGGACTATCATTGATCGGAATTTAGGAAGGATCGCACAATATTCAGGATCACAGACTTTTGGAATACTTTGTGTAACTTTTCGTCCAGGCCCAACTGTTGAAGGTATTGCGTAAACGTGTTTGGTGTAAGGTCTGGCAACGACATAATGAGGGGGATAATAGTGACTTTGTTTTGTTTCCAAAGTCGTTTTATTTCCATGACAAGGTCCGTGTATCTTCCCAGCGTAGGTGTTTTGGATATTCACATCGTTGGGAATGGCAATATCTATCAAATAGGTAATTTTGTCGGCCTTTGGAAAACTATATCTGGTCTATTGGCTGGGATGGTCTTGTCTCTATGTATTTCAACGTCCCAGTATAGTTTGTATCGATCGTTTTCGAGTACTGATGTCGGAGTGTAATTGTAGTATGGATCTGTTTTTTCTATTAGTTTGTTTGCTATGGCTAGTGCTTGGTGTATGACCTTGGCCGCAGAGTTATGTATGGCTGTGTATTCGGTACCGGCAAGAGTTTTGCACTCGCTTGTTATGTGATCTATTGTTTGTTTTGTGACATTTTCTGCAATTATCGTCTGTTATGAATGGATCTTTAATTACGTTTTTCTTGTAGGTTCTCGTAGCAACAAAATTAGACATTGCGTTGGAACTTCTAAATGATTATTTGAAGAAAATAATCAATTGGTTGAATGTAAATAAACTTAAACTGAATATTAATAAAACAAAATGTATAATAATAGACAAACATTTAAACGAAATAGCAATTACTGTTTTGCTTAATAATGACAAAATTTAAGTAGTTACATTTTACAACAGTTATAGCAATTATGCTAAATAAATCTATACTTCTACTACTAAAACAGGCGTATCTATTCCATAAAATTTAGCGCAGAAATTAGACATTTAAACGGAAATCTAAAAGGGTCAAGGTTTTTTCTATTCAAGATTTTGCACATCCTTATGAGAGGGTTGTGCATAGCGTGTGTTGGTATATCGAAACTACATAAATTCTGATTCTTTAAGAAACCCTCCACCCTCCACAATTTTTAGATTAGATAAAATCATATCAGATCAGTTGCTTAGGTATTTGAATTATCATCGCGCTTTACTAGCTCATTATTAGAATCAGGTTTATTAAACGATAAGTCTTTAATGACGTTTCGGTGGCCCTTGTAGCATCTTGATAATTGTTTCAAAAGTAGGTACATTAAACCAATACGTCATCAATTTTCTAATTTGGATAGTTTAAAACGTTAAATTTTTTTTTAATTGGGATGGTATGATAAGTTTCACATCAGTGGATGCGAAATTATATTCTCTTTCACTTTTATCTAGGCATATGTGGTTCTATCTTCGATTGTTTTCAAGATACTTATGATTTTGTAATTATTCCGTGATGACGCGTAGGAATTGAATAAATGGTAGGTGGCGTGGCTCGCAGACGAAACAATTGGCTGGAAACCGTTCATCTAGTGTTTCGGTCTCTAATATTAAAATATTTAGGCGTTCCATCTAACTGTAACCACATTATTCTTAAAAACCCCACTGACAAACTTTCAAGCAGTTTTGCAAATTTTCATTTAGAAAATGTTGGAAAGCATTAGTTTATTTTGCGGTTTCCAATAATATCACCCCAAATGTTTAGACTCCATGCTGGTTGTCACGATTTTTCAAATTCCTACGCGCCATTACGGAATAATTACAAAATCGTAAATATCTTGAAAACCATCGAAGATCGAACCTCTAAACCTATTCAAATTTAATCTAACGATCAGAAAAGAATGATGGTGTCCTGCATTTAAATACATAATACCTCTGAGCTGGTCTCTCTACATCACTATCGAGATGGTTTCCTAAAAATATCTCCTGTTTTTAAACAAATATATTTTTAATCGTCAGGTTGTTCACCTCACCCTTGAAAAGTTTGTTCCATAAATCCATTTACCTGGATTTTTGGCTCGCTAAATTGGAAAATTATTTTTATTCTGTTATTTTTGTACACATGATCGAACAGAAAAGAAACAAAAAATATGAATAGAACGGGTGTTATTTCAGTCAGTAGTTTATATAGGAATATAAACGCGGTATTCTGAGCAAGATCCACAGTTTGCGGTTTCATAGATAGTTTTACTTTATCTCTGAATTAAAGTTCTTAGAGCCCCATCTTTGCCTACTTCAAATTGTACTTTTGGATCTTAACGATGCGAGAGCAGTTTCAAGGTCCCGTTTGGACGTAAATTCAATGAAGATAAACTAGAGTCTCTGAATTTGAAAGAGTTATATTATTTTCAACATACTAATGACTTAAAAATGTACAAAGAAATAACAGTCATAATCTTTGCGCCTTTAAACAGTTTTCTACAAGAATCTCGTCTCCTTTTACCAAAAATTGTTCTGATTATCTTTTTTTGCATTACAAGTACTTCGTTAATGCGAGAGCTATTTTCCCAACAAATGATACAGTAACAAATGGTAGAATGGAAGAAGCCATTTTTGAAACAGTGGGAAGTAAGTTTACCAATGACAAAATCCACGTGATTGGTCCACGTCAGACGTTGGTCATAACATACGCCCAAGTATTCAATAGACTGACATTTGGGCAAGATATGACCGCAACACTTATCCGTCAGGCTGAAATTAAGACTGGATGTGCTAAACATTATAAATTCAGTTTTATTGCTATTAAGTACAAACCTATTGTCAACACAGTATTTTTCCAACAATGAGGCAGCGCTGCTAGCTGTCATACTAAGCGTGTTAGTATCAGTGGCAAACACAATGAAATTAGTATCATCAGCATATTTTGTAATTGTCACGCCAGGACAGTTTAGTTTCAGATCATTCATAAAAAGTAAGAATAAAGTTGGTCCTAAAATACCTCCTTGTGGGGCACCAGATGTAATATCGACCTGAGACGATGTATGAATTCCATCCTTTTTAATGATCGCCTTTTAGGTTTTGCTGGATAAATAAATATACATAAATAATATAAAATGCCACGTGCTAGACTCACCATCTGAAAACGTCAATCTGGTTTTACATAGGTTCAATTTGATAGCATCTCTTTGAATACCCCGAGTCCCGAGTATCAAAGATGCCGCTACAATGTACCTCCTGATGCATATCTGATGGCATCGTGACATAAAATGTCAAAAAACATGGAAGTAATATTAATAGTAAGAAAGGTACAATCGTATCTGTAAGGTGGTCCCTTGTCCCTATACAAAAGTCGCAAGATACCAAAGTGTCCTAACATCATTTGTCATTATAACGTCTTGACCACCTCACAACTCGAAAAAGTCATTTGTCAAATCTTCAATTGTTTTCTTAACTTATAATCACTTAGATCAAAGAAGAAGTCAAACTACAACCCTTGAGATTTCTACCTGCTGGCCACACAATAAACCGCAAGTATTCCACAGAAATTACCTTTTACTTGAACGGGATAATGCGTTACTAATGCCCTTAAAAGCAATAAAATATCATTGTAGGTATGCCTAAAGCGGAAATGTTAGTACAGGACAGGGCGTAACTAAGGTTGGCGCACACTGAACAGAAATGTGACCAAAGTTAAGAACTAGCAAGCTTTCTACTTTCCCTTAGCTTTAACAGACATATACTGTGTTTTTTATGCTGACGACACAGAACTTTTAATTAGGACAGAAAGTATGAATGAACTGCTGCAAAATACATACAAAACTGTAGAGATGCTCCTTGCTACTAAAACTATTGAACAGTGTAGCAGCACCATCACTGCAAAGTTCTTAGGCATCCATTTAGATCCAAAATTATGTTGGATTGCCCATACTGATTCATTAGCAAAATCTGTCATCTGTCTGTGGGCATCTGTCAGGCGTAATACTTTTACTGACAACATACTACTTACTACTCTATATTTTTTTGTGTTCCAAATTAATATCATGTTAATGCTGCATTACTAGCTTACTTTGTGCTTTTCGCAATAATTATGAACCTTTTTTTTCTGCTTATATTAGCAATATTCGAATTCACTGTTTGCACCCCATTTAAAAATTCAAAAACCGCTGTGCCTGGTATTGGGAAAAAGCTCCTGGAGCTAGTCGCAAGGGCGTACATACGGGGGAGGGGAGGGTAAAGAGGGTAATTCCCCCCCCACCAAGAATCAAATAAAACCAAAAAACCTAAACTTTAACCATTGGGCACTAGGCTGTTATACCACGAAATCAACACTACAATAGAAAATAAAAAAATATTTTATTCGTTTAATGAGTTCTCGGATATGTGCGCGACAGCAACATTGCTGCCTGAAGACTATTTCAGAATTTGTATATTTATTCCTCTTTTAGATGATATTCTTCAAGATTTGAATTTTCGTTTTAATCCCGATTTATTTAAAGCTCTTGAAGCTGATAAGTTGTAGCCATCTTTTATAATTATCAAGTCTGGTACTGAAATAGAAATTCTTGTAGAACGTTGTGGGAGATATCTATTCAAATTTGAGAATAAAAGTAGAGAAGTGATAGCTGCTAGTTTACGAAGAGAAATAGAACTTTGGAAAATTAAATTTAAAAATTTTACTAAAGAAAGTCTGCCAAATTCGGCTTCTGAAACATTACCTTTGTGTGATCCTAATATATATTCAAAAATATATGAACTTTTGAAATTCCATGTACACTGCCTGTAAGTGTAGCGTCGGGGGAAAGAAGTTTTTCTCCATTAAAAAGGCTCAAATCTTGATTGAGGTCCACTACGGGACAGGAGAGGCTTCTAGGGTAGGCAGTTTTACATATTTACAGGGATATAAAACCTTGCCCTGAAGAGGTGCTAAACAGATTTGCCAATAGCAACAAAAGGATTTTAGATTCAGTTCTATACAAAAGAAGAGATATTTTTCATGTTTTGACTGATCTGTTTAATTTATAGATGCATTTTTTCATTTTTAAGAAGCTTTCAGATTTAATTTTTCAAAGACTGATTTATTTTTTCTCTTGCTATTTTTTGTTTTGTTTCTGTTTTAATCAAAGAAACTTTTTTTTATAATTTTTGATTTCGATATTGTTTATTCTAAGTATATATGTATTGTTATTCAATATATACATATATGATACTGTATTATTAGTGTTTTAAACTTTCTGTTGATTTTGTTTTATTGTTGTCCATTACCCCCCTGAAATAAAAAGCTATCTATGCCCTTGGCTGGTCAAGGACACAGGATGGACACAAGTTCATCCCAAACAACCAAATCTTATCTAATCTAAGTATATTATCGACAACCGAATGTGATCTAATGTACTCTTAAGTATATGTAGGATATAAAATAAACATACACAATTTCAGATCTTGTTATAATATAAGGGACCATCTAAATTATTGTGAAGCTCATCAGACTGTTTACGAAAATAGTATCGGCCGGATATTGATTATTATTATCTTACCCTCGATTGAAATTATTTCTGTCCTTCGATCATATATTATGATCGAAGTTTCTGTCCTAACACTTTAAGGCATCGTTTTTAAGGTGCATGTTTAACTACACTCTTGCATAATAGTCTTTTTGAATTATAAAATGTTCTCAGCCTGACATATGTTATCTCAAGATTGAACATTTTCGCGATTACAATGATTCCCTCGCCTACGGTATGGAAAGCAAAATGGCGAAAAAGCCCCCTGCGTATGCCGCTGCGCCACTGGAGCTGTTATCTCCCACTCCCTGCAGTTTTTCTTTGATTCATCTGACGGCTCTGATCTGACCCTCTCCCACTGCCCACTGGCCGCGTTGCCAGGTCGCATTTTAAAAAAGCAGTAGATTTTGCAAAAAAACAGTAGATTTTTTTGAAAATAAACAGTGTAACATCGAACCTCAAACAAAAAAACTTTTATTACAAAACCACAAAAAACGTAATTGCTCGAGTAAAACATAATCCTAATAAAACTACAAAAAAAAGATAACTTTTACAGCACGGAAACTCTTAATATGGCTTACCTAATAAAACTAAAAAATAATAAATAACAATACACGCCTTCATTGATCTAGGTCTGAATCTGACAAGTCTGCATTTCTTTGATACATGGTACATATTATATTGTTATGTAGTTTAATAGAATTATTTAAATTCACATCAAAGCAACTTTGGGCTTCTCGTTTTCATTTTGTATGCAAAATGCCACGTTACGTACACTTGACGTGGATAGACGATAGCGTATATGCATTTTTTTTTTTTGAAGATTAGCATCTGATAAAATTTTTTCCACGTTTGCGGATGAATGTGGCAAAACTTGCGTATTCAACATAAATTCGTATAATACAAAAAACATATGGCACTATCATCTTCAAAAGAGACGTACCTATTTTTCACATTTATCCAAAACTCTGTCACACTTTTGCTTTGATTCCACGTGAGATCACTATTTCGTAGAAGTCGCCACTCATTATCGTGTTATTGAAGTTGATTAGGAATTTGAAAAATGTTTGGCAAGTGACATCACTGAAGGATACTGACCGTCCAAAGCTGCTGAGGGCTTAACAAATGATACATTTTTCAGAACATCGCTTTGGAAATCAAACCTTTTATACCTTATACATTTTCTTGAAATACAAAAACAGTAGTACTCATTATTTCTTGAAAACAAAAAAAAATCAGTAGATTCCATCGTAAAAACAGTATTCAGTAGACAAAGGCCCAAAAGCAGTAGATCTACTGAAAAATCAGTAGATCTGGCAACGCTGCCCACTGGAAACATGGAAAGGGAACTGGAAAGAATGGAAAGAGAAAACCCCGGAAACGTCAGTGTTGCCAGGTCAAAATTCAAAAATTCACTAGATGATGAAAATTCATCAGATTTCCTCTGCTGCTGCCGCCGGAGGGGGGGGGGGGGGGGGTGTAAATGAAAAATGCCGAAATATATATTTAGTAACATCTTAGTACATATGTAAAAATCAACTCAAACTATATAATCTACAGGATAAGGATAGTAAAGGGGGTAAGCTATTAAATTGAACTTTATGGATTTTCATTAAAATGCAGACCTCCAAACGAAAATTCGATTAAAACAAAATTTTATTGTCAGATTTTGGAATATCTAGTATTAGTCCTTGAAAAATATACTATTACGTCACCAAACAGTTAGCCGTGCACTTTGCAGTTTTCCATTGGTACCATAAACTTGTAATGTAAAAATTTAATGGATCTCCGAGAATGAAAAGTTTGCTGCTCAATACATCATGATTAGTCATAAAAAGTGATCGGTTAACTAAAACTTCGGTACAGAGTCTCAAAATAGTATGACATTTAAAAGAAAAATTCAAGTTTTTTTAATTTAAAATGGATTCGTCTTAAAAAATCAGCAGATAATCAAGCAATCAATCATACATGCCATGTTATAGGATAATGATATTAAGTATAATAAAATGTGAGACGCAAAATGTCAGTGTGAAAAAATCACTAGAATATGACATTTTGGTAAAAGTTTTCACTAATTCACTAAATTACAGAGAAATCACTATATCCAGTGAAATTTCACTGGACCTGGCAACACTAAAACACTGGAAACGGCTATTCTACGAATACAGGAGGTGACCTCTAGCGGTGAAGAAACAAGCTATGCGAGCCTTCAGCTGATGTTACCTATACACCATAGCAAAATGTTACAGATAAAATGTTTAGATAGAATAATCAGAGAGTGCGCTGACTAAGACAGCATTCCTATTCCAATAGATTTGAATTTGTGAAAGGCAAAATAAGTTGTTTTTCAACACACCGAAAAATGTATCAAGAACAAAGCGTTCTATTTATAACATAAGACAGAAAAAGTAATATTTATCTGACACACTTATCTGACTTGTTGATAAAAACTGACATACATTTTGGAAAATACAGGGTGAGTTTTTAGTACTGGATCGGTCAATAGCTCCACTACAGCAGAATATAGCGAAAAAGTGGTATACAAAATTGTATAACAAAATTTGTAGCCAACAATATGCTCCTTGCTCAGAAAATATTTTGATTTATACAGGGTGACCCATAACTACGTGGTGATGCAAACATACATTTTTTTAAATGACATCCTATGTACAGGGTTATTCACGTTATTCGACACGGAGCATTATGGCTAAAGTATTTGATGAAAAAGAAAATAATAGTTTAGGATGGATAGAGACCCATAAAGGCTACATTTTGAAAATATTTTCATGTTATACAGGGTGTCCCAAAAACACGAAATGTATCAAAGTTATGTTTTTTTAAATGGAACACACCGTATATTATTGCATATTCAGATTCCTTGGTGAATTCTAGTGTGACCTTATGTATCATACATGGTACCTAAAGTGAACCGTTAAGGTGTAAATCACCATTTTCGGTATAAGTATTTATCAGGAAAAAATTGAATATCGCAGAGATTACAAAATATGGAAGGCTGTGACTTTGCCGTATTACTAAGCATAAAATGCATCAGCTTTGATAAGACTGTCAAATGTAAATTACGTTTATGCTTGGAGAAATCGGTCGATGAATTAAGGAAACTTCGGTCTGCGATAACTTGATTTTTTCAAATGGGAATGCCTAGTTTTTTTTATACGGTTAAACGTAGAATTTGATAAGCTTTCTAATGATATAAGGTTATGAATATCAATCTCTCGTAGTTTTCATTTAATTTAAAATTTTCAAACAAATCAGCGATTTTCAATTTTCCTACCTATAAGCAACGTAGCAGGCCATGAAATATAAACAAAAATCTATTCAGCTAGAAGAAAACAACTAACTTAGCTGAAAAATACACACTAACTAGACTAAAGGGACAAGATTATAAAAATTTCTTACAACAAATCAACTCTCCCAGAAACAACTGCGATAACATCTCTAAGGTCAAAGAGAAGCTGGAGTATGGCAGTAATAGATATTTTTACTGTCTACTGGCTACCGCAATTTACTAGAGGTTAAAAATTTCCAAGGCAATCAAAAACCTTCATATGAAACAGAAACAACCAGCGACTGTTGCTCCAGCACGCAACTATCAATCATATGTAATGGTGTAAACAAGTACTAATTTGCGTCGAAGTCGATACCTCTGACTGGAGCCCTTCTATTTTTCCATATCTATTAGCAATATTGCAAAAAAGGAATACTGACAAATCAGATTTAAATTTTCTGCCATTTAAGTTATGTTTTATAAATTGAACAAATTTTAATTCATTCTTCATTTTCTGCGACCTTGCTAATAGGTACTGAATAATTTTCAGAACTCCAGTCAGAGGTACTTTTGACTTGAGTTTTGACAGAATTGCATACTTTTTTTATATCATTAAATGTGAAATTTTATTATGAAAATAATAAACTGCTTTCAACATTCTCTAGTAGTTTTTACTTTATTTCAAAATTTTTAATGGTTTTGGAAATTGCCAATCTCTAGTACATTGCAGTAGCTAGTAGGCCGTGAAAAAATCCATTTCTGCCATACTCCAGCTTCTCTTTGACCAAAGATATATTACCGCCGTTGTTTCTGGTTAGACTTTGTTTGTTGTGAGTAATTTTTATAATCTTGTCCCTTTAGTCTAGTTCATGTGTATTTTTCAGCTAAGTTAGTTGTTTCCTTCTACATGAACAGGTTTTTGTTTATATTTCATGGCCTGCTACGTTGGTTATAGGTAGGCATATTGAAAAACGCCAATTTGTTAGAAAATTTAAAATTAAATGAAAACTACCAGAGATTGATATGCACAACCTTATATCATTAGAAAGGCTATCAAATTCTACGTTTAACCGTATAAAAAAACTAGGCATTCCCATTTGAAAAAATCAAGTTATCGCAGATCGAAGTTTCCTTAATTCATCGACCGATTTCTCCAAGCATAAACGTAATTTAAATTTGACAGTCTCATCAAAGCTGACGCATTTTATGGTTAGTAATATGGCAAAGTGACAGCCTTCCAAATTTTATAATCTCTGGGATAGTCAATTTTTTCCTGATATCTACTTTTACCGAAAATGGTGATTTACACTTAAACGGTTCGCTTTAAGTCCCATGTATGATACATAAGGTCACAATAGAATTCATCGAGGAATCTGAATATGCAATAATATACGGGGTGTTCCATTTAAAAAAACATAAGTTTGATACATTTCGTGCTTTTGGGACACCCTGTATAACATGAAAATATTTTTAAAATGTAGTCCTTATGGGTCTCTATCCATCCCAAATTATTATTTATTTTTTTTTATCAAATACTTTAGCCATAATGCTCCGTGTCGAATAACGTGAATAACCCTGTATGTTATTCCATATTCCATATTTAGACTCTACTAACAATACGCGTTCTTAAAATATAAGGTATTGTAACATTATACCGGGTATTTCAAAAGTTATGACCATTTTTATATTCAAATCGCTGCCAAATGAACGTACTGTATACTGAAAACCAACTAATCAAAAATATTTTTTTTACATGGAAAGATAAAAAATATCCTGTAGTTTTAACACAGGCTATAAGAAAAGTCGCCGACGCATACTCATATACAGGGTGAGGTACAATGCAAAAACTAAGTTTTCTCTTTTTTTTTCAAATGTAACCCCCCATATTTTATTATACAAAAATGCTTTTAATATGCTCTTTCATATTTGTATAGCATTTCATATACTTACATTCATCAGTTTCTGAGATATTTCGATTTTTCTGCAAATTTGAAATATACCTTCTATTTGTGTACTGAAATTTATTTATTTTGAGAAAGTGCTATCGAATTTTATTTATATTTCACGAACAACTCAAATTTGAGGCCATAATAGTATTTGATGAAATCTATTTTATTATTATTATTATTATTTATTTGTACTGTTAATTACAAATAATTGCCACCTCGAAGATACATAATTATCCAGCAGATCTATCAGGTAGGCTATGAAATATTAACTGACCCAGTCCGAATAAAACGATTCTTCAATGTTTCAAATGCATCAGTTTTAGAGTGCCTCCGTTCTGGATATCGTTGTTGGTAGTTGATATATTCTAGAGGCAAGTAGGCAATTTTTCAAAGGTTCTCTTAAATACCCTCTATTTGTTTTTCAATGGAAAAATTAATTTTCAAAGCTCGGTTTTCACATAGTACAAAATTATTGAGCGGAGTATGAAAACTGCCAATATTTCAAAGCCTACCTGATAAATCTGCTTGACTAATATGAGTCATGTCTACAAAATTGTTTCCTCGGCATACTTGACTTATATCATTTCGATAATTCAGGGTTTTGACTTCATCAAATACATACTATTATGGCCTTATAACTTAGTTGTTCGTTAAATAAAAATAAAATTAGTACTTTCTCAAAATAAATAAATTTCAGTACACAAATAGGAAGTATATTTAAAATTTGCAGAAAAATCGAAATATCTTGAAAAGTAATGAATGTAAGTAGGCTGGAGTATTAATTATTTATCCAAAATTAACGTCGGAATGAAGTGGAACAGAATTATTTCAGGTTAGCAATAAACCTCCATCCACCTGACTAACCAGTCATAACAGAAACGACAACGAAACAATATTACGTTATCAAAAAACCGTATGGTTACGTCTAGGGTACTTCTTAAATTACGTTTCATTCAATCAAAACATGAATTTATCTCAATTGTTATCATTTGTCAAAACAAACCTAAACATACGTGATATTTGTGCAAGATAAAATTATTTGTGGATATCCAAATGAATTGATAATCAATACAGTATGAAGTAATATCTAGTAGATACTACTACTATTATTATTATTTAAAAAAATTAATTAACCATCACTAAATTGTGGACAGTGCCTGCGTTAACGTTATCATTCAATGACTTTAAGCTGAAGTGTGTACTGTCAAAGTTTACGGAATACATATAAGTTGGATCACTCCGCAAAAATATCAAAACGACCTGCCCCTTGCTCCGTCTCCCCGGTAAACCGGTATCAGTGTACCGACGTCAGCCGGGAGATACGGGGCGGCGCAAAGTAGTGGTTGAACGTGTTTAACGCGAAGTGTATACAGTGTCTCAAAAATATCGGATTTTGTTATCTCGGATTTGTTTGCAGGAAATGGATAATATATTCAAAAGTTTGATTTTATCAATTAAATTTATTAACAGATGGAAAATGACAATCAGATCCATCCTTATTTTGTGGTAAACTTTGAAATATAAAGGATATAAATACAGGGTGTTTCACGACGATTACGACAAGCAATATGTCGGAACTGGGCAGTAGTAGAGAATTATATACCCAATGAGGTATTTGTTTTTGGTCACGTGACATCCGATTCAAAATTATTAATGGGGCACCCTGTACAATTGTGCCTTTCTGTGTTCCACCCGATAAAACAATTCCAACAAACTAGCACACGTCTAAAGTGATTAATTCGAGGCCTACAGGCCTACAGGTACTTAAAGGATTCTATCACGCTAAAAGCATATAGTGAGACAAAATATTCATTCGGTGGTCTTACCATACCACCCAGAGACATTCTTAATTATATTTAAGGGCTATGAAATATTTTTTTTTGATAACTTTAACAATTTAGTTTTTACAGTAGCAATTGGAATGATACTGAAAAGCAAAATGTCAATAATAATTTATTGACATCCATGTAAATCATTTAGACATGATTATCTTTTAAAATTGTAGATACGAGTTCGTATATACTATACCATAAATTTTATAAGCTGTGATATCAAACATAAGCCAAATAAACAAAACACTAAGGTAAAAATACTACAGCACCTTTGAACCAATTTTTACTTATCTACGAAACAGCTACAATACGTAAAATGATTTGAGATTCATTAGTAATAGTTTTACTAGGTTTTATTTTTGATACCCATTTATGTAACTTAGTGTATTAGCAAAATAAACGTTATACTTGTATTTGTATGTCTAAATCGGCTGTCAATACCTAGTCTTTTAATTACCCTCGTATATACGTAAAACCTTGGCATTAGCAAGTCCCCGCTAAAAGACCCTCGTACTTGGGCAAAAACCAACGCAAAAACTAATTGGCGCGTGCGGCCGCGGCATCGCTTTGATGTGAGATCTTCAAGGTGCCGACGGAGAGTGATCCAACTTATATTTATTCGGTAAACTTTGGTACTGTGTAGTTCCTATTTTAGTCTGGAACTAGAAAGGTTAAATATGTTATTACATTTCGTCACACGTCACACAAAGTGAGAAACTACTAGATTATTACAAATGTAGATTTTCTTCAAAAATGACGTCAAGTTTTGCAGTTAACCCATCCCCACTGATTCATCACCATACATTTCAGCCTCTATACCAACTAACGAATTCGAATAGGTTAGAAAAAATGAAGTCAAGTTGATTGACTCAGTACTTCCCACACATTACGGTGATACCAGTTTATTATTTTCCCATAGCATGAAGCTTTAGTCTGAGATCCCCTTGCAACCTAATCATCGCCCCAATTTCACCCCCACCCAAAAAAAGGTAGAAAACGGTCAGGAACCCCGTAAACATCTAAAAACGAAGTTTGAGCTGTTTTGATATTTTTAGTTTTTTGCTACGCTGCCGCTGACACGATTTCTAACAAGCATACGCGTTTTCCATCCTCACCACAGTAATAATAATGTGTCAAAATTTCATTAGAATCAATTTAATAGTTTCCACGTTACAAAATACAAAACGATCTAAAGCAATAAATACTCGTATGTATACAGAAAATTCTAAGTCCCTTAGTTTCGGTAATAGGCAAGGCAATGTTCAAATGGACCTAAACAGCTGATCTATGTAGCTAGGTCTTCCTTCACAGGTCAGTGGACAGCCTATTGTCAATACAGCAAATTTTTCAGTTTTTCAACCCCCCACCACCCAACCACCCCAATTTCACCCCCACCCAAAAAAACTCAGAAAATGATCAGGAACCTCTAAAACACTTAAAAACGAAGTTTGAGCTGTTTTTACATTTTTAGTTTTTTTATTATTGCTGCGCCGCCACTGGCACGATTTATAAAAACCATACGCATTTTCCATCCTCGCCATGGTAGTAATACTGTGTCAAAATTTTATTAAAATCAATTCAACAGTTTCTTCGTTACATAATATAGAACGATCTAAAGCAATACTCGTATGTTTACACCAGAAAAATTCTAAGTCCTTTGGTTTCTGTAATAGGCAAGGCAATGTTCGGATAGACCTAAAAAAGTTATTTATGTCGCTAGGTCTTCCTGCACAGGTCAGTGGACAGTCTATTATGAAAGCAACAAATTTTTTAATTTTACAACCCCCCACCCACCAACCACTCCAATTTCACCCCTACCAAAAAAAAGTAGAAAATGATCAGGAACCCCTAAAACGCCTAAAAACGAAGTTTGGGGCATATTTCAAATTTTTCGTTTTTTGCTAATTACTCCGCCGCCCATGCACCGATTTTCAAAATTATAGGAACATCACCTACTACGACACCACGGCATATCGCTGCCCAAATTTCATAATAATCCATCCAGCCGTTACTGAGATTACGTGGCTAGAAAAACGCGTAGAGACAGACAGGCAGACCGACAGACCGACGGAAATGAGTGACGTGGATTTTCGTTAGGTAGACATCATAAAACGTCCACCTATCGGTGTGGGAAGTAAAAGCAACGCCCATGCTCTAACAGGCATGTGAGTGTCCCCAAGATCCCGTTGTTATTATTTACTGTGTTCACAAACACAATGTTATTCTTTTCATAAATCTGCGAGACTTAAATTTTATGGAATTGTTTAAAATAGTCTTTTACCACTTATGCACTGTTAAAAACCAAAGTTCATTCAAAACTATAACAACTAACCCGAAACGGTCAACCAAAATAAAGTAGCTATTTATATTATGCCTCTAGATTAGTGCTGTTATTTAAAGGAGTCTTTACCTGCTATCTGTACAAAGGGTATATAGATTTATCAGCGATTCAGTGGTCAGTGTGCCAGCTGCCGCGTTAAGATTGTTTGCCTTGTTTGTTTCTTCTAACCTATTCGAATTCGTTGATACCAACCATACATTGGTTACTAAGAGATTTCTTAATTCAAAGAACCCCACTGACATTTTTTGGAAGTATTAGCACGAAATTAGTGATAAGCTAACCTGATAGAGCTTATGTAACTTCATCTTCAGGTACAATTTTGGTGGACTTGAATGTTTTTCACTGATTATTTCTCAACATCTTAAGAAGATCTACGAGTATGTAACTACTTTAATATCCAAGTAATTAAAGTCAGTCATATTTAAAACCCACAAAAACCGATTTTAAACATTTTTCAGATTTGTGGGAAGTGAGACGACTAATCTGTGTGCTGATAAAAACTTATTCAAATATTTAGAACTTTCCATATAGTTTTCGTGATTTTCGGTATTTTAATATCGATATCTCTATACTTGAAAAATAATTACTATAATGTGCTAGTAATTAAATAGATAATTTTATTCCATTTTCTATCATTGGATAATAAACTGAAGCTGCTATAATCTTTATCTGGCTTATTCAGCATATTTGTGCATCCTGTGGTTTGTTGTTGATTGATTGGAGGTTCCACATTCACTGACCCATTTCTTAGATAAATTATTGACGATGTTGATATTTTGGATTGCTATTTTTCACATGAAGATGGTCTACATTCAAGGGGCGACCACACGACCAGGCGACCAGGTTTGTAATAGCTACCTATTAGCAAAGTTTACGGAATACATATAAGTTGGATCACTCTCTGTCGGCACTTTGAAGAATTCACATGAAAGCGATGCCGCAGCCGCATGCGCCAGTTAGTTTTTGCGTTGGTTTTTGCTCAAGTACGAGGGTCTTTTAGCGGAGACTTGCTAACGCCTGGGTTGTACGTATATACGAGGGTCATTGAAAAACTATGTATTGACGGCCGATTTAGACATACAAATATAACGTTTATTTTGCTAATGCACTAGGTTACATAAATGGATATCAAAAATAAAGCCTAGTAAAACTATTACGACTAATGAATCTCAAATGATTTCACATATTTACTATTACTAATGAATCTCAAATGATTTCACATATTGTAGCTATTTCGTAGATAAGTAAAAACTGACAATTCAAAGGTGCTGTAGTATTTTTACCTTAATGTTCTGTTTATGTGGCTTATTTTTGAGATCGCAGTTTCTACATGTTATGGTATAGGTATATACCAACTCGTATGTACAATTTTAAAAGATAATCATGTGGAAATGCTTTATATGGATATGAATAAATTATTTTCGACATTTTGCTTTTCAGTGTCATTCCAATTGCTACTGCAGAAACTAAATTGTTAAAGTTATCAATAAAAATATTTTCGAGCTCTAAAATATAATTTAGAATGTCCCTGGGTGGTACGGTAAGACCACCGAATGAATATTTTGTCTCACTATACGCTTTTACGAGTAGCTTGATACAATCCTTTAAGTACCTGTAGCTCTTGAACTAATCGCTTTAGACCCCAAGTGTGCTAGTTTGTTAGAATTGTTTTATCGGGAGGAACACAGGCACAAATATACAGGGTGTCCTATCAATAATTTTGAATCGAATGTCACGTGATCAAAAACAAATATCTCGTTGGGTAGTACAATGACAAAAAAAAGACACAACATCTGCTCTAATTTACATACCCAAAATTATAATTCTCTACTGCTGCCCAGTTCCGACATATTTCTTGTCTTAATCGTCGTGGAATACCCTGTATTTATATCCCTTACATTTCAAGGTTTACCACAAAATAAGGATGGATCTCATTGTCATTCTCCGTCCGTTAATAAATTTAAATTTATTGGTAATATCTTTTCTCGCGAAATTGATTACTCTCAATCTTCTAAAAAGATTATCCATTTCCTGCAAACAAATCCGAAATAACAAAATCCGATATTTTTGAGACACTGTATAGGCTTCGCGTTAAACACATTCAACCTCTACTTTGCGCCGCCCCGTATCTCCCGGCTGACGTCGGTACACTGCTACCGGTGTACCGAGGAGACGGGGCAAGGGGCAGGCCGTTTTGATATTTTTGCCGAGTGATCCAACTTATATGTATTCCGTAAACTTTACTATTAAGGAATGCAATCCCGGATTTGATAATCCCGGGAGCACGAGATCCCGGTTCTTTATCGATACCAAAAATCCCGGGATTTGTGAGCATCGATCGAGGTTGGTTCAAACTATCTCTCAGAGATCGAATACAAGAACGTCGAACGTTTTTTCCGGATTAATTCGCTATTTAACAATCTGCATGACAAAAATGCCGATGAGATTTTCACAATACCTGACAAGGATACAATGGTGTATGAGATGGAAAGACTTTTAAGAAGGTTAACAATTTTATATGGTAATACCGATTCGAAGTCTTCAGATATAGATTTATTCAATGCGAATGCTGATATTCCACTTGCTGAGCTTGTACAACAGTCTACATAAATCTCAGTTATAATCTCTTTGCAGCATTTCATATACATGTATGTATATGTTACGCTCAATACCCGAATTCGGGCAATGACCGAAAAAAATATGCAGAACTAGTTTTGAGCATGGAATATTTCCCAAACCCGAAATATGAATTTTATACGGCTATTTATTTTATTTTAATGAATACTAACAAATAATAAATCGCCAACTGAGGCTGGTTTAAATTTTTTATTTGATTGTGTGAGCATCAAATTGGCTTGTGCTCCCAAACCTCTTTTTGCGTTTTCACGATTCGTACTTATATTGCAGGAACGTTGGCAAAGAAACCTAACCTAATCTGACCTAACCTAGCCTAACCTAAACGATAGGTTTTTGCTGGTTTTTGACACACAATGCACAACGAATGTTCATTTTGGTTGTCATTCCGTACCACAGAACTAGTTATGTGCATTTCAAGTTGCGCAAAACTAGTTCTGCCTATTTGGTAATGCTCAATAGCCGTATAAAATTATTATTTCGGGTTTGGGAAATATTCCTTGCTCAAAACTAGTTTTACGTATTTTTTTCGGGCATTGCCCGAATTCGGCTATTGAGTGTAACATATATATAACACAATCTTTCATCATCTTTGCTTTTTCTTTCTATCAATGTTTTTTGAACTGTTTCTAGTGTCACTTTTTTGATTATTTTTATAGTTCATATTAAGAAATAGTTAGGTAGAAAAAATCTCCTTTTCCTATTGCTCCTTAGAAAAAATTAATTAATTCATATACACCCAACTGATTACTTCTACACTGTGTTGTTATAACAACTACTAATATAATTTTTCGAAACTAAAAAAAACATTATTGATACCACAATAAAATGTCTGTAAAATCAGTATACTGGGATCAATTTAGTAAAAAAATTCAATTGATTTTCACGAATCCTTACAATTATTATAACTACAGATTCATTCTCTAACCATGGAATAGTGTTGCAAACACAGTATCTACAATTTATATTTTACTAATTTATGCGTTATTGTGAAAACTTCTGTAACTCTGCCATCGTACCTCCAACTTCCTGCAGATTTTTAAGCAGTACATCTGGAGTATGTTCACCCATGGTGACACTACTTTTTACATCTGCTATTGTCAAAATTTCACATTGCTCAACGTTAAAACAAAATTTTCAATAATCTGTTCTCAAAATGATGAATCCCCTACTAAGCTGCAAAAAAAGGGATCTTTAAAAACTATTCGTCAGGAGATGGTGCTATGTGAAGAAGTTGGAAATAAAGGAAGAAATTTACAGGTCTTGTATCTTGTATCTTCTTGATTACTATTCCACATACATGTTGTGTGGAATCAGGGAGGTTTTTTTCAGCTGTAGGAACTGTCTGCACAAAAATGAGGCCAAGATTATCAGATAGTGTCCTTGACGAAGTGACCTTCCGTTCTTATTCCATTATTCTAATTTCCAAGGATCAATCCCGGCATCCCAGGATTAGAAAAACCTCAATCCAGGGTTTATCCAATCCCTGGAAATTTGCATTCCCTACTGCTTATACATACAGGGTGAGTTTTTAGTACCGGCTCGGTTGATAACTCCATTACTATACGAGATATCGAAAAAAGTTATTTATAAGTGTTGTAGCTACGGATATGCTCCTTGCTCAGAAAATATTTAGATTTATACAGGGTGATCCATAACTACGTGGTGATGCAAACATGCATTTTTTTAAATGAGACTCCCTATATATTATTCCATATTCAAATTCTACTAATAAATTCCGTTCTTCCAATATAGGGTTTTGTTACATTATACAGGGTATTTCAAATGTTATGACCATTTTTATATCCAAATCGCGGTCAAATGAACGTACTGTATATCAAAAAGTGATAAGTGAAACATTATTTTTTTACATGAAAAGATTAAAAATGTCCTCTTGTTTTAAAATCGGCTATAAAAAAAGCCCGTGACGCATATTCGTATACAGGGTGATGTCGAATGCAAAATCCAAATTTTCTCTTTTTCCGTCTATTGACCTGTAGAAGAAATACCTAGCGACATATTACACTTTTTTAGGTCCACCCGAACATTGGCTTGCCTATTACAGAATCCAATTTTGTGATCTGTACATACGAATTTTGCTTTATTTCGTTCTATGTATATTGCATAAAGCGAAAATGATTGAATTGATTTTAATAAAATTTTGACACAGAATTAATTACCGCTGCGAAAATGGAAAACGACTCTGTTTTTGAAAAACCGTGTCAGTGGCGGCGCAGCAATAATCAAAAAACATAAAATCAGCTCAAACTTCGTTTTTAGACGGGTTGGAGGCTCTTGATCGTTTCGCATCGTCCAGTTCAAGCATGCAGAGAAAAAACTGTGGCGCCCTAGTTCCTCAGGAGGGAGACGCAAGAAACTATTTACGAGGTTTTTTGTGTTGGATGTTGCTTTTGCGGGCGGATGGGCGATAATTTAGTTGCAAGGGGATTTTAGACTATAGATTCATGAATAGGAAATAATAAAATGGTATCATCATTATGTGTGGGAAGTACTGAGTCAATCAACTTGACTCCATTTTTTTTGTAATGTCTCTTAAATTCTTGATAACGACGTAATAGTATATTTATCAAAAATTCCAAAATATGACATTAAAGTTTTGTTTTATTAGAGTTTTCGTTTGGAGGTCTACATTTTAATGAAAATCTCTAAAGTTCAATTTAATAGCTCTTACCACCTTTACTATCCTTATTCTGTATATTATATAGCTTGAGTTGATTTTTACACATGTACTAAGATGTTACTAAATATGTATTTCGGTATTTTCATTTACTTACACCCCCCCCCCCCCATCAGCAGCAGAGGCAGCAAAGGAAATCTAATCTAGTGAAATTTTAATGATTTTTTTTAAACGTTATCTAGTGAATTTTTGAATGTTGACCGAATCTTAGTGTGTGCCCCGTATCCATTAATCGAATAACCTGTGCCCTTGAACAGCTCTCTACTTTTTTAAAATCAGATTACTTTTATGGGAAACAAATAACGTTGCCCTAGGGAGTGTATATGTTACGGTTAAAGTGTTTACTTTGATAGTTTATATACTATCCAGCTAGTATATAAACCATCCCAACGTCTAGTTATTTTAATGGAAAATCATATTTCTACTAAAATAGCTATGAATACTGGTTGGTTTGTATACTATCCAGCTAGTTTATAAACTATCAAGATATGCCGCTAAAGTATTATACCACAAAGATATCACACATATTAACCAGTGTTTCTGGTTAGTTTACAAACTATCCACATCATTTGGATAAAGTATGCACCTAATATCTCTAGTACTACATAATATCCAACTCGTTGGTTAGTATGTAAACTAACCAATCCTCTTTGGTTACTTTAGTTTAAAAAAACAATTTTTAATCAAAAGCAAAGTTTATTTATAGGTACAATATACAATTGCTTTAATTACCTAAAAAGAAGTAAAACAAACGGAAATACTATTTGTGTAACAAAATATTCATATAAGATAAATCTCTAGACCCTGGGCAGCTTTAATGGCATCATAGGTTTCACTCAAACGTAAAATAATCTTTCCGGACCTTTTATATGAGATTACATAAGACGATTCGATTTTCTGTAAATCATGAGTATTCATTTCATGATAATCAATCTTGTTATTAGTGTTAGGTCCTTGTTCGCGTAATTTCTTTATATGTTGCAGAAGTACATCATAATCACTGTCGTTCATTAATTTTGAATTTTGGTGCTTTTTTTCATAACATTCTAATAGTAACTTTTCAGACTGCTGTTGCTGATCCATTTTTGGTAACTAGATACCTGTTCTTAAACAAATTTTACAAGACACAACAGTAAACAATACCAACATGTCACACTTGCACTTGCCATAAACATAACCTCACTTTTCTGTTAAACTGGCCAAAGAAAATTAGTTAGTTTACATACTAACCAAAGAGGATTGGTTAGTTTACATACTAACCAACGAGTTGGTTATTATGTATTACTAGAGATATTAGGTGCATACCTTATCCAAATGATGTGGATAGTTTGTAAACTGACCATAAACACTGGTTAATATGTGTGACATCTTTGTGGTATATACTTTAGCGGCATATCTTGTATAGTTTATAAACTAGCTAGCTAGTGTACAAACCAACCAATATTCATAGCTATTTTAGTTGAAATATGAGTTTCCATCAAAATAACGAGACATTTGTATAGTTTGTATACTATACAGCTAGTATATAAACTATCAAAGTAAACACTTTAACCGTAACATATATACTGTAAAATCTACCAAGTCGTATATTAGAGTTAAATATGACATCTTTATCCGAGAAAAATGTAGTGCCTCTGTCAGTGAATCTTATTCACATGACAACAATGGTTGTTTACAGAGTTTGTTGAAATACTTTTTGAAATTCAAATGGAGAAGTCAGGTCAGATTGGTATTGTCCAAAGTCGAAAGGGTAACGATATATTTTCGAATTATGGTAGGTACAATGTGTATGGTGATCTTATTTCGTAATAGCGAAATACATATTGCACTCTATTAGACGCAAACAAGGCCATACAGGGTGACACACAGTGTGGTGTTGTGTAGACAAAATTAACCTCAGTTGGTAGGCGTGACCTTTATATAATAAACCCTTGAATCTTCTCTATCTCACTTTATTAACCAAACCTACACCAAGTTTTAGTTGTAATTTATGTTGTTACTGTTTAATATTTTTATTACCTGCCCTGCAGTGCACAAAAAAAGAGCTCAAATAGGTTAGCATTTTTTTAAAGTATTTGTATATTTCATATTTTTATTTGATAAAACCTAATCAGTTTACATAGCAGTAGGGTCCCCTTTTTTAATTTACCCCAGGCCCTCGTTACCTAGCTAAGCCACTGTGCTTGACCTTATAACCGAAAATTCTATCTATTATTTTAAAGCAATAGAATGAATTTGTGGTTCTTGGGTTTTTAGGCCGGCGTCGTTCAGCGTTAAAGCTTGACGTTTCGCCACCACGAGTGGTAGCAGTATTTTGGAAGTCGCCGAAGTGAAATAGCTTCTGAAGATGCCATCCACTCGTGGTGGCGAAACGTCAAGCTTTAACGCTAAACGACGCCGGCCTAAAAACCCAAGAACCACAAATTCATTGGACGATGGCCGCGAAAGCCTTACACAGTAGAATGCAATAGAACTTTGACAATTTGTTGGAAAAACATAAAAACCCTTGTTAACAGTGTTAATACAGTCATTTTGAACGTGTCTGTTGTTATACTCTTATAAGGTTATTTTTCAACCCTGGTTGTATAGAGGTGTTCATCAAGGGGCAAACCATCGAGGTAGAATCCCAAGGAGACGCTATAAGGTTCAATTTCGCATAACAAAAACGGTAGCAGGAGGCGTGGCTAAATGTGGTAACAATATGGACGCCTCGCCAGAGCCGGATTACTTTCTTATGTAAATAATTTTGAACATTCATTACAATGATGATTTAAATATGAAGTATTGGGTTGATTTTTCAATCTAATGCGAAATTCATAGTTAAGTATATGAAAAAAAACAGGCTTTGTAGAGACGACATTCATCATCAATTGAATAATACAACTGTATTATTGCTGCTATACGTTACACTTTATTGAGATAAAGATTACAAATGCGGTCCTGTACATTGTTAGTTTTTTGCATACATAGTCTATGAAATGTAATTCCTGTCGATGTCTTCTTATCCATGCCATCTCTGCTAGAGCAACTACGATAAGCACATGAAACCATTATTTCCTTTATGAATACACTAGAATATCACTTAAAAATAACTAAAAATCTCGGTAAAAACACTCAAAAAAAGCAAACACGAAATTGTCAAAGAAACGTCAGCTGTTTGACATAAGTGTCGAATCAATATGGCCAACTTGCACCTGCTTTCAGCCACGTTATCGCGCCTCCATGGGATTCTACCTCGATGGGGCAAACCCACCGGCAAACCTGTCGTAGTTTTTCAGCATATTTTCTTCAACAGTTTCAAAATCGCCTTGAATTACCAATATCTCTTGACATAGTGAAAATTGTGTCTAAACTGAACAGTGGATTTCAAAGAGAATTTCCAAATAGTTAAGGCAACTGAGATCCCAACGTGTCAGAACTTCTGTTCCTTATATTATTAGAAACGGAAATGACTAATTGTCGGTGATTAGTTAAAAATGACGAATCAATCACAATTTGCAGACAGCTTACAAACCGATTATTACGAATTGCATTTTTTCATTGCAGGTACGCAATTATTTACAAGAACAATAGTTTGGTACGAGTTCAATGTTTATACAGGGTGTTCCAAAAAAGGTGACCCCGTCCATAGGATCGGTAGAAAACTGAAAAATAACTGGGATTTGCTTAGTAAAAAATACTCTAGTAACGCCATCCGTATTCAAGATACAGGGCGTTGAAGAAAAAAAAATATACACATTTTTTACGATTTTGCCGAAACTTCTGACAACATTGTAATGAAATTTGCGATACCAGTCCTCACATACTCCTTCGGCATTATCAAGTGGTCACACACTGATATAGAAAACATCCACATCCTCATACGGACAGAACTCACCAAACACCGAATGTCACATCCAAACGCATGCAAAGAAAGGCTCACCATAGACAGGAAACAAGGAGGCAGAGGGATTACAGATATACAGTCGCTTCGCACAAGACAGATAAAGACACTCAGACATTTCTTCCAAAACAAACAAACAAACTTACACAAGGCAATAGTAAAAGCAGACAAAAACTATACACCACTCAACCTATCATGCCCAGACCACGTCGCAGACACACACAATCCCACACAATCACAACAAGAAAAAATAAGCACCTGGTCGCAGAAACCACTCCATGGCAAACATAGATACCATATTACGCAAGACCACATAAATGAAAAACAATCATACACCTGGCTGCAGGATGGTCAGCTCTTTCCAGAAACTGAGGGATTTATGCTTGCCATCCAGGACCAAATTATTGCGACGAGAAACTACAAGAAATACGTAATTAAAGATCCATCCATAACAGACGATAACTACAGAAAATGTCACCAACAAAAAGAAACAATAGATCACATAACAAGCGGGTGCAAAACTCTTGCCGGTACCAGACATAACTCTGCGGCCAAGGTCATACACCAAGCATTAGCCAAAACAAACAAACTAATAGAAAACACAGATCCATATTACAATTACACTCCGACATCAGTACTCGAAAACGATCGGTACAAACTATACTGGGATGTTGAAATACATACAGACAAGACTATCCCAGCCAATAGACCAGATATAGTTATCCAGTCGAAGGCCGACAAAATTACCTATTTGATAGATATTGCCATTCCAAACGATGTGAATATCCAAAACACCTACGCTGGGAAGATATCTAAATACACGGACCTTGCCATGGAAATAAAACGACTTTGGAAACAAAACAAAGTCACAATTGTCCCCCTCATTATGTCTGTGTCAGGCCTGACACCAAACACGTTTACACAACACCTTCAACAGCTGGGCCTGGACGAAAAGTTACACAAAGTATTCCAAAAGTCTGTAATCCTGAAGACCTGTAATATTGTGCGATCCTTCTAAATTCCGATCAATAATAGTCAGGGTGTTGACTTGGCACAGCCCGTCAACACTTGTTGCTACCGCAATTATGCGAGTGGAGCTTAGAAAGTCAAATAACATAATAATCATATTTATTGGTGTTGGTCATGCAATGCATTTACACAAGTCAAAAAAAAAGTTCTGTGCATAAACTACTGGCTTATGCTAGTAGCGCCTCTGTCAATATACAGAAGTTCCTATAGAACACATATAAAAGCAATCAATAAAAACACAAAAAACATACAAAGAAAAAAAATTAATTAAAATATTAAAACAGGTCACTAAAATCATTGTTGACAAAATCACAAATAGAATAAAACGCTTTTTGTTTGAGGTAAACTATAAGTTTCCTTTTAAAATGCTCAGTGCTTAATGACTTGATTGATTCAGGGAGAAGGTTATAAAACTTGATGCCATAAAAATTATGTCCATCCCTGGCTCTCTGTACCCTACTGTATGGAATTACAATGTTATTCTGGTACCTAGTATCATAGCTGTGTAAGTCCAAGTTTTTGCTGTAGTTGTTTATATTTCTTTTTACATATATTAGACAATCTAGAATGTATACACTTGGCAAAGTCAAAATTCCCATCTGAATGAATGTATCAACACATGAATCCCGATAGCCAAGATGGTACATTACTCTAAAGCATTTTCTTTGTAATGCAAATACTCTTGAGGCATGTGAGGAGTGGCCCCATAGTAAAACTCCATAGACCATATGAGAATAAAAGTAGCTATAGTAAGCCTGCAATGTAACGTTATGGGATACACAGTTTACCAAACTTCGAATTACAAATATACTCTTATTAAGTTTTGTATACAAATGATTAATGTGTTGTTCCCAAGTTAGGCGGCTGTCGAAATAGAAACCCAGAGATTTCACAAAGATATCTCGGCTGGAACCAAGATGCCTCAGTGAAAAGTCTATAGTCTGGGTTTTATACCTGACTCTCATAGAGGGTGCTAGTTACACGGTTCATACCAGGTAGTATTGAATATAACTTTTTTGAGGTTAGATTTATAAATTATAATTTTAGGTGAACTTGAACATCATTCAATTCTACACCAAAAAGGTACTCGATACTGTGTACTTACGCCTCAAAAAATCCTTGTTTTATTTATCTCGTGCTTATGAAATTGGGAAAAAATTGGTTTTGTTTGAAATAAAGGCACTACAAAATTTTAAATAAAATAATGACTTCATTTATGTAGGAAATGCTGTGGGGTGCTATTTGAAAAAAAAATTGGGGGTGAGTTTTAGGGGTTGAAGTAAAAATATATTTCGAAAGCATGGTATGATAGGTCATTCAATATCCTTGAAAAACCCACTTAGTTTTCTTTTTAACTGTGTTACTCAAGAAAATATTATGCCTCAAACAAATCCTTATTTTATTTACCTTATGCTTATGACTTTACCAAAAAAATGAAGTCAAGTTGATTGACTCAGTACTTCTCACACATTACGCTGATACCAGTTTATTATTTTTCCATAGCATGAAGCTTTGCAACCAAATAATCGCCAGCCCCCCACCCCCTAAAATTGTCTTATGCCGCTAGGTCTTTCCTTCACAGGTCAATGGACAGCCTATTATTGATACTACAAACTTCTCAGTTTTACAACCCCCCACCCCTCAACCACCTCACCTTCACCCCCACCCAAAAAACTGGTAGGAAATGACCAGGAACCCCTAAAACATCTAAAAACCGAATTTGAGTTGTTTTCATACTTTTCGTTCTTTGATTATTGCTTCGCTGCCACTGACACGATTTTTAACAAACATGCGCGTTTTCCATTCTCACCACGGTAACAATATACTGTGTCCAAATTTCATTAGAATCAATTTAGTAGTGTCCACGTTACAAAATACAAAACGATTTGAACCAATAAATTCTCGTATAGTATACAGAAAATTCTAAGTCCCTTAGTTTCCGTAATAGGCTAGGCAATGTTCGGATGGACCCAAAAAGGTGATTTGTGTCGCTAGATCTTCCTTCACAGGTTAGTGGACAGCCTATTATGAGTACAAGAAATTTTTTAATTTTTCAACCCCCCAACCACCCCAATTTCACCCCCACCCAAAAAACGCAGAAAATTATCAGGAACCTCTAAAACACTTAAAAACGAAGTTTGAGCTGTTTTTATATTTTTAGTTCTTTTACTATTTCTGCGCCGCCACCGGCACGATTTATCAAAACCGTAAGCGTTTTCCATCTTCGCCATGGCAGTAATACTGTGTCAAAATTTCACTAACATCAATTCAACAGTTTCCTCGTTATAACGATCTAAAGCAATACTCTCGTATGTTTACATCAGAAAAAATTCTAAGTCCTTTGCTTTCTGTAATAGGCAAGGCAATGTTCGGATGGACCTAAAAAAGTTATTTATGTCGCCAGGTCTTCCTGCACAGGTCAGTGGACAGTCTATTATGAAAGCAACAAATTTTTCAATTTTACAACCTCCCACCCCCCAACCACCCCAATTTCACCCCCACCCAAAAAAAAAGTAGAAAATGATCAGGGACCCTTAAAACGCCTAAAAACGAAGTTTCAGCAATATTTAATTTTTTTGTTTTTTGCTAATTACTCCGCCGCCTATGCACCGATTTTCAAAATTATAGGAACATTACCTACTACGACCCCACAGCATACCGCTGCCCAAATTTCATCACAATCCATGCAGCGGTTACTGAGATTACGACGTTAGAATAACGCCAACAGACAGACAGACAGACCGACAGACAGACAGACAGACAGACAGACAGACAGACAGACCGACAGACAGACAGACAGACAGACAGACAGACCGACAGACAGACCGACGGAAATGAGTTACGTGGATTTTCGTTATGTAGACATCATAACATGCCCAAAAAGCGTATTATCTCGAAATCGAAGATTTTCGCGATCACAATACTCCCCTCACCTATCGGTGTGGCAAGTAAAATAGGTTTGTGTATAAAATCAAAGGTGCTACAAGATTTTAAATAAAATAAGGACTTAATTAGTGTAGGAAAAACTATAGGGTGCTATTTGAAAAAACAAAGTTGGGGTGAGTTATAAGGGTTGAAGTACAAAAAAAATATTTTGTAAGCATGGTATGATAGACCCTACAGTATTTTCAAAAATTCCACTCAGTGTTCGTTTTAGCATTTTTTTGTTACGATAATATCACGTGTAAAGGAAATTTAGGGACACCCTGTATATATTGTCTTCAGATGGATGTGAAGGTACAATAGGTCAAAATAAATATATTTTTTATCTTGGTGTAGTATTAGTAGGTAGCATGTTAACTAAACATACAAAATAAAATGGCTATCAGTTGTTATTCCATAACAAATTGATGATTTCAAATTGCGCAATCGTGGCAGAACCTCCTGTATGGATATTCAAGTTGTCCCTGTTATAAAAAAGACTGTATTGCTAAAAAATACACTAGACGTTCCGAGATAGATTCGGGAAGGACAAATGAAACGTCGTCGTGTACTTTCCCTGTAACCTGTATCCTGTATTCGTATGACGTCAAATGGCAAACAAGTAGTTATGCGTAAATCGGATACGTAAGTGAAAACTCACCATTTTGGCGTTGATTTAATAACATAACAAAACCACACTATTCACAAATAAGTCACTAAACGTCAGCCACTGTCAGGTACTTTAAAAATATTATTTTACCAGCGAATTATATTACATAGAAAGCGCCGGAACCAATTATTTATTCGATACTTCAATACTAAAAATCCTTGACTTTAGTCGGTAATGTAATTATCATAAAACCACGTGGTATCTCATTAGCTTAGCGCATTTAATAATATAATGGTGTCGCTCATAGAACCGAACATGATATAAATTTCAAAACCGTGCATTTACGCATTCGATAACAGTTAACAGTACTTGAGTACATTTAAGTTAACAATCATAATCATCCTCAAAATAAACATTATCATGCTTATCTATTCAAACCATGGAATTCGAGTATCGAGCTTTTCCTTCACAATCAGCTTGCTACTGTTATGTTGGTTGCCTACGTATCAGGTTACTATCCGTACTGGTAGACTGGTACCACTGGTACTATACACAATTACCATACATGAATAGTGATGGGTATAAGTATCGGTACCTACCGAGGTTTTTTTTATATCTGAGCAGACCCGTAGGCAGAGCCTAGTAGTAGTAGTGATGGGGAGGCGAAGCCAGGCAAGTAGGCCACCTTTGGCCCTTTTTGCCAACCCCACTGAACCAATCACTTAGGCAGAGCCTAAATACCAGAGTACCGCGGCTTCTGTCAAAGGTTATGTTAGGGGAAGTTTGTTAACGTGGAATTTGAATGAGCCAACACCCGCAGGCCCAATAAATACATCTCCTGGCAGTCCATTCCAAGCCTTGGCCACCCTGGGAATGAATGTGCAGTTGTACCGCTCGGTTCTTGATGTATGAAGAGCGACCGCCTTAGGATGAGATGCAGCGGTCGCACGGGTACATCTGATAGGAGCGGTGAGCGGCGGAACGATAGAGGATAGCTCGGAGGAGCAGATTCCGTTTGAATATCGGTAGAAGAATGAGAGGTCACCAGCAACACGGCGGTGAGAAAGTGGCTGGAGGTGGCGCGTTAAGGCCGGGTCGCGAATTAGTCGAATTACCCTTCTCTGGACGGCATCTATATAGACAGGGTAGTAGGGGCAGCAGCTCTCTAGACATGAGAGCAATACTACATGGCAGGTCTTATCCGAGCTTTATATCGCGTGAGGAGGTTACATGGTGAAAAGTACTTTCTGACTTTAAATAGGTACCCAAACTTTTTACCAGCAGCTGTTGCAATTGACGCAACATGTTCGTGCCAGATCAGATTTTCTGCAATAATGACTCCTAACAGCTTGAATGAGTGATTCCTTGGCAGAGCCTGGTTGTTCATTAGAGATAATGTAAGTTGTTTTACCAAAGTTCCTTGGTTTCTGTAATAGGCAAGGCAATGTTCGGATGGAATTAAAAAAGTTTATTATGCTGCTAGATCTTTCTTTCACATGCCAATGCACAGCCTATTATGAATACAACTAATTTTTCAGTTTTACAACCACCCCAGTTTCAGTCCCTATAAAAAAAATCGAAGTTTGAGGAATATTTGAAATTTTTTGTTTTTTGCTAATTACTCGACCGCCCATGCACCGATTTTCCAAATTATAGGAACATTGCCTGGTACGACCTCACAGCATATCGCTACCCAAATTTTGTCACAATGCAAGCAGCGGTTACTGAGATTACGAGGCTACAAGAACGACAACAGCAGACAGACCCACCGACAGACCGACAAACAGACTGAGAGACACAGACCGACACAGTCAGCGACGGGGATTTTCGTTATATAGACATAATACAAAAACGCCTAAAAAGCGTCTTATCTCAAAATTCATCATATTTTTTTTGGGATAATATGCTTTTTGGGCGTTTTGTGATGTATACATAACGAAAATCCACGTCACTCATTTCCGTCGGTCTGTCTGTCGGTCTGTCTGTACGCGTTTTTCTAGCCTCGTAATCTCAGTAACGGCTGGATGGATTGTTATGAAATTTGGTCAGCGATATGCTGTGGTGCCGTAGTAGGTAATGTTCCTATAATTTTGAAAATCGGTGCACAGGCGGCGGAGTAATTAGCAAAAAACGAATAATTTTAAATATGCCTCAAACTTCGTTTTCAGGCGTTTTAGGGGTTCCTGATCATTTTCCATTTTTTTTTTTTGGTAGGGGTGAAATTGGGGTGGTTGGGGGGGTGGGGGTTGTAGACTTGGAAAATTTGTTGCTTTCATAATAGACTGTCCACTGACCTGTGAAGGAAGACCTAGCGACATAAATAACTTTTTTAGGTCCATCTGAACATTGCCTTACCTATTACAGAAACCAAAGGACTTAGAAATTTTCTGGTGTAAACATACGGGTATTGCTTTAGATCGTTCTATATTATGTAACGAAGAAACTGTTGAATTGATTTTAATGAAATTTTGATACAGTATTACTACCGTATCGAGGATGGAAAATGCGTATGGATTTTATAAATCGTGCCAGTAGCAGCGCAGAAATAATAAAAAAACTAAGAATATAAAACCAGCTCAAACTTCGTTTTTAAGTGTTTTAGAGGTCCCTGATTATTTTCTGAATTTTTTTGGGTGGGGGGTTGAAAAACTGAAAAATTTGCTGTATTCATAATAGGGTGTCCACTAACCTGTCAAGGAAGACCTAGCGACATAAATCACCTTTTTAGATCCATCTGAACTTTGTCTTGGCTATTATACCGAAACTAAGGGACTTATAATTTCTGTATACATACGAGTACTTATTGCTTTAGATCGTTTTGTATTTTGTAACGTGGAAACTATTAAATCGATTCTAATGAAATTTTGACACATTATTATTACTGTGGTGAGGATGGAAAACGCGTATGCTTGTTAGAAATCGTGTCAGTGGCAGCGTAGCAATAATAAAAAAACTAAAAATACGAAAACAGTTCAAACTTCGTTTTTAGATGTTTTAGGGGTTCCTGACAGTTTTCTACCTTTTTTGGGTGGGTTGTAAAACTGAAAAGTTTGTACTATTGATAATGGGCTGTTCATTGACCTACGAAGGAAAGACCTAGCGGCATAAGACAATTTGGGGGGGGTGTACTGGTACTGATTTGGTTACAAGGGGATCTCAGACTAAAGCTCCATGCTATGGTAATTAATAAACTGATATCACCATAATGTGTGGGAAGTACTGAGTCAATCAACTTGACTTCATTTTTTTTGAACGGCATTATATAACGTTTCAGGGGGGGGGGTCCGGACCCGACGTGCCTGGGGACGATGGGGAATTTTTTTATTACTGAGAAGCCCCTTGAGGTCATTTTTTCAACTATTCGTTGGCTATTAATTGGGTAATAGTGCTACTAACTAGTGATACATCGTTGAAAAGCTAGAAGTACCAATTTGCAGTTTATGCCAAATTTCCTTGTTTTGGTGTTGATGAAAAAAAGAAAATTCTGAAACAGTTGAATTTATACGTACAAATACGAGCATTTTGTTGCATACAGTTTTTGCTCAGAATTCAGAGAAGAAATCATTTTACTTCCCACACCGATAGGTGAGGGAAGTATTGTGATCGCGAAAATTTTCGATTTTGAGATAATACACTTTTTGGGCGTTTCATGATGTCTACATAACGAAAATCCATGTCACTCATTTCCGTCGGTCTGTCTGTCTGTCGGTCTGTCTGTCGGTCTGTCTGTCTGTCGGTCTGTCTGTCTGTCTGTCGGTCTGTCTGTACGCGTTTTTGTGTCCTCGTAATCTCAGTAACCGCTGCATGGATTGTGATGAAATTTGGGCAGCGATATGCTGGGGGGTCGTAGTAGGTAATGTTCTTATAATTTTGAAAATCGGTGCAGGGGCGGCGGAGTAATTAGCAAAAAACAAAAAAAATTAAATATTCCTCAAACTTCGTTTTTAGGCGTTTTAGAGGTTCCTGATCATTTTTTACTTTTTTTTGGGTGGGGGTGAAATTGGGGTGGTTGGGGGGTGGGGGGTTGTAAAATTGAAAAATTTGTTGCTTTCATAATAGATTGTCCACTGACCCATGAAGGAAGACCTAGCAACATAAATAACTTTTTTAGGTCCGTCCGAACATTGCCTTGCCTATTACAGAAACCAAAGGACTTAGAATTTTTTCTGGGCGACATACGAGAGTATTGCTTTAGATCCTTCTATATTGTGTTACAAGGAAACTGTTGAATTGATGTTAATGAAATTTTGACACAGTATTACTACCGTGGCGAGGATGGAAAACGCGTATGGTTTTTATAAATCGTGCCAGTGGCGGCGCACAAATAATAAAAAAAAGTAAAAATATAAAAACAGCTCAAACTTCGTTTTTAAGCGTTTTAGAGGTTCCTGATCATTTTCTGCGTTTTTTTTGGGTGGGGTGAAATTGGGGTGGTTAGGGGGTGGGGGGTTGAAAAACTGAGAAATTTCTTGTATTCATAATAGGGTGTAGGGTAAGGGCTCTGAAGGAAGACCTAGCGAGATAAATCAACTTTTTAGGTCCATCCGAACATTGCCTAGCGTATTACGGAAACTAAGGGACTTAGAATTTTCTGTATACATACATACGAGTATTTATTGCTTTCGATCTTTTTGTATTTTGTAACGTGGACACTATTACATTGATTCTAATTAAATTTTGACACAGTATTATTACCGTGGTGAGGATGGAAAACGCGTGTGTTTGTTAAATATCGTGTCAGTGGCAGCGTATATAGCAATAATCAAAAAACTAAAAGTATGAAAACAACTCAAACTTCGTTTTCAGATGTTTTAGGCTGTCCATTGACCTCTGAAGGAAATACTTAGCGGCATAAGACAATTTTACGGGAGGGAAGGCTGCCGATGATTTGGTTGCAAGGAGATCTCAGACTAAAGCTTCATGCTATGGGAAAATAATAAACTGATATCACAGTAATGTGTGGGAAGTACTAAGTCAATCAACTTGACTCCATTTTTTATGTTTCACCTTTACATCCAAGTAGGTTATAATGAATATTTTTTGAGTTTAGTTCCTTGATAATGTAAAATATAAACATCATTAAGACATGCAACATTATATTCATATCGTTTGATTATTCTATATTTGATAAAAAATATCCAGCTCAGTCTCCCCCCAGGTGCTAGGGCGGGGGTACGTAGATAGAAACAGGCTTTGATTAATCCGAATAATCATCAGGTCCCCCTAGGTAGGCCCGTCACCTGTTCGGTTTTTTCATAGCGGGCGGGAGCCACAAAACTTTTTTTTTGGTCTAATTTAAATGGTGACGCTTCTTTATTGCTCCTCCAAGATGTTTAAGAAACGGAATCCTAACCACCCCCCTTTTTTGATCATCAAGAATGGTGATACCCAACCACGTCTTACTCCTGATACTCAAGATGTCTTTCAGTAGGGCGCTGTTGATAATACCCAACGACGTTCTACTGATAGACTACGCTTTGTATACCAAATGTTTGTAAGCGTTTCTGGCGTTGCGACGTGGCAGCTGTACTTATGAGCGTACACCGAGTCAGTGGCGTAGACATTTAATTTTTACAATGGCAGAAGTTTACAAAAATAAACATTCAAACAATATGCAACAATAGATGTGTTAAGTAATTGTCAGACTGTTGTTCATTTGGAGCAGCTAGAAAACGTAGAATTACTGGAATTATTGAATATATACACACACATACACATAATAAGATAATAAAATTTTATTTATCCGTTTCTCCTTTCCCTTTCACACCACTTGCTTATGTGCTCAAACAAGAATATAACTGCTGCATGAGCTTCTCTAATTCAGAGTGGTATTCTTGAAAAATAAGATATGAATAAAACTGTTTTCATTGATATTAGTTTATTGATCATAAAATATGTTAATTCTAAAGTCTGCAAAGAAAATGATGTATAAAATTGTATATTCAGCCAATATAGTGCAATTACCACGTGTTATTATAATAAGTATTCAGAATTGTTAACATTGCATTGGCAAAAAATGCCTAAATGGATACGCGAATTTCGTCACAGTGAAATCAAAACGTTATCTGGCAATGATTTGTATCAATGATACGCAAAATTGTCTTTTAACTAGATAGTTACTCTGACAGGGCCTGTAGAAATGATCATTTTTTGGAAGGAAAAAACGCGCGGGGATTTTATTCATATCTTTATTATTTACAACAGTACATAATCTGAGGTTAGTAACATTCTTACGTAAATTAAGTAGGTACACAAAAAATCACTGATTTTTAATGAGATGCATTGAACCTGAGTCTATAGCAAATTTATAATAACCAACTTAAAACTAGTCAGCCTCAACCCTAAAGCTCGTCAATCAATAAACAGTAATAAAGAGTTTCAGGAAAGCAGTACGTATGGTAGCCATATTGCAGAATTGTACTTGCTAGAAGCTAGATCGCATTCCTCTACTAATACCGGCATTACCAAGAGATTCGTTCATTTTCGTAAATCTTCCAATAATTCCTCAATATAGATTTTGTGTCGGTTCTTTTTAGGCTGGGTCTAACCCAAATATTTTTTTTTTGGTATATAATAAGAAAACCCGATTCGCAATTTTGAGCAGGCCACGTTTTCTATCGGCGGCCACGAGGTTGACTAATTATTGTTGCCTACAAATATGTGGACAGCATTTGCCAATTTGTTTTTGTTTTGGAAAACTTGAAGCTTTGTTATGTTCTGTTTTGTTGGCTGGATGTGGACCTCTATGGACTGACCGGTTTAGCACTGATAACTACACATTCATATATGTGCTATGTTGCTTTTTTTAATAACAGACATCCCGTTTTTTTTTTGAAACCACCCTCCAGCGAAAATCCTGTGTACGCGCCTGAGTAGACACGTGGTCGACACTTGGCATAGACAGTCCCGACGTTGCCAGTTGTGCATTAGGGATGCAGCAATATTTGTAAAATATAAAAATGGGGTTAATTATTGACAGAACTGCAATATTACACGTGTTTTACAAAAGTGTATTTTCAGAGTACTTTTTCTGTTACAGATAAGTAAGCCATAATCATAATTTTTTACAGCATATTGACGATACTGTTCCATACGTTTTTCTGAATATTAATTCCAAATGATTGTCAAGTTGGCATCGCTGCGGTGTACCATTCAAAATATTCCTAATGTTTGGAATGCCGACAAACAATTTGCCTTGGATGCGTGGTCTATCAGTAGGACGTCGTTGATAATACCTGACTGCTCCCGGTTTCTAAACGCCCTACCCCCCCCCCCCCCCCCGCAGGCCAGATGATCAAGGTAGTGCCCCCCCCCCCACCCGAAGTGAAATCCTGGCTACGGGCCTGACTCGACGCTAGATAGGGCGTCATTTTGTACTATGGCACACATAAATTCTGACTCTTTGTGAAAAATCTAGCGCCTGAAATCAGAATTCCAGCTAATCGTAGCGAATGTGCATGTTGCTATAAATAATAGCAAAACAAATTGTGAGTTTCATATAGAAAAATATTTAAATAAAATCATCCCACTTTTACGCGTGATTCACCTTTGAAATGACGAGAAAAGTTCAAGGTGTTGAAATTGAATCTGTGTGGTGTGTGGTGTGTTGTGTTTTGTCTGTTTGCGCGACCGACTGCTCGTGCTCTTAAGGCGCGCCCACATTATGCCGAATCAGGCCGGTCGGCCTATGCCAGGCGGCACGTTTGGTTCGGCCCATTCGGGTCGGCAGGACGTCCACATTGATTGTGCGGTGTAGAATAGAATAGAATAGAAGTTTATTGGTCTTGTAGATCACATTATGCAGATGATTTCAAAATGTTTAGAATTATCTCGGATGAAAATGACTGTGATCTATTGCAGGCTGATTTGAGTTGTATTGTAGAGTGGCTGTCTCAAAACAACATGTTTTTAAATATTGATAAATGTTACGTGATGTCCTATACTCGTAAATTGAATCCAGTAAAATATAATTACACTATAAATGATAAGACAATAGAACAAGTGGATAATATTAAAGACCTTGGTGTGTATTTCCAATCATCTCTTAAATTTAACAATCATTATGAGTTTATTGTAAATAAGGCTTACCCAGGTCTAGGTTTCATCATTAGAAACAGTAAACATTTTATCAAGATTGATACAATCATATTGCTGTACAATGCACTGGTTCGTTCTATCTTGGATTATGCATCTATCATCTGGTCTCCTCAGGCAAACCAACATAAGGAATTAATTGAGAAGGTGCAGAAAAGATTTCTCAGATTCTTGTATCTCAAAAGTAATGGTATATACCCATATATGACATCATATAGATCTATGTTAAACAGCTTTAATTTTCAGTCATTAGTATTACGAAGAGAAAAACAGTCTGTTATTTTTATATATCATATTATACATTGTACTAAATATAAGAACTGCTCATATATAGATTTCATAAGTTTTAAAGTACCAAAGATTACATTAAGGCAAAGAAATGTTGGCATATTTCACACGGGTAGTGATTGCTCACCTCTTGCATTAATGCTCAAGACATGTAACAGATTTACAGTGAAATATAGTGATTTAGATTTTTTTTAATCAAAATCATGAATTGTTCACCAAAAGCATTGACAATATTGTAGAGTCTTAGGCTCTAGGCTCTCTTTTTTGTACTGTACTCTTACATGTAATTACTGTATAAGTGTTTGTAAGATGTTTCCTTAAATAAATAAATAAATAAATAAATAAATAAATAAATAAATTAAGTGACATAAGACAGGTCTACAATAAAAAGTTATTTTTGTAAATGTAAATTTAACGAACACAAACAATAATTAAAGTATATGTATAAACACACGTTTACCAACACACATATATCAACACACATACATATATAGGTATATAAATAAATATAAAAAATACCGTAATAATTTAACGCTAAATTTAATGCTGTTTATTTACAGCTGGTCATTCAAAAATTCATTCACATTATAATAAGCTTTGTCCAGCAACATTTTTTAACAGTTTTTGCAAACGGGTATTTGTCAAGTTCTTTTATACTCTTTGGCATCTTATTATAAAGCTTAATGGCCATATGCCTTGGACTAAGTTTTGTTCTATATAGCCTATGTGTGGGCACTTGCAGCAAAAGTGAGTTTCTTGTTTCATAAGTACTATGGCAGCTTAAAGTTTTAAAATCATTAGGATTAGATTTAGCATACAGTACTAATTCATATATGTAGACACATGCCACTGTCATAACTCTTCATTCCCTGCAGCTTTTCCTGGTGTCTACCCCAGCTATAAGCCTTAGTACCCTTTTTTGAATTATAAAAACTCTGTTGGCCTCTTGACTTGCTCCCCAGGCGGATAAACCGTAGCAGATATTTGAGTGGAAATATGCATGGTAATACATCATTACAATTGATGTGTCTACTACCCGTCTCAACTGAATTGATTATTGAATAATTTGCGACATAAACTTTCTACTTGAACGTTCCATTTGCAGTTCGCTGAGATGTGAATTCCTAGAAATTTGGCAGAATGACATTGCCTTATAGACCCATTCAAGGACTTGAGCAACATACTGTGGTCATAGATATTGTGAGAGTATGAAAAGCGGAGAAACAGAGACTTTGAACCGTTCAGTACTAAGCCATTATTGGAAAACCACTGATGGATTCGCTTGACATAAGTGTTTGCAGACTGCATTAGCTGTTTAATGTCAGAGGAATGGACAAGAAGGGAAGTGTCATCTGCATACATCACGTAATTATCGCCGACAAAATCATTCATAAAAATGATGTAAAGTAGCGGTCCCAATATCGAACCTTGTGGTACTCCAACCTGGCTATTAATTGTATCAGATTTAACTCCGTTTATTTCAACATACTTTGTTCTGTTATACAAGTAGCTCTCCAGCCATTTAAGTGGCAAACCTCTAATACCATACTTCTCCAATTTTTTAAGTAACAATGTGTGGTTTACTAGGTCAAAAGCCTTGCTCAAGTCTAAAAATATACCTATTGGCAAAGTGCTTTCATCAAGTCTATCAAATAGCATATTGACGAAGGCAATAATAGCTCTAGATGTAGATAAGCCACTACGAAAGCCACACTGGTTTTTATTGAATAGGAATCACCAGCCATATACCTTGTAAAATGTTCATGATTCAGTTTTTCAAGTGTAAATTTATTTAAATGAATATGTAAAAAAAATTGATGCAGAAAGATTTGTCGAATATCCAGAATCCCAGATTCAAAGAATAATGCTGCAGAAGGATAGAGTAAAGGTCTGCGAAATATTACTTTTAGAATCCTTTTCTGCAGTATATCTAGTGATCTTATGTGGCAGTAAGCCGCACCTCCCCAGCTTAGAATAGCGTATCTTAATCTGGACTCAACTAAGGAGTAATAAATTATTTTTAAATGCTGTAAGTCTAGAATGTTTTTTAAATATTTAAACCGATATAAAAGTTGTCTTAACGTTTTTGTTAAATTTGTTGCGTGCTCGTTCCACCTTAAATGAGAGTCAATAGTTAAGCCCAGATACTTATAAGTACTCACTGAATTTAAAAGAATATTTTTTGTCTGACATTTAATTGAGAGAGTTCTATAGTGTGGTAGAAACCTAGAGGTGTTTGAGAAGGGCACATTTTGCGTTAAATTTTCTTTTTTCAAATGAAACGGCGATTTCGACGAGACCATCATATCTCCGGTTTTTATTTTTGTATTTGGCATTTGAGCTGTCCCGCAAGGATGGACGGGCGCGGTACATTTCGATGAGACTCAAGGTTTGTTCATCTGTCCACTCCATGGCATTCACAAAAATCAATTTCGATTAAGGATGAACCCACTTCTAGCATGGACAACCACGAGACTACCTTATTTTTTGTTCAACAGAAGCCGATCGGCTTGTCTACACTGCAAAATTTGTACTGATTCAGTTCGGCTTTCTTTAATCCGTACCGACATGGTTCGTTACCGATTCGGCACAATTCGGGTCGGCTTTCGGCACGTCGGGCAGGCCGAAAGAGCCGTCCACACTAAATCGGCTTTTTCATTCGGCCTAAGCCGAACCATGCCGCTCGGCATAATGTGGACGCGCCTTTAAAAGTGGGGTTTTCGACATTTTCGCGCGATCACTGCGCTCTGGGTTCAATGGTTTGAAGGACGTCCTCGCACTCACAGACGATACTATTAGACTTAGACATTCGGTATATGGTAATGATATAAATATTTTGAGATATACGCCTGACGTTACAAAGACCAGAAAACATAGACAAAACATTTCATGCGACAGCTAAAACCATAAGACGGCTTTTGTTAGTAAAAGTAATAAGGCCTGCTCTACGATAGAGTAACCAGAGGACAAGTCCATCTTACCAGCTTAGTTTTTTTGCGGGTGAATTTCAGGATCCGGGCATCGGAGATTTTTCATTTTCGTTGAACAAGACTAAAACTCGAAACATCGGCCGGATTTGTAATTAGGATACTATAATTACCTAGGATACGAGGTTTTGTTCTCATAGAAGGTCAAATAAAGATTTTAGATTTTTTGCGGGTGAATCTCAGGATTCGGGCATCGAAGATTTTCCATTTTCGTTGAACGAGACTATCGAAACATCGGCTGGATTTGTAATTAGTATACTCTAGTGATCTAGGATAGGAGGTTTCGTCCTCATAGGAGGTCAAATAAAGATTTTAGATGTTTTGCGGGTGAATCTCAGGATTCGGGCATCGAAGATTTTTCATTTTCGTTGAACGAGACTATCGAAACATCGGCTGGATTTGTAATTAGTATACTCTAATGATCTAGGATAGGAGGTTTCGTCGTCATAGGAGGTCAAATAAAGATTTTAGATTTTTTGCGGGTGAATCTCAGGATCCGGGCATCGAAGATTTTCTATTTTCGTTGAAGGAGACTAAACCTCCAAACATCGACCGGATTTCTAATGAGGATACTCTAATGATCTAGAATAGGAGGTTTCGTCCTCATAGGAGGTCAAATAAACATTTTAGATTTTTTGCGGGTGAATCTCAGGATCCGGGCATCGAAGATTTTCCATTTCCGTTGAAGGAGACTGAACCTCGAAACGTGGACCGGATTTCTAATGAGGATACTCTAATGATCTAGAATAGGAGGTTTCGTCCTCATAGGAGGTCAAATAAACATTTTAGATTTTTTTGCAGGTGAATCTCGCAGATTTTCCATTTTCGTTGGATGAGACCAAAGCTCAAAACAGCGGCCGAATTTGTAATTAAAATACTGTAATTATGTGGGATACGAGGTTTCGTCCTCATAGGAGGTCAAATAAAGACTTTAGATTTATTGCGGGTGAATCTCAGGATTTGGGCATCCGATATTTTCCATTTTTGTTGAAGGAGACTAAATCCCGAAACATCGATTTGTAATTAGGATATTCTATTTATCTAGGATACGAGGTTTCGTCCTCATAGGAAGTCAAATAAAAATTTTAGATTTTTTTGCGGGTGAATCTCAGGATTCGGGCATCGAAGATTTTCCATTTTCGTTGAACGAGACTAAAACTCGAAACATCGGCCGGAATTGTAATCAGGATACCGAGCAGGATACTCTAATTATCTAGGATACGAGGTTTCGTCCTCATAGGAGGTCAAATAAAGATTTTAGATTTTTTGCGGGTGAATCTCGCAGATTTTTCATTTTCGTTGGATGAGACCAAAGCTCAAAACAGCAGCCGGATTTGTAATTAGAATACTCTAATTATGTAGGATACGAGGTTTCGTCCTCATAGGAGGTCAAATAAACATTTTAGATTTTTTGCGGGTGAATCTAAGGATCCGGGCATCGAAGGTTTTCCATTTTCGTTGAACGAGACTAAACTTTGAAACGTCGGCCGGATTTGTAATTAGGATACTCTAATTATCTAGGATACGAGGTTTCGTCCTCAACGAAGGTCGAATAAAGATTTTAGATTTTTTGCGGGTGAATCTCAGGATCCGGGAATCGGAGATTTTCCATTTTCTTTTTAAGATAAATTCATTTTTTTGTAACGTGTCTTGAATTCCATATTCAACATGTGCTGCTTTTTGACACTATCTCACGAGGTGTTATGGTTAAGGTCACTTTCTTTTAGTCGATAATGAGTTAAGAGTATATTTTTTAAGACTAATACCAAAAAATTTTAAAATCTGACAATAAAATTTTGTTTTATCATTGTTTTCGTTTGCATTTGGTTTGCATTTTATGATAATAAAGTTTGTTAACGCGAGATTTGAATGGGCCAATACCCGCAGGCCCAATAAATACATCTCCTGACAGTCCATTCCAAGCCTTGGATACCCTGAGAATAAATGTGCGGTTGTACCGCTCGGTTCTTGATGTATGAAGAACGACCACCTTAGGATGAGATGCAGCGGTCGCGCGGGTGCATCTGATAGGAACGGTGAGCGGCGGAACGATAGAGGATAGCTCAGAGGAGCAGATTCTGTTTCAATATCGGTAGAAGAGTGAGAGGTCACCAACAACACGCCGGTGAGAAAGTGGCTGGAGGTGGCGCGTTAAGGCCGGGTCGCCAATTAGTCGAATTGCCCTTCTCTGGACGGCATCTATAGTAGACAGGGTATAGTAGGGGCAGCAGCTCCCCAGACATGAGAGCAATACTCCAGGCCAGGTCTTATCTGGACTTTATATAGCGTGAGGAGGTTACATGGTGAGAAGTACTTTCTGGCTCTAAATAGGTACCCAAGGTTTTTACCAGCAGCTGTTGCAATTGACGCAACGTGTTCGTGCCAGATCAGATTTTCTGTAATATTGACTCCTGACATCTTGAACGAGTGACACCTTGGCAGAGCCTGGTTGTTCATTAGAACCGGGTGTTGGCTTGGGCACTTCTTGTTTGATAGCGTACAATACTGGGTCTTGGAAGCATTAAATTTTACCATATTCTTGAGCCCCCAAGCGGTAAAATGGTATCGAGATCCTTTGAAAGTGAAGCTGCCACTGCCAGTCTTCTGCGTTCCAGCTCGACCACAGAGATCGGTCTATTGCTCATGATGCCTACATGCAGCTTACTGTCTTCCACAAAACTGTGGATTGAACTTGTAGTGCTAGAGAGTAGATCATTAATGTGAAGCAGAAACAATGTGGGAGCCAATACCGATCCTTGCGGAACCCCAGCATTGATGCTATGGAAAGAAGAGGAAAAGCCGTCTGCCACGACAGAGATTTTCTGACCTAAGAGAAAGTCTGCGTGCCAACCGCAAAGCTTAACAGAGAGCCCGTAAGACGGGAGCTTGTTTAGGAGAGCTTCATGCCACAGTAGATCGAATGCCTTTGAAATATCGACAGCAAGGACCTCGCCAAACGACTGGATGAGTTTGCTCCACACATGTGTGACGTAAGATAGAAAATCTCCAGTTGATCTTTGGTATCGCAATCCATATTGTCTGTCGTTGATTAAGGGATGGAGCTTTAGGTATTTCATGAGAGGTCTTGGTTGACGCATTTCTCCATCACTTTATTAATATCGGAAAGCAGAGCTATAGGTCTGTAGATGGTTGGATCAGTTTTGGGTCCCTTTTTAGGTACCGGCTGGATGCAAACTGTTTTCCAGTCTTTTGGGAAAATGCCGGAATCGTAAGATATCCGAAAGAGGCGGGTAAATATGGGAGCGAGCTCCGGTGCGCACTTCTTCACAACAATGGAGGGGATCATGTCGGGCCCATTCGCCTTATTAGTATCAAGTGACTGCAGCACCTTCCGAACTATTTTTATTCTGAACATTATTGCACTCATGGCTTAGGGTTCTCTCGGACTGGATGGGACTTTTACAGTGGAGTTTGCTGCAAATGTCTTGGCAAATATTTCGTCCTTGTCTTCGGAAATAGTTGCGACTGTTCCATCCGTACATGTGATCGGTGGGAAGCTACTCCTCGAGAAGTCACCCTTTATTATTTGTTTGGCCAGAGTCCAGAAGGAGCGGCTGCCATTGGGATGTGACATAACCTTCTTTTTTATGTTGACATCGTATTGACCTTTGAGGGCGAGTGTATTTTTTTCAACCATTTTCAAGATGAATTAGGATGCCTCCATTTTCGCGAGTGGAGCCGGGGGTGGGAAAGTTCGGAATAAATAAATCATCGAAAAAAATCAGTCAAATAGCCCATAGTGCGCCACTGCTTGCACAAATCCACTTTTCTTATAAATGCGTCATCAATTTTCAATGCAAGGCTACTGCTACACTGCTCCAATGCGACTGACCCACATACTAAGAATAATTTATCCTAATACGTTCACGACACCAGGACCGGTCATTTTTTCAGAAAAACACAGTTTATATCTGTGACTCATATTCCCGATCCAAAATGCGAGCCAAAAAAATAGGTAGCGACCTGGTCACCTCAAAGGAAGGCCAATGTAACGATCTCGCAGCTCCGAGCTTTTGTTTGTTTTGCCTCTATTTTTGGATCTCTTGTTTAACTTTGGCAAGTGGTTTACCTACTCAATCTGAGCAATAAATTATGCCTCAAGCTTTCTGGATGACGGCGACGCCAATTTGAACAGTTATAATAATGACAGATTGACCGATTTCGTAAAGTATTTCACATTTAACAATGAAATTTTAATGCCAGTGACTCAAAACAGGTATTTGGTAAATAATCGATAAAACATTCAAGTTTCTTCAACACACGAGCATGGTACGAAAACAATGATAAAATTAATCAATAAAAATGGAAAACATGTGTGTCTCATTGCTGGTTGAATAATGTAGATATAATTTTGGTATGGTATTTTTTAATATAATCTGGATGTGTACACTAACCTACTAGGAAAGTTCTGCAATACATTTCCATTTATTTCATTTTTTCAAAATAATTTCCTCTATAATAAATAATAAACCAGTTCTGTTAAGTCTAAATGTCCTCATCACAAGGATATGCAGGATTTCACTTGGGGGGGGGGGGCACTAGCTTAACCATCTGACCTATGGGGGGGGCGTCTTGGGTATCAGGAGTAGGACGTCGTTGGGTATCACCATTTTTGGCGAGCAAAAAAGGGGGTGGGGGTGGTTTGGTTTCCGTTTCTCAAACATCCTGGAGGAGTAGTAAAGAAGCGTCACCATTAGAGCAAAAAATGAAGTCAAGTTAATTGACTCAGTACTTCCCACGCATTACGCTGATACCAGTTTATTATTTTCCCATAGCAACAAATTTTTCAGTTTTACAACCCCCCACACCCCAACTACCCCAATTTCACCCCCACCCAAAAAAAGTAGGAAAATGATCCGGGACCCCTAAAGCGCCTAAAGACGAAGTTTGGTCTGTTTCTGTATTTATAGTTTTTTGGTTATTCCAGCGCCACCACTGACACGGTTTCTAAAAGCCATACGTGTTTTCCATCCTCGCCAAGGTTATAATACTGTGTCGAAATTTCATTAAAATCAATTCGGTTATTTCCAAGTTACACGACACAGAATGATCCAAAGCGATACTCGTATGTACATCACAAAATACTAAGTCCCTTGGTTTCTGTAATACGGAAGGAAACGTTAGGAAAGACCTAAAATGTGTATTATGCCGCTAGGTCTTTCTTCCACAGGGAATGGACAGTCTATTATGAATACAACAAATTTTTCAGTTTTTCAACCCCCCACCCCCCAACCACCCCAATCTCACTCCGACAAAAAAAAAAGTTAAAAATGATCAGGATCCTCTAAAACGCTTAAAAACCAAGTCTGAGCTGTTTTTATGCTTTTAGTTTTTTTTATTAGATCTGCGCTGCCACTGGCACGATTTATGAAAAACATACGCATTTTCATCCCCTTCGCGGTAGTAATACTGTGTCAAAATTTCATTGAAGTCAATTCGACAGTTTCCAGGTTACACAATACAGAACGATCTAAAGCAATATTCGTATGTTTACATCAGAAAGAATTCTAAGTTCTTTGGTCTCTCTAGTAGGCAAGGCAATGTTCGGATGGACCTAAAAAAGCTATTTATGTCGCTAGGTCTTCATTCACAGGTCAGTAGACAGTCTATAACGAATACAACAAATTTTTCAATTTTAGAACCCCCCACCCCCCAACCACCCCAAATTTCACCCCCCACCAAAATGATCAGGAAGACCTAAAACGCTCAAAAACGAAGTTTCAGGAATATTAATTTTTTTTTGTTTTTTGCTAATTACTCCGCCGCCCCTGCACCAATTCTCAAAATTATAGCAGCATTATCTACTACGACCCCACAGCATTTCGGTACACAAATTTCATCGCAATCCATGCAGCGGTTACTGAGATTACGAGGGTAGAAAAACGCGAACAGACAGACAGACCGACAGACAGACAGACCGACGGAAATGAGTGACGTGGATTTTCGTTATGTAGACATCATAAAACGTCCAAAAAGCATATTATCTCAAAATCGAAAATTTTCGCGATCACAATACTCCCCTCACCTATCGGTGTGGGAAGTAAAAAGGTTTTGCGGCTCCTACTCGCTATGAAGAAACCGACAGGTAACGACCCTACCTAGGGGGTGTTGAGTATTCGAAATATTCAAAGCCTGTTTTTATCTACATATCCTCCAAGCACCTGGGTGGGCTTGAGCTCGATATATATTTTTTTGCTGGATGTTATCTATTCTTGATGATGATGATTAAAGAATAAAAGTATATCAAATATAGCTGCTATGCTGGCTATTAGCCATTTTATTGACAGTTTATTGATGTAAGAAAACGTCCAAGTTTGTATTGTGGGGTTAAAATCCTCTAGTAAATCAAATGATGATTCATAAAGTTGCTTGCCTTACATCATCAAATCTGCTTCTGATCTCTGATTCTATTCCAGTACGACCACATAATAATGAAAAAATATAAATTATGATACCTATATAGATATTAGGTACAAACTGACCTAAACTTGTGAACAGAAAAATGTCCTACTAAAAGTAGTTTATCAAAAAATACAATGCTGGTCACTGGTTATTCTGATAATTTCGTTTTCATTAAGTATTCTGAAATATTAAACGAGTATGTATACTTGCGTAGACCGTTCAGGGTCATTGCCTAGATACCCGTTGGTATAGATTTCAATCAACTTGTATGAAACATAAAGTGGATGTCTCAGTACTGTTGGACAAGCTGACATGTATTCCTAAAATTACATGAAATGATTATGAATCGAGACATCATTGCACATGTGAAAATACACATCAGAAGTGGCTTTTATATAGAAGTTAATTTTTATTTGGATGTTAGTGTTAGTAGTATACAGGGTGTCCCTGAATTTCCTTGACATGTGATATTCTCGTAACAAAGAAAAGTTCAAACGAAAACTGAGTGGAATTTTTGAAAGTACTACAGGGTCTATCATACCATGCTTACAAAACATTTTTTTGTACTTCACCCCTTAAAACTGACCCCCAACTTTTATTTTTCAAGTAGCACCCAATAGTTTTTCCTACAAAAATTAAGTCCTTATTTTATTTAAAATCTTGCAGTACCTTTGATTTTATACACAAACTTATTTGTTTCGTAAAATCATTAGCATAACATAAATAAAATAAGAGTTTGCTTGACGCAAAAAACCGATAAAAATAAAACTAATTGGGTTTTGAGGTTACTGAATGATATTATGCCTCAAACAAATGCTCATTTTATTTATTTGATGTAAATGACCTTACAAAAAAAAATTGGTTTGTGTATGAAGTCAAAGGCACTACAGGATATTAAATAACATAATGACCTCGTTAATGAAGGAAAAGCTGTAGGGTACTATTTTGAAAAAAAAGTAGGGGGTAAGTTTTAGGGGTTGAAGTAAAAAAAAGTTTCGAAGGCATGGTATGATAGGTCGTTTGATATCCTTGAAAGTTCCACTTAATTTTCTCTTTTATCTGTGTTTCTTACGAAAATATCAAACAGGTTCTCACTTTATTTATTTAATTTTTTTATGCTTATGATTTTACAAAAAAAAATAGCTTTTCGTATAAAATTAAAGGTACTATATGATTTTAAATAAAACAAGACTTATTTTGTGTAGAAAAATCCATTAGGTGCTATTTGAAAAAACAAAGCTGAAGGGTTCAAGTACAAAAAAATGTTTTGAAAGCATTTTATGATAGACCATGTACTTGCAAACATTTCACTCAGTTTCGTTTGAATTTTTTTTGTTACAAAAATATCATGTGTCAAGGAAATTCAGGGACACCCTGTATAGTATAGGTAACTCCGAAAATTGGTGAAGACCATACACAAAAAAGATAATTTAAGTTTTGTGATTTGTTTTATTTATAACTATATATCATACGACAGGCATATGATGTAATAATCAATTTAGGACTATTGTGCTGTTATTTTCTCTGTACTATGCCACTTTAAAAAGTTGTATTTTAGAAAGCTACTTTACTACAAATATACCTACTGTAACTTTGGTTTACACTTACTCCCTATTTATTAAATAAATATATTTCCTATTGAGGTAAGTAAAGATGAACATAATTATTTCACAAAGTTCAGAACTAATATACCTAGTAGTTATGAATGACAGACACATCAAGTGTTTTTAATTTCAAAGAACTATGTTTTAGGCACTGGGACAAATTCCATGTTTTGACATTTAATATGAATAATATATTTTACTATATTTATGTTTAGAAGATTAATCCCTAGTATTACACGAAAACATCAGCCTAAAAATGATTTTTGACTGACTGATTTGGTATGGTGCAACCTGACAAATCACTCACAAACTTCTAAGTGATTATGTTCATACATGTTTATTAAAAAAGCCAATTATTCAATGCATTATATTTTTTTTGTTCTGAAATACTATACTTGTTAATAACTAATATTCTATTCTATTCTCTTAATGTGATAGTATGACTCTGAAAGAGTATACAATGAAAATGAGAATATACCTGATATTAAGTTGATAATACATATTACCCATACCCTGACAATTAACAGCGATAATTTTGAAAAAAAAAGGATATATGTTACAGTTAAAGTGTTTACATGGCTAGTTTGTAAAATAGCTGGATGGTATAAAAGCTACATAAATGCCCAGTTATTTTAGTAGAAAATCCTGTTTCAGTTAAAATAGCAATGAATGTTGGTTAGTTTGCACTATATCCAGATAGTTTGTAAACTAGCCAAAAATTGTACTCAAAATACAAACCACAAAAGAGTTCCACAAATTAACTGGTAGTTTTGGCTAGTTTACAAACTATCTTCAGTTTTGGATAAAGTGTGAACTTAATATTCCTAGTAAAAGATAATAACCCAGATAATAACTAACTCAGTTGTTAGCATGCAAACTAAGCCAGTTCCTTTCATTAATTTAATTTAAATAATATTTAGCCAAAAGTAGGATTAACCAATGATGATTATATATTACTAGACATTTTCAGTTCACATTTTATCCAAGTCGAGATCCAAGTACTATGAACAGTTTGTATACTAGCCAAAAACTCTGTCTTGTTTGTGTTATTCTTTTGTGGTTTGTACTCTCAACAGCAATTCTTGACTTGTTTACCAACTACCTGGATAGTATACAAACTAACCAACAATTCTTGCTATTTTAGCTGAAAGGCAACTTTCCACTAAAATAACTGAGCATTTGGATAGTTTAGATACTATCCAGCCAGTTTACAAACTAGACAAGACAACACTTTAACCATAACATATACAAATAATACTGTTTTGTTTATGGAATCTAACTAGTCTGGATATTTTAAACAATTCTAAGAACATGCTTGTTCTATTACCCTCAACAGATTTGGTACTGCATTGCATATTGTTATTTTGTTAAAAAAAATAGTGTTGCTATATCATAAAATCATAACTCACCTCTTGTGATAAGCCAATTCCGTCACTGGTTGGAGTGGAGACAGCATCAGCACTATTCTCATGTTCATTTGGAGTGGTTACATTTGGAGGAATCGTAGCAGGTGGAGGTTCTGGATTTGTCACTGTTGCAGACCTTTCAATATTGAGTAGATATGTTGTTACATCAGGATGTCGGAAGTTTTGTCTATTGAATCTTCCTAGAGAATGTACATCATCGAACAAGTCCCTCTCATAATTGAGTAGCACAGCATCCAAGCTTTTTGGATTAACATAATGAGATCTAAGCACTGCAGGAGTTATTTGTTGCCAACTAGTTCCATTTTCAAAGTCCAAACTGTTTACACCATCATATATATCTAATTCTTGGAAAGGGTCGTTGTTGACCCTTAGCAAACTCAAAAGGAGGGCAAGTTGGAGCAATTCTTCCCTGTACACTTTCTTGAAGGATAACATTTTAATGCCGAGTTTATATTATAGTTGGTCAATGTTAAACCTAACCTAACAATGCGTTATTTGTAAATAATATTCAACTAGGAGACAGGTCCGCCACATGTCACAAAAAAGTAAATGAAAATAAATTTCACTTAGACCTCAATAGTCTTCAGAGAAAATTTCACTTTACAAGGATGTAAACAACCTCTTAATCAGCTGATAAACCCACAGCAGAATGACAGTTGGTGCCGGCAATTTCCAAGGCACAGGTTTTATCAACAGACAGACGACAGGCACAGGTAACCGATAACAAAAGGCTTGTTTACGTGGGATGCCGGAAAACCATTTTTACTTGTAATAAACGCGCTCCCGCACTTTCAGTGTTCATAGAACAATGTCACACGACGACACAACACATTTACTATTCGGTAGTTCACAAACACAAGTAGGCGTAGGTATAGGTAAAGGTAGGTATACCAAATTGAACTACTACAGCGAAGTCCCGATAGCAATGGTTAAAAAAACTGTTCACTCTGCGCTGACGAATCATAATATGCATGTAGAAAATCGTATGTTGGTGTGAGGCAGATCTCCTTTGTTCGCTATGTTGCTGTTGCGTATTTTCGTAAATCACAAAGAAAAAATATTTTTAGTGCCAATGAACATTTCGGTGATTGAATAGAAACACGCAACAACTGTTTGCGCCGTCGGCGTCGACTGCGTTTTTTTTTTTAGTTCAAAATTCAAATGATAGGAGATAGTATAAAGGATTTCACAATAGTTGCAACAATTTCAATAATTTCATACTACCTATACTTAGGCAAATCTGCGTAGTCATGAAACATGAAACATTATGTGTTTTTAGATTTAGGGATAAATTATGCATAATTAGAAGTTTGCTATTGTTTTATTTCCCGATGAGCCAGCTTCCTATAGTTTTTTTTTATTGCACTGAATGACTATCTAAATATCAATCATTACATTTTATTTACACTATTTGTAGGCCTGTTATTTGTATTTTGATAATTTCTAATGTTACTTTTTAGTATGGATATTGTATGGATTAACCAACGACGCCTGATGAGCAAAAAAACAAACACCACTTGAAAATATTCGAATCAATTCAAGAATACTACTAATATTCACTGTTTAGGACTAGCGCACAAAGATGGCACTCAACTGCAGAAAATCTTGACACTCTTGACAGTTTGATGTTTTAAGTACGAAATAGAGTGCGGTAAGGTAAGAGGTAACGTAAGACGCAAGAAAATAAACCTGTGGAATCAGATGAGAGTGTTTATAGTCGTAACGTAAGAAGTAACGCAACACTCTCATCTGATTCCACAGGTTTAAGTACAGATTAGAGTGCGGTAAGGTAAGAGGTAACGTAAGACGTAAGAAAATAAACCTGTGGAATCAGATGAGAGTGTTTATAGTCGTAACGTAAGAGCTAACGCACCACTCTCATCTGATTCCACAGGTTTATTACCTTACGTCTTACGTTACCTCTTACCTTACCGCACTCTATTTCGTCCCTTATTACCTTACGTCTTACGTTACCTCTTACCTTACCGCACTCTATTTAGTCCCTTAGTTTTATCTGTCGATTGATTGCTACTTGCTAGTGCTAGATGTCGCATGTCGCATCTCGCATCTACAGCTCGCATCCTGGAATTCCTGGACCTCAGTCGGTCAGTCGGGTCAGTCCTCATAGTAGGACATCGTTGGTCCTCATCCTCAAACACGACGACCTCAAACATTTTTTTACTTCAATTAAATTTCTTTCAAAATATAATGTATGGGCTGTGTTGACCGCTTCTAGGACATAAAATGCGCAAATGCTTCATCTCTTTTTCTAGAGACGCTCTTATACCTACCTACACCTACCAATTCAATCAATATAGTCATATAGGTATTCTTTGTTCAGTTGAGGGACTAAAAGCTAAAAGGAATATTTATTTTTTACAGGCGCTTTTGTGAATAACGTAAACGTAAAATATAAATATGAGTAATGTTGCTCATAAACGATGGGTCTACATTCTATTCTCTTGTACATTAATTTTAATTTATTCCTTCTAAAATTGAGTGATGACGTCATAGTACCTGATGGTAACTGGCAATACTGCCGTTAGTGCCATTTGCCATTGCCATTTCCTGTTTTACCGACACAAGTGACAGCACGACGCACGACAGAAACAGACAAACAGTCAACAGAAGCCCTATTTACCTGGGCAATTAGATGTTGCTACGATATGGTGGTTCTTTGATAGTGTTTTAACATATTATTTTATTCACAAATCTCAGAAAACTAAACTTATATCCATTCTACTCAGTCTACCATTTTATTGTTTATTGTCGTATGTGAGGCATAGTTTGTGGTTGTTGTACTATGTGTTCTGTGACTGTAACAACCACACCTACGAAAACTGTACAACAATAATGAATCATTTTTTTCAACAGAGGTAGAGAAGCCATGTACGAAAGTATTTTGTATTAACGAGGTTTTATCCATTTAACTACTATCACTCGGTGTGAAAAGCCATAGACTTTTCTATTCGATTTTTATTCGCCTCCGACTACAACGATCGACCGCACCTATCGTGTTTTGATTTTTGGTTCAATCGTTTAATCGTTATGACAGCTAGCTCCTGTATATATATTTTTTCGGTAAGTGTTTACATTTCTAATAATGTTATCATTTTAGATTACATAGATAACAGTAGATTACAGTAAAAAGTAGGATAGCCAATAGATTATGTGTAGGTAACGTTACTCTTTCTGTTATTTATATTGATGCATGGAATCCTAACCAGTGTAAAATACTACAATGACTGAATTTTTAAATACCTACCTGCTCAATATTGAACATTTCACACTTTCAACAAAACATGGCCCGGTAAAAGGTGATCATGAAAATGGTGACCAAAAAGTTAACCTATTTTTAATCATAAGTAATCTTAGGTTCTTCATGTCCTTGATGATGTCATGCAGTAAATTTAACGATTCTTATCTATTTATATTAAAAGCAAATTTTAGGGATTCATTTGTACTGAATTTAAAGAAATGACCCCCGTTAACTGGGTAAACCTGATTAGCATGAATATTTCATTCTGAGTGCAACACTAGAGCCACCCAATTTACAGTTACAGGATGAGTAGGTATTAAATTTATTGTTCTCCAAGTTCTAAATTAACTGGTATGTTAAGAATGATAGTAGAAGTTTAGTAGTAGTAAGTAGAAGTTTAGATAGTACCTACAGCTTAAAACATTCAAGTAATTTGAATCTGTTTGAATGTATGTATTTTTACATATTTTTGGAGGACCTATGCCAATTATTTACAGTAATCCTATTTTTAACACACTTATACAGGAGTATAATTTTTGGCTTATCAATTGATGGTAAACTCCCAAATCAGTGATGCCTAGATAGATGACTCATTTACTTGACATCACATAAGGTTTCAGGCTTGTAATATTTTGGTTGAAATACCTAATGGTAGATGATATAGGCTTTATTTTTAATTCTTTCATATATTTTTTTCTTTTTAATGCATAATATAAACTGAACCTTCAAATGTGAATTTTAATTTTTTCTCAACTGCCTTTCACAAATATTACCTGCTTCTCCTCTTTGTATTTAGTCTAAAGTGAAATCATGTCAAAACTCAGCTTGAATTGTATTGCTACTGTATGCCTAAATAGTTGGAATAATACAGGGTATCCCTGGGTCACCTTGAAACATGATATTCTCGTAACAAAAAAAATCATCAAATGAAAACTGAGTGAAATGTTTGAAAGTACTACAGGGTCTATCCTATCATGCTGTCAAAACATTTTTTTTTGCACTTCAACCCTCAAAACTCACCCCCAACTTTGTTTTTTCAAATATCTCCTAATAGTTTTTCTTACACAAACCAAGTCCTTATTTTATTTCAAATCCTTTGTACCTTTGATTTTATACTAAAACCTTTTTTTCGTAAAGTCATAAGCATAAAATAAATAAAATATAATTTGTTTGAGGTGTAACATTTTCCAGAGAAGATCAGATAAAAAAATGGAGTCAAGTTGATTGACTCAGTACTTCCCACATATAATGATGATACCATTTTATTATTTCTCCATTGCCTGAAGCTATAGTTTAAAATTCCCTTGCAACCAAATCATCGCCCACCCGCACACAAAAGAACATCCAACACAAAAACTCTCGTAAATAGTTCCTTGCGTCTCCCTCTTTAGGAACTAGGACACCACAGTTTCTTCTGCATGCTTCAACTGGGCAATGCGAAAGGATTAGGAGCCTCCAAAACGTCTAAAAACAAAGTTTGAGCTGTTTTTATATTTTTAGTTTTTTATTATTGCTGCGCCGCTACTAACCCGATTTTTCAGAAACAGACGCGTTTTCCATTCTCGCCGCAGCAGTAAATTCTGTGTTAAAATTTCATTAAAATCAATTCAATAATTTTCGCTTTATACAATATACATAGAACAAAATAAAGCAAAACACGTATGTATATACATCACAAAATTGATTTCTGTAATAGGCAAGCCAATGATCAGATGGACTTACAAAAGTGTAATATGCCATAGTCGGTGAATATGCCGCTAGGTATTTCTTCCACAGGTCAATGGACAGCCCATTACAAATACAACAAATTTTTTACTTTTACAACCCCCCAGCCAACCACCCTAATTTCACCCCCACCCCAACAAAAGTAGAAAATGATCAGGAACCCCTAAAACGCCTAAAAACGAAGTTTGAGCTGTTTTCACATTTTTAGTTTTTTTTAATATTGCTGCGCCGCCACTGAGATGATTTCTAAAAATCAGACGCGTTTTCCATCCTCGTCAAAGTATTTTATTAACATCAATTCAGTAATTTCAACATCATAAAATACAGAACGATTTAAAGCAATACTCGTATGTATACATCGGAAAATTCTCTAAGTCCCTTGGTTCCTGTAATACACAAGGGAATGCTCGGATGGACCTAAAAAAAGTGTATTATACTGCTAGGTCTTCCTCTCTCAGGTCAGTAGACAGCCTATTATGAGTACAACACATTTTTCAGCTTCACAACCCCCACCACCCAACCACTCCAATTTCACCCCCACCCAAAAAAAATTAGAAAATCATCAGGAACCCCTGAAACGCCTAAAAACGAAGTTTGAGGCATATTTGAAATTTTTCGTTTTTTGCTAATTACTCCGCCGCCCATGCACCGATTTTCAAAATTGTAGTAACATTACCTACTACGACCCTACAACATATCACCACCCAAATTTCATCAAAATCTACGCAGCGGTTACTGAGATTAGGAGGCTAGAAAAACGCCAACAGACAGACAAACCGACAGACAGACCGATAGACAGACCGACGGAAATGAGTGACGTGGATTTTCGTTATATAGGCATCATAAAACGCCCAAAAGGTATATTATCTCAAAATCGAAAATTTTCGCGATCACAATACTCCCTTCACCTATCGGTGTGGGAAGTCAAAATAAAACTAAGTGGTCCTTTCAAGGATACAGAATGACCTATCGTACCATGCTTTTAATACATTTTTTTTACTTCAACCCCGAAAACTTACCCGCTACTTTTTTTCCCTAATAGCACCCCACAGCTTTTCCTACATCAATGAGCTTATTATTTTATTTGATATCTTGTAGTTTCTTTGCCTTAATACATAAACCAATTGTTTACATAAAGTCATTAACAGAAGATAAATAAAATGAGCAATTGTTTGCGGCTTAATATTTTCATAATAAAAAAGCATAAAAAAGACATTTGTTTTCAAATGCATGCATTATAGGTCATCCAGTACCTTTACAAACCCAATTAGTTTTACTTTTATCCTTTTTTAACATCAAGCAAATTCTCATTTTATTTATGTTATGTTTATGATTTCACAAAAAAGATAAGTTTGTGTATAAAATCAAAGGTACTGCAAGATTTTAAATAAAATAAGGACTTAATTTGTGTAGAAAAAACTATTTGGTTCTATTTGAAAAACAAAAGTTGAGGGTGCATTTTAAGGGTTGAAGTACAAATAAAAACGTTTTAAAAGCATGGTATGTCAGACCCTATAGTACTTACAAAAATTCCACTCAGCTTTTGTTTGACCTTTTTTTTGCTACGAGAATATCACATGTCAAGGAAATTCAGGGACACCCTATATATTTGTTCTTATATTTTGTCTTGAATGGTTTCAGAAATGAAATTTATGATGATAAATAATGCACACTGAAAATATTTGTTACAGAAGTGTTTTAGTAAAATATTACAATCTGCATACTCTTTCCAACATTTATGACCTCATATAAATTTAAGCAGGTTATATTTAGTATTATATTAATAAAGTAACCTTGATTATGTAATATTTTAATTGTTATACATATTGGTGATAATACTTATTGATTCTAGTATTTGAACCAGTACTGTCTGACATGGCCTGACCAAATGTTTGATCCTTAGGTTTAGTCTGAATTGAATTTGTTGCTATATGTGATCATTATATTTGTATGCCTTCCCTCATCAACTAAAATGCTATATTGTATCAGACTAGTCTATATAGTTTCCGTATATTATTTTTGAAGAAACAAGGACATTCTATTAGATCTGCACATTTTTCCAATGTTTACAGTTTTTTGCTCTTACATATTACATTAGTATGCTATCTTATAAGACTATTCTATTATGATTATAGTCCCATATAACATCATCATTGACTTTGTAGCCAAGCTCTGACAGAATGACCAGAGCAGTTGACCAGCCTTAAGACACACCTGATGATAGATAAATTTAATGAACTAACATTTCTCATGTTATGACCATAGTGTAAATTGTCTGCTATTTTGTGAAAAAATGCCTTTGTATAAATGTGCAGTCGTAAAATCTAGAGAAAGATCTATATCATAATTTGTATAGTACAAATAAATGATGGTGATAATGATATGTTTGTGTATTTTGCTATTCTGGCAACCCATTAATCTCAGTAACTTCTGTATTAATTTTTATCATCACAAAAATGTATTTATATGTGTGAATTACAGAACCAATCTACAATTTTCACCTAATCATGATGCTGTTGTCTTCTATTTAAATACAGAAAATGTAATTTGTGGGTCATTTTTTAGGAATTACTATGGTTGAGAGGAAGACCCAATATTTAGAAGAAAAGTCTAATCATATCATTCAATTCCAGAATTACAGTATTGTATATTATCATATTTTATGGTAGTATATAAAACAGGCAAATAAAATACAAAGATATCTTTTCAGGCTGGAGGTCCTTCAAATTCCATGCAAACTATTAGCTCAATATAGTTAGTTTTTTTTTTTGGAGCAAGTTTTGAATTATGTATTTTTATATATACTAGTACTATAATAACAAATGTCCAGCGTATATGGTGTTATCATTAGAATAAAATATACATTATGATAGGAATATTAATATTTTAGGATAAAAGAATCTGAGACAAACCTGACACAAGTGAACTATATCAATTCGTATAGAAAATAAAAAATTCTCCCAATCATTAACGTGTTTAGAATTATCTCTATTAATATGAAGAATAAAAACATCATTGCAGTGTTCTTGCGTCTCTTAAAACTAATTAGATTTATTTTTATACATGTCTGCTTAGTCTAATTTTAGAGGCGCAAATAATTCCATTTTTGTTGGCCCATACGTAAAAAGGCAGTTGTTTGGTATCGTTCTTTTATGAAAAGCAAGGATCAATATTTTCTCCCCCTATTCCCAGAAATACCGCAGCTCGTAACAGACCCGTGAATATCTGTTCACAGGTCTAATTTTCTGTTTTCACGCTATTTTGGTCGCCGCCTTAAAACGGTAACTAATCCTTTTGGTTTGTTACATGGCAGTAGTTTTCTTGTTTTCCATCTTGTCTGTAATTTTCTTCATAAGGCTTTGAGTATATACAGTGTGTCTTAAAGAGTAGTGTCAAGTGCAGAGATAAGCAATTCTATGGCCCGATTTTATCAACACCCGCATTTTAACAAAGGCTTTGACCAATCAGAGCAGGCCATTCAAGAACATGCATGTGTTAAAGTTCTCTGAAAATTATTCATTTCTCTTGAGGTTTACCTCAAAAAGGTGAAAAATATTATATACAGTCGACCATTATGAACCATCCAGTATCTTTTCCAGTCTGATTTTCCATCCTAAATTGGTGGAAAATTGCATTTTCTTGTTTAACAAAGACTTTAGCAACTGCTGGTCTTTGTGAAATGCAACAAAATGTTATTTTTACCCCATTTTACTATAATACAAAGGTATATTTCAGGTATTTATAATTATTATCCAGGAAACAGATGGTTGGGTTTAGGTCAAGAAAAAGAGGGAGTCTCTTTTACTGTTTTGCCGACGTTTCGGCCTTTATTAGGCCATCTTCAGGGCAAAGGCCGAAACGTCGGCAAAACAGTAAAAGAGACTCCCTCTTTTTCTTGAGCTAAACCCAACCATCTGTAGTGAACACTCCACATTTTGTTGTTATATATATATAGACTTGTCAGTAAGAATATTGTAATTTCTTAGACAAGAAAGTATATTTATCTATCTATCTAACATGAGATGTTTATTTTTAATTCTATCCACCTTTAATATTCAAAGACTCACCTTTTAAATTACATAAATATTCCTGTATAATAACTAAATAATACTTGTATATGTTTTAATTTTATTTACTAGCTAATTTTTTTCTTTCCAGATGTAGATAAGTAGAATACTCTTAGAAAATGAAATACTGTTTAGATTATTTTATACTTTTGACGCTATTAACTTGGACGAAAGCTAGAGAAGGTAAATATGCATGAAGCATACTGAACAAAGTTGATTGTCACATTAAAATTTCAGTTCCATCACCACCTTACATCGTAAAACAACCGCCTACAGATGAAGTTCTTTTCCAAGTAGAATCAAATGGAGAAAATGACAAACCATTTTATATTGAATGTGAAGCTATAGGAGAACCAGCACCTAAGTATGAATCAATTCTCTTATAACATTGTTACCTGTAGCTCTGATGGCTTTACAAGTAAACATGTTGAATTTTATGCTAACAATAGTATAGGAAAGTATTTAGTGGAAAACATAAATGTTTTCCAGGCTTGCTTCACATACTAAATAGAAAATCAAGCAACAGCGACCATATACCATATCTGATACTGTAAGTAACCACATAATAATTTGTTTTTAGATATTACTGGATAAAAAATGGCAAAAAGTTCGAATGGCAAACGTATGACAACAGGATATCACAGCAGACGGGTCGAGGTACGCTGTCAATAACCAAGCCGTCTGACGAAGATCTTGGACAATACCAGTGCTTTGCCGTCAATCAATATGGCACTGCCACGTCAAACTCTGTGTTCATGCGAAAGGCCGAACTAAATTCCTTCCAAATTAAGGCACCAGATTCAAAAGTTGGCAAGGAAGGTGATCCCTTCAAACTCGAATGTCAACCTCCAGATGGTTGGCCTAAACCAATTGTACATTGGATGTATCAATACTCTGATGGTGGCTTTCAGACCATTAACAGCTCTAGAATGACTTTAGATCCTGAAGGTGAGTCTTAATTCGTCGTTTTTAGCTCTCACTGATTCACTGAGTAAGTCGCTGGGGAGAGCTTATGCAGAGTCTCTTGTATCTCCGTCCGTCCGTCTGTCCGTATACAAAAGATTGCCAAAACTACAGGTGCTAGAGAAAAACTTAATACAGATTCGGAATCAGCATGAAAAAACTAGTCCAGCAAAAATCCTGTTTTGTCAATATCGCTTCCGGTTAAAAAAAATTGAATTAAATTACGACAGGTAACTGACGACGTATTATGTACGATTTATTGATATTCCTGAAGCACAGATCCGACCATCGCTGGAGTATTGCTCCCATGTGTGGGGATGCGCTCCGAAGCACTCTCTAAAGCTTCTGGACACTATCCAGAAAAGAGCGATTAGACTAATCGATACGCCTAACCTCACAAAGGACCTCCACAGCCTGGAACATCGGAGGAGGGTGGCTGACCTATCCCTGTTTTACAGATTCTATCACGGAAGATGTTCGAGTGAGCTCTCTCAGATAATAACACCACAGGCCGTCCGAACCAGGAACACTAGAGAAGCTCTGCGAGCTCATCCTTACCAGGTCGAGGTCCTTACTCCCCGAACCAGTCTCCTCCAGCATTCCTTCTTCTGGAGAACTTCGACACTGTGGAATCAGCTGCCGGGGAATTTGTTTCCCGACGGCTACAACCTGCAGCGTTTCAAATCTAATGTGAACCGATACTTATCCTCTCGCAGCGCTTCTACAGCGCCATAGGCTTTCAGCCCTTGCGGGAGGCCGACCATAAAAAAAAAAACAGGCAGCGTGGCTGAGCTGTTAAGACGCTAGGCGCCAGTCTGAAAAGGCGTGGGTTAGAATCTCGCCGCGGTCAACAACTTTTTTTCTTTCTTTTAAGATTGAATGTTAAATTTGTTGATTACTTGTCCGGGAAAAATCTGGTTTTACAATATAATAAAAAAATTAAATTTTTACACCAACAAATTCCAGTGAGAGCGCCGTTTGAATTTACTTAAGTATATTCTTTCCTACCTTTTCACTTTGCACAGTCGTAAGGCCTTTGGCCTCTGTGCCCAGTAAGTGTCTGAACAATTGAAAAATTTGATAAGATAGCTAATTTATTTGTCCAGACAGTTTTAGGTTATGCGCAGTGGCGACGAATTACGATTTCGCGCCACGGAACTTACTTTTTAAAAAATATTCAAATTTTAATTCGGACGAGAAACCGTTTATTTGAGTACAGATAGTACAGAGTTTGTTGTGGTATTTGTGAGATACCACTCTGGTACTGATGCTGGTACTGAAAAATGAATACAATGCAATAGGTATTTATATGTCAGATAAAAATATAAGGTGATAAACATAATGAATGCATACGTGTCTTTATGAATGAACAATAGGACGCTGCTTTCCGTCTGCTTCTTATCTTCTGTCTGGTCAGCGGTATCTGGAGCCGTAACACGACGCGTGACTGTCTTAGAAGCGTTACCAAAACAGCGCGTCAGATAATTTGCTGGTTCAAAAACATTTGGATGCCACGCCCTTTTTAAAAAAAATATCGCTGAAATAAAACTCAATCAAAAGTTCGTTCTTTTATTTTAAAAGTAAATTGAAGTTTAATTTCACATACCATCCATCAATACCAAAAATTCTTTAATTTTTTTGTCAATTCGGCAGTTCAAAAAGTTTTTCTGTAGAAAAGAGAAGGCACGGCCAACAATGCAGTCTATTTTTCTTGCAAGAACATAACCAAGAGTTCTCATTATACCAGCTCGATTTAAAGTATCACACGACATTTTGTTTTTATTTCTTTTTCAAATCATTCAAGAGTGGCGATATTGATGAAATGTAATTTTCATTCAGTAAGCAGAACAGTGAACGAACACCGATGTACATATCATATGCAGATGACTTAACACTAGTAGCAAGAACAAAGAAAGAACTAGAGAAAATTACGGCAAGGATAGCCACGGAAGCAGGTAGATTTGGGATGGAGATAAATCAAAGACAAAAGGTATGATCATGGGGCAAATGGAAAAAACTTCCGATGATCAGCCGAACCTAACCTTTATGGTCAACAACATGAAATATAGTTCTGAAAGGACGACGGAATTTATGTACCTAGGGGTAATCACCGAGCACCGAGCAACTGTTATAAGACCAACAGCGACATATGCTTGTGAGACGTGAACTATGAACAAAAATGAGGAAGAAAAAATTATAAGATGGAAAGAAAAATGTTGAGAGCTATTTATGGAGGCGTAAGGATAACCGAGGGATGGAGAAGAAGAACAAACCAGGAACTGGAAGACATGTATAAGAACTCCAATATTATAGCAGTCATCAAAGCGCAGCGAATAAGGTGGCTAGGACATGTGGAGACGCTGAATGGGATGAGAATGGCAAAACTAGTTCTCAACCGAAGACCAATAGAAAAAAAGGAAGGTTAGACCAAGGGAGAGATGGCTGAAGAAGGCAGAAGATGATTTAAAGAAAATTAATATTAAACACAGGAAAGAGAAGACGACAGACAGAAATTGGTGGCGTAGAATAGTGCAGGATAGACTCAGAAATAGGTGGTGAAAGTATCCAAAGACAATATTAAGTTACATAAATTTTAGCGGTATAAGTATAAGATCAGACTGTACTCATTTCTGCCCTAGGCCTTCATGGCCTGTTCTGCAAACTAATAATAATAAAATAAGCTGAATAGTGAAGGTCGACCCCTTACCTTGGACTTTGATTTGAGATTATGGTATGGCTATTTAGTCTTTTCTTTAATGCATAAATTATTACGTTTTCTTGAGATTTGGCTCCACTCCTTTCAGGTAACCTATGGTTTTCGAATTTGACAAGGAATGACGTAACGCAAAACTTCATGTATGCTTGTGCCGCAACTTCCCCCACCAAATATGAGTACAAATACGGTAATAGGGTTCTATTGAACGTTGTACCAGCTGGTGTATCAGCTGTCTCCAACAAAAGAGAGCCTGTAGAGCAATACGTCACCCGAAGGACTTTTGTCGCCTACAGAGGAAAAAGAGCCGAAATCTACTGTATATTTGGAGGAACGTAAGTGAATTTTCTATGTAAATTATGGTTCGGAGTGCCGAAAAGTACTTTTTAAAAAATCAATTTATTTGGTATAAGTGAATCGTACAATAGCTGGATTAAGACTGACTAAAATATAATACAGAGTTCATAAAGAAAACTATGCAAGGTGTCATATTGATTTGCGTAACATCCTGCAAAGGTGCTGATGATGCTCGGTGGATGTCCGGTTGGTATACGGGATGGCCTAGATAACTTGTATACATTTTATCTGAGAGATAAATTGACCCTTAGGAGTGCTGTACTGATGTACATAATATTATTAATATTAGGCATGTATACAGGGTGAGTCAAGCTCAACGCCTCGGACTCTAGTGACCAAACGATACCACTTTTCGAAAAATCGACTTTACATGTGTATGAAGGTCGAGTTGGGCTACATTTTAAAAATAATGACTTTTATACAGGGTGTCTAATAAAAGCGTGACATATCAAAGTTATGTTTTCTTAAATGAAACACCCTGTATATTATTGCATATTTAGATTCCTGGGTGCATTTTAGTGTGACTTTATGTATCACACATGGGACTTTAAGCGAACCGTTTAGGTGCAAATCACAGTTTTGGGTATAGGTAGATGTCAGAAAAAAATTGAATATCTCAGCTATTATAAATCTTGAGGGCTGTAACTTTTCCGTGTTACTAAGTATGAAATGTGTCAGCTTACTTTAGACGGTCGAGTTCAAATTACATTTGTACTTGGAGAAATCGGTAGATCAATTAAGGAAACTTCAATCAAAGGTAACTTGATTTTTTCAAATTGGAGTGCATCATTTTTTTTGACATAAAGTCACACCTAAATGCCCCCGGGAATCTAAATATGCAATAATATACAGGATATTCCATTAAAAAAACACAACTTTGATATGCCACGCTTTTATTAGACACCCTGTATAAAAGTCATTATTTTTAAAATGTAGTCCAACTCGACCTACATACACTCGCAAAGTCGATTTTTCGAAAAGTGGTATCGTTTGGTCACAAGAGTCCGAGGCGTTGAGCTTGACTCACCCTGTATACGCTTACTATTCCATATTATGACACAGCTTTTTCTCAGTATTGTTTCGCATACAGGGTGAGTTTTTAGCACCGGATCGGTCGATAACTTCACTACTGCAGAAGATAGCGAAAAAAGTTGTATATAAAAGCTATAGCCAGGGGTATGGTCCTAGCTCAGAAAATATTTTGATTTATACAGGGTCATCCATAACTACGTGGTGATGCAAACATGCATTTTTTTACATGATATTAATCCATATTGAGATTCTACTGATGATTCCAGTTTTAAAAATATAAGGTATTGTCATAATACAGGGTATTCCAAATGTTATGACCACTTTTATATTCAAATCGCTGCCAAATGAACGTACTGTATATTGAAAATCAACGAATCAAAAATTATTTTATTTTACAGGTAAAAATAAAAAATATCTTCTAGTTTTAACAAATGGTCAAGTTTTGAAATACCCGGTATAATGTTACAATACACCTTATTTTAACAACGTAAATTATTAATTAGAATCTGAATCTGGAATAATATATGGGTGTCTCATCTAAAAAAATGTATGTTTGCATCACCACGTAGTTATGGATCTCTCTGTATAAATCAAAATATTTTCCGAGCAAGGAGCATATCCTTGGCTACAACTTTATTCGCTATCTTCTGCAGTAATGGAGTTATTGAGCGATCCGTTACTAAAAACTCACCCTGTATAATTTAGGCATGTAAATACAATTCGTTGAGTTCATCTAACAAAAATATAAACCTGAATAATTTTAGGAAGCATTAGTGAAATACTAGTCTTTGTGTTTGTGTCGCTGCTTCATATTTAATTAGCTATAAGTTATGTTCAGCTTAATTAATCAATTATTAATTAATAAAGACGAAATTATTATTAAAACTTGATTTTTGATTTTGCAGACCACTGCCTCAAACAGTGTGGTATAAAGGCAATGAGAAAGTACAAGCATCAGATCGAATAACGCAGAATAATTTTGGAAAATCTCTTGTTATAAAGGCTGTGGACTTTGATGACGAAGGAGCATACACTTGTGAAGTGAGCAATGGGGTTGGTAAAGCCCAATCGCGTACCATAAACCTCCAAGTAATGGGTATGTTGGAAAGCAAACTTTACCGATTTTTAATGCTTTGAGTATAATTTAGAAAACTAATTATAAAGGGTGTTCCAAAAAAAAAGGTGACCCCGTCGCTGGGATAGGTAGAAAACTGAAAAATAATTGAGGTTTGCTAAGTAAACAAAATTCGTAACGCCATCCGTATTCAAGATAAGGGCGTTGAAGAAAAAAAAATTATACACATTTTTTACGATTTTGCCGAAACTACTGGCAACATTGTAATGAAATTTTACACGAATATGTTTTGGAAGCTAGTACATCCTATGAATTTGTTCTTATACCTGACTCTCATAGAGGGCGCTAGTTACTAGGTTCATACCAGGTAGTATTGAACTTAACTTTTCTGAGGTGAGATTTATAAATTAAAATTTTAGCTGAACTTAAACATCATTCAATTCTACACCGAAAAGGTACTCTTAGTAAATCTGGATACTGTGCACCGTTTTCGGAATATTTTGATTTGAAAATTATGGAGTAATATCCGATGCGGGTATAAAGTAATGATAAAGTCATTCATTAAACAATAAACCACAAGAAGAATATTATAATAAAGGATAAGAACATAAAATACCATTAGAGTAAGTGTTCAAAATGTCTTCCGTTTTTACGAATACACAAGTCTATCCTTTTTTCTAGAGATTCCATTAATCTTCTAAACGGTTGGAGATCAGCTATGAGGTTACTGAAGTGGCGTTGAATTCTGTCTTCCAGTTCTTGACGTGAATTTACCTCTGTTAAGTCCAAAGGATTAAAATCGCATGATCGAAGAAGCTCACCAAAAAATTTAACTTTTAAATCTTACCTCAAAAAGTTATGTTCAATACTACCTGGTATGAACCGTGTAACTTACGTCCTGTATAAGAGTCAGGTATAAAAACAAATTCATAGGACGTACTAGCTTCCAAAACATATTCGTGTGAAATTTAATTACAATGTTGCTAGTAGTTTCGGCAAAATCGTAAAAAATGTGTATATATTTTTTTCTTCAACGTCCTGTATCTTGAATACGGATAGCGTTACGAAATTTTTTTACTAAGCACACCCCAATTATTTTTCAGTTTTCTACCTGTCCTAGAGACGAGGTCACCTTTTTTTTTGAACATGCTGTATATGGTGTAAGGTTTCTTTTAAGCGATATAAAACGAACACAAAAAGAAAAATGACTGTTGCTTTCAGCTGTTCCGTATTTCAAAAAGGAGCCCGAGAGGGTGAATGCAGCTGAGGATGAGACGATTGAATTCGTATGCGAAGCCGGAGGAGTACCTGAACCAAAGATTGAGTGGATACACAACGGAAAACCACTCTCTCAAGCTCCACATAATCCTAGAAGGAAGGTGTATGAGAACAAAATCGTTATTGAAAGACTGGTTAAAAATGATACAGGAAACTATGGTTGCAATGCTACTAACTCCTTAGGTTATGTTTATAAGGATGTCTATGTGAATGTATTAGGTAAGTATTTGATAGGTCTCATATGCAAGGTGTAACTAAATAAGTGTAAAACATTTAAGGGGGTGATTCCTCATCGAAAAAAATATAGGATCTTTCATATAAAGAAACTTCATTGGAGCATCCCTTGTTAAGATACAGCCCCTTAAAGGAGGTGCATAAAATTTGTTTAACAATTTTTTTCACGAGCACTGAAAAGTTACAATGTTGAAATTAACTTGACATTTTCTACTACCAGAAAGACACTTAGCCAGTAATTTATTTGGTTTACCCCATGGTTGTAGGGGGTGGAAAACGCAATCCCTAAAATTTATTTCCAATGCAACTGTTTGTCTTATTATTTGTTTACCATTTAAAAATTTATTTTCGATAGCCTATTTCATTCTTAACAAAAAATGTCTCTTGAATTTTTTGCCCAAAATAAACCAGTTCGCAGCAAAAAAATATTTTACGAATATGCGATACGTATCTTGTTCGTAAAATTATTTTTTGCTACTGGCTTATTTTGGGCAAAAGTTTCAAGAGACATTTTTTGTTTAGAATGAAACAGTCTATCGGACTGTATCTTAACAAGGGATGCTCCAATGATGTTTCTTTGTATGAAAGAGCCTATCTTTTTTTCGATGAGGAATCACCCCCTTAAATGTTTTACACTTATTTAGTTACACCCTGTATATTCTTGGCATTTTAATAGACACGCATTGAAAGAGTACAATAAAAATATTCATGTAGAGAAAATCTTATGACGGATATTTTTACCAATGCATATTATATTTCCCAGTTAATCTATCCATATGCATGATAAGAAACTAAATATTCTATAAAAATAATAAATGCTCGATAAATATAGTGAGTGAGAGCGAGATAAATATAAAGCATTTTTTATTATTTTATTTTTTTTATCGAACGTATAAAATTGTTTTAATTTGCAAATTGTATTGAGTTATCGTTCGTTAATTACCACCCTTTTTAGCATTGGCTCCTGAGATCACCGAAGCTCCCAAAGATACTCAAGCTGTCGACAATCAGGACATTAACATGACATGTAAGGTGTTGGGTGCACCAAAGCCAAACATAAAATGGATTCATAATGGCAAAGAATTGACCGGGGGACGTTACGAAATCAAGCCAAGCGGTGACCTGAGAATCAACAGGGTGCAGTTTGACGACAGAGGAAATTACACTTGTTATGCCGAAAACAAGCTTGGTAGTGCGAATGCAAGTGCAAGGTTAGATATAAAAGGTAAGTCCGTATATATTGGAATGAAAGGTGCTTGCTTACTCCGCAAGAGGGAGATAATTCCAATCATTTGGTTCACAGACCACACACCATGTCGTCGGCGCTGTATATCGGCTCCATCACGGGGCATCGTGGTATAGTTGGTATCGCGTTGACCTAGAATGCCGGAGACGCTGCGCTGGTTCGAATCCGGCCGGTATCCTTCATTTTTTCGATTTTTCTATGAACCAAATGATCAGTATATATTATTGTATAATTTCTTTCCATAACAGCTATCTAATTTTTATTTATTTATGTTCAGCTTCGATCATATATAACTAGATAAATTATGCAAAGATAAGATAGATACATATTGGATACATACCAGCGTCAACTCGCGTATACATTGGTAGATTTTAAATTTGGCGCGCTTTGTCTGACAACGAAGGAAGAGACAGTGGTTAACCGGCCAGCGTTCAGGCGTCATTTCACGATTTAACCTTTGTCTACGTTGATGGCTGAGTGTATTTTGAGTAATATTGTGCAAATTGTAATTAAAAACAATGGTTAGAACCTATTCTTTGTGCAAAAAGGAATATATACGGGTGAGGGTCGATCTTGTCCCACGTACGTAATGCTTATATCATATTTGCAGTGGCGTAACTTTACGGTATGTGCTCTTTTAGAGTTCCTAAATCGCCGAGCCTGAGGCAAACAGTCTCTTAGCGTTTGGCGTTCCTTTATCAAGTCTCCAGTTGAAGAAAACATATGGGCAGTTAACAAATGCATCTCAGTTTACTATAGATATTTGTAAATCTGCGGAAAATATCTCAAAGTCCAATTATCCAATTTTTTTAAAATGCCGACTTTTTGGTACAACATGCAATGAGGAATCTACTTCATATAGTTTTTGACACGTTTGACAATCATGTATGTTAAATGGGGACTGACGACACTGAACACATTTACATATCTATCTCAGATAGAATTTCTTGACCCCCTTTCAAACGTATATGCACCCTCCTATGTCCTGTACAGGGTAAACATCTCAGCAATCACTATGTTGAAGAGCTACCATTACTTATCTATGAAGTTGCCTTCGAACACAAACTTGTGTACATATTATACTGATAATCCTATAAACTATGACTTGAAAACTAATATTTTGTTACTAAATTTTGAAACCGTGTTACTACTAAAACGGAGATTGGAAGATTGTATAGTTTGTGAAAATAACATTAAAACTGATGAAATTTTTGTTTATATCGAGAATGTGGGGGTAGTAGTAAGTGAAGCCACGCCATTTGACAGCAGTGTTTTTTTTTGTTACAGCTCATACGTACATAACTGACGGTCCAGAGGACTACGAAGTAGAAGCTGGCAATCCAGCGACCTTCCGATGTAACGCTGTGGCTGATCCGTCTTTAGATTTAGAAATAATCTGGATGAAGAACGACCAACCGATCGATTTCGAAGGGGAACCTCGTTTCGTCAAGTCTTCCGACTACTCTTTGACAATCTTGAAAACGATCGAGTTAGACTCTGAGACGTACACATGCCTCGCTAAGACAGAGTTGGACGAGGCTTCAGCTAAAGCCCAACTCACAGTTCAGGATGTTCCGAATGCCCCTAGCATGACAGGGGTCGAATGCAACGCTAAGGATGCCACTGTAAGTTGTTTGGCGCTCATAAAAATATAACCCTATACCGGGTGTCCCAGAATTTCCTTGACACGTGATATTTTCGTAACGAAAAATGGTTGAAGCAAGAACTGAGTGGTACTTTTAAAGGTACTATAGGGTCTATCATACCATGCATTCAAAACATTTTTTTTTGTACGTCAACCCCTAAAACTCACCCCCAACTTTTTTTTTCAAATAGCACCCCATAGGTTTTCCTACATAAATGATATCCCCATTTTATTTAAAATCTTGTGGTACCTTTAATTTTATATGCAAACTTATCTTTGCCGTAAAATCATAAGCATAAGACAAATGAAATGATAATTTGTTTGACCCCTGATATTTTTGTAACAAAAACGGATAAAAAAGAAAAGTAAGTGGGTTTTTCAAGGGTAGTGAATGACCTATCATTCCTTGCTAATGAACCATTTTTTTCTTACTTAAACCCCTGGAATCCACCCCCAGCTTGTTCTTTCAAATTTCAATCCACAATTTTGTCTGGAAAAACGAATACTTCACTTGAATTTAATTATCGTAGTGCCTTACTTTGTATGCCCCTATTGCAATTTATCGTTAATTTTTTTCGTTTAATCCATGAAATCGTAAGCATAAATTAATTAAAACACATGTATGGAAAATATTTTTTTATTATCATGAATCAACTAATAAAAAAAATGTGACAACAAAACTAAGTGCAAAAACGTGAAAAATTTTTATGGTTACATCGGGCCGCGCCAACCCCGTGTGCAGGGTGTGCCCCGCACACGGGCGCCAAAATTGACGATCAATTGCAGTAGGGGCATAAAAAGTAAGGCACTACGATAATTTATTTTTCCAGGCAAAATTGTGGATTGAAATTTGAAAGAACTAGCTAGGGGTGGATTTCAGGGGTTTAAGTAAGAAAAAAATCATAAGCAAGGAATGATAGGTCATTCACTACCCTTGAAAAACCCACTTACTTTTCTTTTTTATCCGTTTTTGTTACAAAAATATCAGGCGTCAAACAAATTATCATTTCATTTGTCTTATGCTTATGATTTTTCGGAAAAAATAAGTTTGCATATAAAATTAAAGGTACCACAAGATTTTAAATAAAATGGGGATATTATTTATGTAGGAAAACCTATGGGGTGCTATTTGAAAAAAAAGTTGGGGTTGAGTTTTAGGAGTTGACGTACAAAAAAAAATGTTTTGAATGCATGGTATGATAGACCCTATAGTACCTTCAAAAGTACCACTCAGTTCTTGCTTGAACCGTTTTTCGTTACGAAAATATCACGTGTCAAGGAAATTCTGGGACACCCGGTATACCTTTGATTATAATATCATGCAGTTATTACAGGGGTGATCAAGAACTGTCGTCAAAAACTTTTCTTAAACGCGTGATTTCAGTTGTACAGGGTGGCAATGGTTTTTTCTCGTATTTTGCGCTTTCTCGCTTATACAGGGTGGGCCAATAGTGAGTGGACGGATGATTGTGGGCCTACTACACATATTTAAGAAATCTGTCACTTAATCATGGTAGGGATCCTTGAGGGCTATAACGTTAAAATATTTTCACTTGAATTTTGACGTTTATACAGGGTGATTCATATCAAACTTACATTTTTTGAATGGAACCCGCTATATATTATTGCATATTTGGATTCCCTGGTGAATTCTAGTGTGACTTTATGTATCATACATGGAACTTTAATCGAACCGTTTAGACGCAAATCACCATTTTTGGTATAAGTAGGTATCAGAAAAAAATTGAATATTGCAACGATTATAAAACTTAGAAGGTCGTGACTTAGCGGTGCGACTAAGCATGAAATGCGTCACCTTTGGTGGGACGGCGAAATTTGATTTCTTTTTGAACTTGGAAAAATCAGTAGATTAATTAAAAAAACTTCACTCACACATAACTTGATTTTTTTAAATAGGAATGCCTATTTTTTTAGGCGTTTTAGGGGTTCTCTATCATTTTCTATTTTTTTTGGGTGGGGGTGATATTGGGGTGGTTAGGGGGTAGGGGGTTGTAAAACTGAAAAAGCTTTTGTATTTATAATAGGTTCTCCATGCCTGCAAAAAAAGGACCTAGCGGCATAATGTACACTTTTTTAGGTCCATCAGAACATTGGCTTGCCTATTACAGAAGCCAAGGGACTTGGAATGTTTTGATCTAAACTCATACATACGAGTATTGCTTTAGAAATTTCGACACAGTATTATTACCGTGGCGAGAATGGAAAATGCGTATGGTTTTTAGAAGTCGTCTCGGTGGCGGCGCAGCAGTAATAAAAAAACTAAAAATATAAAAATAGCTCAAACTTCGTTTTCATACGACTTGGGGGTTCACGATCGTTCTAGTTCCTATAGAAATGCAAGAAACTATTTACGAGAGTCTCTGTGTTGGATTTTTTTTTTGAGGAAGGGCGGGTAATGATTAGGTTGCAAGGGAACCTAAGATTCTCATGAAATGGGAAAATAATAAAATCACCGTTAGGTGTGGGAAGTACTGAGTCAATCAACTTGATTCCATTTGTTTTGTTTGTAGGTGCGTTGGGTACCTAAGGGCGACAACAGAGCTCCTATCTTGTACTACATCATCCAGTACAACACTAGTTTTACTCCTGAGGAGTGGAGGGTAGCATTCGACCATGTACCCTCTACGGAGTTCAGCTACAACGTCCCTATGAGTCCTTGGGCTAATTACACGTTCCGGGTCATTGCTATTAACAAAATTGGGTAAGTTCATTGTGGAAGCCATTTGCACAGTATATCCATGATATACACAGTATCGCAACTCTCCAGAATTATGGAGGTTCGCCCATCTCATCCCCCGCATCGTTCGTGAGATGCGGTGCACGGTGCACGGCGATCGCCTCAGTTGCGTTCAGGCATGGCCGACTCTACACTAGGCCGGAGCCTTAGATGTGGCAACGTGGCTTAGCTGTCAAATAGTGGGCCTATAGTTTCAGAATAATTATTACATTTTATATGTATTAGAGTTCATCTCGGTTAATAAATTAAGAAAAAAATGCTTTTTAGAACTACTACTACTACTAATACCACTTACATCTGATGTCTGGTTCATCATAGTCAGACACTACAAAATAAAAATAAAGCAACCTGTTTCCTGCTGCCACTTCCACTTAAATTAACACTCAATTTACTTTGTAAATTGTCCCTTGAGCTAGAAAAATTCACTATTAGGTCACTGTGAAGCCATTCTTGCTGGTCTTGATTCACTTTCACTATCAAATCTTTTCCTAGGTATGCCCAGATGCATGCCCTCGTAGGCATGCCCAGATGAGTTCTATTAACTGTATTTTTCTGAGATATTTGGGAGGTCCAGAAAACATTGTAGGTACCATATTGTGCTCGAAAATAGGTCTTATCCTTTGAAATGTTTGTAAAGTATTGTCTTTATTCTTATAAATATAACCAGCCCATACGAGGAATACCGTTCACCCACTTCTGTTTATGTCCCTTATTGGAAGCACAATTGCTAATGAACACTCAATTTACTTTGTAAATTTTAACTTGAGCTAGAAAAATTCACTATTAGGTCACTTTGAAGCCATTCCTGCTGGTTTTGTATTCCCTTTCACTATCAAATCTTTTCGTAGGTATGCCCAGATGCATGCCCAGATGAGTTCTATTAACTGTCTTTTTCTGTGATATTTGGGAGGTCCAGAAAACATTGTAGGTACCACATTGTGGTTTAAAGTAGGTCTTATCCTTTAAAATGTTTGTAATTATTGTCTTTATTCTTATAAATATAACCAGCCCTTATGAGGAATACCTTTCACCCACTTCTGTTTATGTCCTCCATTGGAAGCACTAAGTGCTAGTGCAACCTGGTACTACACACTTTGCAGGCATCTTTTTACCTTTATGGTTTCGTTTGTGCAGGTAAATAATTAGAAACACATTAAAAATCACCTTCCAGCCATATTTTCTGCTCTGGAAGAATACACACGACTTAACAACAAACATGGCCGACTACACTCTCGGCCCGCTGATTCAGTGTTGCCATATTTCATGCTCCGGCCTAGTGAGTAAAGTCGGCCATGGTTCAGGCTATGAGAGTGAGGGTAGTGTCTTTGACAGAACCGGATTAAAGAAATTTTGTGATACGCAGATATGGATACCGGGAAGCGTCGAGTCAAATGTTGCGCCGCTTTTATATAGTAATAATAATAATAATGTAATATCAAAACTGAATAAATTACGATGGCTTTCTATATCCAACTTATACGAATACATTCTTTGAGTTTTTTTACACAAAATTATTATCACATCCCCTTCTTACCTCCAAGATAAATTAAATTTTAAGCATGACATACAGCCACTTATTATTAGCTCTCCTAGTAATGTCTCACTGTTTCCTCACAGCACCACAACGTTCAAAAGATGTTTCATGACATATAACAAAATGAGTGTGATTATGCATTCCAACATTATGAAATTTTAAGCAGAAAGTGAAGTCCATTTTAATGGTTGCTCAAATAGAGAGTTCACAATAAAAATAATCAACGTGCTAGTTTCAAAAATATATCATTTTTCTCTATAAACATGGATTCTTTTCTTCACTATGCCTTTACATATGTAATATACAAATACACAAGGAAGGGTAGCCTTGGTCAACTAGATAAAAAACAGTTTTGCGCTTTTTTATGAATAACGACCGGTTTAGTATATCATATCTTTTATTATTGTTATAAACATATTGATTATTATTTTTTATGTATACCTATTAAGTTTTTATCGGTTTTGCTGTTTGTCTCGTTTTCGTACATTAAACGTTTTGCTATGATGGTTGGTGAACGTAAATTTAAAGGTTGTGGGATAACTATAAATGTTATTTTTGACGCTACGTCGTTACAATTACTCATATTTGAATCATATAAGATATTATAAAGTTTTTATATTTATTTAAATGTTTAGAATAAGAAACATCAGTACAAAACATTTCCACGTACAATAAAATCGAATGAATGGATATAGCTTACAAGTTGTAATTCAGAATTCCAAAGACAATTGCCTACCCTAGATGAAAAATATCACAACGATCGAAGATCACAACATTATTACACTGCTCTCAAAATTTACTCTAATTACGAGATATGTCGCGTCCATTAAAGTTATTGCAACACGATTATGCTTTTTCATTCGATCACTCATCAATACTCGCGGCTAATGCTGAGGAGCCGACGTGGGGTTATGAGAGGTCATTTTTTCGGGACATGGATATACTGTGTCATTTGGAAGACGTTACAGTTCTATCTTTGACATTATATGCACGAATGTCTTAATGTACGAAGGTTGAATGATTTGGGCATCAAGTTTTTTGATAAGAAAAGGAAATGCATATTGCATATACACCATGTCCCAGGACGAATCCCGAAAACTTTAAGGTATGATTTCTGGCACCGACTTATCATATAATATGTTTAAATTATATGTTTTTTCTTAATAGCAAAAAAGTTGAAATTCCATTAATTAGATCGCGAAATAGTTAATGTGTGGCCCCCTTTATCATATTCGTATGATACAGGCAATTCAATCATATGATATTTGCTATAAATAATCTACAAACAAACATTCAAAATACCCGTCAGCGTAATCCGACCTTCTCCGTTTTTGCAAGGAATCCCCGAAAGTGAAAGTGGGCCACACACGTTTCAGTTATCTTAACAACCACACTTCAAACGTTGATCTCTCTGTTACGAATGCGAATTTCAGAAGAATTGCTTTTGATATCAACTTCACATTCCGAAACCTAAATGCGAATTCCCGAAAGTGAAAGTGGACCACACACGTTTCAGTTATCTTTACAACCACACTTCAAACGTTGATTTCTCTGTAACAAATGCGAATTTCAGAAGAATTCCTTTTGATATCGACTTGATGTGAACTCTCCCTTGAGGTTAGTGGGCATTTTTGTATGTTACGAGTACATTCTTTTATTTTTGTATCATATATGTATTCTTTTTGTCCATTAATAAATGCATTATTATTCTGATTTTTCAAGTTTCTCTCGCATGACTGCGGTAGCAACAAATGTTGACGGGCTATGCCAAGTCAACACCTGAACTATTACGGATCGGAATTTAGGAAGGATCGTACAATATTGCAGGTCTTCAGGATTACAGATTTTTGAAATATTTTGTGTAACTTTTCGTCTAGGCCTAACTGTTGTAGGTGTGGTGTAAAAGTGTTTGGTGTAAGGCCTGAGACAGACATAATTAGGGGGACAATAGTAACTTTGTTTTGCTTCCATAGTTGTTTTATCTCTATCGCAAGGTCAGTGTATTTAGATATCTTCCCAGCGTAGGTATTTTGGATATTCGTATCGTTGGGAATAGCGATATCTATCAAATAGGTAACTTTGTCTGCCTTCGATTGGAAAACTATATCTGGCCGATTTGCCGGGATAGTCTTATCTGTATGTATTTCAACGTCCCAGTACAGTTTGTATTCATTGTTTTCGAGTACTGATGTCGGTGTGTAATTGTAATATGGATCTGTGTTTTCTATTAGCTTGTTTGTTGTGGCTAGTGCTTGGTGAATGACCTTGGCTGCAGAGTTATGTCTAGCTGTGTACTCGGTTCCAGCGAGAGTTTTGCATCCGCTTGTTATGTGGTCTATTGTTTCCTTTTGTTGGTGGCACTTTCTGCAATTGTCGTCGGTTATGAATGCATCTTTAATTATGTATTTCATGTAGTTTCTTGTCGCAATCACTTTGTCCTGTATAGCAAGCATAAAACCCTCAGTTTCTGGAAAGAGTTGGCCATCCTGCAGCCAGGTGTATGATTGTCTTTCATTAATGTGCTCTTGTGTGACGCGGTATCTGTGCTTGCCATGGAGTGCTTTTTGTGACCAGGTATTTATTTTTTCTTGTTGTAATTCTATGTGATTGTGTCCGTCTGCTGAGTGATCTGAGCGGGATAGGTTTAGTGGAGTATAGTTTTTGTCTGCCTTTACTATCGACCTATGCAAGTTTGTCTGTTTGCTTTGGAAAAAGTCTCTGAGCGTTTTTATTTGTCTTGTGCGAAGTGACTGTATATCTATAATCCCCCTGCCTCCTTGTTTTCTGTCAATGGTGAGCCTTTCTTTGCACGCGTTTGGATGTGACATTCGATGTTTCGTAAGTTCTGTCCGTATGAGGATGTGGATGTTTTCTATATCAGTGTGTGACCACTTGATGATGCCGAAGGAGTATGTGAGGACCGGTATAGCAAATGTGTTTATTGCTTTTGTAAGATTTTTGGAATTCAATTTTGATTTTAGAAGTTTAAGGAGGCGGTTTCTGAACTCTTGTGTTAGTTGAGCCTTGACTTGTGTTCGGTCGATCTTGATGTTCTGATTATTATTATTATTATTATTATTACTTCACATTCCGAAACCTATTTTCGGGATTCGTCCTGGGACACGTATTTTATGTTTGGCACGGATTTAATTGGAATTTTGTCTTGGCAGACGTTCATCACCATCATCTCACTCAGAAGTGTGCACAACACCACCAGAGGTGCCTCACAAAAATCCAGATAACGTAAAAGGAGAAGGAGATAGACCCGATAATTTAGTGATCACGTGGACCCCAATGCCTCAAATTGAACATAACGCTCCTGGTTTCAAATACCGCGTCTACTGGAAACGAGATATCATTGGCAAAGATTACGAATCTCAAGACATTCTCGACTACAGGCAAGACAGATGGGTGATACCAAATCAGCCGTCCTTCCAGCAATACAGAATCAAAGTGAAAGCAATCAACGACCTCGGAGAGGCAAATGTCCATCCCGAGGAAGTCATAGGATATTCTGGAGAGAGCGAACCGGAAAGGGCACCTACAAATTTCACACTGATCACGATCCAGGGTCCCACTACGGCGCTCCTCAGCTGGGACCCGGTCCCGATAGAGACCGTGCGAGGTCACTTCAAAGGATACAAGATCAAGACGTGGAGCGAAAACTCCCTTATTTCGAAGGAAATACAGGTTAGTTTGACAGCTAGCACCGCTGCGCTGCATCAGTGATGGAAAAATACTCTGTTGACAATAAGTCGGTACTTTGGTGTCTATTCTGTAAATTTCTGGTTATTTCAAACAGGGTCGTTAAAAAGTTATTTACATTACAACAGCCAGGTTAAAAATTTAACCATCATTGGTATTCGGTAAACATAAAATATAGCCGGGCGGTTATGCGAGATGTTTTAACTGGTGCCGTTAAAAATTAGTACACAGGCAACCACCTATGCATGCGATGTTGTCATGTCTCATGTTCACACTGTCCACAGACAGTGTGACATCTGATGAAACAGTGTTATTTTATTAAAACCTCACACGGTAACTATGCATGTGGGAAAAATGAAGCTGGTGTGCTCACTATTATATGTGAAATATTTCATATACCGGGTGTCCCAGAATTTCCTTGACACGTGATATTTTCGTAACGAAAAACGGTTCAAGCAAGAACTGAGTGGTACTTTTGAAGGTACTATAGGGTCTATCATACCATGTATTCAATACATTTTTTTTTGTATGTCAACCTCTAAAACTCACCCCCAACTTTTTTTTCAAATAACACCCCATAGGTTTTCCTACATAAATCATATCCCCATTTTATTTAAAATCTTGTGGTACCTTTAATTTTATATGCAAACTTATTTTTTCCATAAAATCATAAGCATAAGACAAATGAAATGATAATTTGTTTGACCTCTGATATTTTTGTAACAAAAAGGGATAAAAAAGAAAAGTAAGTGGGTTTTTCAAGGGTAGTGAATGACCTATCATTCCTTGCTTATGAACCATTCTTTTCTCACTTAAACCCCTGGAATCCACCCCTAACTTGTTCTTTCAAATTTCAATCCACAATTTTGCCTGGAAAAATTAATTTTTTACTTGAATTTAATTATCGTAGTGCGTTACTTTTTATGCCCCTACTGCAATTTATCGTTAATTTTTTTCGTTTAATCCATGGAATCGTAAGCATAAATTAATTAAAACACGTGTGGAAAATATTTTTTTATTATCATGAATCAACTAATAAAAAAAATGTGACAAAAAAGTGCAAAAACGTGAAAAAGTTTTATGGTTACATCGGGCCGCGCCAACCCCGTGTGCAGGGTTGCCCCGCACACGGGCGCCAAAATTGACGATAAAATGCAGTAGGGGCATAAAAAGTAAGGCACTACGGCAACTAAATTCAAGTAAAGAATTTATTTTTCCAGGCAAAATTGTGGATTGAAATTTGAAAGAACTAGCTAGGGGTAGGTTCCAGGGGTTTAAGTAAGAAAAAAATTATTCATAAGCAAGGAATAATAGGTGATTCGCTACTCTTGAAAAACCTACTTACTTTTCTTTTTTATCCGTTTTTGTTACAAAAATATCAGGCGTCAAACAAATTATCATTTCATTTGCCTTATGCTTATGATTTTACGGAAAAAATAAGTTTGCATATAAAATTAAAGGTACCCCAAGATTTCAAATAAAATGGGGATATCATTTATGTAGGAAAACCTATGGGGTGCTATTTGAAAAAAAAGGTTGGGGGTGAGTTTTAGGGGTTGACGTACAAAAAAAATGTTTTGAATGCATGGTATGATAGACCCTATAGTACCTTCAAAATTACCACTCAGTTTTTGCTTGAACTGTTTTTCTTTACGAAAATATCACGTGTCAAGGAAATTCTGGGACACCCGGTATAGTAGAAATCATATTCAGCTGTGAGGTTTTCTAAATGTCTGGCAACATTGGAAGTTTTGGCATGGCATCCCAGTTGAATGTTGACATTTCGTCGAAGGCAAGTGGGTGTGAGGTTGTGTTTTTGTTTTTTTGCTGGAATTTTAAAATGAAAAAAAGCGGGATCGCTCAACAAAAAGAAAACAAGTAGCAGCAATGATTTCATTTATGTGTGCCCACCCGCAAAGTGAGATGTTGTTCCAGTGTCTAGTCGGTAGCAACCATGCCCCAAAAAATTAAGCGCGCAGATTATGCTCTTGTAAATACTTGGGCATTGTAGCTACCACTCGCACTTTCTTGCACATGCGGAAGTGAAGTTTGAATTAGAAACTGTGCAGCTTCTTTGTTGAGATGAAACAATTTCAGAAATGTGTTTTCAGGGAGCTGAAAGACGTTACTGGTATCTCTCACGTTGCGGTTCGCCAGCATCCTATCAACAAACAATTTACCTCATAGTTGTGTCAGCTTCAATCCAATTTACCTTTACTTTCGTCGAATAACCGCTTCTTGATTTGTAATCACGAAATAAATTGGTACAACAGCCATTCCGATCAATTTTTCTTCTAGGTTAGGTGGATAACGCTACCCAAAAGCCCTGCCGTTATACACGCAACTTTAACTGTCGATTTTAACCACTGGCGTTTATAATTTTAACCACTGCGCTTATAATTTTAACCAGCTCTCTGTTTACAGAATACCTATGATGGTTATAATGGGCATTAGTTATTTTAACCATATGTTATGTTATGTTACAGAATAGACCCCTACATTCCGATACTCTTTTCCAGGGTCTAATGGAAATAAAGTATTATTATTATTACCTATTTTCCTATTTATTTTGTTATTATTATTATTATAGGTGCAAGGAGGTAACTCGAAAGCTTTGGTCACCAACTTTGATCCTTATACGAAGAACTACGCACAAGTGTACGTGTTCAATGGTAAATACAACGGCCCTCCTAGCGAAACTTTGTCATTTGATACTCCGGAAGGTAAACCAGGTGAAATGTCCGAACTAGAAGCTATTCCACTGGGATCTTCTGCGTTCCTGTTGAGATGGGAAAAACCAGACAAACCAAACGGTATCTTGACGGGCTACAACATATATTACTCAGAGGTTGATAGCAGCTTGAAGGTGGATGAGCCCATTCCAAGGAACCCGCAAATCAAGGACCCCAATGTGAAACAAGCGAAGCTAGGTGGTCTGAAACCAGGAACCAAGTACCGCATTTACATCAGTGCGACCACCAAAGAAGGGGAGTCCGAAAGGTTCTTCATCGAGAGGCAAACTAGGCCTCTGGGCTCTCATAGACCTTCCAAACCCAGGTTTGACTGGGAAATCATCAAACCAGGACCGCCAACTACCGTGAGTCTATTTAAATTTGCTCATTGCTTTTGATCATGTTATTTTTACTACTCACACCGATAGGTGAGGGGAGTATTGTGATCGCGAAAATTTTCGATTTTGAGATAATATGCTTTTTGGGCGTTTTATTAAGTCTACATAACGAAAAACCACGTCAGTCATTTCCGTCGGTCGGTCTGTCTGTCTGTCTGTCTGTCGCTTTTTTCTAGCCTCGTAATCTCAACAATCGCTGCATGGATTGTGATGAAATTTGGGCAGCGGTATGCCCTGGGGTCGTAGTAGGCAATGTTCCTATAATTTTGAAAATCGGTGCATAGGCGGCGGAGTAATTAGCAAAAAACAAAAAAATTTAAATATTGCTGAAACTTAGTTTTTAGGCGTGTTAGGGGTCCCTGATCATTTTCTACTTTTTTTTTGGGTGGGGGTGAAATTGGGGTGGTTGGGGGGTGGGGGTTGTAAAATTGAAAAATGTGTTGCTTTCATAATAGACTGTCCACTGACCTGTGAAGGAAGACCTGGCGACATAAATAACTTTTATAGGTCCATCCGAACATTGCCTTGCCTATTACAGAAAGCAAAGGACTTTTTTTTCTTATGTAAACATACGAGAGTATTGCTTTAGATCGTTGTAACGAGCAAACTGTTGAATTGATTTTAATGAAATTTTGATACAGTATTATTACCATGGCAAAGATGGAAAACGCGTATGGTTTTGATAAATTGTGCCAGTGGCGGCGCAGAACTCATAAAAAAACTAAAAATATAAAAACAGCTCAAACTTCGGTTTTAAGCGTTTCAGAGGATCCTGATCATTTTCTGCGTTTGTTTGGGTGGGGGTGAAAATGGGGGTGGTTGGGGGTTGAAAAATTAAAAAAATTCTTGTACTCATAATATTGGCTGTCCACTAACCTGTGAAGGAAGATCTAGCGACACAAATCACCTTTTTAGGTCCATCCGAACGTTGCCTAACCTATTACCGAAACTAAGGGTCTTAGAATTTTCTGCATACTATACGAGAATTTATTGGTTTAAATCGTTTTGTATTTTGTAACGTGGACACTATTAAATTGATTCTAATGAAATTTTGACACAGTATATTGTTACCGTGGTGAGAATGGAAAACGCGTATGTTTGTTAAAAATCGTGTCAGTGGCAGTGTAACAATAATCAAAGAACGAAGACTATTAAAACAACTCAAATTCGGTTTTTAGATGTTTTAGGGGTTTCTGATCATTTCCTACCAGTTTTTTGGGAGGGGGTGAAAGCGAGGTGGTTGGGGGGTGGGGGGTTGTAAAACTGAGAAGTTTGTAGTATCGATAATAGGCTGTCCATTGACCTGTGAAGGAAAGACCTATGGCTTAAGACAATTTTAGGGGGGGGGGGGGAGGGTTGGCGATTATTTGGCTGCAAGGGATCTTAGACTAAAGCTTCATGTTATGGGAAAATAATAAACTGGTATCAGCGTAATGTGTGGGAAGTACTGAGTCAATCAACTTGACTTCATTTTTTAGTTAAAGAAATAATAATTATGTTACTAGAAAATCCTTCAATCCTGATGGAACCTGCGTCTGTGCGTCTTGCGTCTGATTTAGTGATTTACTTCGATCATATATAGCTAGATAAATTATGCAGAGGATATATCGGCTGCATCACGGGGAAACGTGGTGTAGCTGGTACCCTTCATTTTTCCGATTTTTCTGTGAACCAAATGATCCGTACATATTATTGTATAATTTATTTCCATAACAGCTATCTAATTTTTATTTATTTATGTTCAGCTTCGATTATATATGTCGCAGGCTTATCATAATATCAGTCTTATTGTAATACGCCTAGGCTTTTTCAATATGACTAGGCGTAATGTAAAACGAACAAAGTAAATGAAAATCTGACAATATGACTGATTATTTAAGACGTGTTATAATACGCCTGACGCTTCTTAGTCTCATTGTTCAAAAGAATCTGTACGGGTTGTTTTTAGAATTTGACTGTATAAAATACGTCTTATTATAATACGACTGGCAGTGTGCCAGGCAAATTATGAAAATCGCTCATAGGGCAAATAAATAAATAATTATAGATTTGGGTTATTTATTAGAACACGATCCACTCTTACGCCGCCCAATTTGCCAGCACAGCTAAAACTCCCTATTAAAACTTTTAAAATTTCAAGATTATGGTATGGTATGGCTATTACAATTTCTCACCTTTGTAAAACTTTTCAAGTTCTTCATAATACTTGCCCTTGTGGACAAATACACCTAGCGAGTCATCACTCATTTTCAATGCAATCATTTGCACTAATATTGCACAGAGAAACTGAACAGTAAGTCACAACCACAATAACATACAATCAGCCTGACAAGTCGTCAGTCGTATTATAATACTTCGAGTATAACCAATCAGAATCCAGAGTAATCGCGCGCTATTGAAATTTGACAATAAGCCTAATAAGCAACAGGCGTATTCTAATACGCCTTAAATTGTCAGTCAAGTTGTGAGTTCCTCGATTATTTCGGCGATATAGCAATACGCCTAGTCGTATTGAAAAAACCTAGGCGTATAATAATATGACTAATTTTACAATAAGACTGCGACATATATAACTAGATAAATTATGCAGAGGATTGTCCAAGACAGAGATAGATACATATTGGATACATACAAGCGTCAACTCGCGTATACATTGGTAGATTTTAAATTTGGCGCGTTTTGTCCGTCAACGAAGGAAGAGACAGAGGTTACAGACTATGTTGAATAGCTACCATTACTTATCTAGTTATATATGATCGGAGTACTTAATATACAGAATGTTATACTTACGTAAAAAACATGCGTTTTCTCTGCGCCACCCTGTATTATGCGGATAATGTCCCTTGTAAATTTCATCTGCTGTTTGCTTAAAGGTAAGACTGCACTGGTTACCAAACGAGGAGGGTAAAGCGGGCTCCCACTTTTACGCCAAGTATAAGAAGAAGGGAGAACCAGAATACCAAAAGACTGATCCAGAAACTCATGAAATGTTCCAAGACGTAGCACCTTTAGATAGTGCAGCTGTTTATGATTTCATAGTAACTTCCGTGGACGGTACTTTCGAAGAAGACAGTGATCCGCAGGTAATCTCTTCTGAAATATTTACTTAATTATACGATTCAAAAGTATGCAATCCTTTGTATAGTAAACGTCAGAAATATAAGAGCTGTTTACATTTTTTGTGCTCCTACCGAATGCCGACACTACAATGGATCCTTCACAAGACGGCCGACGAGTCGGATGACCGTTATCCCTTTCAGCATTTTTCGCTGCGCTGGCTAGGGGTGCTGGCACGTTCATTAGTGTAGTCAAAATTATATATTGCCTGTGTATAATCAGATGTCAATGTAAAATAAATAGATCAATTTATTTTGTTTTTATCTACTGCAAATTGGTATTTTCGATTATTTTGATCTCGTTCCACTTTATGAATTAATGTAATATACAGGGTGAGTTTTTAGTATCGGCTCGGTCGATAAATCCACTACTGTAGGAGATAGCGAAAAAAGTTGTATATAAAAGTTGTAGCCACGGATATGATCCTTGTTCAGAAAATATTCCAATTTATACAGGGTGATCCATAACTACGTGGTGATGCAAACATGCATTTTTTTAAATGAGACACCCTATATATTATTCCATATTCAAATTCTACTAATGATTCCCGTTCTTCCAATATAAGGTATTGTTACATTATACAGGGTATTTCAAAAGTTATGACCATTTTTATATCCATATCACGGTCAAATGAACGTACTGTATATCAAAAAGTAATGAATCAGAAATTGTTTTTTTTTTACATGCAAAGATTAAAAATATCCTCTAGTTTTAAAGGCGGCTATAAAAAAAGCCCGTGACGTATATTCGTATACAGGGTGATGTAGAACGCAAAGTCCAGATTTTCTCTTTTTTTTTTAAATGTAACCCCCAATATTTTATTATCCCAAAGAATTGCTTTTAATATGCTCTTTCATCTTTGTATAGCACTTGTTGTACCTACGTCCATCCGTTTCCGAGATATTTCGATTTATCGATAAATTTAAAATATAGCTTCTATTTGTGTAATAAAATTCATTTATTTTGAGAAAGTACTATCTAATTTGTTTTTTATTTAACGAAAAACTAAACTATAAGGTCATGATACTATACTACAACGTACAAAAAACTCAGGCAACAACACTTACAAAGAAGTCTCACGATGGCTTACCAACCGTGGAAATGGAGGGTCACCCCATAGTCGAATCACCTTCTGTCAAGCTTTTGGGAATCAACATCAACAATAACATGTCCTGGCACGACCACGTCGTCAGTATTGCTAAAACGGCATCCCAGAAGCTTGGAGTTTTGTTCCGCTGTAGGAAGTTGTATACACCAGAGCAACTGCTGCTGCTGTACAAGGCACAGATCCGACCATCGCTGGAGTATTGCTCCCATGTGTGGGGATGCGCTCCGAAGCACTCTCTAAAGCTTCTGGACACTATCCAGAAAAGAGCAATTAGACTAATCGATACGCCAAACCTCACAAAGGACCTCCACAGCCTGGAACATCGAAGGAGGGTGGCTGACCTATCCCTGTTTTACAGATTCTATCACGGAAGATGTTCGACTGAGCTCTCTCAGATAATAACACCACAGGCCGTCCGAACCAGGAAAACTAGAGAAGCTCTGCGAGCTCATCCTTACCAGGTCGATGTCCTTACTCCCCGAACTAGTCTCCTCCAGCATTCCTTCTTTTGGAGAACTTCGACGCTGTGGAATCAGCTGCCGGGGAATTTGTTTCCCGACGGCTACAACCTGCAGCGTTTCAAATCTAACGTGAACCGATACTTATCCTCTCGCAGCGCTTCTACAGCGCCATAGGCTTTAAGCCTTTGCGGGAGGCCGACCATAAAAAAAAAAAAATTTGATAAAGTCAAAACCCTAAATCATCGAGATAATAAAGTCAAGTATGCTGAGGAAACAATTTTGTAGGCGTGATGCATAATTATCAAGTAGATTTATCAGGGAGGCTTTGAAAAATGGACAGTTTTCATAACCTGCTCAACAATTCCGTACTGTGTGAAAAACCAGCTTTAAAAATTAATTTTTCCATTGAGCGTATTTAGGAAAATCTTTGAGAAATTGTCTACTTGCCTCTAGAATATATCAACTATGAACAGCAATATCCAGAACGGAGGCACTCGAAAACTAATGCGTTTGAAAGATTGAAGAAACGTTTTATTTGGACTGTGTCGTTTAATATTTCATAGCCTACCTGATACATCTGATTGATAATTATGCATGACCTCTATAAAATTGTTTCCTCAGCACACTTGACCTATATTATCTCGTTAATTCAGTGTTTTGTCTTGATCAAGTACTATTATGGCCTTATATTTTAGATGTTTGTTAAGCAAAAATAAAATTTGATAGTATTTTCTCAAAATAGATAAATTTTAGTAAACAAATAGAAGGTACATTTAAAATTTGTAGAAAAATCGAAATATCTCAGAAACTAATGAATGCAGCCATAACAAGTGCTATACAAAGATGAAAGAGCACAATAAAAGCAATTCTTTGGTATAATAAAATATTGGGGGTTACATTTAAAAAAAAGAGAGAAAATCTAGATTTCGCATTCTACATCACCCTGTATACGAATATGCGTCTCGGGCTTCTTTTATAGCCGACATTAAAACTAGAGGATATTTTTGATCTTTTTGTGTAAAAAAAAATAATTTTTGATTCATTACTTTTTGATATACAGTACGTTCATTTGACCGCGATTTGGATATAAAAATGGTCATAACTTTTGAAATACCCTGTATAATGTAACAATACCCTATATTGGAAGAACGAAAATCATTAGTAGAATTTGAATATGGAATAATAAATAGGGTGTCTCATTTAAAAAAATGCATGTTTGCATCACCACGTAGTTATGGATCACCCTGTATAAATCAAACTATTTTCTGAGCAAGGAGCATATCCGTAGCTACAACTTTTATATACCACTTTTTTCGCTATCTCCTATAGTAGTGGAGTTATCGACCGAGCCGGTACTAAAAACTCACCCTGTATATTTGTATAGATAATTACGGTTTTATCATTACTCAGGTCTACATCATAACGTAACTGCACTATAGAAGTGTCGACACTGATTGAGAAGAAAATGAAAAACTGACAAATCAAAGCTCTTAATTCTTCAAAAGTAGCATCAAAAAAAAATTAATTTCGACTGAATATTTGAGGGCTAAAATAATTGGTACGAAATTATTTCCCATCCGAATAAATTTAGTTGATATATACCTTGCAACTGTCTAATAAAATTGTGAGTGTCCAATCGCAGCAAAAGGTCGGAAACAAATGAAATTTGGTTGGATGATAGACATTGGTCCCCTGAACCTACACCTAAGTTTGCGACTTCGGGGGGTTACCGCTCGAGGGGTAGGGGGATGAAAACTCAGCAAGTTTCATTTATTTCCGACCTTTTGCTGTCAAAAAAACCTCTACCGCCTGGGCTAGAGTTTGAGAGTTCGTACCCCCAACCATTTTGAGTTCGGTTCCTAATTTCAATATTTTTTTCCTACACGTACGATACGAGAATTGATTTGTTGGGAATGACTGTCCCATTGCAGGAAGTTAGCACTTACGACATTGACGGACCCATCATTAGAGCCAAAGAAAACGTGGCAACTGCCGGCTGGTTTATCGGAATGATGTTAGCGATTGCGTTCCTCTTGTTGGTACTAATCATCGTCTGTATATTCAAGAGGAATCGCGGAGGAAAATATGCCGTTCATGAACGGGAGCAAGCGAATGGGAGGCACGACTACCCAGATGAAGGCGGTTTCCATGAGTACTCTCAACCGTAAGTCCATTATTTACCACTGATCACTGTCTACTGTCTTTATTCAAAAGTAGGCGGCAGAAAGATCTGCCTGTCAAAGCAAAGTCGCATTCGCTTCACCTAACCCATGGCCGACTCTACACTAGGCCGGAGCCTTAGATGTGGCAACGTGGCTTAGCTGTCAAATAGTGGCCCTATAGTTTCAGAATAATTATTACATTTTATATGTATTAGAGTTCATCTCGGTTAATAAATTAAGAAAAATACTTTTTAGAACTACTACTACTACTACTAATACCACTTACATCTGATGTCTGTTTCATCACAGTCAGACACTACAAAATAAAAATAAACGCAACCTGTTTCCTACTGCCACTTCCACTTCCACTTAAATGAACACTCAATTTACTTTGTAAATTGTCACTTGAGCTAGAAAAATTGACTATTAGGTCACTGTGAAGCCATTCTTGCTGGTCTTGATTTCCCTTTCACTATCAAATCCTTTCGTATTTATGCCCCAGGCCATGCCCAGATGAGTTCTATTAACTGTATTTTTCTGTGATATTTGGGAGGTCCAGAAAACATTATAGGTACTACATTGTGCTTTAAAAATAGGCCTTATCCTTTGAAATGTTTGTAAATTATTGTCTTTATCCTTATAAATATAACCAGCCCTTCCGAGGAATACCTTTCACCTACTTCTGTTTATGTCCCTTATTGGACGCACAATTGCTAGTGCAACCTGGTACTACACACTCTGCAGGCATCTTTTTATCTTTATAGTTTCATTTGTGCAGGTAAATAAGTAGAAACACATTAAAAATCACCTTGTAACGTTCTTTTTAATCTGGAATAAGGTTATGTTGGGCCATGGTTTGGTAGTCCTCTACTGGGCTGCAACCTGGTACTGCAAATAAAGCATTTTATGCTGTACTGCAGCTGAAAGATGTACTTGATGAATCTGCGATTATATCTGTATATTACGCTTTGGCATATTCCAGAATGTCATATAATATCATGGCATGGGGTAACACTAAAGATAGAGATCGCGTCTTTATTGCTCAGAAGCGTCTAATCAGACTTATATTTAATATTAAACCTGGAAGTACCTGAAGGCCAATTTTTAAGTGTAAACAAATTTTAACATTTTCCTGTATATATATTATAAATGTGTTTTATTTGTTAAGAGAAATCCTGTATTGTTTAATACGTTGGGCCAATTTCACCAATACAACACCCGAAAGGGAAACCATTTGTCTATAAAGAAACATAGTACCAGCCGCTTCAAGCAGTCGCCTAATTATAATTGCACTATCTTATTCAACAGTCTACCAGACTGCATTAAGAAAATTGCTAATTATGAGCATTTTAAAGCCAAAGTGAAGATGTATTTGGCAGATAACGTATTTTACTCTATCAGTGAATTTCTTCAAAAATGAGTTACTTTTAATTACTTTTAACTTTTCAGCAAACTACTCAATCACTTTTATCCTATAGTTGACGTGTCATCATATACAATTCTTGTATCTATATGACAAATCAATTACTACTACTACTACTACTACTACTGGGCTGCAACCTGGTACTACACGCTTTGCAGGCATCTTGTTATCTTTATAGTTTCGTTTGTGCAGGTAAATAAGTAGAAACACATTAAAAATCACCTTGTAACGTTCTTTTTAATCTGGAATAAGGTTATGTTGGGCCATGGTTTGGTAGTTCTCTACTGGGCTGCAACCTGATACTACACGCTTTGCAGGCATCTTGCTCCTGGAAGAATACACATGACGTAACAACAAATGAAAACTCGGCCCGCTGATTCAGTGTTGCCATATTTCATGCTCCGGCCTAGTGAGTAAAGTCGGCCATGCCTAACCAGATATGCGCGCTTCTATGCCAACTGCATATGAGAGTCGATATACGAGGGTTGCTCTATATCGACTCCCATATGCAGCTGGCATAGAAGCGCGCATATCTGGTTAGGTGAAGCGAATGCGTCTTTGCGTTCTGCCAAGAAGTTTGCTGCTTTTTAGCAGCGACTTTCTTTGGTTTGCCGTTACCTCCGGGTACCAGACGGCAGATGGCGCGCAGGCAGATCTTTTCAGCCGCCTACTCTCACATGCTTTACATGTCTGATATACATGAAAATTCTGATACTCTCTATCTCCGTCAATCGACCTACGACTCACTGATGACCGCTGATAAGCGTGAAACAGCTGTCTGCATACTGGTGGATTGACGGAGATATCGAGCAACCCTCGTATGTCTTTATTAACTCAATAACAATAATTATTCATGTACAGTTCTCCGAAACCTCTCTTTAAATCTGAACTGAAGTGTCACTAGACATTAAACGATACTAGTAGTGCCAATATCTTGATCATTTTTGGACAATAATTGTTTATTTTGAATTTGTAGGCTAGATAACAAATCTCATGGTAGAACTTCAATGAGTAGTGAACCAAAGATTGGACCAGAAAGCGATACAGATTCGATGGCAGAGTATGGAGATGGAGATACAGGTAATTCAATATGCTACTCATTAATCTTTTACGTAGGAGTATTCCCCAAAGTTGGTGAAATAGGTCACCTGATAGTCCGGTCAATTTAGACATAAAAATAGTGATCGGTAGAGCCAAATTCCAGCGGAAAATCCTTGTTTTACCATTAAAAATGAATGAGAAAAATCCCCATCGATCCCGCATGTGCTGCGACACTTATTCGGGGTCAAAGGTCAACATTTTAGGTTTTTTGAATTTTTCTCGAAATCCGTAAGTTCTACCAAAAAAAATACATCAAACCAAAGTTGTAGGTCTCAAAATTCTCTACAAAAATGGTCCTGGTGATTTTTTTCTAAGATCCACGATTCTTCAGATATTGCGTTTATAAAAGTCACGTGGTTTCACCGGTAGCACTATTCCACGAACCGTTATGACGTAATGTTCAGAAACAATACTTATTTAACTGTATGAAGAAGATCGATATTGGCTGTTGAGTTTAAGTTTTTGGTTTTTTGAATTGTCCAAATTGACCGGATTATGACGTTACATCTAAAATAAAAACCTGATAACTAATAAGCCGAGACAGTCAGTTTCATAAACAGTGCCAACTTTTTCTATCGATAAGTATCAGGAACAGGTAAACACCTGTATCCTTGGTTTATATGTATGATAAGAGGAAACAATGGATGAAAGTTCGTGCTCAATCAGTTGAAAGCGTCTAATTTTGAGTGTTTCAGGTGTTGCGGGGATCAGATTTTTAAAAGATGTTATAAATATTGGAATTCTATTATTATCTTCGTACTAGACGAGCATTTTTAACATTCTAGATTTTTCTCCTTATAAACTAATGAATAATGTGGATTATTGTTCAAACTTCAGCATTTAAAAAATTAAAAGAAGTCGTCGACAAAAAACTGAAAAAGGAGTATGAAGAATAGTAACTTAATACAGTAAATAAATTACAGAGTTCTTATTGGTTGTATCTCTTTGATAATATACATATACCCGATTTTATCACCATGCATATTTTAACAAAGGCTTGGACAAAGCTTTTCTATTGGGTGTTGTTCAGCAAAAGCTTTCTATTGGGTATTGAGGGCTATGTTAATAAGTATCATCCAATAGTATTTCAATATCAATATTGAAAACAAAACGTCAAAGCTGGATGACACTTTTAGAATTCATGGATCAAAATCATAGCAGAAAATCAGAACAAAGCGAATTATTTGCAAATTAATGCCAGATTTATCATGTTTACCTTATAGTTATTATATAATTACTAATTGCAAACTGCGATACTTTGTGACAGAATCCACCTCAGTCAGTCAGATGGATTATAGACAAATACGTACATTTATGAAAAATCTCTCTTGTTAGTCCCCCTTTCTGTGAAAAGTGTATAAAGCACCTGATTCACTTTCTGACTATGCGAGTTATACGACAGGTCCCTTGTATACAAAAAATAAGGCAACACACGCTTGGGAAACAGATTGGCCAACAGTTAAATCGTGTGCTTAGCTTTGTGAAATGCCACAAAATGTTATTTTTACCCCTTTTTACTATAATACAAAGGTATATTGCAGGTATTTATAATTATTATCGATAGTAAATAAAATTATTGTTTTATACCAAATAATGTGCAGTAATTGGAAATTTTTGGCATCATTGCCATTTGATGGACCAACAGTCCAGTGACCAAAGTCCTGCTTCTGTGGAATCTGATTGGTTGAGATTAGCAATTGCTAAACTCTTTGTTAAACAAGAAAATGCAATTTTTCACCCGTCTAGGATGGAAAATCAGACTGGAAAAGATACTAGATGGTTCATAATGGTCGATTGTATATAAAGCATGTCATTTTTCATCTTTTTGAAGTAAATCTCAAGAGAAATCGATAATTTTCCGAGAACTTTGACAGATGCATGTTCTTGAATGGGCTGCTCTGATTGGTCAAAGCTTTTGTTAAAATGCGCGTGTTAATAAAATCGAGCCATAGGGTACATTAATTTTAAGGATGCTGCTGGCTAAACAATACCGTATTTGACATTTCGACCGTTTTATTAACCTTCATTACTTAGTATATGTATCACAATTATTTTTATTTTGGTATTGATACATTGGATTTATTTTGATTTTGTTTTGTTTTTATTTTTTAAAAGAGGGTATGAATGAAGACGGGTCATTTATTGGACAATATGGACGTAAGCGGGGTCAAGGAGAAACAACATCCCAAGGATTTGCAACACTGGTTTAACCTGTAAGGAATTTGTATTAACAGTGTTTGAACGCTTCTCTAACACATTATTGGCTTGGTGAGGGGTTGTACGTTAAAAAAATCTGGCAACATTCATGGCACTACAATTACCTTCTTATCACATTATAACGGGGTCTGTGTTAATTGATATTATGATTTTTGATAGCTTTGGGAACTACTAGCCGAGACTTGTATGCTTCCGAAATAGAGTAAATTGCATGTTTAACATTGTCATGTCTACAAGGTGAACGAAAACAGCAAAATAGTAGTTTTTATTTTAATTAGTTAACCAACCGCACAGTTTTCCTTTTCCAGCATCCCTTTGAATACTGATTCTACTATACCAACTAATGTCCGACCTAAACTACTTATTACGGCCGAAACAGAAACGTCAATATAACGTCAGTAATTTTTTCGTGGGTATAAAAATGAATAATGTATCATCAGCATTATCACACCTTATTTCAAATAGATTATTTATACTTTTTGAAGTAAGAAGTTCATCTGAACTAAATATCGACTACTTTATATTTATATTATAATTTCTATCTTCAGAAGTAAATAACTTTCTAAACTTTGGTCATTTTTGATGACACTCTTATCAATTAGCTGCCTTGAAACTAAATTTTATACATACCTACGTACTAAGTACAACAACTGAATAGTTTTGACAGTAAGGAGTTTTCTCTGAATTTAAGAAACTGTTGTGAGCTTCATTGAGCCACAACTATTGTTGATTATCAGTATTTATAACTGAACAATCTAATATTGTGATATTGTAAGCGAGAAACAATAATTTATCAACCTTCTTGCTCAGCAAATTGCTTCTTCTGTCTGAATAAATTTGACTAGTAGCATTAAACAGTTATTCAGGGGAAACAGTCGTCGCTAAGGCAGACACGAACTTTAGGGGAACCTTTCTCAAAGACAGAAATGGCCTGAAATTCTAGTAAGAGTAATATCTGCGATTCTTTGCAAGCTTGACTCCGATAGGCTTCTTAACTTGTGATAATAAGTTATTACCATCATCTACACAGCAAAATGACACTTCGTCGCTTGCAGATCAGTGCTCCGAGAGCGTCCGATCGCAGCGCGAAATCAATCGAATTCAGTTTCGGTTTCGGCCGTAGTTTCGGCTGGACTGCAGCCGAAACCCGTTTTTTTTTGCCGAAACCGAAACCGAATGTTCGGTCGGACACTTACCAACTAATGTTCACACCTAAGAGTAACAACTGATCATAGAGGTAGTAAACAAAACACTTGAGCATGGCGTGCTCAAAGCCATTCATCTTTGACACTTCAGCCTCCAAACATTAATCAGCTGTGACCTCGTAGTGACAGTTCAAATTGTAAACAATGCTGCGTAACGCCAACTAACCTGAAAATTCTTCCAATGCAACCCATGTTACAAACACTGCACTTTTTGAGTCTCATCTCGAAGAACTGTTAAACTACACTGGAATATAGCACAGTAAGTCCGTAAAGCTTCTACAGTTACCAACAAATACCGAATTCGATTTTACTGATCAAGCATAAAAGACGCACAAACAAAACAAACGTTTGACAGTCGAGGTTCTACCGAAAATTATATCGGCGTTGCCAGCTCCTCAAAATTTATGTGAGACTTCTTTGGCGTTTATGATGAAGAAATATGCAGTAACGCAGTAGAGGTCAACATATCTATTGATTTTGCTGTCATCATTCCTGAGCCATCAAAATACAGTCTTTTTTAACGTAGAATGAAATATTTCTGGATACTATGCAATTAAGACGATAGTAAATAATTATGATTGCCGTATCTGGTGGTCAATACGACAACGTAAGAAAAGATATCGGCCTATTAGAATTAGTTGTTTACTACCTTTATGTTCAGTTGTTGCTCTGAGGTTAACACTTTTTTACGCGATTTGTGTTGTGCCGCTTCGACTAAGCCGTTGTTTGTTATTCGTTGAAGGTCAATTCACAGAAGACGGGTCTTTCATAGGGCAGTATGTGCCTAGTAACATGAAACAGCTGGGGATGTCTACCGGTATGCAGGGATCAAACAATAATCCAATGGGCACCTATGTTTAAAATCATATTGTCAATGTGTATAGCTTTCTATGTTGTGTTTTACTCGATAGACATTGCGATTATTTATACTTGTTAAATTTTTGCTATTTAAGAATGTGTTCTTTATTTGCTAAAGAATTTTTTATAAATTCGTCCTTTATCGGTAAGTTCTATCAATAATCAAAATAATATATAAAGTATGCTATAAGTAGAATAGGTTGTTTCTATAAGTACTAATTAAAGAAATATTTTTTTTATTTTGTTATATAACTTAAAATTTAGTTTTCTGGCTATTGTTTACAAAGTGATTTATTATGTAGGGTATCACAAAATATCCATCCCCTTACAGGAATTATTGGTGCCACGCCATATGGATCTCCTTAGGTGATACAGATGAGGGGCAGCCATTAGTACTATTTCTGATATTTTGTTGGACTTCCCTTATCAACCGTTACCTCTAGATTTGTAAATAGCAATTGATTTATGCAAGACAGGGCAGGTTATATATTTATTTTTGGTAGCTAACACAGACTTTTTTATATCAGGTTTTCAGGTAGAACTGATAACAGTTTTGATAGTGTTATCGGAAATTATTCTCACCAAAACAGTCTCCAAACCATAACCTATACATCGTATGTTTGGAAAAAGACTGTCATATGTCAAAATTTTCACAGAAAGGCACGCGTTTTTGCGAAAAGACCATGACAAAACAAAATAACATACTTTACGTGGCAGTTCTTTGGTGCAAAAGTATCATATTCTGAAATAGTACAGTTCAGAATAAAAATGAAAAAATATGATTACGACCGCCACAACTCAAAAAAATATATATAAAAAATAAAATATGGACTCATTCCAAACAAACAAAATACTCAAAGTCTGACATTGTGTCCCCAAACTCACTAACTCATAATTAAACCATTTACTAATTGTTGAACATAATTGCAGTGTCAGTTTTGTAAAACTTTAAGGAACTCTTCTGAAAATATACATTTTTTGAGATAAAACAGTCTTTTTCCAAACAGACGACATGAATGTCGATTTGATGGTTTGACAATTAATGAAGACTGCCGTCTCATTTTTCTAGAGACTAGATGTTTGCTCCTTCTTCAGTTCAGTCTGGTATAGCAGACATTGCACAAAAAAAATTATGAACATTACATAAAAAATCACCTTGTATGTATAGATGTCTTCTGTAGACTATTTGATATTGCTCAGCTCTCTTTTATTTTGAATTCGACGTCAAATCTCATGTCTGGCTTGGAGCCTGCTTCTAATGGTCTCTAGCACAAGCTGATGTATCGGTACTATTTTATATAATTTACCTACTAGATTGAGAACCATCAACACCAATACACCACTCAACATATATACTGAATTGAAGTTGTTCAGCATACTAACATTATCGAAATCAAGGACCGGACCGGACTACTGGACAGTGGCGGCTCGTGATCATTGAAATCGGGGGTTCAATAGCCACCCCCTCCCCCTGAACCATGATGAAATTTTCTTTGAACATCAAAATATTTTTTAGATTAAAAAGGTAAATGAGAAAGAGAATATGATAAAAATATTCATTCAAAACATATTTAGATCTGAAATAAAATAAAAGCTTTTACGATGTTTCATTAGTGTCTACATTGCTTAAACGTTTAACGATTTAAACATTGTTTAAGTCCATCTTTCTGTTTTTATTTGCAACACATTTGTCAGTAACAGTTTCATTAAAGTTTGAAATTCCATCTACATTTTTTTTCAATTTTTTGCTCTTATAACTTATAGAGCTAGAATTGTTTCGTAAATACTCCACCGTAAAACGGTTCATATTGACAACAATATATTGATTCGAATAGTTATTACAACGCCAAACCCTGCGAACGGCACTGAGTTTACCTGACAGGCAGACAATGGAGCACAAGAAAAGTGTGCGCCTCATCTTATTAAAATTTGCGACACCTCCTTTCCCCGCTAGTAGGAATTCATACCTAGAATATGGGTAACGACCGTCGCGTCAGCTGAATAGTCTGCTCTAGTCGGGCCACACCGGAGAACCCTAATTGCCACTAGCGTACAACAAAATGTTAGAAAGGTTCAGGCATGATAAAAAAATAAACATTGATTTTATTTATAAAATTTTTTTGGGGGTGCACGTGCTCATGTGCTCTCGTGGAGGAGCCGCCTCTGTCACTGGACCGAGATATCTAATATGTTGGGTGGTATTAGCATATGAATTGATGAGATTGTTCCCGTAGCGTATATCACTAGATATTTTCGTGTAAATTTTTATATTTGTACTAGAGCACTCTTCTTTCATATCTTCTACACACGTCTAGGTTTTTGTATGACACAATACATGTCTTAGGGATAATTTTACATAAATTGATATATGTATGGGTATGTATACATCAATTAGTGCTTTTAATATTATCGCGAACGTATTAGAAACAGCTTGGAGAGCTTAGTACGATGTTAATGTTAATATTTTTATATTTTTTTACTGACACTGCCTTATTTATCAGATATGATTTTGTATTTGAAATAGCAGTTTAAGAATTTTGTTTATTATTGTTAGTAAAAACTTTTGTTCGATAAACATTGTTTTTTCGACTTGGATTGTCATGACATACACTAAGAGATCTTCGAGTTATATTTTTGTATGTTGAAAAATAAGAAAGTGTTACTCTTATCTCTGTTTGCTTTAATGTTTAGCTTTATCTATATTCTAATTGGCTATACACTCGAGCATTAGTTTTGAAATCGGAAATTTATGAAATGTTTATTCACTATATAAGTTACTTTACAAGAAGCAGGATATAATACAGGGCATTACTTAATGAAAATTTGTATCATTTGATCTTCACTTCTAGCAGCAATGAATACGCAATTCTTGGCTGATCGGAAGGTAAGTCGAAAAAATAGAAAAACCTAACATACATCACTCATCATACATCCTGGATCTAGGTTCCAAGTGTGCATTCTGTGATACCATGTTTCATGCTATCAACCAATCAAGGTGCTAGGAGAAAATACCGGAAAAAACCGACTGCCAGCGGGATTCGAACCCGCGCCTCCGGAATTCTAGTCCGGCTCTCTACCAGCTGAGCCATGGTGGTCATGGTGATCCAGCCGGCGGCGGCGAAGCGAACCTAAGAATTCTATGCTTGTTAACACAGTCCTGGCCTCAAGGATTATCGGAGCGTATGTGGAGGTTCGCCGGACTGTACAGGCCGCCGGATGTGGAATTGAAAAACCATTCGATCGCTTGCGCAGGCCATCTTTTGATGCCATGCTTGCTGGAACAGCACTGAACTGAAAGGTTTCCTAAGCGTCTGTGAAGTAGGGTGTATTCAGGCCAAAGTGGCCTTCAGGCCAGGACTGTGCAGTTTTTCCTCTGGTAGCACCTTGATGTGCGTTCTGTGTTTGCATTAAACCATTATCAACTATTCACATTTTTTCAGTAACATATTGGACGATTGACGTCTTTGGAAGAATAACTGCACACTTTGTACCTATATCCGTTATATGTACCCTGATATTTGATTAGAAATGATATACTATGAGTTACACTATCGGAAACCTATAAATTTATGTTTTAGCAATTGTAAGATCTGATCTCACACTTGTGCAAAGCAAAATTGTTATCCTTTTTTTTTTCATTTCCAAATAATAAAAGTCATCTTAAACATCGTTTGTTGTATATGGCAGTAATATAATTATTTTTCTTTATTTTTTATTTTTATATACTTATCCTTTTTGTTTATATGTTCCTTTCTCTCTCTCTCTCTCTCTTTTATCGAATCAGCTAAAAAAGCTCTTAAACCTTTGTTTGGCTTTTTATTAGGATGAAACCTCGTATAGGAAGCAGAAATCAATAAAGTGATGCTTCAGCTACAGTGGGATTTAAGATTTCCATAAAACAGGTGTAAATTTTTATTAATTAATTTTATTGAGACTCACAGTCGACATATATAACTAACAATTAAAAAAGTGACAATTATTAAAAAATCAATAATTGAGATAAAACTGTTAATATTTGTTTAAACATTGCTTCGCTCAATTCAAAAGCAGGCCTTGAGGTTGAAACAATATTAATTATACAACTTAGACATCAATGAATATGGTCAATTTTGTAAGACATAAATTACATAAAAACCTTAACACTATATTTACACAATTTTGTTTTTACATAATAGGTCACAACATTGTGTCATCCTTGAAAACTGCATATATTGCTAAAGAATCAAATATATACAGGGTGTTTCATAACTTGGGACTTTTTTTCATACATCGAATAGTACTCGCCAAAATGAGTAACATATAAACGAAATATTTAGAGAAAACAAGATACTGACCATTAAAGAAATCCTCAATTCTAAGTTCGTCCCTGGGCAATGGCTCACCATGTCATAATATTACAACAAACAAGGCAGCGCTAGCGGTGCCGATGCCGGTGAGATAACACTAAAACAGACAGTTCGTCATACGTCGCGTTGCTGTGGCATAGTGTACGAGTTTGACTTGCTACATCTGACGATCGGACTTTAAAACCAACAACAATGGCGCACGCTTATAACAATAATAAACTGGTGGACATGATTTTAATGTATGGTGAGTGTGGTCAAAATACCGCTGCGACTTCGCGAGTGTATGGCGATCGTTTCCCTAACTGTACTCACCCTGCACCTCGTCGATTTGTCTCGCTCGTGCAAAGAGCTAGACACAGGATGTCTGAATCCACATCGTGGTGGCCACGCTGGAAGACCTTGACAACCTCGTACGGTCCAAATTGAAGAAGACATCGTAAATCGTACTTTTACCTGTAAGACGCCAGTGACAGGACCGCACTTACAACTTCGTAGCAACCAAATAGTGAGTACTTGCTTGACATTATTTTTTACTGTTTTGTTATTAGTTCACCGTGCATTAGCTTTGCCGTTTCAAGAGCCGTTGCTTCTAAAGAGGAAAGTCCCAACTTTTAGAACACGCTGTATATAATAACCACAACATCATACCAAATGTATGAGAAGAATTATAATCGCAATTAATTTTGCATTCAATATAGAGCGTTTATAGACGAATGTTTCATATAGTAACTATACACCGTGTCCTAGAACGAATCCCGAAAACTTTAAGAGATGACTTCTGGCACCGACTTATGATATGATTAAATTATATGTTTATTCTTATAGCGTAATCCAACCTTCTCCGTTTTTGCAAGGAATTCCCGAAAGTGAAAGTGGGCCACACACGTTGCAGTTATCTTTGCAACCAAACTTCAAACGTTGATTTCTCTGAAACAAATGCGAATTTCATGATAATTCCTTTTGATATCGGCTTCACATTCCGAAACCCAAGTGCGATTTCTTTTTTCGGTATTCGTCCTAGGACACTGTGTATAATGCGTATATTACAACAAGTAAATCATTTTTGTCTGACCGATGAAACGTTCATGGTGAGTTACCATTGGTCCAAGCACAAAAAAAGCTTCATGGCTTTCCAAAATTCATCTAGCGGTGGCAATAAGATAATGAGAAATGAGAATTTCATGATCCCTTATTTATGACTAGGAAAGCATTTTCTCAAGTATAATTTTGAGCTCTATTTGGAGGCTCCTTTTTCAGAAATGTTGGTTTAAGAAATTTCCCAAAGGCGGTTAATTTGGAATATGTCGGAAATGTACATCCAAATACGAAATAAATCACTTTCCAATATTTTGTACTTATTATTTCCGTATTTTTAAGGCCTTTTGGCCGCCCATCCTAAAAATTAAAATGCTATCTAATATGACATCAGCTTAGTTTTTAGCGACGGCAAATAAATAGGACAAACATAGTCAAAGTATGTTATCAGGATTTTTTTTATGACAAATTAACGGTATCTTAAAATGTCCATTACAAAATTGACCAATTAGCTTCAAACTCTAGATACATCTGACGAGATCAAACTGGTGTTAAAACTGCTGAGCTTCTTTACCAGCTCTCTGCATTCAATTTTCTCACTCTCATTCGGAGGGTCACAGCATTCTTTCTTACGTCATCTTGCAGAGATATTTTTGACATAATACTGATATTTTTTTGGGTGCTACAATAAACACAAAAGCTGAAGAACAATTAGTTGAATATCGAAATGACTAGCTGATTTGTGGAAAATTGAAATCTTCATCTACGCTAGATTCTTGACTGGACGATGGTGTATCAAGTTGTGGAAGACCTAAATCCAAATATTCTTCGTTTGCTGTTATCGTTAGAATTCTATCTAAATCCTCAACAAGCTCTGAGAATACTGGACGTTCGTTTGGTTGGTAGCTCCAACATTCTCTCATCAACATGTAAATTTCTAGCGAGCAACAAGGCGGTTTTTCCATTCTGTGCCCATTTCTGAGAAGTTGGAATAGCTTCTCCACACTTGGCACTGATGGATATGGGGTACCTGAAAGGAAAAAAAGTTATAATTTGGTTTCTAAATACTGTTATCGGAAGTTATGGTTCACTATTTGTCATCCAAACACAATTAGGCATTTTGGTATTCGTATAAGTATTATAACTGCATGTTGGCTGCCCAATAGATCCGAAGTCAACCCGTCATAACTCATCCGGCTAGCGTCAGAAGGTTCACATGAGGGAAAAGGGCGTGAGTAAGGTCCCCCCTCTGGGAAGTCATAGTACAATAGGCCAATAGGCTTAAGTGCTGACGGCTCCCGGAGGAAAAAAAAAGGTCCTTACGTATTTTCACATTCAGCATGGCCGACTTTACTCACTAGGCCGGAGCATTGAAATATGGCAACACTGAATATCGAGCCGAGCTTTGTGTTTCTAATTATTTACCTGCACAAACGAAACTATAAAGATAAAAAGATGCCTGCAAAGTGTGTAGTACCAGGTTGCAATAGCAATTGTGCCTCCAATCAAGGACATACCAACATAACCTTCCAGAGTAACAACGAAGAGTGGAAGGTGATTTTTAATGTGTTTCTAATTATTTACCTGCACAAACGAAACTATAAAGATAAAAAGATGCCTGCAAAGTGTGTAGTACCAAGTTACACTAGCAATTGTACTTCCAATAAAGGACATAAACAGAAGTGGGTGAACGGTATCGGTATTCCTCGTATGGGCTGGTTATATTTATAAGAATAAAGACAACAATTTACAAACATTTCAAAGGATAAGACCTATTTTAGAGCACAATGTGGTACCTACAATGTTTTCTGGACCTCCCAAATATCACAGAAAAATACAGTTAATAGAACTCATCTGGGCATACCTACGAAAAGATTTGATAGTGAAAGGCAATCAAGACCAGCAAGAATGGCTTCACAGTGACCTAATAGTGAATTTTTCTAGCTCAAGTGACAATTTACAAAGTAAATTGAGTGTTCATTTAAGTGGAAGTGGCAGCACGAAACAGGTTGCGTTTATTTTTATTTTGTAGTGTCTGACTACGAAGAACCAGACATCAGATGTAAGTGGTATTAGTAGTAGTAGTTCTAAAAAGTATTTTTCTTAATTTATTAACCGAGATGAACTCTAATACATATAAAATGTAATAATTATTCTGAAACTATAGGGCCACTATTTGACAGCTAAGCCACGTTGCTACATCTAAGGCTCCGGCCTATTGTAGAGTCGGCCATGGACTAGGTCGACTAGGAGTGTGCGTTGATCCCTAGTTTCACTTGGCAGAACTGGTTTCGGAGAATCGAGAGAAGCAAATGAAATGAGATAAATAAAACTGTATTGCAACACTTCCCTAGTACCCTTTATATGATGCCTACTCACTACTCACCTCCCAAGGTCATGATTTCCCATAGAAGGATCCCGTATGACCATACATCTGATTGTGTAGTGTAAACTCTATGGAAGAGAGCTTCTGGTGCCATCCATTTGACTGGTAGTCTTCCATCTGTCGTTTTTCTATAGTAGTCGTTACAGTGTATGTCTCTGGCCAATCCAAAGTCAGCTATTTTCAAAATATAGTCATCACTAACCAGTACGTTTCTTGCTGCAAGATCTCTGTGTATGCACTGAAAAAATGCACTAAACTCAGGAAAGGCGCTTTATTTCTTAAATAACAAAAGTAAAACCGTTACGACTTTTTCTCGGAACTATGTACATTATTTCGGGTTTTTTGATAATATATATTTTTTAAAAATATCTACTGATTCATGTAGATTATACAATGTGTTCGGTCATCGGTGTCGGAGCCTTTAGCTGCAGTATTTTTTATCGACAAATCACCCCCCATAAGTAGTTTTTCTCCTACCATAATAAAATGACAGCCATTTTGTTTTTAAAGTATTTTTTATCGACAAATCACCCCCCATAAGTAGTTTTTCTCCCACCATAATAAAATGGCAGCCATTTTGTTTTTACAGTATTTTTTTATCGACAAATCACCCCCCCATAAGTAGTTTTTCTCCCACCATAATAAAATGGCAGCCATTTTGTTTTTACAGTATTTTTTATCGACAAATCACCCCCCATAAGTAGTTTTTCTCCCACCATAATAAAATGGCAGCCATTTTGTCTTTAAAGTATTTTTTATCGACAAATCACCCCCCATAAGTAGTTTTTCTCCCACCATAATAAAATGGCAGCCATTTTGTTTTTACAGTATTTTTTATCGACAAATCACCCCCCCCCATAAGTAGTTTTTCTCCCACCATAATAAAATGGCAGCCATTTTGTTTTTACAGTATTTTTTTATCGACAAATCACCCCCCAGAAGTAGTTTTTCTCCCACCATAATAAAATGGCAGCCATTTTGTTTTTAAAGTATTTTTTATCGACAAATCACCCCCCCCATAAGTAGTTTTTCTCCCACCATAATAAAATGGCAGCCATTTTGTTTTTACAGTATTTTTTATCGACAAATCACCCCCCATAAGTAGTTTTTCTCCCACCATAATAAAATGGCAGCCATTTTGTTTTTAAAGTATTTTTTATCGACAAATCACCCCCATAAGTAGTTTTTCTCCCACCATAATAAAATGGCAGCCATTTTGTTTTTACAGTATTTTTTATCGACAAATCACCCCCCATAAGTAGTTTTTCTCCCACCATAATAAAATGGCAGCCATTTTGTTTTTAAAGTATTTTTTATCGACAAATCACCCCCCCATAAGTAGTTTTTCTCCCACCATAATAAAATGGCAGCCATTTTGTTTTTACAGTATTTTTTATCGACAAATCACCCCCCATAAGTAGTTTTTCTCCCACTATAATAAAATGGCAGCCATTTTGTTTTTACAGTATTTTTTATCGACAAATCACCCCCCATAAGTAGTTTTTCTCCCACCATAATAAAATGGCAGCCATTTTGTTTTTAAAGTATTTTTTATCGACAAATCACCCCCCCCATAAGTAGTTTTTCTCCCACCATAATAAAATGGCAGCCATTTTGTTTTTACAGTATTTTTTATCGACAAATCACCCCCCATAAGTAGTTTTTCTCCCACCATAATAAAATGGCAGCCATTTTGTTTTTAAAGTATTTTTTATCGACAAATCACCCCCCCATAAGTAGTTTTTCTCCCACCATAATAAAATGGCAGCCATTTTGTTTTTACAGTATTTTTTATCGACAAATCACCCCCCATAAGTAGTTTTTCTCCCACCATAATAAAATGGCAGCCATTTTGTTTTTAAAGTATTTTTTATCGACAAATCACCCCCATAAGTAGTTTTTCTCCCACCATAATAAAATGGCAGCCATTTTGTTTTTACAGTATTTTTTATCGACAAAGCACCCCCCATAAGTAGTTTTTCTCCCACCATAATAAAATGGCAGCCATTTTGTTTTTACAGTATTTTTTATCGACAAATCACCCCCCATAAGTAGTTTTTCTCCCACCATAATAAAATGGCAGCCATTTTGTTTTTAAAGTATTTTTTATCGACAAATCACCCCCCCATAAGTAGTTTTTCTCCCACCATAATAAAATGGCAGCCATTTTGTTTTTACAGTATTTTTTATCGACAAATCACCCCCCATAAGTAGTTTTTCTCCCACCATAATAAAATGGCAGCCATTTTGTTTTTACAGTATTTTTTATCGACAAATCACCCCCCATAAGTAGTTTTTCTCCCACCATAATAAAATGGCAGCCATTTTGTTTTTACAGTATTTTTTATCGACAAATCACCCCCCATAAGTAGTTTTTCTCCCACCATAATAAAATGGCAGCCATTTTGTTTTTACAGTATTTTTTATCGACAAATCACCCCCCATAAGTAGTTTTTCTCCCACCATAATAAAATGGCAGCCATTTTGTTTTTACTGTATTTTTTATCCACAAATCACCCCCCCATAAGTAATTTTTCTCCCACCATAATAAAATGGCAGCCATTATGTTTTTTTGTTTAATTAATACACGAGTGTTGTACTAATTTAGCCATAACTACCTATGTAGAGGTTCTGCTAACACAAGGTAAGTCTCATTAGATAGCGAAACATGTAGACTATAAATAAATGGGTAACATTTTCCAAATTTTATTTCATATCAGGGCAAAAAAAATGTTAAAAAGAAAATAATTATGTAATTTTTGTGTTTGTTTTACAATTTTACTTTTGATACGGGATGATAACGTTGGGTAACATATCGCTCCACTTCTTCCGTCTTGAAGCAACGCAACCCCGTAGTAGTCGCGGTTTGGCGACCAACTACAGGCATTTTTAGCTCAAATAAACGCAGCAAAACTTGTAAACGACTTGCTAACACAGTAAAACTTTGACAAACGTCTGTCAATTTTTTTAAAAACAATAAAAAACCTATGGCCAACTATGTAGTTTTGAGTGATACGTACAGTTAGGCAATTTTATTAAATCCAGTTTTCTTTTACAAGTAAACGGTTGATTGTTGTTAGAAAGCAATTAAAAATTTCTGTTTTGCTTGTGGGTAAGTATTTAGGACAATGAAACATTACAAAAATTATATTTTAAAAAATTAATCATAAAATCTCAAGTGCTCCGTTTTTCGTGCCGGTGGGTGTATTTTAGCTTTACTTACTCGTCGTGACGCCAGATATTCCATTCCTCGAGCCACTTGATAGGCAAATGAAACTAAATCCTTTTGTGTCAGAGTTTTCTTCTCCTTTTTCTCCCCAACAGCTAGTTCATAACCAGACGAAGGCCTATGTTGCCTTAAGAAATCTCTAAGATTACCATAAGGGGCATACTCTACAACAACATACAATGGCCCTCCTTGGGTACAGCATCCTAATAGATTTATTATGTTTATGTTTTTTCCTATCATCTTCATCATTTCCATCTCTGATACCAGATCCATCATTTCGTTGTCTGTGTGACCCTCTGTAGCAATATTATGTATAAATATTTACCCAACACGTAGTTTAGACTCAAAAAAGTGAAATTTATGAATTTGTGGTTCTTGGGTTTTTAGGCCGGCGTCGTTTAGCGTTAAGGCTTGACTTTTCACCACCACGGGTGGATAGCATCTTCATAAACTATTTCACTTCGACGACTTCCAAAACACTGACGGCTGGGGTGGATCTATTTATACCTGTTAACGGTGACGTGGCCCAACCAGGTAGCACTGGTAGCTCCGCCCGATTGCGATATGGCGGTGTTTTCAGGTCCTTTAGGCTTTAGAATGGGTACCCATGTCCGGTTGACTTTTTGTATTTCTTCTTTTCTATTGAAATTATTGTGGTGTTTTTGTATTTCGATGGCTTCTCTGTGTTTATCGATCGCCACAAGGATTGCAGAACATAAGGCCAGCTGTCGACTAGGATATACGGACAAATAAGCGGTAGCCGAACATGCGACTAAAGAAGGAGGCTATAGGATCAAGTTTGAAGAAACCATAGAGAAAACAAAACACAGCGTTTTATGTTATCTCTGGAAGAAACTCAGGTTCTTGTCGCAACGTCTTCATATTGCGCCAGACTCCACAGAGAAGCCATCGAAATACAAAAACACCACAATAATTTCAATAGAAAAGAAGAAATACAGAAAGTCAATCGGGCATGGGTACCCATCCTAAAGGACCTGAAGACACTGCCATATAGCAAGGGGGCGGGGATACCAACGCTACCGGGTTGGGCCACGTCACCGTTATAACAGGTATAAGTACAGGTGCAGATCCACCAGCCGTCAGTATTCTGGAAGTCGCCGAAGTGAAATAGTTTCTGAAAATGTCATCTACTCGTGGTGGCGAAGCGTCAAGACTTAATGCTAAAAGACGCCGCCGGCCTAACAACCCAAGACACACAGTACATAATTGAATTAATTTGAAATCAAACCCACTGTGTTGTTAGTTAATAATGCTCTAAATGTAAAATGAATGCATTTTGAGGGTTAATTCATTTAAAGGTTCGTTTTCTCATGTACCTTTCAACATTTTCACTGCTACAGTGCTTGTTGTACCAGATTTTAAGAGATTCATTGCTTCAGCTTTCACTACTTTTCCAAAAGCACCCTCTCCAAGATTCTTGCCCAAGACCAGCATGTTTCTGGGTATCTCCCAGTCTGAATCCATAGGTAGTTCGTATTCTGATATCATGCCTTCTCCTGAAGCGTAGGCGTTCGATTTTTGTTTTTCAATTTTCACAACTGGCATGAGCTGAAAATTAGTGGAGATAAAAGACACTTTATCAACCCAACTAGCAGTTTGAAGTTTTATAAAGGTTGAGGCAACGTTTATAAAACATTTTTTATAAAACAGTATTGGTAACAAAAACGTTTTAAAAATGTTTATACAACACCTATAGAAGCTGAATGGGCACAAGTTTATAAAATAGGTACTTTAGTTGGTTAGACACCTTTGGTGACTATTATAAAACTGTTTCGTAAAAGTTTATAAATGCATCACCAGATTGGAATAAAACACCTTTATAATAAGTGCTTTATAAGATAATTAAAAATTGTTTTTTAAAAGATGTTTAGTTGTCTTGTCCAAAGCATTTTCGTGTTTCAAGGCAGCGATAATAAACTTTATCAGCTGCCCTTAAATGTCTATTGGAAGCAATTTATTTTATAAAGGCTGTGGTATCTGGCTTTCGAGATGATTGAAAAACACAATGTCGTCCGAATGACAGAATAGACACGGTGGAGTTGTTGATATTCCTACGAAATATATCTATGATGCTAACAAATGATTTCACTTTATCTAAAACACGAAAAAGTTAAAAAGCGTAAAGTTTTATTCAATTTTTACGGAAGGATAAAATACTTACCAATGGCTCAGATACGTTTTCTGAGGCGCTAGTAATTTTTTCTATTATAACTTTCTTAGTCCACTGAGTGACAATTGCAGCCCTTGCCGTTTCAACAGCTATCATTTTTTCTCTTTTCTCGCTAAAAAAATCATTACTTTAGAAAGCGCAATAAGGAGACCCAGAAAATAGTCTTGTACTTCAAAAGCGACTAAAAGCGAAACACATTTATAAGTCATCTAAGAGGAAGTAATAATTATAATTAACACATTAAATTGTAAACTTTTTTACTTCCCACACCGATAGGTGAGGGGAGTATTGTGATCGCGAAAATTTTCGATTTTGAGATAAGTTTTTTGGACGTTTTATGATGTCTACATAACGAAAATCCACGTCACTCATTTCCGTCGGTCTGTCTGTCTGTCGGTCTGTATGCATTTTTCTAGCCACGTAATCTCAGTAACCGCTGCATGGATTGTGATGAAATTTGGGCAGCGATATGCTGTGTGTCCGTAGTAGGTAATGTTCCTATAATTTTGGAAATCGTTATACGGGGGGCGGAGTAATTAGCAAAAAACAAAAAAGATGCCTCAAACTTCGTTTTTAGGCATTTTAGGGGTTCCTGGTCATTTTCGTTGTAAATCTCAAAAATGTGTTGTACTAATAATAGGCTATCCATTGACCTGTAAAAGAAAGACCCAGCGGCATAATACCCTTTTTTAGGCCCATCCGAACATTGCCTTGCCTATTCCAGAAACCAAGGGACTTAGAATTTTCTGATAAATACATAGAAATATTGCTTTAGATTGTTCTGTATTGAGGAACGTAAAAGTTATGGATAAATTTTAATGAAACTTCGTCACAGTATTACTACCGCGGCGAGGATGGAAAACGCGTATGTTTTGGAAAAATCGTGTCAGTGGCGGCGCAGCAATAATAAAAAAAATAAAAAAAATTAAAACGCCTCAAACTTTGTTTTTAGGCGTTTTAGGGGTTCCTGATCATTTTCTACTTTTTTGGGTAGGGGTGAATTTGGGGTGGTTGGGGGGTGGGGGGTTGGAAAACTGAAAAATTTGTTGTATTCATAATGACCTGTGAATGAAAAACCTAGCGGCATAATACCCTTTTTTTAGGCCCATCCGAACACCTATTATAGAAACCAAGGGACTTACAGTTTTGTGATGTATACATATACGAGTATTGCTTAATTTCGTTCTATGTATATTGCGGAAAGCAAAAATTATTAAATTGATTTTAATGAAATTTCGACAAAGAATTGACTATCGCGGCGAGAGTGGAAAACGCGCCAGTGTCTGAAAAATCGTGTCAGTGGCGGCGCAACAATGATTAAAAAACTAAAAATATGAAAACAGCTCACACTTCGCTTTTAGACGGTTTAGAGGCTGCTGATCGTTTTGCACCGTTCAGTTGAAGCATGCAGAATGAAAACTGCGGCGTCCTAGTTTCTAAGGAGGGAGACGCAAGAAACTATTTACGAAAGTTTTGTGTTGTACAATACCTTTTTTTGCGGGGGGGGGGGGGGGGGGGCGGGCGATGATTTGGTTGTAAGGGGATTTCAATGGGAAAACAATAAAATGAAATCATTATGTGTGGGAAGTACTGAGTCAATCAACTTGACTCCATTTTTTAGGATAGCAACAGAGTGTATGGGGATTTTTTAATTTTTTACTTACCGTTTTATTTTTTGGCGATAATGTATACATATACATGATATAAGAAATCCAACGAATACTAACACAACACCTATAACTATAATGATCGTCACAATTTTCTTTGGTTCTTCTTTTGTTGGATCTGAAACCACAAAATCAATATCAATCAACCTGTGAGACTCTTGCCATCAGATGGCAGATAAATTCATGTTCAAAATTATCGCATTTAATTAATGATTCCTATACCTAGTCGCTTCCCACCGATCACATGTGCGGATGGAACAGTCGCAACTGCTTCCAAGGACAAGGCCGAAATATTGGCCAAGACATTTGCAGCAAACTCCACTATAAAAGTCCCATCCAGTGCCCAGTTACCATCCATACCGAGAGTACTCCAAGCCATGAGCGAAATAACGTTCGAAACAAAAATAGTTCGGAAGGTGCTGCAGTCATTTGACATTAATAAGGCAAATGGGCTCGACATGATCCCCTCCATTGTTGTGAAGAAGTACGCACCGGAGCTCGCTCTCATATTTACCCGCCTCTTTCGCATGTCCTACGATTCCGGCATTTTCCCAAAAGACTGGAAAACAGCTTGCATCCAGCCGGTGCCAAAAAAAGGGATCCAAAACTGATCCAACCAACTACAGACCTATAGCTCTGCTCTCTGTGATAGGTAAAGTGATGGAGAAATGCGCCAACCAAGAGCTCATGAAATACGTAGAGCTCCATCACTTAATCAACGACAGACAATATGGATTGCGACACTAAAGATCAACGGGAGATCTCCTGGCTTACGTCACACATGTGTAGAGCAAACTCATCCAGTCATTTGGCGAGGCTCAAGTCGTTGCTCTCGATATTTCAAAGGTATTCGATCAACTGTGGCATGCAGCTCTCCTAAATAAGCTGCTGTCTTGCAGGCTCTCTGTTAAGCTTTGCGGTTGGCTCACAGGCTTCCTCTCAGGTCGCAAAACCTCTGTCGTGGTAGACGGCCTTCCTCTTCTTCCCATAGCATCAATGCTGGGGTTCCGCAGAGATCGGTATTGGCTCCGACATTGTTTCTGCTTCACATTAATGATCTACTCTCTAAAACTACAAACCCAATCCACAGTTTTGCGGATGACAGTACGCTGCATTCAGGCATCATGAGCAATAGACCGATCTCTGTGGTCGAGCTGGAACGCAGAAGACTGGCAGTGACAGCTTCACTTTCAAAGAATCTCTATACCATTACCGCTTGGGGGCTCAAGAATATGGTAAAATCTAATGCTTCCAAGACACAGTATTGTAGGCTATCAAACAAGAAGTGCCCAAGCCAACACCCGGTTATGCACAACCAGGCTCTACCAACGGGTCACTCATTCAAGCTGTTAGAAGTCAACATTACAGAAAATCTGATCTGGCACGAACACGTTGCTTCAATTGCAACAAAAGCTTGGGTTAGGGCCAAAAAGTACTTCTCACGCTATATAAAGCCCAGATAAGACCTGGCTCTCATGTCTGGGGAGCTGCTTCCCCTACTGCCCTGTCTATACTAAATCCTTTCCAGGGAAGGGCAATTCGACTAGCTGGCGACTCGGCCTTAACCCGCCACTTAAAGCCACTTTCTCACCGGCGTGTTGTTCTTGACCTATTACTCTTCTACCGATATTCAAACGGAATCTGCTCCTCTGAGCTATCCTCTATCGTTCCGCCGCTCACTGCTCCTATCAGATGTACTCGTGCGACCGCTGTATCTCATCCTAAGACAGTCGTTCTTCATACATCAAGAACCGAGCGGTACAACCACACATGTATTCCCAGGGTGTCCAAGGCTTGGAATGGGCTGCCAGGAGATGTATTCATTGGGCCTGCGGATGTTGGCCCATTCAAATCCCTTGTTAACAAACTTCCCCTAACATAACCCTTTCACAGCAGCCGCGGTACTCTGGTATTTAGGTTCTACCTAGGTGGTCTGCTCAGTTATAAAAAAAATCTAAAACCATTGCTATTCAATTTAATATTGCAGTGTATAATATCGGCTGTATTCTAAGATGATCGTAAGAAAGCATTTGTAAAGTCAACTCACCCGTAGGTTCTTCATCCACAACTGTGAGGTACGCTCTTGATATAGTAGTGCCGAGGGCATTCGATGCTAGACAGGCATACCATCCTTCATGTTCGTGGGTGACATTGACTATTTCAAATATTTCTGGATTTATGTTTCCATCATCACTTTTCTAGTAAGGGAAAAATAATATGAATATGTGTGGTATATATGTATGTAACTATATGTAACAATCAACAACATAAACATGAACACAATCATGCGTTGAATGTTAGCTACAAGACAGTTGTGCAATGAACGTTAAAACTTACAGCCGCCATGAGCCGCAATAAGAAACTCATTTATTCATTTACTGAAGCAGGGTTTTCACCCTCGCACCCCCCGAGCGGCAACCCCCTGGGGTCGCAAACTTAGGTGTAGGTTCAGGGGACCAATGTCTACCATCCCACCAAATTTCATTTCTTTCCGATCTTTTGCGCTCAAAAGCCTTTTTCAGGACAACGGTTGACTAACATCGGTAGTATAGGTAGCGATGTCGTCCTAAATATCGTAATTTTTTTAGCCCAAATGTGTTATTTGAAGAATTGAAGATAATAGGCATATGAGAAATGTTATTCTCTCAGGAGAAAAAGAACCTTTTGATAACATTCTTCGACTTAATACGCGATAAAATTCTCATTTTTGTAACAATCACAAACCACCTCCTAACTTTAGGGTACTGTGAAATGGAAACTATAGGTCGCACACGAAAAATGTAAATTTTATTGTCTCTATACAGGGTGACCAATTGGGTGACGATAATAATTTTTTTTTAGATAGCCCGTACCGAGACCTATCCAAAACACCCCGATGTATGTGTACCGATTATTGATAGTTTTTGAGTTATGATTTTTTTTTGAAAACTTAGAGTTTTTCCAGTTTTTCCAAGAAATCGTCAAAAACCAAAACAAGAATGCTTTTTCGCTTCTATTTTTTTCAGCAATTATACTCAGTATTAAGCCTATTTTAATATCTAATAAAGAGAACCTGTATATCCGAACAATAATTAAGTACATTTTGGACCCAAAGTTTGAAATATCTGTTTTTAGTCAGGAGACCAAAACCTTCAAAATAAAATTAAAAATACTTATGCCTGGTTCTGGAGCTCCAATCTAATCTTAAAAACTCTGCAAGACATTGCACTTTCGAAATAATAATGAAAAAATAGCACTTATGGGGCCATTTTGCGCCGTACGTGACTGTTAAAGGTGAAAAGGTGATAATTCACGAATTTCCAAAATGATTTAAAAAACTTTTATTTTACTTTATCATGACAAATTAAAGAAAAGAAACTCATAACAACTAATAAACATGATAATCATTGATGTTTTAATTTAATAAAAAAAATTAATACCTGTGCTTTTTGCTGTGTACTATTGAACTTGAACGGCTAAATTAAGTTGTATGGAAAGTTAACACAGAAAAATAATAATAAAACAACAATCTGACTTTTAATTCCATGGCGGAATTACCTGGGAAGCGTTATCGTAGCATACGCCAACCCTTTTACTTCCCACACTGATAGGTGAGGGGAGGATTGTGATCGTGAAGATTTTCGATTTTGAGATAATAGGTTTTTCGGGTGTTTTATAATGTCTGCAAAATCCGCGTCACTCATTTCTGTCGTTCTGTCTGTCGGTCTGCCTGTCGGCGTGTCTGTCTGTACGCGTTTTTCTAGCCTCGTAATCTCAGTAACCGCTGCATGGACTGTGACGAAATTTGGGCAGCAATATGCTGTGGGGTCTTAAGGAATATTTGATGTTTTTGTTTTAATTACTCCGCCGCCGCGTTTTTTTTGAGTGGGGGAGGAATTTGGGTGTTTGGGGGGTGGGGGGTTGAAAAACTGAAGAACTTCTTGTATTCATGATAGGCTGTCTACTGACCTATCAAGGAAGACCTAGCGATATAAATCACCTTTTTAGGTCCATCCGAACATTGTCTTGCCTATTACCGAAAATTAATTAACACAACTGCGCTTCGCCGACATGAGCTCGCAAAAAGCTACTCTGAAAGAAAGGGATGGCTTATGCTACGACATCGCTTCCCAGGTAATTCTGCCATGAAATTGGAAGTCAGATTATTGTTTATTATTCCTTTCCTTTGTTAACTTTCCATACAACTTAATTTAGCAGAAGTTCAATAGTACATAGCAAAAACACTTAAAAAATCACTATTTGGGTATTAGTTTTTTTATTAAAAGTCATCAAAACATCAATGATTATTGGGTTTATTGGTTGTTACGAGTTTTTTTTTCTTTAATTTGTCATAATAAAGCAAAATAATAGTTTTTTAAATCATTTTGGAAATTCGTGAATTATCATCTTTTTACCTTTAACACTCACGTACGGCGCAAAATGTCCCCATAAGTGCTACTTTTTCATTATTATTTCGGAAGTGCAATGTCTTGCAAGGTTTTTAAGATTAGTTTGAAGCTCCAGACCCAGGCATAAGTATTTTTAATCTTATTTTGAAAGTTTTGGTCTCCTGACTAAAAACAGAAATTTCAAACTTTGCCCCCAAAATGTACTTGATTATTGTTCGGATGTACAGGTTCTCTTTATTGGATATTAAAATAGGCTTAATACTGAGTATAATTGCAGAAAAAAATAAAAGCCAAAAAGCATTCTTGTTTTTGTTTTTGATGATTTCTTGGAAAAACTGGAAAATCTCCAAGTTTTCAAAAAAAAAAATCATAACTCGAAAACTATCAATAATCGGTATACATACAGTGCGTTTGTAAATGCCGTAATTTTTTTAAAACCAAATGCGTGAGTCTAGACAGCAGCAGATAATAAAAACATGAGAAGATGTAATTATTTTAGGGAAACAAAAATGTTACATGACTTTTTGATAAAGTTCTTCCCCTTAATCCACCCTTAAATTCTGATTTTAGTGAAAATCGCAAACCAACCCTTAACTTTGACGCAGTGTAGGACGAAAACTATCGGTCGCATACGGAAAATGTTATGCAGAATTTTGTTCTCTCCATAAATCATTTGAAGCTTTCTTCGATATCACTTACTAAAACGGCGTTATTTTCCAAAAATCGTCGCGAAGCAGAGTTTTCATCCCCGCACCCCACGAGCGGCAACCCCCCGAGGTCGCAAACTTAGGTGAAGGTTCAGGGGACCAATGTCTACCAACCCACCAAATTTCATTTCTTTCCGACCTTTTGCTGTCAAAAGCCTCTTTTTACGTCTTAACGATTGGACTATTTTTGGAAAGTTGGGATAGTTTTCAATTTATCGTAGTTTGCTGTAAAACTTTTCAACATGTCCGCATTAACTATGCCAGAAAAGTTACCGTAAAAAGGCCGACTCTAAGAACTAACTACCGGAAACTACGTGTCAACGGTATTTGATAGAGTGAACATCAAAAGTTCGAGGAGTCAAACAAAAAATGTTTCGAATCAATAAATTGATCGAAATCGCAATTTGGATGCTTCAGAACATTTTTGTTTGACTCCAGTTGTTAATCGGAAAGCGTCAGTTGTAATTCAGAAAGCATCATATGTAAATCAGAACGTATCAAATGTAAATCAGAAGAGTCAATTGAAAATCAGAATGCGTCATATGTAAATCAGAATAATACGCTCTGATTTTCATTTGATTACCGCCGCCTCTGCACCTCTGGATAAAGAGAGTGGCAATATCGGCCTGCCTGAGAATGCGTGACGGGGGAACGTGGGTAGCACGAGAACCATTAGTTGGCCACACCAGAATAGAGCGATTCGCGGAGAGTAGTATCCCGATATCGTCATTGAGGGTGGAAAAAGCCAAAGACATCTTAAATTTAGATAAGGGATTCTCACTAGTCATCCCGGAAAGAGACGACTGGATGAGAGGGAAGTCAAGTTTCCGCCCAATAGTCTGGTATGCTTCACGGACGGATCGCTCTTAAAGGAGTCAGGATCCGGGGGAGCGGGCTTCTGTCTGGAGGGTAAAGAAGTGCGGCGGAGCTTCGCGCTAGGAACCTGCACGACTGTCTTCCAGGCGGAAGTGTTTGCGATATTGATGGCGGCATACTCGACGGAAGTCGAACAGTGCTCTGAACAGAGCATATATATATGCTCTGACAGCCAATCAGCTCTGAAAGCGGTGGCAGCTCCGAGGGCCAGATCAGCCCTGGCTCAAGAATGCTCGGCCGCCCTTCAGAAATTAGCAAGCCATAAGAAGGTGACCCTGCTGTGGGTCCCCGGGCACATTGGTATACCGGGTAACGAGAGAGCGGACCGATTAGCTAGGATAGGGGCCAGCAGCCCCTGCATCGGCCCAGAACCTATGCTGGGAATTAGCAGACGCCAGGTCAATGTGGCCCTGGACAACCGGGCCTACAAGGAACTGGCGAAAGCCAGGTTGGAGAGAGACGACTGCAGGCAAGCCAAAAGATTCATAGCAGGCCCTGATAAGGGCCGAACGCTATGACTTTTGAATAAAGGCAGAAAGACGCTCAACCTTCTGGTGGGGGTTCTTACTGGCCATTGCCTGCTGAATAGACATTTGTCACTTATGAGAGTGGTAGGGGACCCCATTTGCTCCAGATGCTGGGAGGAGAACGAGACAGCGTTCCACTTCCTGGGCAGATGTGCAGTTTATCGCAACCTTAGGGTTCAGATATTCGGCACGACGGAGTTTGGGGAGGAGCCACTATATTCAGCGAAATGGTCGGACATACTGACTTTCGTCAGGAGGTCTGGTAGGTTCGACAAGGAGCTTTCTAGGGTGTAGAATTTTAGTGTTTTCAGTGATTGATTCAGTGGGGTTGGCAAAAAGGGCCAAAGGTGGCCTACTTGCCTGGCTTCGCCTCCCCAACACTACTACTACTACTACTACTCATTTGATTACATTGATTTACATATGACGCCTTCTGATTTTCAATTGACTGTTCTGATTTACATATGATGCTTTCTGGATTACAAACTGACGCTTTTCGATTAACAGCTGGAAAAAGTGTAGTCTACACCGCCAGTTGTAATTCAGATAGCATCATATGTAAATCAGAATAGTCAAATAAATATCAGTAGGCATCAAATATAAATCAGAAGAGTCAATTGAAAATCAGAATGCGTCATATGTAAATCAGAATAATACGCCCTCATTTTCATTTGATTACATTGATTTACATATGACGCATTCTGATTTTCAATAGACTGTTCTGATTTACATATGATATGTTTTGATTTACACATGATGCTTTCTGAATTACAACTGACGCTTTCCGAGTAACACCTGAAAAAGGTGTAGTCTACACCGCCAGTTGTAATTCAGATAGCATCATATGTAAATCAGAATAGTCAAATAAATATCAGTAGGCATCAAATATAAATCAGAATAGTCAAATGAAAATCAGAACGTATCAAATGTAAATCAGAACAGTCAACTCAAAATCAGAACGCGTCATATGTAAATCAGAATAATCAAATGTAAATCAGAACGTATCAAATGTAAATCAGAACAGTCAATTGAAAATCAGAATGCGTCATATGTAAATCAGAATAATACTCTCTGATTTTCATTTGATTACATTGATTTACATATGACGCATTCTCATTTTAATTGACTGTTCTGATTTACATTAGATGGGTTCTGATTTACATATGATGCTTTCTGAATTACAACTGACGCTTTCCGATTAACAGCTGGAAAAGGTGTAGTCTATACCGCCAGTTGTAATTCAGATAGCATCATATGTAAATCAGAATAGTTAAATAAAAATCAGTTGGCATCAAATATAAATCAGAAGAGTCAATTGAAAATCAGAATGCGTCATATGTAAATCAGAATAATACGCTCTGATTTTCATTTGATTACATTGATTTACATATGACGCATTCTCATTTTAATTGACTGTTCTGATTTACATTAGATGGGTTCTGATTTACAGATGATGCTTTCTGGATTACAACTGACGCTTTCCGATTAACAGCTGGAAAAGGTGTAGTCTACACCGCCAGTTGTAATTCAGATAGCATCATATGTAAATCAGAATAGTTAAATAAAAATCAGTTGGCATCAAATATAAATCAGAAGAGTCAATTGAAAATCAGAATGCGTCATATGTAAATCAGAATAATACGCTCTCATTTTCATTTGATTACATTGATTTACATATGACGCATTCTGATTTTCAAGAGACTGTTCTGATTTACATATGATATGTTTTGATTTACACATGATGCTTTCTGAATTACAACTGACGCTTTCCGAGTAACACCTGAAAAAGGTGTAGTCTACACCGCCAGTTGTAATTCAGATAGCATCATATGTAAATCAGAATAGTTAAATAAAAATCGGTTGGCATCAAATATAAATCAGAAGAGTCAATTGAAAATCAGAATGCGTCATATGTAAATCAGAATAATACGCTCTCATTTTCATTTGATTACATTGATTTACATATGACGCATTCTGATTTTCAATAGACTGTTCTGATTTACATATGATATGTTTTGATTTACACATGATGCTTTCTGAATTACAACTGACGCTTTCCGAGTAACACCTGAAAAAGGTGTAGTCTACACCGCCAGTTGTAATTCAGATAGCATCATATGTAAATCAGAATAGTCAAATAAATATCAGTAGGCATTAAATATAAATCAGAAGAGTCAATTGAAAATCAGAATGCGTCATATGTAAATCAGGATACTACGTTCTGATTTTCATTTGATTACTCTGGTTTACATATGACGCATTCTGATTTTTTTAATTGACTGTTCTGATTTTACATTTGATACGTTCTGATTTTCATTTGACTATTCTGATTTACATATGACGCTATCTGATTGATAACTGGAAAAAACGTAGGTGCTTCTATTGTAGATTCACTTCACCAAATAGAGTTGAAACTTTACTCATGGCAAATAAGTTCAGGTAAATAGGCTAGCTACTTTTCTAATCTAAACATTAACTGCTAAGTAAACATAAACATTGGAAAAAATTGGAAGTACCTGTACCACCATAGGGTTAGGATCTAACTCATATTGCGGCCTAGTCCAAACAATGTAGGGATGCAAGTCAGATACAAACTTACATTCTAACGAAACATTGGAACCAACAGTTATCGTTGAATTTTCGAGGCCTGTAGTTAAAATCGGTGTGTTGTGATATCTCTCTAGAAAGAAAAGTAAAGTCGAACCATCACCACACAGAAACATTCGAGGTACATTATAACATTTCGAGAAACCATCACCTTATTGTTATTAACAAAAGCCACTATCACCTTTTAATATAGCTTTATAGAGTAGGATTTAGAAAGCACTTATTATCATTTTTGGTTTTGACCGTTAGTTAGCAACCTCGTATGTGGTAAAAGGTTATTTTAATATCATTATTGCTCTCCCAGATATATTTTCCGATTACACAAGGTGAATGCACAGACTTAAAAAATGTCTTGAAAAAAATAACTGAAAACGATTAAAACTAAAACATGTAAGCCTTATATAATTGATTAATCACAAAATGACAAAAGTATGTGATCCTACAATGAAATACATTGATGGGTTGAAAATAAAGTTACAGTAGTAATTCTGTAGTTTAGATAAAAGTAAAGATAAATCAAGGATAATAAAAATGTTTTCTGCATATGCATTTTCTATACTGTTTTTTAAATAACATCATCATAGTCACAATGTCTTAACAGACATGTTGTGAACTCGTAAAATGCATTAAGTCGGAGCTAGAGTACTGCCGACATGAATATTATCAATAGCGTTGAGAACTGTAGCTCGCCATCGTTCGTGATTTACTGTCAGTTCAGTGGCGCTCTTGATACTCATATCCAGCAACTGTTTCGTCGTATTTACCCAGCGTGTAGGGGAACGGCCACGGCGCCGCCCACTCGGGGCATGACCCTGAACTACAAGTTTCTCCATATTATCGCTTCTGTGAATATGTCCGAAGAATGTAAGCATTCTCGACACAATGGAGGATATTCTCTTTGGATTACCGAGCTCATCCAGTATGGAAACGTTAGTTCGATGGGCGGTATAAGGAACTCTCAGCATTCTCCTCCACGTCCACATTTCAAAAGCATCTATGCGAGCTCGATCTGCCTTTTTAACAGTCCAAGTTTCCGATGCATACAAAAATATGGAGAACACAAGAGACTGAACCAGCGGCATTTTGGTAGCTTTAGTAATGGCGTGACCATAGCCATATTTTAGTAAGCTTTGTCATGGCTACACGTGCCTGTTGAATGCGCCGTCGAATCTCATTTTCACAGCTACCCGAATTGTCGATCAAAGAACCCAGGTACACAAAACTTTTCCATAACACCCACTCCAGAATCAGTCACAAGTTAGGAGAAAAACAAGTTTCTAGTTTTTCTATCACTATCAAAAAGGCTTTCAATAAAATTAACGAATAAAACAATGCTACAAATCGGATCGCTAGTTTAAAAAGATAAGATGCTTAATGTACATAAAAACTGAGAGTATATGGTGCTGCTAAAAAACCTCCCTCAAGTTATTCGATGGTTGCTAATAAAGGAGTTCTACACAAGCAATGGTAAGTTATTAGACAGACTACTTCACCATATATTTTGCACCACCACCATGGTTACCAGAACCTTTAGAATCCAGTACTACTAAACTAGGTATGTTTTGCATCATACAAGTCAGACGATATATTCTATAATTGCTTCAAATTCATGTCATTTTCAGCTGGTGTATCCCGTGAGTATAAAGTTTTATTGCTGCACTTTGAATAATTTTTACAGTTACGCCAAAAATTAGCAGTACTAAAAACCGAACTTCACATTTGAGAATTATATATACCTAATTGAAATAATAATATCAAAAGGACTTTGAATTACACAATTTACACTCCACGCCTTTTTGCTATAACATACAAGGTGGGCCAATAGTGGGTGGTCGAAGGATTGTGGGCTTACTAAAAAATATTTCAGAAATCTGGCACTTCATCCTGGTAGGGTCCCTTTAGGGCTATAACGTAAGGAATTTTCATGATCTTGCCTCGCTACTCTAGTTGGTTTGCATGTTTCTACTAAGTTAGTTGGTTTCTTCCATCTTAACGAGCTTTTGTTTATTTTTCATGCCCTGCTAGGTTGTTTACACACAGCAAAATTGAAAAACTGAATTGATTTGACTGAAAATTTGAAATAAAATGAAAACCAAAAAAGATTGATATTGAGAATCCTATATCGTTAGAAAGGTGATCATATTTTACATTTGATTCTATAAACCAAAATAAGCATTCCTATTTGAACAAGTCAAATTATCTGCGATTGAAGTTTCCTTAATTAATCTACTAATTTCTCCAACTACAGAAAGAATTCAAGTTTAGCCGTCTGATCTAAGGTGACGCGTTTCATGTTTGGTCATAACGCAAAGTCACGGCCTTCTAGGTTTTATAATCCCTGCGATATTCAATTTTTTTCTGATACCTTCTCATACCAAGAATAGTGATTTGCGCCTAAAATATTCGTTTAAAGTTCCATGTATGATATTCACCAAGGAATTCAAATATGCAATAATATATAGGCGGTTCCATTCAAAAAAATGTAGGTTTGATACGAATCACCCTGTATAAACGTCAAAATTTAAGTGAAAATATTTTTACGCTATAGCCCTCAACGTTCCCTACCATGATAAAGTGACAGATTTCTAAAATATGTATTAGTAAGCCCACAATCTTCCGTTCACTCACTATTGGCCTACCCTGTATAGATTATAATGATAAACATTTTATTATAGATTAGGAAAATGTGGCTTATAAAACTATGCAAATCAAATTATTCTTCAATTCACGTATGAAACTATGAAAACAATGTGGAGATTAAAAAATTAAATGATTGTTAAACCTTGCTGGCATAATATGTATGATGCAAAATAAAAGCTGATGATTTTGATACCCGAAGCTTCAATAAATGTAGTACTAGTTCAGTAAGATTACACGTGGTACCTGTTTGATCTCAACATTTTCGTATTTGATGTTTGCTTCGTTAATGTCCTCTGAATTATTGAATTTTATCCATTGTATCCAAGGTTCAAGATCCGCTATGATTTGAGGACATTCAAACACTGCTGTTGTATTTACCAAAACGGTTAAATTTTGTGGATAACCATCTTTTATATAAGGCCTTGACGGAAAGCGCTCTGTTTAAAGAGAAAAAAGTGTTTTGTGAAATGAAAATATTTGGTAGGTATTTCAACATATAATCGGTTGAAACCTAATTGATACTTATAATAGTAAAACTGGAACGAAACAGAATTAAATAAAGCTACATTCGTTGGTATCAAAACTGTCTCCTGCTGTTTCAGTCGCTTTGCAGACTTTTTCAAACTACAAAATAGATTCTCAAAATAGAAAAATAACTTGTAATGATTGCGCCAACATTTTGAGACAAAACTAATGACACAACTTTTCACTTCGATTTTATTATGCTATTTCTCTGAGAATAAAACAAAAACTACTTACCAACAATATCCACCACAAACGTGAAATTGATGCACCCCACAACATTACATACTACGCAGGTATAGTTCCCCTTATCATTTGGAACAGAGTCTTCTAAGGTCAGCGACCAATGATTAGTCTTGATCTCTCCAAACCCTCTTTTTGGAGGAGATATGTCGTCTTTGTACCACGTTATGTTTGGCGAAGGGCTGCCTCCAGCTTTACAGTTCAGTCTTACCATATAGCCTGCAGGTTTCACTACTAGCTTTTGCATTTTTTTGAAAAAATACGGAGGTTCCAGGACGGACAAGTTGTACGATTTTACTAGTTTGCCGTTTTCGTAACAACCGTATACGCCTCTATCTTCTAGGGTCACTGGTCTGATTTCCAACATTTCACTGTTGTTCTGATTAAGAAGAAGTACAAATAAATGTACACAAAGTATTTCCGTTAAATAATCACCACTTTTATTTGAAAATTTGTGACGACACACACACCCACATAGCACCGGATGATATGAGAATATTCTGTTCCTATTCACTAAAAATATTATGAATATTCTGGGAAAATTCCATGGATAATTGGAATATTTACAGAATATTCTGTAAACGTTCGAAATGGGAAAAACACGCTATATTCCTGGAATATTCCGCCGAATATTCCGCACGGATATTACATGAACAATCGTGGTAGAATGTTTTTGAATATTCTAGGAACATTTTGTCTAAAATACCTCATATACGAAACATTTTTAGGGAATTATGGATACTGTTCCAAAAATAATGGCACCTACTAGTGGCAGATGGTCACAAAAGTTAAAAGGTTAGACATTTCAGTCCAGATGCCTAAATAAAGTGTAAAAATGTAAACTTGTTGCATTTAACCTCAAAATTCTACTCACATTATATAATAAACCTTACACCATAGTAGGTGACCATAATTTGGAACACTGTCACACATTTTATAACAACCAGCAACTTTATTGTACAAAATAGGGTATAAATGTAGGCCTTTCAGGAATAAAACTCGTGAATTCGTGAATTGCCGTAAAATGCCGACATCCACACGTTGAAGCACAGAATGATAGAACATTTGAAGCGAAGAATAGAGTGACAACCAGACAAGATTGACAACTGACGACACCATAGTCACCATACATCAGCATAAGATGCTGTCACTTTATCGTCGGTGGATGCCGTATCTGTATTGCTGGCAATGGCTAATGGCTAATAAACTTTTGAAAATTGCATATAATACTTATTAGGTATATTAAGGATGAACGCAAAATGAATGAAGGCTTTTTTAATTCACTGAGAAACGTGCAAATATAAATTAATAATACATCATATTGAATATTTGCCTACATACAGATATTTCTATTACAAATATGACTAAATGTTCGTCAGAAAATAGCTACATTTTGTTCTTAGTAGAGTATTAAAATAATATTCTATGAAGAATATTACTGGTATATTCTGGAATAATTCAGACATTAAACGAATAATCACTGATTATCCTAAGTGGATAAAATAATAATATTCTATAAAGAATATTACTTTAATAATCCAGAATAATCAAGAGAAATAACGAATATTCTATGATTCTACTGAATATTCATGGAACATCCAGTGCTATGTGGGCAGATACCACAATACACAGCAGTTCCAACCACTCAGACTCACATAAAATTGCAGCATATCATTAGTCAATAGACTAATTAACGTGCCCATGAATAACGAAACTTATAATAAAGAACTAAATATTATAAAACAAATTGCCTCCAACAATGGTTATAGTCATACTCTAATCGATTCTATAATAAAAAAGAAGCAATTCAAAAAAGCAGTTAACTTAGTATTGCCACATTACCAAAAATTTATCCAATAAAACATATAACTCAATTACATACATAGGACAGTTGTCAGAAAACGTTGCACTTAAACTCAAGAAATTAGACCGCAATATATCCTTCCGATGCAAAGAGATACTAGGCAACTTAATCAAAAACAATAAAACGAAATCAACTAGAAACGAAAAGTCTGATGTCTACAAATTAGCATGTGTGGATTGTCCTAAAGTCTATATTGGATGAAGTGGGAGAGCTTTCAAAAACCGCAGCAACGAACACAAAAAATTATTTGTAAACGAACTATAATTCAAATTACGCCAATCATTAGATCTCCGAAAACCATCATGTTAAGGACGATTTATAAATATTGCACGTAGAACAAAAAGGACGCGAATTAAATTTTTTAGAAACATTACAAATCAACAAGCTCAAATTCTCAGGTAACTCCTTAATGACCAAACGGATTTAAATAATTATTCACTCTTACTATGGTTTTCGGAGAACAAACGATTAGCCATAATAGTTAGTTACCCCATTAACAGTGTATATCTTGCATAAATAGCCATGTATTGTAAGTTTAGAATCATTGTTTGATAAAGACTCTGTGTGTCAAAATGATCGTCACAAATTTTCAAATAAAATTGGTGATTATTCATCGGAAATACTTTGTGTATTAGTATGGATCTCCATCAAGCAACGGCGAACTCTATCGACTACAAATCAATGTGTGATAATAAATCAAAACTACCCCATTCAGCTAAAGTCAAGACCGTATATTCCGTGGATCGATGAATCCAGGTTTTCAGTTGTCGTAATGACACGAAAAAGCAAAATTTCTGAACGAATTATAGAATTGACAAAGGGTTTTTTTATGGTGAGCCTCCCGCAAAGGTTAAAAGCCTATGGCGCTGTAGAAACGCTGCAGGTTCTAGCCGTCAGGAAACAAATTCCCCGGCAGCTCATTCCACAGCGTCGAAATTCTCCAAAAGAAGGAATGCTGGAGAAGACTGGTTCGGGGAGTAGGGACCTCGACCTGGCAGAACCTCTTTAGTGCTCCTCTTTCGGTGTTATTATCTGAGAGAGCTCACTCGAACATCTTCCGTGATAGAATTTGTAAAACAGGGACAGGTCAGCCACCCTTCTTCGGTGTTCCGTGCTTTGGAGGTCCTTTGTGAGGTTAGGCGTATCGATTAGTCTAATTGTTCTCTTCTGGATAGTGTCCAGAAGCGTTAGAGAGTGCTTTGGAGCGCATCCCCACACATGGGAGCAATACTCCAGAACTCCAGCGATGGTCGGATCTGTGCCATGTAGAGCAGCAGTAGTTGCTCTGGTGTGTACAGCTTCCTATAGCGGAACTAAACAAAACTCCAAGCTTCTGGGACGCCGTTTTAGCAATACTGACGACGTGGTTGTGCCAGGACATGTTATTGTTGATGTTGATCCCCAAAAGTTGGTAAGCCAACATCATTTTGGACTGCGAGACACTGTTTGATGTGACGCAGTCCGACGAGAAAATGGTTCTGGACATAATTATTTTCTTCAATAGTTCAATAAACAAAAAAATGGTTGAACAAGAAGTCATTTAGAACCACCGAATTTAGAACAAATAACAAATATCTTATTGAAAAATGTGCCCCACTCAAAGAATATTATTATACTTACCCTTATGATTGTTTCATTTAGCTTCCATATCTTATTCCTTTGGCTACTGCTATTCCAAGAGTCTGATGTATTCTGTACAAAATAAAGGAAAATAATTTGAGGAATGAATTACTGGTTTCTAAAATGTCTTTGAATCAATAAATTGTTTTTATTCACAAAGCTCAAAGATACGATTGATTATTATTTTTAAATCCGCATACAATGAGAAACTCCACACTCTATAGACATTGCCTTGCCTGTTACAGAAACCAAGGGATTTTCTGATGTATACATAGGGTTGCTAACATTTTTTTTGTAAGAAAAAAGTATAATAGGATTAAAGGAGGGAAAAACAGTACTTTGGAGAAAAAAACAGTATTTTATTTTGTTCATGTTTTAAACACATACTTTTTGGACCTCTTCGCAACGCAGAAACAAAAAACTATCATTTCTGTAGGGAGGCATTTCTTCGAGATTATCAACACTGGTTACTGGTTTAGTGGTTTTTTGAATTTGACTTTTGAATGTTTTAGAACTTTTTAAATATGTAGGCTTCATTGAATCAACTGAAACGGGTACAGTGAACGCTGTGATTTCGGTAATATAGTGGTTCAATTTTATTTGATTTTACCACTCATATTGATATTGATCCGTTGAGTCAATAAATCGTGTCAAATCTATAGATTTCAGCTACAGCTCACTATAACGCGAAATATCCTGAAAAAATGCAGGTCACCTGCAGTAGGTATGGTTTAACTATTGTGAATTGAATCACCTAAAAAACGAAGTCCTCACTGGCAGTCCCGTTTGCCTAACCATGTGGAAAGTAGTGGCACCTACCTTTGTATATCGGTCATTTGGTTTCCATGTTTTCCCTAGAGGTCTCTCGCAGTCTAGCACTAATGTACTATTTGTAACTGCTGTTATATTTTCGTTTCCTTGTGACACTAAAATCATGTTTGTTTCATTAAGACTGAGGTATTCTATTGATTTACGAGTATAATCGTACATACCTACGCTGAAAGCACTTATTTTCGAATTCATGAGTAGCCATGGTATCAGGATGATGTAATTTATACTGCTGGACATATCTTCGTTTCTGTAACAAAATAATTCTGAGTGAGATTTGGAATATATTTAGTTGGGCGATCTACACTTTTGTTTTGTCTATCTATCCATTCAATAACCTGGAGAATTCTGGGAAATAGGGATTAACGGAATTTGCACATACAGGATGTTCCTAAATATCTAGATACGGAAGGGTGTAATTGCATATTTTTGTCTGTCACACATTGTCTGAACTTTTAGATATGTTTCTGATGTATCATTCTTTGTGTGTCGTTTTCTTCAGTTTTTTTATTATTAGTTTGCACAACAGGCCATGAAGGCCTAGGGCAGAAATGAGTACAGTCTGATCTTATACCACTAAAAGTTATGTTACTTAAAATTGCCTTTGGATTCTTTCACCACCTATTTCTGAGTATATCCTGCACTATTCCACGCCACCTATTTCTGTCTGCCGTCTTCTCTTTCCAGTGTTTAATATTAATTTTCTTTAAATCATCTTCTGTCTTCTTCAGCCATCTCTCCCTTGGTCTACCCTTTGTTTTTTTCTTATTGGTCTCCGGTTGAGAACTACAGTATATGCAATCCCAAGATAGACTCCAAATAAAAAATCGCATGCAACATTCGCGTGGCTACTGTCCGCTAACGTGTGCGAACGCGCCAGCTATAGTCCAGTGCAATTATGAAATTTCATATGACTATTTAAAAGAGTTGCCCTATGAGCCCATTGCAACTCAAAAGTAGCCAGTTGCCAGTTTGAAATGATCATTAGGCAATGAACACTTGACATTGCATAGTTGGATCTACTTTCCAGTCAGCCTTGGAGATTTTGACTTGCCAGATTATAACACACAATTTACACATAATGTACTGGACTATTGGGGACCCCACCGACACGAGCCGATCACGCACGCGGACTTGTTTTCATTTGGTCTAGCTTGGCTGTAAGTACAGTATAGTTTTGCCATTCTCATCCCATTCAACCTCTCCACATGTTCTAGCCACCTTATTGTCTGCGCTTTGATGACTGCTACAATATTGGGGTTCTTATACATGTCTTCCAGTTCCTGGTTTGTTCTTCTCGTCCATCCCTCGTTTGTCCTTACGCCTCCATAAATAGCTCTCAACATTTTTCTTTCCCATCTTTTAATTTTTTCTTCCCCCTCTTTGTTCATAGTCCACGTCTCACAAGCATATGTAGCATATAGTTGTGTAAATTCTCTCTTTGGCCTTTCTGGAGACATATTTGGATTTCATAAGATTTTTCAGGGCTCCATACTTCTGGTTTCCTTTAATGATCCTTGCCTGTATTTCTTGCTTCTTTTGTCCCTTTTGCTCTATGATTACCCCTAAGTACATACATTCCGTAGTCCTTTAAAAAGTATATTTCATGTTGTTGGCCATAACAGTTAGGTTCGGTTGATCATAGGAAATTTTTTCCATTTGCCCCGTGATCATATATTTTGTCTTACTTTGATTTATCTCCATCCCAGATCTCCTTGTTTCCGCAGCTATCCTTCCCGTAATTTTCCCTAGTTCTTTCTTTGTTTTTGCTACTAGGGTTAAGTCATCTGCATATCCTATAGATTAGTGTTCGTTATTAAATATGGTTCCATTTGTCTTGATTTTGAGGTATCGTTGATAGAGGGTCGCCTTGCCTGAGTCCTTTTCTCATTTCATACTCCTGTGACTCACTTCTTATCCATGTAGTTTTGTTCTTGGTTTTCTGTAATGTCATTTTTATTAGCCTAATGAGTTTTCCTGGAATTCCTAATTACACCATTGCTTCATACATTCTCTCTCTGTTTATACTATCATAGGCTTGTTTAAAGTCTATGAAAAGCACATGTAGTTCCATTCTATATTCATAGCTTGTTATTTGTAGTTGCTTGAAAACCGATATTGGATATATTAAAGCATTTGAGCAGTCTACCGGCATTCGTTTTTAGCCATATTTCTCACATCATTTCGTGGATCTTACTTCTAGCTTTTCTCTCTTCTGGTTTTACTACAATTTTTATGCAATAAAGTATAGGTGCTTTCCTTTTACATCTGCACTAACTCAGATCACTTAAAAATCAGATGGCTCAGCTCAGTTGGAAACCTCAGATGCTCAGATGAGTTAAAGGAACGTGTTTGTGGAGTTAAATGTCATTCCTCGAAATTTTGTAATATGCTATGGTTCTATAATCTGTCGATCCTTTCCATAACCTATTTTTTTAAGTTTTTCGTAGCTCACCATACACTGTCGACTATCCATACACCACAAAACCCGCTAAAATTCAAACTTACAAAAAATTCTAACCTCATTTATTGATTTATTTGACATCTAAATGATCTGAGACAACTGATCTACCTTTCGAGCTTGTGCAGATGTGCTTAAGTGGGGGTAAAATATCTCACTTTAGTCTCAGATTCAGAAGACAAAAGGACTGTACATTGAAATGAGTCATGACGTCACAAGTGAGATTTATCAGATAAATCAGGTAAAAGGAAAGCGCCTTATAATTCAACATAGTGATACCAAACATAAGATACGCCACTGGTTAATTTCGGTATTTACCTAGGCCCACCGTTACGCCAATGGTCTCTGCCATAAACGCATAAACCTCATGGTCCTTGCCCTTTCCAAAGAATTATTCGCAGCGCATGTGTTTCACACGTGATGCTGTTTTTAGTTACATCTTGCATCCCATCTCCCATCTCATCCAGGATCGGACTTGTGGGATCACTCAGCTCAGCCTCTTCAAATTTTGCACGGTTGATACGAGGGTTACTTTAGAAGTGTGTCTTATGTGATCAGGATCCAGAAATTTATATAATTATATAGTGCCAAATATTAACATGTATTTTTTAAATCTTCAGGTAGGCCATCACTTTTTCATCAATGTTGAGTCTTGTACGTTTATCGTTTATGACAGTAACTTAACTTTTATAGGTACACGAATGATTTACAAATAAAAAGATAATTTCGCGACATAATATCAGGCAACCAAAAAAGTTCGTGCCACAGCAAAATAAACAACCAGCACAATAACTCAAGTTGGCGAAAATTACCCGCGCATCCCCACTTTTGGATGGGTTTTTTGTAGGGATGGTAACGGTACTTCGATACTTCTGCACTAATATCGAGTTTTTTGTCATCGATACTTTTTGAGGCATTCCAAGTTGGTATCGATAATTCTGTATCGGTATCGAAAATAATTATTGAGGGGTGTAATCAGTTGCACAAAATGCTCTCTACGAACCAAACGCGCCTATTTGGATAAAAAATATAGAGTTGGTACCAGTATCGATATTTTCATTTTCGCATCTCTACCCAAACTTGACAGCCGTAAAATCATCCAAAAACCCTCCCAAGGTCAAATTTTGTGGGAACCATTTTTATATAGGAAGTCCTCCGAGATATTATGCAGGTTGTTTATTATGTTGTGGTTCGTGCGGTTTTGAAGGTTAAGGTTTAGTTACACAAGAAATGGGTTAAACTTAGATTTATTTAGAAAAATAATCACCCTCAGCAAGTATTACTCTTTTCTATCTAGACATCTAGACACAATACTGTAAATCCCATTTGTATAAAAATCTTGCTTTTGGGTGTGTCATCACGTTTTCCAAAGCCTCTCTATTTTCAAATAACCGATTCCGCATGTGGTTGTCCAAGGCCAAAAACAGATGGTATAGTCACTCGGGACAAGGTCTGGTGAGTGTGGAGGGTGAGGTAGAATTTACCCAGTGGAGTCGCGCTATAGTTCCCTGGATGATTCTTGCTGTATGTGGTCTTGCATTATCCTGATGGAAGACAACACCGTTTCTGTTCGCCAAAACATTCACTAAGAAAAGGTTCTGTTATGTGTGTGGTGGACTACAGCAGGTATACGAGGGTTGCTCTATACCTCCGTCAATCCACCAGTACGCAGACAGCTGTTTCACGCTTATTAGCGATCATCAGTGCGCCATAGGTCGTATATGTCTTATATCGGCTTCACGCTGCGTGCGTCAAAATCCGCGCCTCTAGTGGCAAAAAGCGAGCGAGCCTTGTCGTTCCACCAAGGAGAGGTAAACTGCTTCTAGTGGCGTTTCTCTCTTTGGTTGCCGTCACCTTCGGGTACTAGATGGCGCACCGGCAGAATTCCTTCTGTCTTACTCGTACAGCAGGTATAGTTCGCTATGAGCTTCTGCCAAGTAGACGAACCATCACTGCTGAAATCTACTCAGCACAGAGTTGCGGTCGCTCTAAGCCAAAAACAGCCTGCTTTTACTGGGGACATTGAATCCCTATTTCACCTACGGCTTATAATTAGTTAATTAGATTAGGGATTCGGAAATAACAAAAAGTATTGATAATTGATACGAATTTTGTTAATTTGATTGGTTTTGGATGTTTGATTGTTTGGCCAAGAGGTCAAGTAAGTAGGGAACTAGGGATGGGACATCGAAAGAAAACATTGATGTTGGACTAGGCATGAGCGATATCGTGATTTCTCGATATCTATGAATTCTATGATATTTGATACCGTTATTTTTTAGTATCAGTGATTTAAAAGCGTGACGTGATCACGACTTTCAGAATCATAGGGTTGTTGGTGGTATTGCTACTGCTAAGGGTGCTAAGTTATAGGTTAGCGTTAGTGGTATCGTGAAATAACAGATTTCGCGAACTTTTCGCTGGATGAGGAATTGTGGTTACATTTTTAAATTCAAATTCAGCTTCATTTCAGAGTGTGCAAATTTTGAAAATGATTTGAATTTTTTAAATAAATATTTGTTGGAGGTTTATCATAAACGTATATTTTAACACAAACGTAGGCATACAATAATATACATACAAAATAAAAAAAATTAAAAAACTAACAATACATCACAGCAAGGTAATTAAAGTCTGATACAATACCATAAATAAAATATTCTTGACAAAAAAAGAAAAAACCCAAAAAGGTGTAGGCGAAGGCGCATTCATTCACGACTTTCGATGACGTTGACAATGCGATACCGTTCCACATCGTTAGCGATACCCGAGGTCGCCCGCGACCGAGGAACGGAGAAACTCAGATGATACCGTGATCACGTCATGCTTTTCTCTTGCATTCGGTAGCAGTCGTGATTCGTGATTTTGAAATATCAGTGATTGAATCACAGGTTCGTGAAATATCTACCACCACTACCTACGGCACCTAGGCATCAATATGAATTTTGCTAAAATACCGTAAGTCTGCCAATCACTGGCTCTTAGACTAGATGAACAGGGACATATAGACAGATAGATAACGGAAAGAAGTGGTATGGACATTTTAAAACGTGTTATCTCGGAATTGAAGATTTTGGTGAAAAAATTACCTTCATTTATAGTGCGTAGTAAAAAACGCATTATCAATCATCATTTAGCTTAGGGCCGATTTTATCAACAGGCGCATTTTAACAAAGGCTTTGACCAATCAGAGCAGCCCGTTCAAGAACATGCATCTGTCAAAGTACTCTGACGACTATTGATTTCTCTTGAAATTTACCTCAAAAAGGTTAAAAACGACATGCTTTATATACAATCGACCAATATGAACCATCTAGTATCTTTTCCAGTCTGATTTTCCATCCTAAATGGGTAAAAAATTGCATTTGCTTGTTTAACAAAAAGTCTAGCAATTGCTAATTTCAACCAATCAGATTCCGCAAAAACTATACATTTGATCGCTGGTTTTTTCTTCTGCTAAATGATAATGATGACAAAAAATTAGGGTTTTGAATAATTTTTTTTTGTGATAAATGGAGAAATCAAATATAAGTTTTTCAACAAAACTGTTTTTGTTTTTTTTTCGCAATAATTCAAAAGTTATATCAAAATAAAAATGGGTTTTTGAATCCAGAATCGAAAACACGCCGACGGCTCCCGAACCCGTGTGACGTACTTCGTGAAAATACTTGTAACAGTTGTAACTAAAATGTATATTTGTTGCAAGATAGGCGATGAATGAAGTTTGAAGCTCGAGACGAAGTCAACGATCGAAATAAATATCTTTTTGAATGCTTTGATTCAAAAACACATTTATGTCGATGGTACAAAAAAATCTGTGTAATATGAGTAAAACGTATATCAATGAATATTATGGTTAAAAAAAAATAATAAAAAAAGTAGATGCACGGGCTGGGTCTCGAACCAACACCCATCAACACCACCCACGAAAACAGCGTTGTCTAACACCATACCACTCGGCCACCCGCCATTGCGCTGAAGGGATCGCCTCAACGGTACCTATTTGATTTGGAATCAGGTACTTTTTTACTGGGATTTCAACCATTCAAAAAGATATTTATTTCGATCGTTGACTTCGTCTCGAGCTGCAAACTTCATTCATCGACTATGTTGCAACAAATATACACTTGTTACAGCAATAGTTTTGTTATAAAACTTATGTACGATATGATGAAAAGTGTCAACCAACTTTGACGTTTTGTTTTCAATATTGATAAAATACTATTGGACGATATTTATTAACCTAGCCCGCAATACCCAATAGAAAGCTTTTGCTAAATAACATCCAATAGAAAAGATTGGTCAAATTCTTTGTTAAATATGCATGTTGATAAAATCGGGCCTTAAAGTGCTATCACAGCATAATAAACAACCAGCAGTACCAGCACAATAACTCAAGTTGGCGGAAATTACCCGCGCATCCCCACTTTTGGATGGGTTTTTTGTAGGGATGGTAACGGTACTTCGATACTTCTGCACTAATATCGAGTTTTTTGTCATCGATACTTTTTGAGGCATTCCAAGCTGGTATCGATAATTTTGTATCGCTATCGAAAATAATTATATAATTATTGAGGGGTGTAATCAGTTGCACAAAATGCTCTCTACAAACCAAACGCGCCTATTTGGATAAAAAATATCGAGTTGGTACGGGTATCGATATTTTGATTTTCGCATCTCTACCCAAACTTGACAGCCGCAAAATCATCCAAAAACCCTCCCAGGGTGAAATTTTGTGGGAACCATTTTTATATAGGAAATCCTCAGAGATATTATGCTGGTTGTTTATTATGCTGTGGTGCTACTTTCCCATAATTTTAAATCTCTGTGTCTAGCATACAGCATCCCCCTATTGCATTAAACATATCAACAACTCGTATCTTGAACATCAATTTAGAAATAAACTTAATAAATCGAGTAAATAATAGATCCTAACAAACTCCAATCCAATCTCAGGCCAACAAACACAGTCTAATGACATTCTCTGATGTCTAATTGGGCATGCCAGCCGCATTCTAAACTGTGACGCAACAGGAAGCGCCTTTGAGTTATAATCGTAACTCAACTCACCCACAACTCAACTGTGGTATTTGTAACGCGCAGGTGAAGAATTTAGTGATCTCCTTGAAAAATAATTTCCAAATCTTCCAAAATTAACACAAGACCTTTGAAGTCAAGAATAAATTAGAATCTAGCCATGAACGTAGCTCGTTGGGCAAAGACTCTTGTCAGGCGCGTACACAGGATTTTCGTGCGGGGGGGGGGGGTTAGTTTAAAAAAAAACGAGATATCAGTTACAGTTGCAAAATAAACAAAGAGCAACATAGCACATATATGCATGGATAGTTATCAGTGTTAAACAAAAAAAAAATGCCAACAAAACAGCAAGTTTTCGAAAACAAAAACAAATTGTCAACTGCTGTCCACATATAGACGACAATTTGTCAACTTCGTGGCCCCCCATAGAAAACGTGGCCTCCTCAAAATTGCGAATCGGGTTTTCTGTTATTAACCCAAGAAAACCAAAAACTTTTTTGGGTGAGACTCAGCCTAAAGAACCGACACAAAAGCTATACTGAGAAATTATTGGCAGATTTACGAAACGGTGATGTCAGTAATGTCGGTATTAGTAGAGAAATGTGATCTAGCTTTGAAAACTATAAGAACGAATAGTACTGATACAAATTAACGGACCCTCGGAAGAAGCATCACAAAATATTTTTATTATTCCTTTACGGCGTCTGCCCTTTCATAGCGATTTTATAATCAGATTACATAAAAACCTAACTTCTGTATAAAGTTCAATTAATATGCACGTATTTTCAACACTCTACTTTATTTTTTCACACGACATAGTCCGTAGCACACATCAACGGGCCAAAATGAACCAGGAATTTATTTTATCATCCTCTAGTTGTGCCTGTACCTCAGAGTAACAACTGAACATAGAGGTAGTAAACAAACCACTTCAGCATGGCGTGCTCAAAGCCATCATCTTTTGACACATCAGACTTCAGCCTCCAAACATTGCCAACTAACCTGAAAATTCTTCCAATGCAACCCATGTTACAAACACTGCACTTTTTTAGTTCCATCACAAAAAACTGTTAAACTACACTCGGATATAGCACAGCAAGTCCGTAAAGCTTCACTACAGTTACCAACAAATAGCGAATTCGATTTTACTGACCAAGCATAAAAGACGCACAAACAAAACAAACGTTTGACAGTCGGAGGTTACCGTAAACAAATCGCAGGAAAATTACATAGGCGTTGCCAACTCCTAAAAATTTATGTAAGACAAAATTTGCGTTAATGATGAAGAAACATGCAGTAACGCAGTAGAGGTCAAAATATCTATTGCTTTTGCTGTAATCATTTCTGAACCATCAAAATACCGTCTTTTTTAACGTAGAATGGAATATTTCTGGATACTATACAATTAAGACGATAGTAAACAATTATGATTGCCGTATCTGGTGGTCGATATGACAACGTAAGAAAAGATGTTGGCCTATTGGAATTAATTGTTTACTACCTCTATGTTCAGTTGTTACTCTGAGGCCTGTACACATCAGACCAGGGTTGGGGGGGGGGGGGGGTTGTTCAACGTGATAACTCTTGTTAAGGTTCAGTAATTTGATATATTTTTTAATAATATCACACAATCTTTTAGCTTAGGTTAGCATATAAAATCTAGATTGACTACCTCAAAATAACCTACCTCAATAATTCCAGGAGGAAAACGAATTTTGTTACGGATATTCCAGCCGGTTGTAAATCTCCTTCACTTTGTACTTCCTGAGACCTGGAACAAGTTAAAAAAGCGGCTTATTCTCTGCGTATTACCTTCCAAGAATAGATTACGCTACTGTTGGAAAGCTGCATGAAAGAACAAAAGCACGTGTACAATTTTATGTTTAGGGTCACAAACAGGACCGGGTTGGACCGTCTTCTAAAAAAATGGAGTCAAGTTGATTGACTCAGTACTTCCCACATATTACGATGATACCAGTTCATTATTTTCCCATAGCATGAAGCTATAGTCTGAAATCCCTTGCAACCAAATCATCGCCCATTTGCCCGCAAAAAAACACCCAACACAAAAACTCTGCCAAATAGTTTCTTGCGTCTCCCGCCTTAGGAACTAGGACGCCACAGTTTTGATTCTGCGTGCGATGCGAAATGCTCAGGAGCCTACAAACCGTCTAAAAACGAAGTATGAGCTGTTTCTATATTTTTAGTTTTTTGATTATTATTGCGCCGCCACTGACACGATTTTCTAGAAACTGACGTGTTTACCATTCTCTCCGCAATAGTAATTCATGTGTCGAAATTTCATTAAAATCAATTCAATCATTTTCGCTTTACGCAATATACATAGAACGAAATTAAGCAACACTTGTATATGTAAACATCACAAAATTCTAAGTCCCATGGTTTCTGTAATAGACAAGCCAATGTTCAGATGAACTTAAAAAAAGAATATGCTGCTAGGTATTTTTTTTTATTTCCATAGGTCAATGGACACACTATTATGAATACAACAAATTTTTCAGTTTTACAACCCCCCGCCCCCCAACCACACCAAATGCACCCCTAGCCAAAAAAAAGTAGAAAATGATCAGAAACCCCTAAAACGCCTAAAAACAAAGTTTGAGCTGTTTTTATATTTTTAGTTTTTTTATTATTGCTGCGCCGCCACTGACACGATTTTTCCAAAACATACGCGTTTTCCATCCTTGCCGCGGTAGTAATACTGTGTCAACGTTTCATTAAAATCCATTCAATAATTTTCGCGTTAAGCAATATAGAACGATCTAAAACAATACTCGTATGTATACGTCACAAATTCTAAGTCCCTTGGTTTCTATTATAAGCGAGGCAATGTTTGGATGGACCTAAAAAGGTGAATTATGCCACTAGGTCTTTCATTCACATATCATTTGACAGCCCATTATGAATACAACAAATTTTTCAGTTTTACAACCCCCCACCCCCCAACCACCCCAAATTCACCCCCACCCAAAAAAAAGTAGAAAAGGATCAGGAACCCCTAAAACGCCTAAAAACGAAGTTTGAGGCATATTTGAAATTTTTCGTTTTTTGCTAATTACTCCGCCCCCCGTATAACGATTTTCAAAATTATAGGATTCAATAGAGATGTATATATGTAGCGACCTCTATTAAGATCAAATTTGAATTTAGCATGATAAAAGCCCCTGTATAACACATTTTATTCACTTCTTGCGTCTCTGGCTAGAGATATTAAAAAAACCCAAACGAAATTAAAATTCAACACCCCGTATCTTTTAACCGAAGGCCTTGCGGACCCATGTTCATGAGAACTTTTTTCTTTTTTTCGTGTCCCCTATTGTGTGGCACTATGCCATGTACTTTTTTCTATGTCACCCTGTACAACTTAACACATATTCTTTTGTAATAATAAATAATAATATACGTAGAAAGTTTTATCATTTATACAAAGTTAAATGAAACAAACCCGAAAGGTCGTGACGAGAAGTGTTGTTTAAATTATTGACCGATTATATCCACAATAAACAGCAATAAATGTAGTCGTGTTTAGTAAAAAAAAATTGGGTTCATCATTATTATGATTAATTTTATTGTATTATCTTTATACTATCATACTGCAATGTTAACCCATTCTTGAACTAGTTAAGCCTATTTCAAAGTGAAAGAAACAGCCTGTGGTTTTAAAGGTATGAAAACGAAGGGATTCATAACTTTACGACTATCCCTTTTCCTTTCCTTATCTTTACCGATCTTTAAGGGATTTCCTAATTATATATTCGTTCTGCGAAAGCAAACTATATTTCGTTGCTTCTCCTCTGTCTCTGCTCTGCCTCTCTTTCAAGGTGGATTATGCAATTCTATCACGTAGGAGTGAAGGAATCTCAAAAATGCTGTGACTTTTAGGCGCTATACAGTTTTTTCGTAATATTCCAATTGTCCAGGCGGTAGGCGTTTTTTTGACAGCAACAAGTCGGAAAGAAATGAAATTTGGTGGGATGGTAGACATTGGTCCCCTGAACCTACACCTAAGTTTGAGACCTCGGGGGGTTGCCGCTCGTGGGGTGGGGGGATGAAAACTCTGCTTCGCGACGATTTTTGGAAAATAACGCCGTTTTAGTAAGTGATATCGAAGAAAGCTTCAAATGATTTATGGAGAGAACAAAATTCTGCATAATTTTTCTTTTTAATCAGAATTCAAGGGTGGATTAAGGCGAAGGACTTTATTAAAAGGTCGTGTAACATTTTTAATTCCCTAAAAGTATGAAATCTTTTCATTTTTTATTATCTGCAGCTGCCTAAACTCACGGATTTGGTTAAAAAAATTACGGCATTTCCCGGCATTGTTTAATTAAGATAAGACTCAATTTGCGACATTTGCTGGTTGCCGCTCGAGAGTGGGGGGGAGGGGGGTGAAAAGTCTTTTGTAACGCTTTCTGACAAATAGCCCGCAACCAATCTAAAACCTTTATTCGACCTTCAATGAGGACGAAACCTCGCAACCTAGATAATTACAATACCCTACCCTACAGTCTATCCAAATAAGAGATAGACCAAAACATAAACAAATTCAATATTGACCCTTACGTAAGCGCCACTGTTCAGGTGGGGTGGGCGCCATTACACCCACCCGAATAGGCCAATAGGAGTTACTCTCTATCTATATTTTATTTGGATAGACTTTAATTACAAATCCGGCCGCTGTTTTGAGTTTTAGTCTCGTTCAACGAAAATGGAAAATCTCCGATGCCCGGATCCTGCAGTTCGCCCGCAAAAAATCTAAAATCTTTATTCGACCTTCGACGAGTACGAAACCCCGCAACCTAGATAATTAGAGTATCCTTATTACAAATCCGGCCCATGTTTTGAGTTTTAGTCTCGTTTAACGAAAATGGAAAATCTCCGATTTTCAGACCCGGAAGTTCACCCGCAAAAAATCTAAAGTCTTTATTCGACCTTCAATGAAGACGACACCTCGTATCATAGATAATTAGAGTATCTTAATTGCAAATCCGGCCGATGTTTTGAGTTTCAGTCTCGTTCAACGAAAATTGAAAATCTCCGATTCCCGGATCCTGAAGTTCACCCGCAAGAAATCTAAAATCTTTATTCGACCTTTGATGAAGATGACACCTCGTATCCTAGATAATTAAAGTATCTTTATTACAAATTTGGCCGATGCGTTGAGTTTCAGTCTCGTTCAACAAAAATGAAAAATCTCCGATGCCCGGATCCTGAAGTTCACCCGCAAAAAATCTAAAATCTTTATATGACCTTCTATGAGGATGAAACCTCGTATCCCAGATAATTAGAGTATCGTAATTGCAAATTCGGCCGATGTTTCGAGTGTCAGTCTCGTTCAACAAAAATGCAAAATCTCCGATGCCCGGATCCTGAGATTCACGTGCAAAAAATCTAAAATCTTTATTCGACCTTCGATGAAGACGACACCTCGTATCCTAGATAACTAAAGTATCCTTATTACAAATTTGGCCGACGCTTTGAGTTTCAGTCTCGTTCAACGAAAATGGAAAATCTCCGATGCCCGGATCCTGAAGTTCACCCGCAAAAAATCTAAAACCTTCATTTGTTCTTCTATAAGGATGAAACCTCGTATCCTAGATAATTAGAGTATCCTAATTACAAATTTGGCCGGTGTTTTGAGTTTCAGTCTCGTTTAACGAAAATGGAAAATCTCCGACTTCCGGATCCTGAGGTTCACCCGCAAAAAGTCTAAAATCTTTATTCGACGTTCGATGAAGACGACACCTCGTATCCTAGATAACTAAAGTATCCTTATTACAAATTTGGCCGATGTTTTGAGTTTCAGTCTCGTTTAACGAAAATGGAAAATCTCCGATTTCCGGATCCTAAGATTCACCCGCAAAAAATCTAAAATCTTTATTCGACCTTCTATGAAGACGACACCTCGTATCCTAGATAATTAGAGTATCTTAATTGCAAATCCGGCCGATGTTTTAGGTTTCAGTCTCGTTCAACGAAAATGGAAGATCTACGATTCCCGGATCCTGAGATTCTATGAGGACTAAATCTTGTATCAATAGCACTGTCTCAAAGTAAATAAATTTCAGTACACAAATAGGAATATTTTAAATTTGTAGAAAAATCGAAATATCTCGGAAACTGCTGAATGTAGGTATATGGAATGCTATACAAATATGAGAGAGCACATTGAATGCAATTTTTTGGTATAAGAAAATATCGGGGGTTAGATTAAAAAAGAAAAGGGAAAATCCTGTTTTTGCATTTAATCTCACCGTGTATACACCGTGTCCGAAGACGAATCCCGAAAACTTTAAGGGGTGATTTCTGGCACCGACTTATCATATAATATCATTAAATTATATGGTTATTCTTAATAGCAAAAAAGTTGAAATTCCCTTAATTAGGTCGCGAATTGGTTAATGTGTGGGCCTCTGTACCATCTTATCCTACCGTACCAGCAATACATCATATGACATTTGCTGTAATAAATTGACAAAAATATTCAAAATACCCGTTAGCGTAATCCGGCCTTCTCCGTTTTTGCAAGGAATTCTCGAAAGTGAAAGTGGGCCACACACTTTTCAGTTATCTTTACAACCACACTTCAAACGTTGATTTCTCTGAAACAAATGCGAATTTCAGAATAATTCCTTTTGATATCGGCTTCACATTCCGAAACCTAAGTGCGATTTATTTTTTCAGGATTCGCCTTGGGACACGGTGTATAAGTGTGAGTCGGCGACTTTCTTTGCAGCCACTGTTAAAACTAAAGGATATTTTTTATCTTCTCATGTAAAAAAACTATTTTTGATTCGTTGATTTTCTATATACATTTGGCAGCGATTTGGATATGAAAATGGTCTCGTTCAACGAAAATGGAAAATCAATACCTATGGAAAATCAATACCTTATATTTCAAGAACGTGAATTATTAGTAGAATCTAAATATGAAATAATATATAGGGTGTCTCATTTAAAAAAAATGTATGTTTGCATCACCACGTAGTTATGGATCACCCTGTATAAATAAAAATATTTTCTGAGTAAGGAGCATATCCTTAGCTACAACTTTTGTACACAACTTTTTATGCTTTTACAGTAGTGCAGTTACCGACGAATCCGGTATTAAAAACTCACCCTGTATATGTAATTTGAAAAAACGAGGTTATTTTAGTCTTTAGTATAAAGCGCCTGTTAGTGCTCAAATCAATATGATGGGTTGCTAATTGATATATTCCAGTATAAATATAGATTGGCTAGCGGAAAGAAAGGTTGATAAATATAAACCTCAATCCAATCATACTTCCAAATAACATTTTTCGTTCGAGATTGATTCTGTTAGGAGTTTACAGTTCCGATTCTGGCCCGGGGAATCTATTTACAGACTGGATGTTTTAATGCATAAAAGCACCTTAAGTGTTGAGGTACTCTCAAGATGAGCGACCCTTCAAATCTATGAAGATACACACTGCACAGTCAGTCAGTCACTGCACAGATATACAGGGTGAGTTTTTATTACCGGCTCGGTCGATAACTCCACTACTGTAGAAGATAGCGAAAAAAGTTGTGTATAAAAGTTGTAGCCACGGATATGCTACTTGCTCAGAAAATATTTAGATTTATACAGGGTGATCCATAACTACGTTGTGATGCAAACATGCATTTTATTAAATGAGACACCCTATATATTATTCCACATTCAAGTTCTACTGATTTGCGTTATTTCAATATAGGGTATTGTTAGATTGTACAGGGTATTTCAAAAGTTATGACCATTTCTATATCCAAATCACGGTCAAATGAACGTACTGTATATCAAAAAGTAATGAATCAAAAATTATTTTTTTTACATGAGAAGATTAAAAATATCCTCTAGTTTCAAAATCCGCTATAAAGAAAGTATGTGACGCATATTTGTATATAGAGTGATGTAGAATGCAAAATCTAGATTTTGTCTCTTTTTTTAAATGTAACCCCCAGTATTTTATTATACCAAAGAATTGCTTTTAATATGCTCTTTCATCTTTGTATAGCACTTGTTATGACTGCATTCATTAGTTTCTGAGATATTTCGGTTTTTCTACAAATTTTAAATATACCTTCTATTGTTTACTAAAATTGATTTATTTTGAGAAAATACTATCAAATTTTATTTTTGCTTAACAAATAACTTAAATATAAGGCCATAATAATACTTAATCAAGTCAAAACACTGAATTAACGATATAATATAGGTCAAGTGTGCTGAGGAAACAATTTTATAGACGTCATGCATAATTATCAAGCAGATGTATCAGGTAGGCTATGAAATATCAAACGACACAGTCCAAATAAAACGATTCTTCAGTCTTTCAAACGCATTACTTTTAGACTGCCTCCGTTCTGGATATTGCTGTTCATAGTTGATATATTCTAGAGGCAAGTAGACAATTTCTCAAAGATTCTCCTAAATGCCCTCAAAAAAAAACTTAATTTTTAAGCTGGTTTTTCACAAAGTACGGCATTATTAAGCAGGTTATAAAAACTGTCAATTTTTCAAAGCACACCTGATAAATCTGCTTGATAATTATGCATGACGCCCACAAAATTGTTTCTTCAGCATACTTGACTTTATTATCTCGATGATTTAGGATTTTGAATTTATCAAATAGTATCATAACCTTATAATTTAGTTGTTCGTTAAACAAAAAACAAATTAGATAGTATTTTCCCAAAATAAATAAATTTCAGTACACAAATAGAAGCTATATTTTAAATTTGCCGAAAAATCGAAATATCTCGGAAACTGATGGACGTAGGTACAACAAGTGCTATACAAAGATGAAAGAGCATATTAAAAGCAACTTTTTGAGATAATAAAATATTGGGGGTTACATTTAAAAAAAAAGAGAAAATTTGTATTTTGCATTCTACATCACCCTGTATACAAATATGCATCACGGGCTTTTTTTATAGCCGATTTTAAAAATAGAGGATATTTTTAATGTTTTCATGTAAAAAATAACTTTTGATTTATTGCTTTTTGATATACAGTACGTTCATTTGACCCCGATTTGGATATAAAAATGGTCACAACTTTTGAAATACCCTGTATAATATAACAAAACCTTATATTGGAAGAACGGAAATCATTAGTAGAATTTGAATATGGAATAACAAATAGGGTATCTCATTTAAAAAAATGCATGTTTGCATCACCACGTAGTTATGGATCACCCTGTATAAATCTAAATATTTTCTGAGCAAGGAGCATATCCGTGGCTACAACTCTTATATACAACTTTTTTCGCTATCTTCTACAGTAGTGGAGTTATCGACCGAACCGGTACTAAAAACTCACCCTGTATATGAATAGGCAATGTGTGCCATGATGCTGGGTGTAAGCTTCAACCTTATCAGTCCAATCGTTACGTCGTAAAAAGAGGCTTTTGACAGCAAAAGGTCGATAAGAAATGAAATTTGGTGGGATGGTAGACATTCATTGGTCTCCTGAACCTACACCTAAGTTTGCGACCCCAGGGGGTTGTCGCTCGGGGGTTGGAGGGGGGGGGGGGGTGAAAACTCTGCTTCGCGATCGGTAGTAGGTAGCGATGTCGCTCTAAATAATCGTATTTTTTTGCCCAAATATGTTATTCAAAAAATGAATGAAGATAATATTGATATGAGAAATGTTATGCTCTCAGGAGAAAAAATTGTTACATAACTTTTTGATAGCGTTCTTCGACTTTTTTTCCAGGAGCCGTCCGACCTTGCTGTCCCCGTCAATACTTAAGCCTTAAGGCCTATTGTATTATTGCTCCTCTCTTTTACAGTATCCACTCCAGCAATCTGGATCCCTGCATAAGTTTATGGAGTTTACCTACTGGTCCTGGTGCTGAGCCGTACTCCATTGGTTCTAGCTTGGTCTTCCCAAAGAGCTGTTGTCTCTTGTGATCTAGCGCTTCGCACTCACAGAGCACATGTAGGGCTGACTCAGTTCCTCTTCCACACAATCTGCAGTTGAGGTCTCCATTGTAGAGTCCCATTTTATTCAGCTGTTCCTTCAGGCCACAATGTCCTGTGAGGAGACCCGTCGTTATTCGGAGCTGATTTCTACTCAAGGAGAGCAGTGTTTCAGCTATCTTCTTGCATGGAGCTTTAATGAATGTTTTTGCATGAACACATCCTGGCAACAAGTTCCACTGCTCCTTGAGCTGATGTTTTACCCATTCTCCCACCTGGTGTCTGATTGTGCTTTTAGGCACCCCCAGGGCGGGTTCTGCTCCAATGTATAGGGCAGACGAGCCTAGTCTTGCTAGCTCGTCCGCTCTTTCATTGCCTCTTATACCTGAGTGTCCAGGCACCCACTCCAAAGTTACTTTGTTGTGTTCTGCCAGTCTTCCCAGTTCCTGTAAGCATTCCCAGACTAGAGCAGACGTAACTTTGGGCGCTTCTAGTGCCCTAAGTGTCTGACTGTCTGTAAGTATTGCGATCCTCTTGTTTCTGTAGGATCGTTCATTATTGATCCTTGCACATTGCAGGATGGCGTACACCTCTGACTGAAATACCGAGGCGTATTTTCCTAGCGGAATGCTCTGTCTAGTTCCTCTTCCAAAGATTCCCGCTCCTGTGCCTTGCTCGGTCTTTGATCCATCTGTGTACCAGACTATTTCCCGATGCAGGTTGTTTACTTCACAGAGTTCTCGATCTCTTATTATAGTTTCGAATTTCTTGTTGAAGATGTATTTCGGAGTTATGTGGTCCTTTCTAGCATCCATTATGGTGTGCCCCACATAATCTGCGATTTGGTTGTGTCCAAGATCCTTGTAAATTCCTCTTGGTAGGGTTTGTAGTCTAGAGTAGCCCATTCTCGCCTCGCCCATTATTACAATTTGCAACGGAGGGAGGTCCAGGATGGTCTCTAAGACTGCAGTGGGTGCGCTTTTCATTGCCCCTGTTATGGAAAGACAAGCAAGTCTTTGCACCTTGCTTAGTTCTGCTATAGCAGCTCGCTGTTTCATCTTTGGCCGCCAGACTAAAGACGCAGTTCTTCGACTTAATACGCGATAAAATTGTGATTTTAGCGAAAATCACAAACCACCCTCCATATATCATTTCAACTTTTTTTCGATAGCACAACGGCGCTATTTGTCAAAAAGCGTCAAAAAACACTTTTCCCCCACCCTCGAGCGGCAACTCCCAAATGTCGCAAATTGAATTTTATCTTAATCAAATCGAAGGTACTCTGCAAGATTTTAAATAATATAAGGACTTAATTTGTGTCGTGTGGGGGCGGGTTAGAATCTCTCCCATCGTATATCCTGCGTGTCGTAAAAGGCGACTAAAAGGAACACCGAACTACTGTCGGTATAAGCAGTAACCTCTTCTCAACCAACAGCTTCGGGTGGACGAGTTGAGAAGAGTCAGGACACCTTCTTGTCCTTGGGGTGAGAAATTGCCCCTAAAGGCGGATGAACCAGTAGATACTATCTGGTCAACGGCATGAGGATGCAGAAAGCAAATGGGAAACTACTGCATTAAAGAGAAACTCGTAAAATGTGTAAATGCATTTTACGAGTTCACAACATGTCTGTTAAGACATTGTGACTATGATGATGAATTTTTGTAGAAAAAACTATTTGGCGCTATTTGAAAAACAAAGGTTGAGGGTGAGTTTTCACATACTGGGTGCCATCACATAAAATCGTAAAAATGACATATATCTATTGTGGTGTATAAATGAATAAATCAATAACCGAATTTGTTTGCAACCACACTGATAAGTAGAATATCATACATTATGAGATAATATAAAGTAGAATAGAACCTAATTTCATGAAATATAAATCCTTTACTAACGTTTCGGTCTCTCATAAATTTATTAACGCAGAGCCTAGCCATATCTTAATTTTTTGCGGTTCCTGTACCTTCATATTAGCAACCTCCGAAAAGTGTCTGCCTACCTTCAGTGATACACTAAATTGTTTTTTCAAGTGACATCTGCTACGGCTTCATTTCAGATGGTAACACGATCCATGTGACATAATTGGAAACTTGGTCGTTGTCTAATTTTTGTTTCATGTTTTTTCTTTCTACGTCCTGTCAAATGAGCACTGAAAAAAGGCAACAGCCTACCAAAACACGAATCTGAGGATTCAAGTAGTCTGAACGTGTATATGCAATTCTGGTTTTAGTATACGAGGGTCGTTCTAAGAGCCCTTAGAAAGTAGAAAAAACCTTTTTTACTTCCCGCACCGATAGGTGAGGGGAGTATTGTGATCGCGAAAATTTTCGATTTTGAGATAATACGTTTTTTGGGCGTTTTATGATGTCTACATAACGAAAATCCACGTCACTTATTTCCGTCGGTCTGTCTGTCTGTCTGTCTGTCTGTACGCGTTCTTCTAGCCACGTAATCTCAGTAACCGCTGCATGGATTGTGATGAAATTTGGGCAGCAATATGCTGTGGGGTCGTAGTAGGTAATGCTGCTACAATTTTGAAAATCGGTGTATAGGCGGCGGAGTAATTAACAAAAAACGAAAAATTTCAAATATTCCCCAAACTTCGTTTTTAGGCGTTTTAGGTGTTCCTGATCATTTTCTACTTTTTTTTGGTGGGGGTGAAATTTGGGGTGGTTGGGGGGTTGGGGGTCGTAAAATTGAAAAATTTGTTGAATTCGTAATAGACTGTCTTCTGACCTACGAAGGAAGACCTAGCGAGATAAATAGATTTTTTAGGTCCATCCGTTCATTTGCCTTGCCTATTACAGAAACCAAAGGTTTTAGAATTGTTTCTAATGTAAACATACGAGAATTGCTTTAGACCGTTCTGTATTATGAAACGTGGAAACTGTTGAATTGATTTTAATGAAATTTTGACACAGTATTACTACCGTGGCGAGGATGGAAAATGCGTGTGGTTTTTATAAATCGTGCCAGTAGCGCGCGGAAGTAATAAAAAAAACTAAAAATATAAAAACAGCTCAAACTTCGTTTTTAAGTGTTTTAGAAGTTCCTGATCACTGAGTTCTTTTGGGCGGGGGTGAAATTGGGGTGGTTGGGGGGTGGCGGGGTTGAAAAACTGAAAAATTTGTTGGATTCATAATAGGCTGTCCACTGATCTGTGAAGGAAGACCTAGCGACATAAATCACCTTTTTAGGTCCATCCGAATATTGCCTATTTACCGAAACTAAGAGACTTAGAATTGTTCTGTATACATGCGAGTATTTATTGCTTAAGATCGTTTTGTATTTGGTAATGTGGAAACTGTTAAATTGATTCTAAAGAAATTTTGACACAATATCATTACCGTGGTGACGATGGAAAACGTGTATGGTTGTTAGAAATCGTGTCAGTGGCAGCGTAGCAATATTAAAAAAACTAAAAATATGAAAACAGGTCAAACTTCTTATTTAGATGTTTTAGCGATTCCTGATCATTTTCTACCTTTTTTTGGGTGGAGGTGAAATAGATGTGGTTGGAGGGGGGCTGTAAAGCTGAAAAGTTTGATGTATCAATAATAGGCTGTCCTTTGACCTGTGAAGGAAAGACCTAGCGGTATAAGACAATTGGGGGGGGGGGGGGTGGCCTGGCGATGATTTGTTTGCGAGGGGATCTCAGACTAAAGCTTCATGCTATGGGAAAATAACAAAACTGGTATCACCGTAATGTGTGGGAAGTACCGAGTCAATCAACTTGACTTCATTTTTTTGGCAGCATGCCTCACAGATCAACGTAGATATCAAAACAATTGTCAAGTGGGGATTAGTAAATAAAGTACAGCTCAACGTACAGAAAACTCAGGCAACAACTTAGAAAGAAGTCTCGCGTTGGCATAAAGCTGTTGTGAGAACCTTCTTATCAATAGAGTTGATAGACATTTTTGTTGATGAACAAAAGTTTGACCCCCTCCTCAGAGTAACAACTGAACATGGAGGTAGTAAACAACTAATTCTAATAGGCCGACATCTTTTCTTACGTTGTCATCTTGACCACCAGATACGGCAATCATAATTATTTACTATCTTCTTAATTGTATAGTATAAGAAATATTCTATTCTACGTTAAAAAAGAAGGTATTTTGATGGTTCAGGAATAATTACAGCAAAATCAATAGATATGTTGACCTCTGCTGCGTTACTGCATATTTCTTCATCATAAACGCAAATTCTGAAGTCTTACATAAATTTTGAGGAGCTGGCAACGCCGATATAGTTTTCATGCGACTTATTTACGCTAGAGCCCTGACTGTCAAGCGTTAGTTTTGTTGTGCGTCTTTTATGCTTGGTCAGTAAAATCGAATTCGCTATTTGTTGGTAACTGTACTAAAGCTTTATGGACTTGCTGTGCTATATTCGAGTGTAGTTTAACAATTTTTGGAGATGGGACAGTGCGGTGCAATGTTTGTAACATGGGTTGCATTGGAAGAATTTTCAGGTTAGTTGGCAATGTTTGTTTACTACCTCTATGTTCAGTTGTTACCCTGAGACCCCGTCAGACCCCCTTTTGAATAGCACTAAAGAATTGCCACCTAAAGCGACAAAGCGTCCATATCAAAATGTTAAAACACCCTGTATGTATATTCGAATACTGTGTCAATATACTGTATGTATGTGCCTCATTAGTTCTCATAAATGGAAGTGCCTTCAGTTGTTCAGTTGCAACGACGATTTCTTGCCTAGCAAGCTATAAAAATAATACGTTCTTGACTACAATCGGATAAATGGTCCTTTCGGAACAAGTTTTTTGCAGTATTTAGCCAGTGATACCAACTACCTTTGTAACTTTAATAGGGCTGTTAAGAATGCATCTTTTCCATTTAGTTATTCTCATCGACTGCACGGCTGCATCTTTTCTTACAATCGATACAACATGACGAGCAGGGTCGGACCCTAGCAATTGAGCTGATATTGAAACCATCCCTTTTGTTATATTTCTTATATTTCAATACGTCTAAAACGCAAATCATGCAGTTCCACGTCATCATCTCTTCGAAAACTAAATTATCTTCAACAATATATGTCCTACGAAAACTGAAAAAATTAGTTAATGCTTCATCCATTTTGACAGTGTACTACTCTCTTTACTACAGCCATATAAATTACGGAATTTACTTGAGGGGAAACTCTTCATATGCTGTTGACATCTTTGAAATTCAGAAAAGAGCCATTCCGCTTAGCTCAGCTGACATTCGCCGAGTTGCAAATAAAGACCTTTTATTATTATTATTATGATTTTTCAAGGTTCTCTCGCATGACTGCGGTAGCAACAGATGTTGACGGGCTATGCCAAGTCAACACCTGATCTATTACGGATTGGAATTTAGGAAGGATCGTACAATATTGCAGGTCTTCAGGATTACAGACTTTTGAAATATTTTGTGTAACCTTTCGTCCAGGCCCAACTGTTTTAGGTGTGGTGTAAATGTGTTTGTTGTGAGGCCTGAGACAGAAATAATTAGGGGGACAATAGTAACTTTGTTTTGCTTCCAAAGCCGTTTTATCTCTATCGCAAGGTCAGTGTATTTAGATATCTTCCCAGCGTAGGCATTTTGGACATTCGTATCGTTGGGAATAGCAATATCTATCAAATAGGTAACTCTATCTGCCTTCGACTAGAAAACTATATCTGGCCGATTTGCCGGGATAGTCTTATCTGTATGTATTTCAACGTCCCAGTATAGTTTGTATTCATTGTTTTCCAGTATTGATGTCGGTGTGTAATTGTAATATGGATCTGTGTTTTCAATTAGCTTGTTTGTTGTAGCTAGTGCTTGGTGTATGACTTTGGCTGCAGAGTTATGTCTAGCTGTGTACTCGGTTCCAGCGAGAGTTTTGCATGAGCTGGTTATATGGTCTATCGTTTCTTTCTGTTGGTGGCACTTTCTGCAGTTGTCGTCGGTTATGGATGTATCTTTCATAATGTGTTTCATGTAATTCCTTGTCGCAATTACTTGGTCTTATTATTATTTTTTTTTTAAACCAAAAAAGTGCAGCCCGGGCTCCGACACACCGGGCTGCTGTTCCATTACCCAATGACTACTCCTCACACCGTGCGGTGAGCAATCACTGGGTCCGCGAATCGTGCGCCCTAAGTAGACGAAGTGACCCAAGGATGACTGCCTTCTGCATTCTGGCGGCTAAGATGTGCGCCGCCGCACGGCACACCGGTATTTTGCGCAGTGCAGAGAGCAGCGTATTCCTCATTCCACCTAGGGATCCAATGACCATAACCAGCAGACTTACAGTGTAGTCTGGCCAGAGCCTGCGAAGTTGTCCGAGCAACTCCTGATATTTGGTCCGCTTTTCCTCCTCCTTAGAGACGATGTTCACCTCGGCAGGCGCCGAAAACTCAATAACGAACATCGTCTTCTGTTGGTGGTCGAGAAGGACTATGTCGGGCTTGTTTGCCTGTACAAGCTCGAGCGTGGGGAACGAGTAGTTCCAGTAAATCCGGCATCTCTCGTTCTCCACAACGGACTCTATATCCCCTGGAGCGTATGGCAGCACTGGTGTCTCATCGATACGGCAGCAACAAGTGGTGACGGGCTGTGTCAAGTCAACACCTGAACTATTACTGGTCTGAATTTAGGAAGGATCTCACATACTACAGGTCTTGACGATAACAGATTTTTGGAATAGGTACTTTGTGTAACTTTTCGTCCAGGCCTAGGTGTTGCAGGTGTGGTGTGAATGTGTTAGGTGTAAGGCCTGAGACCGACATAATTAGGGGGACAATAACAACTTTGTTTTGTTTCCAGAGTCGTTTTACTTCTATGGCAAGGTCTATGCATTCAGATATCTTCCTAGGGTAGGTGGTTTGAACATTCATATCATTAGGGATATCAATATCTCTTAAATAGGTAACTTTGTCTGCCTTCGACTGGAAAACTATATCTGGCCGATTTTCCGGGATAGTCTTATCTGTATGTATTTCAACGTCCCAGTATAGTTTGTATTGATTGTTGTCGAGTACTGATGTCGGTGTATAATTATAATATGGATCTGTGTTTTCGATTGGTTTGTTAGTTGTGGCTAGGGCTTGGTGTATGATGATGATGATGATGATTATTATTATTATTATTACTACAGATACCTCTCATAGTCGCCAGTGTTTGGATCCCGTATGTACGTATCTCGAGAGCAGTATTCACAAGCACTGGTGCGCTAAACAACAGACTGAACAGACACAAACCACACAGCCACTCGAAATGCCCATATCGCACGGAAAATAAAAGACACTAACTGAAACAACACTCGCAGCAAGTCCGGATGTCAGTTAACAGGCAATTCAAATCTCATAGCTTATTAAGATGCAACGCAGTGTCCAGTTACGTCTGCTTAATATTCTCCTAGTATTATCGTTAGGTACCTAGAGAATGATTATCACAATCATAATGGGACAAGTTGAAAATAAAAATCATTAGCATTCGGTTCAGCAGTGCCTGTTGTGAAGGTTTCGGTGCTTCGGTGCTTCGGTGTCCGGTATTGGCGATGTACGACCAGTACCACACGGTTGTACACGATTTTTGTATTCCTATCATGACAGGGAAACGGTAAAAAGGCTTTCATCGCCTGATCGGTACTGCTGTCAAGGAGGACTTTGGACCTTTGGTTTGTAAAACGCATATACAGTCAACACACACGAATAATATCGATACTTTGTTTTGCAAAACTGTTCTTGTACCCTTTGTATCTAGAAGCAATCAACATGGCTGTATTTGGTCGTTTTCTATTGTTTCCGCTGTTATCTGCTTGTTTTCTATTGTTTTCAGCTGTTTTCTACTCTGCTTTTCTGTTGTATTCGGTTGTATTTGACTGCTTTCTGTTGTGTTTGGATGTTTTCTGTTGTATTTACTCGTTTTCTGTTGTTTCAGCTTTTTCCTGGATGTTTTCTGTTGTTTTGAGCTGTTTTCTGTCCGTTTATGTTGTATTTGGTTCTGTTTGATAGTTTTCTGTTGTTTCCCGGTATTATCTGCCTGTTTTCTGTTGTTAGGAGCTGTTTTCTGTTCATTTCTGTTGTATTCCGCTGTATGTGATTGTTTTCTATTGTGTTTGGATATTTTCTGTTGTATTCAGTCGTTTCTCCGCTGTTTTCTACTTGTTTTCTGTAGTTTTGAGCTGTTTTCTGTTCGTTTCTGTTGTATTTGGTTGCATTTGGTCGATTTCTGTTGTTTCCCGCTGTTATCTGCTTGTTTTCTCTTATTTTCATACGTGTGTAATATCAAGAACAAAAAATTTGATAAACCGAATCAAGATCCAGTCGCAGTAGACATATACATTGAATTCGTCTACAATCACGGTGGAAGATGGGGACGAGAAACTTTGGAAAAAGGCAAAACAGGTGGGGTTGGACAATACAAACAAAGTATTCTCAAACTTCATTCTGTGTGCAGCTCAAGTTGGTACTTCTGTTGCGCGTAGCTGTAACGTTTTTATTCATTGCTTCGAATCCCTATACAAAGTTACTCAAATTTTTATTTCTCTCATAATTAAGGCTTATTTTTGGGAATAGGAAAAAGCTTTTCATGGTGCTCAGAATTTTTTATGTACCTCGAAAAGTATGGAAAGTACCGAAAGTACTTGACGCAGTTTTAACCACGCTGATGACTTCCATTAGCTACCAGCATTGCATGTAGCATTTAAGTATCCAGGGTACTTATACGATGTACGATATATCGATGCGTAAGTGGGCGTGTTTGTTGATAAACAGATTTCTGACTTTAAGTACTCTTCCATTAGGTACAAATACGGTAGATAGATTTATCCTCGACAAATGTGTATTGCTCAACATGATGTATATCAACATATCATACAAAATACTTACATTTATATTGCGACGTATGCATTGAATTCGTCTACAATCACGGTGGAAGATGGGGACGAGAAACTTTGGAAAAAGGCAAAACAGGTGGGGTTGGACAATACAAACAAAGTATTCTCAAACTTCATTCTGTGTGCAGCTCAAGTTGGTACTTCTGTTGCGCGTAGCTGTAACGTTTTTATTCATTGCTTCGAATCCCTATACAAAGTTACTCAAATTTTTATTTCTCTTATAATTAAGGCTTATTTTTGGGAATAGGAAAAAGCTTTTCATGGTGCTCAGAATTTTTTATGTACCTCGAAAAGCATGGAAAGTACCGAAAGTACTTGACGCAGTTTTAACCACGCTGATGACTTCCATTAGCTACCAGCATTGCATGTAGCATTTAAGTATCCAGGGTACTTATACGATGTACGATATATCGATGCGTAAGTGGGCGTGTTTGTTGATAAACAGATTTCTGACTTTAAGTACTCTTCCATTAGGTACAAATACGGTAGATAGATTTATCCTCGACAAATGTGTATTGCTCAACATGATGTATATCAACATATCATACAAAATACTTACATTTATATTGCGACGAAGGTATACGCACGATATTACAATGCAAAACAGCCCTTATTTCGTTACCACGATGCCATCGCAAGAGATTACACTCTCAGAATCCAAATTTATTTTAATAGGTCTGCGCTAACAAGCATTCAGATTCCTGCAGCCGGAATATTATATTAGCTAGCTATAAAAACGCAAACAGCAACAGCAAAAGTGTAAAGTATCTTATGAAACAATATTAAAACTACTTTCTAAACGAGTAGCACCTTTAAATGTGTTTTATTATAGCTTTATTCTAATCTAATAATGCATCTGCATAAACGCTTATGAAACAGTTTTATAATAGTTACCAAAGACGTTATAAAGATGTCTAACCAACTAAAGTATTTTATAAACCTGTGGCCATTCTGCTTATATAGCTGTTGTATGAACATTTTCAACAAGTTTTTGTTACCAATACTGTTTTATAAAAAGTGTTTTATAAACGTTATCTCAACTTTAATAAAACTTCAAATTGCTAGTAGGGCATGTCTCAACATACAGGAAGACTTAGCTTGGCAAAAACCCTTTTCACATTACATTGACTGCTTTTCAGATTTCCTTAGGCGTAGCCATTAATGTTTTTAAATCCGATTTTTGTTTTTCCTTTAATCAACGTTCATTTTTGTCGAGGATATGTAAAAACTTTTGTGGTGTGCTTATAATTATTTATGCAACTTGAATATACGTGGTAAGTACTGAGTTAAACTACTTGCCACAATTACAACGTACAAAAAGCTAACGACAAATTTTGATTGTGGATTGGCATCATCAGAGTCAGCATCATCACAGACATCGTTCTAGTCACATCTTTTCGAACCAGTGAGACAAAGTTTATTTGTTTTGTTTATTTGTGTTGCAGCAAATATTTAATCTAGAGTTTCTAAGTAAAACTGAACTGAAGAGGTGATCCAGAGAGAGAGAGAGAGAGAGCAAGCACGAGCGGATCTTTGTATTTCCGCTCAGGATCAAATAGGCGTATATCAAACAACATTTGTTTGAAATAGATATTGCAGGAGATCGAATACATGTTTAATATCCGGTGATATAGGTATTGGATATGACGGTAGTCGGTACCTCAATGTTTCAGTTAGCTGTAGAAAAATAAGCATATGTTCTAAAAACGAGTTGCGATTACATTTAGCTGGTTCTGTACGCTAAAAGTATCATCTAGTTTTTTTCAGATTTATTAATCTCACCTAATTATTTATATCATAGAAGAAAAGTTTAGAAATAAGGAGATTAGGTCTTTCTACCAAAAAGCAAAGAAAATGGGGAGAGGATATTGTAATAGGGAAATGTTTTTGAAAAACAAAGGTGGAACGTTGAGAGCAAAGAGGAAATACTAGAAACGTGGAAAGATCACTTTTTTAACCTGTTGAATGAGGAACAGATAGAAAATCAATTAGAGGGTGACGCAGATAGTTCGGAAGTCCCTAGATACAAGGAAATGGAAAACATAGTACAAAACATGAAGACCAATAGAAGCCCTGGAAAAAGCAATATAACAGCAGAAATGTTAAAAGTTGGAGGAGAAAGGCTTAGTAGGGATATCCACGAAATGAAGAGAGAATACGGCTAAAAGAACGAATGCCGGTAGACTGGTCAAATGCTTTAATATGTCAAAAAAGGTGACCCAGCAATATACGAAAATTATAGAGATATCGCTAGTTTGGACACATGTTACAAGGTACTTGGACAGATACTAAGAAAAAGGCTGGACGGTTATGCAGAAATAATTTTAGGGGAATACCAGGCTGGATTCAAAAGCGGCAGGGGTACGACAGATCAAATATTCGTTCTCGACGAACTACAAATGACAAGCTATGAATATAGAATGGAACTACATGTGCTTTTCATAGACTTTAAACAAGGCTATAATAGTATAAACAGAGAGAGAGAATGTATGAAGCAATGGTGCAACTAGGAGTTTCAGGAAATCTCAGTAGGATAATAAAAATGACATTACAAAAACGAAGAACGAAATTACATAGATGGGAAGTGAGTCACAGGAATTTGAAGTGAGAAAAGAACTCAGGCAAGGCGATCCTCTATCAACGATGCTTTTTAATTTGACGCTATAATTAGAAAAAGCAAAATCAAGACAAATGGAACCATATTTAATAACGAACACCAATGTATAGCATATACAGATGACTTAACACTAGTAGCAAAAACAAAGAAAGAACTAGAGAAAATGACGGCAAAGATAGCTGCGGCAGCAAGAAGGTTTGGGATGGATATAAATCAAAGTAGGATAAAATATATGTCATGGGGCAAATAAACGAGGGATGGGGGAGAAGAACAAACCAGGAACTGGAAGACATGTATAAGAACCCCAATATTACAGCAGTCATCAAAGCGCAGAGAATAAGGTGGCTAGGACATGTGGAGAGGCTGAATGGGGTGAGAATGGCAAAACTAGTCCTCAACCAGAGACCAATAGGAAAAAAAAGAAAGGGTAGACCAATAAAATAGCAGACGGCAGACAGAAATAGGTGGCATGGAATAGTGCAGGATATACTCAGAGATAAGTGGTGAAGGTATCCAAAGACAATTTTAAGTTACATAAATTTTAGTGGTATAAGATCAGACTGCCCTAGGCCTTCATGGCCTTTTGTGCAAACTAATAATTATTTATATGACTATAAAAGGCTAGCTTTAAGTCAAAAATGACTTCCCAATCCTTCGTCGTATCTGAACATGCTAATAGTGTGGTGCCAAACATATGGTCATAACACTCATAACATATGACGCTCTTCCGCGCAGGCCCAGCGAAGCAGCACTGAGATGCAGTCTGTTCAAAAGGCACCAATTAGTAACACAATTAACGTTCCGTTGTTGTATTTACTGCACAGTCATCAGTCGAACTAAGTAAAGATAATGTGATCTCGTTTATCGACCGAAATACGATTTCAAAATTTGATGAATCTGAAAATGAAGGGAGGAAAATGGCACTCCAAATAATATTATAAAAAAAATGGAGTCAAGTTGATTGACGCAGCACTTCCCACACATAACGGTGATATCATTTTATTATCTTCCCTTTGCATGAAGCTATAGTCCCAGATCCCCTTGCAACCAAATCATCGCCCGCCTGCCCTCAAAAAATATCCAACACAAATCTACAGGGTTATCCACGTTATTCGACACGGAGCATTATGGCTAAAGTATTTGATAAAAAAGAAAATAATAATTTGGGATGGATAGAGACCCATAAGGGCTACATTTTAAAAATATTTTCATGTTATACAGGGTGTCCCAAAAACACGAAATGTATCAAAGTTATGTTTTTTTAAATGGAACACCCCGTATATTATTGCATATTCAGATTCCTTGATGAATTCTATTGTGACTTTATGTATCATACATGGGACTTAAAGCGAACCGTTTAGGTGTAAATCACCATTTTCGGTATAAGTAGATATCAGAAAAAAATTGAATATCGCTGATATTATAAAATTTGGAAGGCTGTGACTTTGCCGTATCACTAAGCATAAAATGCGTCAGCTTTGATGAAATTGTCAAATTTAAATTACGTTTATGATTGGAGAAATCGGTCGATGAATTAAGGAAACTTCGATCAGCGATAACTTGATTTTTTCAAATGGGAATGCCTAATTTTTTTTTATACGGTTAAACGTAGAATTTGATAAGCTATCTAATGATATAAGGTTGTGAATATCAATCTCTGGTAGTTTTCATTTAATTTTAAATTTTCAAACAAATCGGCGATTTTTAATTTTCCTTTGTTGGTGCGCCGCCATCTTTGGCACGGTAATAATACTGTGGCAAAGTTTTATCAAAATCCATTTCATAATTTCCATGTTACTCAATACAGAACGATCTAAAGCAATATCCGTATGTATTTGAATCAGAAAATTACGCCGTGTTTATCCAATATCAGCTGATCATGACAGCTCGTCGCATCATCATGGAATTGCTCTATTATCAATAGATCTCAGAGACACCGCTGTAAAAATAGATCACCGGTGTTTTGGAAAGGATGTAGCAGTTTTTTGGTTCTTAATTTAGGGATCGAACCTCTAAGAATCCACTACAGTTATTTTTCTAAAATTAGTTCAGTTATTTCCTGTTCGAAACGCGTATATCTTTCGGTAAAAGACGGAAGTAGAAATGAAAATAAAAAGGTGGAAACAGTTTTTCTAGTATCGAGTTCATCTTTCCATCACTAAACATATCACTGTCAGTTTTAGGAAGTGGGTGATAATTTGGAAACACTTATGTGTATTTTAAAAACAACATTTTATTTTTGCAGTGCTCTACGGCGTTAGCTCTTTTAAAACGGCTTAAAAACACTATAAACCCGGAAAATTTCATATTTCGGTTATGTTGATAGTTCGTGATTAAACATTCGTTTGAGGTCAAGCCAGTCCTGCATCTATATGCTCGTGGCTCGTGCAGAAAAACGAAATAATGCATTTTCATCTGGCAGTAATTTACTGTTTATTTTCCTTGTGAAATGATTCCAAGAAGTCTAATTCAAAAAAGCCTCGATTTCCAATGAATCATATTCTTGTTCGTGCATAAAGTCCTGCTAATGCTCCATAACTTATTTTTAAAATAGCCTCACCTTCAGTCAAATTACTTGTTTCGTCTATTCGCTAAATACTTAGAACTGTGTTTTTTCGACAGGCCCAGGAAATAGAAAAAAATTGGGAGTTTCTTTTACTGCGTTTCGGATACTACAATAAAGCTACTGCAAGTGTATTGAAATTTGTAAAGGGCTTTCCATTGTCGCAATTATGTTTTACTTCCCACACCGATAGGTGAGGGGAGTATTGTGATCGCGAACATTTTCGATTTTGAGATGATACGCTTTTTGGGCTTTGTATGATGTCTACATAACGAAAATCCACGTCACTCATTTCCGTCGGTCTGTCTGTTTGTCGCGTTTTTCTACAATCGCAATCTCAGAAATCGCTGCATGGATTGTGATGAAATTTGCGTACTGATATGCTGTGGGGTCCTAGTAGGTAATACTACAAAAATTTTGAAAATCGGCCATTAGCGGCAGAGTAATTAGCAAAAAACAAAAAAAATATTCCTCAAACTTTGTTCTTAGGCATTTTAGGAGTTCCTTACCATTTTCTACTTTTTTTGGTGGGGGGCTGTAAAACTTTGTTGTATTCATAATAGGCTGCCCATTGACATGTGAAAGAGAGTCCTAGCCACATAATACCCTTTTTTAGGTCCATCTGATACCTTGTCTACTGTATACATCCGAATATTGCTCTAGAGTCGTTCTGTGCTGAATATAGTACAGTACAGTACGGTGTGGTTTCCGGAGATCATGTCAGTGGTGGCGCAGCAACAAAGAAAAAACTTCGTTTTAGGCGTTTTAGGAGTTACTAGCCATTTTCTACGTTTTTTTGGCTGGGGGTTGGGGGGTGGGAGGTTGTAAAACTGGAAAAGTTCTTATATTCATAATAGGCTCTCCATTGACCTGGGAAAGAAGGACCTAGCGGCATAATACACTTTTTTAGGTCCATCGGAACATTTCCTTGCCTATTACAGAAACCAAGGGACTTTTTCTGATGTATACGTATGAGTATTGCTTTAGATCGTTCTGTATTGTGCAACCTGGAATTGATTTTAATGAAAATTCGATACAGGATATTACTGTGGCGAGGATGGGAAATGCGTATGGTCCCTAAAAGTCCTGTCAGTGGCGGTGAAGGAATAATAAAAAAACTAAGAATATAAAAATAGCTCAAAATTCGTGTTAGGCGATTTGGAGGTTCCTGATCGTAACGTGTCGTCCAGTTGAAGCTTGCAGGATAAAAACTGTGTCGTCCTAGTTCCTACAGAGGTGCAAGAAACTATTTGCGAGAGTTTTTGTGTTGGATGTTTTTATTGAGGGCGGGTGGGCGACGATTTGGTTTCAAGGGGATCTCAGACTTTAGCTTTATACAAAGGGAAAGTAATAAAATGATATCACCGTTATGTGTGGGAAGTACTGAGTCAATCAACTTGACTCCATTTTTTATTTATCTGTTTGATACTTGATGTTATTTCAATTTTTTTTAAAAGAAAATAGATTTGTTGTCTAATTTCATATTTCCCTATTTAACCCAATCCTATATAAGCTCCACAGCATTATCAGCATTATTATTTGGAATATCAGTACCATTTAGGTACAGCTCTGTCCAAAATCGTCCAATGCCGTGATGTCCCACAACTGGAATACAGTCTGTCCGACAACTGGAGAAATAGCATCTTTTTAATTAAAAAAAATTACAAAAATTAATAGAAACCTTTATAACGGTCGTATTTGCTTTCAGTGAAAAGCTAAAAAGATGCATTACCACCTACAAAATTTCATTTAAATTATCCTGCACGGAATGTCTCCAATTTCACTCCTAATTCTAACCTCACCTAAACTGTCCGACCATTGGCGAACTGACCCTACCACAGAGTGTACTGTTTATTCTCATTGTTTGAGATAATACTTGTTTTCCAATCGCTTATTCCGTGCCAAATGCTTGAATGGATGAATGAATGAGGGAGAGAGACTTTCTGGTGGCCAGAACCAGCAGTGCCTAGGCCTACCAACGTGCCCTTTTGCACCTCTCCTTACCCTAGTTCTCAAGTCCAGCCCTCATAACAAAGGTGAGGATGGTCTTGGATCCTGCCCATCTTATATCCACAGGTTCAAGAGCCCTTGAACCGAGTATAGTCTGCCTGTGATACACAAGGGCTTCACAGCGACATAGACATGTGCCGAGGATTCTTCCTCCGCGCTACAGCGTGTACACGTCGGATCACTTGCCACCCCCATCACATACAAATGACGCTTGAAGGTGTTATGGCCGGATAGCAGGCCGACAAGTAACCAATGAGAGACAGAACCGCCTCACCAAAGCCAGAGGTCCTAAAAATAAGTCTTCTAGCTTGACGGAGATGTCCAGAGATTCCTGTCCATCTGATAAGATGCTGATTTTACAACCACACCTCTGTTTTCCTTCTAATGGTACCTACTGCCAGCCCCAAATCCGGCTCAGGACCCAGGTAGTTATTAATGCTTAAATCAGATCATTTTTTTGAATGTCAAACAAAAATAGTAGTACAAAATATTTCTGTTGAGATGAGGTATAGTGATAGCAGTAATCGCTATTTGTTTATCTTCAGATATCGAGAAATAAATTAAAATAACTGCGAGCGTGTGTGGCCTGTGGCCTGGCTATATACAATCAATTAGTCAATTATCATTATTGCATCCTTAGTAGGAATAAAGAAACGCATCTCTTTGTAGTAAGGTCCCAACCAAGAACGTAGCTAGGATTTCATTTAGGGGGGGCCCAGAGTAACAACTGAACGTAGAGGTAGTAAACAAACCACTTCAGCATGGCGTGCTGAAAGCCATCATCTTAAGTAAATAAACAGATTTTTGACACTTCAGCCTCCAAACATTACCAACTTACCTGAAAATTCTTCCAATGCATCCCATGTTACAAACACTGCATTTTTTCAGTCCCATCTCGAAAAACTGTTAAACTACACTCGAATATAGCACAGCAAGTCCGTAAAGCTTCACTACAGTTACTAACAAATAGCGAATTCGATTTTATTGACCAATCATAAAAGACGCACAAAAAAAACAAACGTTTGACAGTCGAGGTTCTACCGTAAATAAGTCGCATGAAAATTATATCGGCGTTGCCAGCTGCTCAAAATTTATGTAAGACTTCAGAATTTGCCTTTATGATGAAGAAATATGCAGTAACGCAGTAGAGGTCAACATATCTATTGATTTTGATGTAATCATTCCTGAATCATCAAAATACCGTCTTTTTTAACGTAGAATGGAATATTACTATACAATTAAGACGATAGTAAATAATTATAGTTGCCGTATCTGGTGGTCAATATGACAACGTAAGAAAAGATGTCGGCCAATTAGAATTAGTTGTTTACTACCTCTATGTTCAGTTGTTACTCTGAGAGGGTGGGTATTAATAATATCAAGGGCGTAACGAAGGGGGGGGGGTTTGAGGGGTCTACCCCCCCATGAAGAATTTTTTTACACTTTTTTAAATAAGTGTGTCAGTTAATGCAAGTAAACTTGATATTGACAGGGGCCAGAAGGAGACGTTATTTGTATTTGAGAGGCCTTTTTTTATTTGTTCTTCAAAGTGTTGACAGTTCAGTCCAAATGTTGCACGGTACAAAAACTTTTATTATGGAAAACAATTATTTTTTACATTAGCAGAAAATTTTGAGGTGTTTTGCAAAACCGTTTCAGTAGTTCACCTGCACTTTTATCTCAATTTTTGTGTCTAACTTTCTGGGTACACAGAAAAGTGGCAAAGAATATGTCTACTTCCCTTAAGGTCTTCTCTTGTCACATCGTTGTTCCGCCACAGTTATGCCATAGTTCGGCTTCATTATTGAAAGCTTCAGTGACGTGTTCAACGTTAGACTGTAATGTAGTGACATCACACCAAAAGCAGGTAAATTTTTATCACCAAAACCCTGCTCCAGTGTGAATATAAGATAAATGCAATCTAAACAAAGAAGAAAAATCGATTACTTCCAAAAATCTCCTGATCAGACTCAGACCGGTAGTTGGAGCGATGTTGCAGAACTTGTAAATGAATTCTAATGGCAGTTGCAGAACTTATAGCATGTGATTACCCATAGCCTGCTAGGGGGGAGGGGGGCAGCTGCCCCCACTGCCCGTACTTGGCTACGCCCTTGGTTCCAACCGTTATGGGAATCTTGAAAGTATCCCAGGCCATAAAGAAACAAATCGCTGATTACGGTATATTCCATAATTCTGCTATTTACGTTATTTCTGTCTATTTCCGTATCTAGTTAGTATTGTATTAGCTATGTACTCTAAATTCTCTTTGATTTTAGATTTTTATGGGTTATATGCTTGAAATTGTAGTATACAGTGGATAAATAACGCATTTTAATAACATTTTAATAGAAAACACGTAGGAGTGATTTAAACAGTGTTTCTAACATCAGTTACACTTTAAATTGTGTTGTTTAAATTCTGCTGTTGATACAAATATTATTAATATCCTGGTTAATGTACATTTTCCAAAATGCGATATTAGTTTTCTCGTTAGAATCTTATTTCTTGGAAACATAACTATAACGGTTATTTCTGCCGCTATAAATTTGCAATAATTCTGCAAACAAATGAGTCACACATGAACAGAAAAAAATGCATATTGATAGAATTATGATAACGTTCTACGGGACTGACTGGGTGATTGATTAAGCCGACTCACATTGCCGTCACAAAAGTCATTTTGACATTTTTCCCAGATAGCACAAGACATCTGTAAGACGTCTATTCTATGTCGCACTTATGTCTGAACGTCCTGCGGCATAAAGAAGACATCTTTAAGATGTCTTGCCAATTGCATCTTGAAGATGTCCGAGTTTTAATGTCTTAAAGATCTCCACTTAAGGGTCTAGGGTATAGCGTGCGAAATTGAGAATCCAAGAAAAGACGTATTCCCGTGTTAGCGAGGAGGCGTGGCCACCTGTTCCCTTTCTCCAGTGTGTGTGTCTAAGGTGAGGGCAGATAAGTCCAAAAATCCAAAGGTAAAGTCAAAAGGTCCAAGGGTAAGGTCCAAAGGTCACTATAAAAATGAATTTCGCATTTCCAAGCTCCTGACGTTACCTTTAAACTTACAGTAATGACTCAAAGAGCAAATTGAAGAAGAAAGCTTGCGCTTGTGCAACTATTTACCCTTTTTTTGATATCGTGTTTGGTTGTTAAATTACAGGCATTTATAGAATGTATGATTTTGAATTGCGAGTTTTTTTGCAAATTAAAAATTTTTTTTGAGAAAATCTAAAATAGTTGTCATTCATTAAGGTCTTAACTATCGCCTTCTGAAATATTATATATGAAGTTTGTTATGCGAGAAATTGTGAGTCCGTGTTTTACATGGCAAATACGTGTGTATAAATGTGTGTATCCAAGCCCCTTAATAACCAGATTTTAACAGAATTTTTATTCAAAATTATGAAACCTAATAAAGACATCTCCAGGGTGTCTTGCCAATGACATCTTTAAGATGTCTTGCTGATGATATCTTCAAGAAGTCTTGGTATTGATATCTTCAAGTCGTCTTGACGATCACATCTCAGAGATGTCTCATATACGTACAACATAGACTACACCTCCACCACATACACTGGATGATGGACATTTTGTCTTTGTGGTTTTTCTAGTTTCTGATTTTCTGGAGAATGTAGAACTTAGTGTGAACTGTGTAAGTTTTTTAACTAGCTACAGGTAAGTAACATTTCAGTTATATATATAGAGCATGAGATAGGTGCAAAATCTACTCTAATCAACGATTTTGCATTACTGTGAAGTTGGTTGGGGAGGAAAGGAAAAAAGTCATTCAACAGCCTGAATTTGGCAAAGGCAGTTTTAATAAGTAGACAATTTGCTAGCTAGCTAGCTATTTTAATTTATTTGTACAAATAGGTATGTGTTTGGTTACATATTTAATTTTGCAACCACTATTCATTATATACAATATAAAAAAATATTTAAGCAATAAACATTTGAAAAGTGAGACAAATACATCTAATTAGTAATATTCAGCCAAGTAGCTTGTTATATTTCAACCCAATTCTATTGTTCAAGATGCAGCAGAACATGTAAAGGATGTGAGTCGTGACAGGAAGGAAGCGGAGACTTGTGTGCACCTCAGAGTGAGAAGGGCAAGTGATAAGAAGAATAGTAAAATAAATAAATTAAATGAAATAAGTAATTAAACTGCAATGATTTTTTTTTGAAACCTAACTCAGTTCACAACACTTACGATGTTAATTTTGCTCACTTTTACAAACATTTGTTTCCAAATTACATACTATTCTTTTATAAAAAATTACTTATAACTTGTCTTTCAAACCTACTGATGTAAGCAGGAATTGTCAGAGCGCATGAATTTGGACTATATAATATCCAGAATGAAAAATTTGAATTAGACTTTACATCTTCTAAAAATTATCTCTATATTCTAAATTCAATAGTATACAAAATATTCATTCATATATTTATATTCTAATGTTTTCCCAAACTAAAATCATGAATTTGAAACAGGAAAGGCAAAAGGCTTGCATTTTATTTTGTATGATTTAATAAGAGCTTACTAATTTTGTGGCGTCAAGATTAAGATGTAGTGAAGACCTTGAATGTATATCCAAGAGATCTTGAGGAGGTATTGAAGACGTCTGAATTTCTATAGGTTCTTAGATGTCTGTTCTGACGTAAATGGATATCTCTAAAACATCGTTTATACGTAACTGAATACCTGTACGACGTCTCAAAGATGTTCTGGGAAGTCTAAAAAAGACATTCTAAAGATGTCTCTAAGATATCTCGACGACATTTCTCAAAGATGTCTTAAAGATGTTTTTTTTCACACAAACCACCTTCAGAAGATGTTTAGTAGACGTGTATCAGACATAGTGAATGACTTTGAGACATCCTAAATACCTGGATCAGACATCTATTAGACGTCTCGGTTGACGTCAGAGTCCACCCCAAACAACTACACAAATAATTTAATCTATCTACACACAGCTTTTCGCGGCACTTTCAAAAAAAGCGCGCGGTAGGTTTTTGCATTTGTCAAAAATTTTCTGACACAAAATAAGAATTGATAAGTTGATTAATTGTTTATTCTAAATGATAAACATGTTACTATTCACGTGGTCTTCCTAGTATTGACGATAAAAAATAATCCACTGAGCCCATGCAAAAAATTCCTCCAATTTAAATTTAGTTGTGGCTTTGGTCCAACAACAAAATCATTCGAAACGATCTGAGCTTGTACAACAAACTTTTTGCGTAAATAAATAGGTTTTCGAGGAAAAATACATCCAACTTACCCATTAAATAAAAATCTCCGAGAGCGACTGAGCTAGAGTAGCGTCTGGTATATAAACAGCACAAATCACATCTAAAATTATACTAACACGCACACAAGTCAATTTACCTTAACTCACTGATCTTAATTTAAAAGATGCGGGCTACGAGTGAATAGCGAATCAACGGAGGCCGAGAACGGACTGGACAAGGGAGCGCAAACGCGATAAGCGACAAGGGCCCTAATACAGGGCCTTGTGGGTACTAGTTACTCGAGGAGCGGGAACTGCGGGAACCGTATGACGGTTTGACGGTTTCTGCTTGGAGCATGGAGCCAATGCCGCTCACGCTCAGGCGGACAGGCGGACTGTCTCCTGTCTTGCTCTTTTCTACTACGACTAGCTTTAGTACAGTCAGCGTGGTTTCACGTTTCATTGAAATGGCCTTGAGCCGAACGTCGGGAATAAGTACGCGTTAAGTTTTCCCAGCAAACATTATCAGTCGGCATAATAATATTGGCGGCTGACAGCTCCCAACTAACCATTTTTCTGTATAATCTCCAGGTAACCCGGCTATTTAGGTTTATAGTTATTGTATTATTGTTGTGCGAATCCAAATCGGCTGCCTGCAGCCGAAAAATCATGTTAGCTAGCTATGGAAACGTTTTAACAGCAAAATTATGAAGTATCTTATGAAACAACATTAAAACTGCTTCGTAAATGTTTATATAACAATTCTGATTCAATATATTAGCTAATGCAGCTAAATTAATTTATTACAGCTTTATAAGAATACTCACTGGAGCTAAGTTGCTTTATAGCTAATGCTTACACAGTTATTCTATTATAGCTTATAAAATCCTTACACAATAGTTTTATGAATGTTCGTGTGGTAGAAAATTTGCACCACGGATAAGCACTATAAGCAGCTTTAATACAACTTTAAAACAATTATTTTATAGTAGCTGTGTCAAGTTTCACACATTGAGTCATTATCCATTTTCCAAGATAAGCGACAAGGGCCCTAATACAGTGCCTTGTGGGTACTCGTTACTCCTTACTCGAGGAGCGGGAACTGCGGGAACCGTATGACAGTTTGATGGTTTCTGCTTGGAGCATGGAGCCAAGGCCGCTCATGCTCAAGCGGACTGTCTCCTGTCTTGCTCTTTTCTACTACGACTAGCTTTAGTACAGTCAGCGTGGTTTCACGTTTCATTGAAATGGCCTTGAGCCGAACGTCGGGAATAAGTACGCGTTAAGTTTTCCCAGCAAACATTATCAGTCGGCATAATAATATTGGCGGCTGACAGCTCCCAACTAATCATTTTTCTTTATAATCTCCAGGCAACCCGGCTGTTTAGGTTTATAGTTATTGTATTAGTGGTGTGAGAATCCAAATTTGTTTTAATAGGTTTGCTCCAACAAGCATTCGGCTGCCTGCAGCCAAAATATCATATTAGCTAGCTATGAAAACGTTTTACTAGCAAAATTATGAAGTATCTTATGAAACAACATTAAAACTGCTTCGTAAACGTTTATATAACAATTTTTATTCGATATATTAGCTTATGCAGCTAAACTAATTTATTACAGCTCTATAATAATACTCACTGCAGCTAATTTGCTTTATAGATAGTGCTTATATAGTTATTCTATTATAGCTTATAAAATCCTTACACAATAGTTTTATGAATGTTCGTGTGGTAAAAAATTTGCACCACGAATAAGCACTATAAGCAGCTTTAATACAACTTTAAAACAATTATTTTATAGTAGCTGTGTCAAGTTTCACACATTCAGTCATTATCGTTACTCGAGGAGCGGGATCTGCGGGATCCGTATGACGGTTTGATGGTTTCTGCTTGGAGCATGGAGCCAATGCCGCTCACGCTCAGGCGGACAGGCGGACTGTCTCCTGTCTTGCTCTTTTCTACTACGACTAGCTTTAGTACAGTCAGCGTGGTTTCACGTTTCATTGAAATGGCCTTGAGCCGAACGTCGGGAATAAGTACGCGTTAAATTTTCCCAGCAAACATTATCAGTCGGCATAATAATATTGGCGGCTGACAGCTCCCAACTAATCATTTTTCTTTATAATCTCCAGGTTACCCGGCTATTTAGGTTTATAGTTATTGTATTAGTGTTGTGCGAATCCAAATCGGCTGCCTGCAGCCGAAAAATCATGTTAGCTAGCTATGGAAACGTTTTGACAGCAAAATTATGAAGTATCTTATGAAACAACATTAAAACTGCTTCGTAAACGTTTATATAACAATTTTTATTCGATATATCAGCTTATGCAGCTAAACTAATTTATTACAGCTTTATAATAATACTCACTGCAGCTAATTTGCTTTATAGATAGTGCTTATATAGTTATTCTATTATAGCTTATAAAATCTTTACACAATAGTTTTATGAATGTTCGTGTGGTAAAAAATTTGCACCACGAATAAGCACTATAAGCAGCTTTAATACAACTTTAAAACAATTGTTTTATAGTAGCTGTGTCAAGTTTCACACATTGAGTCATTATCCATTTTCCAAGATAAGCGACAAGGGCCCTAATACAGTGCCTTGTGGGTACTAGTTACTCGAGGAGCGGGAACTGCGGGAACCGTATGACGCTTTGACGGTTTCTGCTTGGAGCATGGAGCCAATGCCGCTCACGCTCAGGCGGACAGGCGGACTGCCTCCTGTCTTGCTCTTTTCTACTACGACTAGCTTTAATACAGTCAGCGTGGTTTCACGTTTCATTGGAATGGCCTTGAGTCGAACGCGTTAAACTTTCCCAGCAAACATTATCAGTCTGCATAATAATATTGCCTGTCGACAGCTACCAAGTAACAATTTTTCTTTATAATCTCCAGGTAACCCGGCTATTTAGGTTTATAGTGATTGTATTAGTGTTGTGAGAATCCAAATTTGTTTTAATAAGTTTGCCCCAACAAGCATTCGGCTGCCTGCAGCCGATATATCATATTAGCTAGCTATGAAAACGTTTTACCAGCAAAATTATGAAGTGTCTTATGAAACAACATTAAAACTGCTTCGTAAACATTTATATAACAATTTTTATTCGATATATTAGCTTATGCAGCTAAACTAATTTATTACAGCTTTATAATAGTACTCACTGCAGCTAATTTGCTTTATAGATAGTGCTTATACAGTTGCGGTGATTTTTTTATACATTATCTGAAAGCTATATGGCCATAATTTTGTATTTTGAGGTTAGTAGCGGTACGTCCTCGACTGCTTGCGAGATTATAATGTCTTCGTTGCAGCTATCTTATTGCAAAATAATCAAAGAAATGGAGCTTTTCGAAAAAAAAAATGAATAATAGCTTTAAACACATTTTACGGTTTAGTTCTTCAGGTTATATAAAAGGCATTGTTAGCATCAATAACGCGTCCATTAGAAGAGAAGATACAGATCGTCAAGTTTCACACATTGTCCAAGTTCGCTAAGTCAACCAAAAATGTTTTATAGCTATTAAATCTACAATAAAATAGCCGCATAATAGTTTTATAAAAAAATCTTATACAACACCATATTAAAATTGCCTCGGACACGTCAAATTGATGGCTATAAGGTCATTTAGCTTTATAAAGGTTACAACATCGTGTTACAGATACCTTTCCGTGAGAACAATTCTGCAAATGGCGTCGACGCCGCCAACAAGATATTAAGCCGAAATCTTACGCAATGAACACAATGTCAAACTATTTTAAAAATTTATATTTTCTTGAATGAATACTTGCGCCCAATTTTCAGAAAGTTCAATGTGTAGGTATACCGCTAATAACCAACATCAAATTAATTAACTAACATCAAAAATAGCCAAGCTAGTAAGGTTAACAAACATATTGGCTAATAAAATTGACTTGGATTTATACTCGACATTCCTTATGATTTTAAGAGACACAAGTCATATAGGTATCCACACCGTCCATTCATAAAATGTCATAATGCTAGAAAAATTGATAATATTTTATTCTGCGGTCAGACGACCTTCACTTGACACAGATTACTACCTAGACTAATGTATCTATGATGTTTTTCAAATGAAATGCCGTTTGTTTTAAATTATCCCTTCCAAATACGTCTCTGTTAAAGTATTAGTTTCTTCGGTACTTTATATCTGCAGTCTTCGAGATAAAAACGTTTTATATGCAGGCGACCATGTTGTTTGTAGTTTAATCAGTAAACTAAACTAAATTTATACACGTTATCTTCCTTGTATTATAAATTCAGTTATACATATATAATTGATTAGTTATTTTTACGCAGGCTTAGATCCTGACCTGTCTTCCAAAGCATAAAAATGTACGTTCAGAAATGCGGCATTGTTACTAAAACGACGGTACTATATTAACATCCAGTGGATACTGAGCAGACCTATAAGCGTGTTTCTGTCTATAAACGTTTTCCCTCTCCAGGCCAGATGTCGAGCTTTAAGGCTCCAAATCGTAAAATTTGTTTGTTTAGACTTGACCTTATTGACTAAATCGCATCCCCTGGTTTATGAACTGCCGTTCTTGGTGTTATGTTTCTTTGTTGGTTTCTGACACTATATATGCTCACATTAATATAGTAATGTTTCCTTCAGTATGTGGCAAATTGAAACCGGTATTGGTTCTGGTCTGGGCTTACTATTACTACATTTCCACTTTTCAAATGTTTTTTGTCTAAAACTTTTTTTTATTTTGTTTTTATGAACAGTATTTGCAAAATTAAATACGTAACCACACACATATTTGTACAAATAAATGAAAGTAGTTCTTTTCTTTTTCTTCTTCTCTTCTCTTTTCTTCTTTTTTCTATTTTTTTTTTGTTTTTTTAACGAGGGGGTTGGAAATCTTCAAAAGACACTCTGAGCTGGCCATAACTGCATCTATACTCAGAGGTGTCCGGTTCACTGAGGTGCCTACGGACTAAAACCCTTCCCCCTCCAGCTCTCTCAAGGCTCAAGGCACAGGAACCGCGTGAGCATTGCTTCTATGTCTTGATGTGTCTATCCTTTCCTTCTATCCTTTCAGCCTGTTACCTTATTCTTACAATCTTTCTCAGGACGTGCATTAGTTAGAGTTAGCTTTTCCGGTCCTCTCTTCAGTTTCTTTCATTAATACAATTTTGGCCATCATGTTTTTTATTGCTTTCCAACTTTCCTCACTACTTAGCATAATTTCCACCACATTTTCTGGAGTCACGGTTTTATCTACGTTCCTTTGTGCCTCGGTTCTAATTTCCTCCCACCTATCAGTATCGACTGAACCACAACAACAGCATAGATCTGTATCTGCCAGGTTGAAACGCTTGAGATAAGCCATGGCCAGTGAGCGTCTGACTGATGCAGTAATTTACTTCGCCATGTTCACGTCTCGACCATATCAGATGGGAAGCCAAATAACGATTTTAGATTTTTAGGGTGAGCTTGAGGCTCTGAAAATTTTTGATATTCGTTACCTGATACTGAAACTCAAAACAACGTCCGGATTTGTAATCAGCGCCCTCAAACTATATAGGACACGAGTTTTGGTCCAGATGGGCAATCAAATAACGATTTTAAATTTTTAGGGTGAGCTTGAAGATCTGAGGGTCTGAGAATATTTGATATTTGTTACCTGATACTGGAACTCAAAACAACGGCCGGATTTGTAATCAGCGCCCTCAAACTATATAGGACACGAGTTTTGGTCCAGATGGGCAGTCAAATAACGATTTTAAATTTTTAGGGTGAGCTTGAAGATCTGAGGGTCTGAGAATATTTGATATTTGTTACCTGATACTGGAACTCAAAACAACGGCCGAATTTGTAATCAGCGCCCTCAAACTATATAGGACACGAGTTTAGGTCCAGATGGGCAGCCAAATAACGATTTTAGATTTTTAGGGTGAGTTTGAAGATCTGAGGGTCTGAGTATATTTGATATTTGTTACCTGATACTGAAACTCAAAACAACGGCCGGATTTGTAATCAGCGCCCTCAAACTATATAGGTCACGAATTTTGGTCCAGATGGGCAGCCAAATAACGATTTTGGATTTTTAGGGTGAGCTTGAAGATCTGAGGGTCTGAGAATATTTGATATTTGTTACCTGATACTGGAACTCAAAACAACGGCCGGATTTGTAATCAGCGCCCTCAAACTAGATAGGTCACGAGTTTTGGTCCAGATGGGCAGCCAAATAACGATTTTGGATTTTTAGGGTGAGCTTGAAGATCTGAGGGTCTGAGAATATTTGATATTTGTTACCTGATACTGAAACTCAAAACAACGGCCGGATTTGTAATCAGCGCCCTCAAACTATATAGGACACGAGTTTTGGTCCAGATGGGCAGTCAAATAACGATTTTAAATTTTTAGTGTGAGCTTGAAGATCTGAGGGTCTGAGAATATTTGATATTTGTTACCTGATACTGGAACTCAAAACAACGGCCGGATTTGTAATCAGCGCCCTCAAACTATATAGGACACGAGTTTTGGTTCAGATGGGCAGTCAAATAACGATTTTAAATTTTTAGGGTGAGCTTGAAGATCTGAGGGTCTGAAAATATTTGATATTTGTTACCTGATACTGGAACTCAAAACAACGGCCGGATTTGTAATCAGCGCCCTCAAACTATATAGGACACGAGTTTAGGTCCAGATGGGCAGCCAAATAACGATTTTAGATTTTTAGGGTGAGCTTGAAGATCTGAGGGTCTGAGAATATTTGATATTTGTTACCTGATACTGAAACTCAAAACAACGGCCGGATTTGTAATCAGCGCCCTCAAACTATATAGGTCACGAGTTTTGGTCCAGATGGGCAGCCAAATAACGATTTTGGATTTTTAGGGTGAGCTTGAAGATCTGAGGGTCTGAGAATATTTGATATTTGTTACCTGATACTGGAACTCAAGACAACGGCCGGATTTGTAATCAGCGCCCTCAAACTATATAGGTCACGAGTTTTGGTCCAGATGGGCAGCCAAATAACGATTTTGGATTTTTAGGGTGAGCTTGAAGATCTGAGGGTCTGAGAATATTTGATATTTGTTACCTGATACTGGAACTCAAAACAACGGCCGGATTTGTAATCAGCGCCCTCAAGCTATATAGGACACGAGTTTTGGTCCAGATGGGCAGTCAAATAACGATTTTAAATTTTTAGGGTGAGCTTGAAGATCTGAGGGTCTAAAAATTTTTGATATTCGTTACCTGATACTGAAACTCAAAACAACGGTCGGATTTGTAATCAGCGCCCTCAAACTATATGGGATACGAGTTTTGGTCCAGATGGGCAGCCAAATCACGATTTTAGATTTTTAGGGCAAGCTTGAAGATCTGAGGGTCTAAAAATTTTTGATATTCGTTACCTGATACTGAAACTCAAAACAGCGGCCGGATTTGTAATCAGCGCCCTCAAACTATATAGGACACGAGTTTTCGTTCAGATGGGAAGCCAAATAACGATTTTAGATTTTTAGGGTGAGCTTGAAGATCTGAGGGTCTGAAAATTTTTGATATTCGTTACCTAATACTGAAACTCAAAACAACGTCCGGATTTGTAATCAGCGCCCTCAAACTATATAGGACACGAGTTTTGGTCCAGATGGGCAGCCAACTAACGATTTTAGATTTTTAGGGTGAGCTTGAAGATCTGAGGGTCTGAAAATATTTGATATTTGTTACCTGACACTGAAACTCAAAACAACGGCCGGATTTGTAATCAGCGCCCTCAAACTATAGAGGTCACGAGTTTTGGTCCAGATGGGCAGAAAAATAACGATTTTGGATTCTTAGGGTGAGCTTGAAGATCTGAGGGTCTGAAAATTTTTGATATTCGTTACCTAATACTGAAACTCAAAACAACGTCCGGATTTGTAATCAGCGCCCTCAAACTATATGGGATACGAGTTTTGGTCCAGATGGGCAGCCAAATCACGATTTTAGATTTTTAGGGCAAGCTTGAAGATCTGAGGGTCTAAAAATTTTTGATATTCGTTACCTGATACTGAAACTCAAAACAGCGGCCGGATTTGTAATCAGCGCCCTCAAACTATATAGGACACGAGTTTTCGTTCAGATGGGAAGCCAAATAACGATTTTAGATTTTTAGGGTGAGCTTGAAGATCTGAGGGTCTGAAAATTTATGATATTCGTTACCTGATACTGAAACTCAAAACAACGACCGGATTTGTAATCAACGCCCTCAAACTATATAGGACACGAGTTTTCGTCCAGATGTGAAGCCAAATAACGATTTTAGATTTTTAGGGTGAGCTTGAAGATCTGAGGGTCTGAAAATTTTTGATATTCGTTACCTAATACTGAAACTCAAAACAACGTCCGGATTTGTAATCAGCGCCCTCAAACTATATAGGACACGAGTTTTGGTCCAGATGGGCAGCCAACTAACGATTTTAGATTTTTAGGGTGAGCTTGAAGATCTGAGGGTCTGAAAATATTTGATATTTGTTACCTGACACTGAAACTCAAAACAACGGCCGGATTTGTAATCAGCGCCCTCAAACTATATAGGTCACGAGTTTTGGTCCAGATGGGCAGCCAAATAACGATTTTGGATTCTTAGGGTGAGCTTGAAGATCTGAGGGTCTGAGAATATTTGATATTTGTTACCTGATACTGCAACTCAAAACAACGGCCGGATTTGTAATCAGCGCCCTCAAACTATATAGGTCACGAGTTTTGGTCCAGATGGGCAGCCAAATCACGATTTTAGATTTTTAGGGCAAGCTTGAAGATCTGAGGGTCTAAAAATTTTTGATATTCGTTACCTGATACTGAAACTCAAAACAGCGGCCGGATTTGTAATCAGCGCCCTCAAACTATATAGGACACGAGTTTTCGTTCAGATGGGAAGCCAAATAACGATTTTAGATTTTTAGGGTGAGCTTGAAGATCTGAGGGTCTGAAAATTTATGATATTCGTTACCTGATACTGAAACTCAAAACAACGACCGGATTTGTAATCAACGCCCTCAAACTATATAGGACACGAGTTTTCGTCCAGATGTGAAGCCAAATAACGATTTTAGATTTTTAGGGTGAGCTTGAAGATCTGAGGGTCTGAAAATTTTTGATATTCGTTACCTAATACTGAAACTCAAAACAACGTCCGGATTTGTAATCAGCGCCCTCAAACTATATAGGACACGAGTTTTGGTCCAGATGGGCAGCCAACTAACGATTTTAGATTTTTAGGGTGAGCTTGAAGATCTGAGGGTCTGAAAATATTTGATATTTGTTACCTGACACTGAAACTCAAAACAACGGCCGGATTTGTAATCAGCGCCCTCAAACTATATAGGTCACGAGTTTTGGTCCAGATGGGCAGCCAAATAACGATTTTGGATTCTTAGGGTGAGCTTGAAGATCTGAGGGTCTGAGAATATTTGATATTTGTTACCTGATACTGCAACTCAAAACAACGGCCGGATTTGTAATCAGCGCCCTCAAACTATATAGGTCACGAGTTTTGGTCCAGATGGGCAGCCAAATCACGATTTTAGATTTTTAGGGCAAGCTTGAAGATCTGAGGGTCTAAAAATTTTTGATATTCGTTACCTGATACTGAAACTCAAAACAGCGGCCGGATTTGTAATCAGCGCCCTCAAACTATATAGGACACGAGTTTTCGTTCAGATGGGAAGCCAAATAACGATTTTAGATTTTTAGGGTGAGCTTGAAGATCTGAGGGTCTGAAAATTTATGATATTCGTTACCTGATACTGAAACTCAAAACAACGACCGGATTTGTAATCAACGCCCTCAAACTATATAGGACACGAGTTTTCGTCCAGATGTGAAGCCAAATAACGATTTTAGATTTTTAGGGTGAGCTTGAAGATCTGAGGGTCTGAAAATTTTTGATATTCGTTACCTAATACTGAAACTCAAAACAACGTCCGGATTTGTAATCAGCGCCCTCAAACTATATAGGACACGAGTTTTGGTCCAGATGGGCAGCCAACTAACGATTTTAGATTTTTAGGGTGAGCTTGAAGATCTGAGGGTCTGAAAATATTTGATATTTGTTACCTGACACTGAAACTCAAAACAACGGCCGGATTTGTAATCAGCGCCCTCAAACTATATAGGTCACGAGTTTTGGTCCAGATGGGCAGCCAAATAACGATTTTGGATTCTTAGGGTGAGCTTGAAGATCTGAGGGTCTGAGAATATTTGATATTTGTTACCTGATACTGCAACTCAAAACAACGGCCGGATTTGTAATCAGCACCCTCAAACTATATAGGACACGAGTTTTGGTCCAGATGGGCAGCCAAATAACGATTTTAGATTTTTAGGGTGAGCTTGAAGATCTGAGGGTCTGAGAATATTTGATATTTGTTACCTGACACTGAAACTCAAAACAACGGCCGGATTTGTAATCAGCGCCCTCAAACTATATAGGTCACGAGTTTTGGTCCAGATGGGCAGCCAAATAACGATTTTGGATTTTTAGGGTGAGCTTGAAGATCTGAGGGTCTGAGAATATTTGATATTTGTTACCTGATACTGAAACTCAAAACAACGGCCGGATTTTTAATCAGCGCCCTCAAACTATATAGGACACGAGTTTTGGTACAGATGGGCAGCCAAATAACGATTTTAGATTTTTAGGGTGAGCTTGAAGATCTGAGGGTCTGAGAATATTTGATATTTGTTACCTGATACTGAAACTCAAAACAACGGCCGGATTTGTAAACAGCGCCCTCAAACTATATAGGACACGGGTTTTCGTCCAGATGGCTTTTTTCCTTTCCTCCCCAACCAACTACACATCAGTAATACAAAATCGTTGGTAATTAGAATAGAGTTTCAACCTATCCATAACTGAAATGTTAACTTACCTGTAGCCAGCTAAAAAAAATACAGAAGCCAGAAAAACCACAAGGAAAAACCGCGAACGGAAAATTGAGGTTAGCGTGGTTACAGAGACCTAGCGAATCACATACAAAATGTCCGTCATTCAATGTACGTGGTGGGGGTATAGTCTGTGATGTACGTATACAAGACATCTTTGAGACGTAATCGTCAAGACGACTTGAAGATATCATTACCAAGATGTTGAAGATATAATCAGCAAGACATCTTAAAGATGTCATCGGCAGGACACCCTGAAGATATCTTTATTAGGCCTCATCATTTTGAATGAAAATTTTGTTGAGATCTGGACAATAAATGGACATCTTTAAGACTTGAAAACTTGGACATCTTCAAGATGCTATTAGCAAGACATCTTACAGATGTCTTGTGCTATCTGGGAGCATTTTGGATCACAACCTCGAAGCTTGTTCAAAAGTTGTATTATCTCATCAGGTGAACATCATAGAGCGCATGTTTTAATTGAATGTTTGAAACCACTGCAAATAGTGCGTTGTTGTCCAAACAAGTCTGTCCAATGACCCTCATATCTGTAGACCGTCTTTCGAGTTAATGTATCAACATGATGCATCGTTTGGCAGACTATTCGGCTCCAAATTGAGGGTCTCAAAAGACGATAAATAATAGCAAAAAACCATTCAAGTTGCTAGCGAAGGCCTTGCCGTTTGCCAGAAACCCACGTTCTAGATGCTTATTAATGAAGGACTTAACTGCTTCACGTACTTATTTATATCGCTGCATTCATGTTCTTGCATGCGAGTGTGATGTTGAACTCAAAATTCATGCCAAAACTATTTCCACGTTATGCAGGAATATGAAACATCTGTCGCAAATTTTCGGATTTATTTTTTGATTATATTTAGACTTCGGGACATCTAATTGGTTAATTTAGGAAGTGGTTGTTTTGCATTTCGTGAATTAGTGGAGGTCAGTCTAGTCTGCGCCAGAAACAGAAAGCATCATACAGTGTGTCTCAGCTAACATTTGCCACCCCCTTATCTCTGAAATAGTGAAATGATGAAAGAAAATAAAAATCGTCCTAACACTTCGATTTGTAATTCTAAGGGGAACTCTTCCACCGAATACATCATTGAGCCATCAACCCTCTCAACCCAGCAACCCCTACTTCAAAATCTTCAATGACCACCATACTTGTGATACATCATTTTGATTCATCCATATTATGGAAGTTAATGAAAAGTATGGTGATTATCAAAATGAAGTATTATATTCATTACCTGAAATATTATCATAAGAAATGGGAGCCATTTCCCGCATAGCAGCAGATATCCCTAGAACATTCTAAAATAAAATTTGGGATAAGACCAGAATGACATCTACATGTTGTCTGTACGCTATCCTAGCTTATCCTAGGTTAGCCCTAGGATAAACTGTTCGGAATCTTCTGTGACAGGCAGGCATGGCCATCACTGGGGGATCCTAGGGATGACGGTTTTGGAAATTCTCAGCTTGTATAGTATGAAGCGGTTCAAGGACAGTGGTTACTGAGATAATGTGGACAGGCAGACCGACAGACAGACCGACAGACAGACCGACAGACAGACCGACAGACCGACAGACCGACAGACCGACAGACCGACAGACCGACAGACCGACAGACCGACAGACCGACAGACCGACAGACCGACAGACCGACAGACAGACCGACAGACAGACCGACAGACAGACCGACAGACAGACCGACAGACAGACCGACAGACAGACCGACAGACAGACCGACAGACAGACCGACAGACAGACCGACAGACAGACCGACAGACAGACCGACAGACAGACCGACAGACAGACCGACAGACAGACCGACAGACAGACCGACAGACAGACCGACAGACAGACCGACAGACAGACCGACAGACAGACCGACAGACAGACCGACAGACAGACCGACAGACAGACCGACAGACAGACCGACAGACAGACCGACAGACAGACCGACAGACAGACCGACAGACAGACCGACAGACAGACCGACAGACAGACCGACAGACAGACCGACAGACAGACCGACAGACAGACCGACAGACAGACCGACAGACAGACCGACAGACAGACCGACAGACAGACAGACCGACAGACAGACCGACAGACAGACCGACAGACAGACCGACAGACAGACCGACAGACAGACCGACAGACAGACCGACAGACAGATCGACAGACAGACAGACCGACAGACAGACCGACAGACAGACCGACAGACAGACCGACAGACCGACAGACAGACAGACCGACAGACAGACCGAAAGACAGACCGACAGACAGACCGACAGACAGACCGACAGACAGACCGACAGACAGACCGACAGACAGACCGACAGACAGACCGACAGACAGACCGACAGACAGACCGACAGACAGACCGACAGACAGACCGACAGACAGACCGACAGACAGACCGACAGACAGACCTAACGGTGTGGGAAGTGAAAAGGCGTCAGATGGCGTGACAATCAAGTTTTGTGCATCCAAATTTTAAGTTATACCGTTAAGATCAACAATAATAATAACTCAAGAAATTGCGTCGTTCCATCATGTTACCTATTCATTTGCATCTCAATTTTGATCCCTCCCAACAAAAACTAGAAAAACTGTCAGATATTGCTGGTGATGATTTGTTTGCAAGGGATCTCAGCTTATAGCAGGGGCGTATCCAGACCTCAGTTTGGGGGGAAGCGGGGCATGAAGTTGTGTGTGCTTTCACCATTTTTTTGTAATACCTTCGATGCAAGAGAAAGGAAAATGTTAATAGTATTAAAATAAAAAAGAAGATATAAACAGCAAGTGAAACAGTGGAGTATCAGATATTTTAGGTTTGTGCAGGTAAATAATTAGAAACACATTAATAATCACCTTCCAACCATATTTTCTGCTCCTGGAAGAATACACATGACATAACAATAAATGAAAACTCGGCCCGCTGATTCAGTGTTGCCATATTTCATGCTCTGGCCTAGTGAGTAAAGTCGGCCATGACCTACCTGTAGTTTCCAATTTAATTTTATATTGGAAGTGAATCGTTTTCTATAAAAAGCGTGCGCCGCTGCTCTGAGAGACGAGGAATTGAGCATTTTTAACTGACTGGCGTCCTCTATTTGTAAAGGACCCAATATCGATCATCGTCTGCCTTTGAGTTGGGTGATCTGCAGACGATTGTTGGAGCTCAATATTGTGTGTTATACTACTTGCCGGCAGATGTCGCACCTATCCAAATTCCCGTGTTCCCATGCAAACCAGAAGCAGAGTTACCAGGTATTTTACAGGGCGAATCAAGTTTCACAAACAAAGATTTTACGACCGGATAGGGAATCTGTTAACCCAGTGGTTTCCAACCTTTTTATACCCGTGTCCCTTTGAAAAAAAACATTGTTGCGCCCCCCTAATTTTTCTAACAATCTAATTTCATAAATACTCAACCTATAATTTATTTCATGGGCTCTATAAAATTATACACAATATTATCTGAAAATATACATGAAAAATAGTTCTTTATTATAAGAAATAATAATTTTAAATGTAATAAAAACAAATTTGACAAAATAGAAAAAAATAATATACACCGTGTCCCAGGACGAATCCCGAAAAAAGAAATTTCACTTAGGTCTCGGGATGTGAGCCGATATTAGAAGGAATTATTCTGAAATTCGCATTTGTTTCAGTTTCACTTTCACTTGCTATTTGGGGAATTAAACTTTTATGTCCGCTGTTCGAGGAAATAATGTTTATAGATAGTACTAAAAATTACGAATTCCATATTTTTTCAATTTTCGAAACAAACTAGAATTCCAAAACTTACCCTTAGAGTAAATTCCATCCTAGCCTGCCCTTGAACCCCAAAACAGTAGTTGGTACCGTACGATAGTGGTAAATAAGGTAATAAAGCAATGAAATATTTCATAAATCACTATATTTGGACTCGAAAACATGTATTATGTATGTTAAACTGAAATATTTTAATTGTGTTACTTTTTGTATTATACAAGCAACTACTAGTAGATATGCTTCAGTATATTAACAACCATCAAATTTGACATTATCGTATTTTTGATATAAGTATTGTTTAGATTATCTACTATTCACAACTATAGATATGTAGGTATTTACAATTGCCTGTTTATTACAGTTTCCATGATATGCTTTCAGAAAGGATTTCGCGATTATAATACTTTTTTCGCCTATTAGCGGAGTAAAATGAAGTATTTTGCAATGAAATAATCATTAACAACTCCAACATTCCGTTTTCAATCGAGAATTGATTTTGATCAATCTATATGTGAAGAAAAATCACGGTAACAACACAGAAAACTGAACACAAAAGAGACTGAATCTACTATAATAAAATATATATCATTTTGAGTTGGATATTTCTAAAGACACAAAAAAATAATTTCCTGTCATTATATAGGTGCATATTTAATTTTTCAGTATTCCTTTGAAATCATAACATGAAAGAGTAAATAAGGAAATGAACAAGGCTCAACATGTATAGTGATGGTCGATTGAATATTTATTTTGTGTCACTTGCTTTGTTTCTTGAATAGTAAACTGAACTGCTGTAGGTTTCTGAAAAATTCACAAAGACTTCGGCTCAATGTTATTATTAAACAGGAGTGATCCTAGGGCGATACATCCTAATAAATAACTTCTAAATAAGCAGTTGTACACACAATCATTATACTCTATAATTTTATACTATACTTTCTCCTAGGAATTTATTACAGTTCAAACTATCACAGAAATTCATATATCTAAATAAAAACACTATGCTATGCTGAAGGTGCTTTAGAACATCTAATGCTACGAAAATTGTTAGTATTGGAGTATTCACATCTATACATTTATTTTGTAGTACAGTACATAGTAGTAAATCATAAGGTGCGTATCCACTATGCGAGGCTACAGTACTATCCGTGACACGAGAGCTGAGAAGCCTTAGAAATGTTATATCGGATCAGTATATGAAGGTAGTCTAAATATTAAGACACAGAAAGCACCACACGGGCTTCAATAACGCTCTCTAGCAGTTCCCACATAACAAAATTATATACATTGTACATACAATGAATATCGAATCAATGGACATCTATATCCATAAATGGAGCAAGAATGTCCAATGGATGTATAATAGACATCAAAAAAATATACATTTCATGTACGTCTGTCGTGAACTTCCACATACATTGCATATCCATTGAATGTGCATATTATGCACATGTGTATTCATAATATATATACATACCAAAGTATATACAGTGTACATACTGTGAATGTCGAATCAGTGGATATGTATATATCTACAAATCGAGCACGAACGTCTAACAGGTGTAAAATAGAGATAAAAAATATACATTCCATATAGGTACGTTTGTCGCAAACTTCCACATCTATGGTATATCCATTAAATGAACATTTATGTACTTTTAATGCACATACATAGTATATGAAAGTTCAATGTAGAGGCAGAAAAATAAGCAAACCTCATACTTTCATTATCTATTGTTATTACAAACACACGCTAACTACATCTAAGGACGCGAACGGCGGAATAGCCAGAAATCAGCAATGGCGGCGTTAGTTGTCGTTAGCGCAGGGATAAACTACTAGAAGTATATATGATACTTAAACGAACATCTTATGTATATTCACATATGAATATACATACGTGAATACACACTAGTGTATATCATTTTACTTCCCACACCGATAGGTGAGGGGAGTATTGTGATCGCGAAAATTTTCGATTTTGAGATAACACACTTTTTGGGCGTTTTGTGATGCCTACATAACGAAAATCCACGTCACTCATTTCCGTCGGTCTGTCTGTCGGTCTGTCTGTCGGTCTATCGGTCTGTCTGTCGGTCTGTCTGTCTGTCTGTTGGCGTTTTTCTAGCCTCCTAATCTCAGTAACCGCTGCATAGATTTTGATGAAATTTAGGTAGTGATATGGTGTAGGGTCGTAGTAGGTAATGTTGCTACAATTTTGAAAATCGGTGCATAGGCGGCGGAGTAATTAGCAAAAAACGAAAAATTTCAAATATGCCTCAAACTTCGTTTTTAGGTGTTTTAGGGGTTCCTGATCATTTTCTACTTTTTTTTTGGGTGGGGGTGAAATTGGGGTGGTTGGGGGGGTGGAGGGTTGTAAATCTAAAAAAATTGTTGTACTTATAATGGGCTGTCTACTGACCTGAGAGAGAAAGACCTAGCAGTATAATACACTTTTTTAGGTCCATCCGAACATTGCCTTTTGTATTACAGGAACCAAGGGACTTGGAGAATTTTCCGATGTATACATACGAGTATTGCTTTAGATCGTTCTGTATTTTATAATGTTGAAATAACTGAATTGATTTTAATGAAATTTCGGCACAGTATTACTAGTTTGGCGAGGATGGAAAACGCGTCTGATTTTTGGAAATCGTCTCAGTGGCGGCGCAGCAATATTAAAAAAACTAGAAATATGAAAACAGCTCAAACCTCGTTTTTAGACGTTTTAGGGGTTCCTGATCATTTTATACTGTTTTTTGGGTGGGGGTGAATTTAGGGTGGTTGGGGGGTGGGGGGTTGTAAAACTGGAAAATTTGTTGTATTCGTAATGGGGTGTCCATTGATAGCGGCATGATACACTTTTTAGGTCTATCCGAACGCTGCATGCTTATTATAGAAACCACGGGACTTAGTATTTGTGATGTATACATACAAGTATTGCTTTAGATCGTTCTGTATTTTATAATGTGGAAACCACTGAATTGATGTTAATGAAATTTCGTCACAGTATTACTACTTTGGCAAGGATTGAAAACGCGTATTGTTTTTAAGAAATCGTCTCAGTGGCGGCGCAACAATATTAAAAAAACTAAAAATATGAAAACAGCTCAAACTTCGTTTTTAGACGTTTTAGGGGTCCTGATCACTTTATACTTTTTTGGGTGGGGGTGAATTTAGGGTGGTTGGGGGGTTGTGAAACTGGAAATTTTGTTGTATTCGTAATGGGCTGTTCATTGATATGCGAATGAAAAACCTAGCTGCGTGATACACTTTTTAGGTCCATCCGAACGTTGCATGCTTATTATAGAACCCACGGGACCACGAGTATTTGTGATGTATACATACAAGTATTGTTTTAGATCGTTCTAGATTGCGTAACGTGAAAATTGTTCAATTGATTTTTAATGCATATTTCCTGGAGAGGGAGACGTAAGAAACTATTTACGGGCGTTGTTGTGTTGGATGTTTTTTTTGCGGGCGGGTGGGCGATGATTTAGTTGCAAGGAGATTTCAGACTATAGCTTCATGGCCTTCATGCAATGGGAAATAATAAAATGGTATCATCGTTATGTGTGGGAAGTACTGAGTCAATCAACTTGACTCCATTTTTTCATATGTACATTCAACGTCCTATGAATATTAAAAATACACGTGTTCAAACTGGAATATCCAGTGTACATATCCATATAGTGCTATGTGGGTTCCAGTAGCGAGGTTCTACAAACAAAATCATTGAGCCAGCAGTATGGTTCGTGTCGAATCTTTTACATGAATGATATATTCCACATTTTCGCAGAATCATGCGGAAAGTTATAATAATTATGTTATACAATATAATGCATGAAACTAGAAAAAACTCTCCATCAATAATTAATAGATGATGGTACTAATTTTCCTGGGCTATCACAGATGTCCATTCTGTGCGCTATAGATTAATACATGTTGATCTGATGTGGCTTCACATAGTCGCTATAAGTATTTACATAGAGTAACATTTTATCCTCGCATATACAGAGATTTGAAAATTAGGTAATCTTATTTGGATCTGTAGTAGAATAGACAGAATTCAAACAAGTAGTGCAGTTCAAGTCTGATTTAATATTCATTGTCATGCCTACTGGTGTCCTTACTCCTGAGGATTCTTCTGAAACAAAACAAATATGTAGTTCGTTTTATTTTCATACATTTAAAGAAAACATACTCATACATAACACAAAAATAAAGGCATTTGTTAATGCAATCATTAAATATAGATAAACAGCATTATCAAAATTTGTAACAGAATGTCAGAATCTATTTCATCTGCGGAATTAGAGTACTCAGTCTGCCTGTTATAGAGGTTAAGCGAAAGTTAAATATATCTCACTAATTGTAAAATAGATCCGCGCTTTGTTCTACGGAATATATTTCTAAAGAACTAATAGTCCGGCCAATTTGGACAATTGAAATAACGAAAAATCCGGTAGAACCAAATTTCGGTAAAAACCTTGGGCTTCCCATTAAAAGTAAAATGACAAAATCCCCATTGATCCCATATAATATGCTTCGACACTTATTCGGGGTCAAAGTTCAAAATTTTAGGTTTTTTGGATCTCTCTGGAAATCTCAAAATAAATAAACCTCAAAAGGCACAAAAAAAAGTATATTTAAAATTTGCAGAAAAATCGGAAAATCTCGGAAACTGATGAATTTAGCTATATGAAATGAAATATGAAAGAGCATATTGAAAGCAACTTTTGGTATGATAAAATATGGGGGTTACATTTGAAAAAAGGAAAAATCTAGATTTTGCATTCCACCTCACCCTGTATATGAATATGCGATGCGTATCTTTTTTTACAGCCTGTTTTAAAATAAGAGGATAATTTTTATCTTGCCATGTAGAAAAACTAATTTTTGATTCGTTAATTTTCCATATAGTATATAATATCGTTATTGCCCAGGCTATAACGAGAATGCCCGTCTGTCGTGGACAAGGTTGAAAGTGTTTTAGTTTTTGCATCTTTGTCCGGCCATTCACGGCATCGACCATCAATGCATGGCCAAAGTTGATATTACAGATTAGGGCAGCTGTTTGATAAAATATGAGGAACATTTTAAAAAATATATATATATTTTCATCGCTTCACAAAGAAATTGGAAGAAAACTTAAAATACCTAATCGTTAAATATGACAAATTAAAATATTAAAACATGTCTATAAAAACAAGATCAAAGCATCCATTAAGCATTTTTATTACAACATGGTAATGAGCCATGGCACTTTGAGTTGCAGATTTTGTCATTGGCACGGCACGCACATTTTTTGTTTTTGCAGCCGCCCTTACAATAGCAACGCTTATATCCTAAGCAAGTTCAGTTTTTCAATGAATTTTTCACGCATTGAACTCATATTTATCACCTGCTGTATGCTTAAAGCTGTTAAACTCACACTCTACTCACACAAACAGACACAAAAATGGCAAAATGAGAATAACATAACCTATATTTTATTCAAACCTTGACAGCCCACTCTTGAGCGGACATTAACGAGATTGCCCGGGCAAAGTCGTAAAAACGTAAATCCATTCCCAGTTTATCAACAGTGCCCTGTTTACATGGATATTCACGCTATTGGCCGGTCATTATCAGGGCGTCCCGCTGTAATAGGACATTCACGACAATGACCCGCCAATATCGTTAAAGACCGAAATATCATCTTTGACCGTAACATATCTATGTATTTATTGTATGTGAGTTATTGTTTTTTATACATTATTTGTTGTATTTCGTATGGTTTAGAAAAAATGTTAAGTTGAAAAACAGCGACTAGCTGACACTTCGCCTATTTACCTATGAGGTAAATTAAGTCCATTTAGTATTATTATTATTATTAACAATGTTACTCACCTCCAGTGGCAAGAAGAAACTGTCGATGAATATCTTGTCTATACAAAAAATTTGTCCTGTCTGCTCCATCAAATGAAAGCCGTGAGAGGTTCCATATTTTTTGAGAAATATTCGACAATCCCTCCCTTTCACATATCGGATCCCTTGTTGATTCTGGTGGACTAGAGGATGACTCTATACTGACCGTCTGCAACAAACGGACAATACTTCATTTACATCTACATCAAATCGAGGATAAAAATCCAAAATACATGGGGTATTAGGAAATATTTGCAATATGACGCAACATTGAATTGCAGGAAGCTGCGTGTTTCTGCACGTTGAGACATGTTTATACGTGCGTAGTAGCCAAGTCCAGGCAAGTCGATGAACTCAGTTATATTTATTCGCAGTGAGAGTTTAAAGTACGAGTACTTGCGATGCCATCGCATACAAAACCGACATTTTCTTTTCGATAAGAGGGGGTTGCAGTACGTACATGAGAGCGCTTGCAATGGTTCAGCTGTAACCATTTTTTGACTATTATTTTTCAGATTACTGTACTGAAAAAATACGAGCATGAAGAAAAAGCATAGTTCTAGGTTAATGTCGACGTATTTTATGAAATTTCGTAATAGACAATTATTAAAAACTGTTAAATGTAGCGCTTTAATGACTAAATTCACGGTCTCGTTAATCACCCTGTATAAATTTATTCTAAAATCTGGATCGACATTAATCTAGATTAAAGTTTTAAGAAAAAGAAAGCCACGGTTTTGTGCCATAAATTATTAATATATAAGGTCAAAGATGGTTACAGCCAGAACCTTGCATTGAACAAGCGCGCACCTATTGTACATTGATAAAAGCGCCACCAATACAAAAGTATGCAAACTACAGTTTATGAATGAGCTGAGGATCATTCATTTCTGAAATGAGATAGATATTGTTTTGGGCATCGACTAAATTTGTAGTCGGTGGTTTTGGGCGATTTATTCATATACAGTGCAGGCCAAAAGTTAAGAACTACTAAAATTTAAATAAATAATTGGTTTTGAGCAGTTACCATTCTCAGAATTACTGAGAAATCTTAAGATTTTTAACCAAATATGTATATACTTAAAATTTAGATTGCTAGCAGGCCCAGACCGTGAAAGTTAGAGACTTGGGTTCACACTTTTTTTGCGCGGGAATAAAAAATGCATTCTAACGGATACATTAAATTTGTACTTTGTAACATCATAAAAGGTGAATAATTTACGTGCATTGTCGTCTTTTAGATGCATTTGTACTGGAACCATTGCTTCTAGCGGCTTGAACAAGGTATACCTTTCTTACGTATAAAGGAGAGATAACAAATTTTTTTTATTCGAAAGTGACGTACAGTGTATAGAAAAAAAGTTAGGACCGATTTCAATAGAGATGTAGCGCCCTCTATCACTAATCACAAAACTAAGATCAAATTTGAATTTAGCATGATAAAAAAACGCTGTAACCACATTTTATCCATTTCTTGCGTCTCTGGCTGAAGATATTAAAAAAAACCCAAACAAAATTAAAATTCAACACCCCGTATCTTTTAACCGAAGGCCTTGCGGATCCATGTTCATAGGAACTTTTTTTCCTATCTTAGTGTCCTCTATGCAATGTACTTTTTTCAATGTCACCCTGTAGAAAAAAGTTTCATGTTTCACCTCGAAATATGTGTCAAGTTCCGAGTCTATCTACTTGACTTCTTAAAGACCCTAGGTCAGCGGTCGGGGAACTTTTTTAATCGCTACTCTAAAATATTTTTTTGTAAGTTGATATTACCCCATAACGAAGAGCAAAAAATCGCCTCTTTTTACCATCTTTCATAATATACAGGGTTATTCACGTTTTTTTTTATGGTCGGCCTCCCGCAAAGGCTGAAAGCCTATGGCGCTGTAGAAGCGCTGCTAGAGGATAAGTATCGGTTTACGTTAGATTTGAAACGCTGCAGGTTGTTGCCGTCGGGAAACAAATTCCCCGGCAGCTGATTCCACAGCGTCGAAGTTCTCCAAAAGAAGGAATGCTGGAGGAGACTAGTTCGGGGAGTAAGGACCTCGACCTGGTAAGGATGAGCTCGCAGAGCTTCTCTAGTTTTCCTGGTTCGGACGGCCTGTCGTGTTATTATCTGAGAGAGCTCAATCGAACATCTTCCGTGATAGAATCTGTAAAACAGGGATAGGTCAGCCACCCTCCTCCGATGTTCCAGGCTGTGGAGGCCCTTTGTGAGGTTAGGCGTATCAATAAGTCTAATCGCTCTTTTCTGGATAGTATCCAGAAGCTTTAGAGAGTGCTTCGGAGCGCATCCCCACACATGGGAGCAATACTCCAGCGATGGTCGGATCTGTGCCTTGTAGAGCAGCAGCAGTTGCTCTGGCGTATACAACTTCCTACAGCGGAACAAAACTCCAAGCTTCTGGGATGCCGTTTTAGCAATACTGACGACGTGGTCGTGCCAGGACATGTTATTGTTGATGTTGATTCCCAAAAGCTTGACGGAAGGTGATTCGACCATGGGTTTATGAAAACTACCAGAGATTGATATTCACAACCTGATATCATTAGAAAGGTTATCAAATTCTACGTTCAACCGTATAAAAAAAATTAGGCATTCGGCATTAGGCCATCTGAAAAAAATCAAGTTATCGCTGATCGAAGTTTCCTTAATTAATCGACCGATTTCTCCAAGCATAAACATAATTTAAATTTGACAGTCTTACCAAAGCTGGCGCATTGTATGCTTAGTAATACGGCAAAGCCACAGCCTTCCAAATCTTATAATCTCTGCGATATTCAATTTTTTCCTGATATCTACTTATACCGAAAATGGTGATTTACACCTAAACGGTTCGTTTAAAGTTCTATGTACGATACATAAAAAAAATGAAGTCAAGTTGATTGACTCAGTACTTCCCACACATTACGCTGATACCAGTTTATTATTTTCCCATAGCATGAAGCTTTAGTCTAAGATCCCTTGCAACCAAATAATTGCCAACCCCCCCCCCAAAATTGTCTTATGCCGCTAGGTCTTTCCTTCACAGGTCAATGGACAGCCTATTATCGATCCTACAAACTTCTCAGTTTTACCTATTATGAGTACAACAATTTTTTCAATTTTTCAACCCCCAACCCCCCAACCACCCCAATTTCACCCCCACCCAAAAAAACGCAGAAAATGATCAGGAACCTCTAAAACGCTTAAAAACGAAGTTTGAGCTGTTTTCATATTTTTAGTTTTTTTATTATTTCTGCGCCGCGACTGGCACGATTTATCAAAACCATACGCGTTTTCCATCTTCGCCATGATAGTAATGCCGTTTCAAAATTTCATTAAAATCAATTCAACAGTTTCCTCGTTACAACGATCTGACGCAATACTCTCGTATGTTTACATCAAAAAAAGTCCTTTGCTTTCTGTAATAGGCAAAGGCAATGTTCGGATGGACCTCAAAAAGTTATTTATGTCGCCAGGTCTTCCTTCACAGGTCAGTGGACAGTCTATTATGAAAGCAACAACTTTTTCAATTTTACAACCCCCCACCCCCCAACTACCCCAATTTCACCCCTACCCAAAAAAAAGTAGAAAATGATCAGGGACCCCTAAAACGCCTAAAGACGAAGTTTCAGCAATATTTAATTTTTTTTGTTTTTTGCTAAATACTCCGCCGCCTATGCACCGATTTTCAAAATTATAGGAACAGTACCTACTACGACCCCACAGCATACCGCTGCCCAAATTTCATCACAATCCATGCAGCGGTTACTGAGATTACGAGGGTAGAAAAACGCGACAGACAGACAGACAGACAGACAGACCGACAGACCGACAGACCGACAGACCGACAGACCGACAGACCGACAGACCGACAGACCGACAGACCGACAGACCGACAGACCGACAGACCGACAGACCGACAGACCGACAGACCGACAGACCGACAGACCGACAGACCGACAGACCGACAGACCGACAGACCGACAGATCGACAGACCGACAGACCGACAGACCGACAGACCGACAGACCGACAGACCGACAGACCGACAGACCGACAGACCGACAGACCGACAGACAGACCGACGGAAATCAGTGACGTGGATTTTCGTTATGTACACATCATAAAACGCCCAAAAAACGTATTATCTCAAAATCGAAAATTTTCGCGATCACAATACTCCCCTCACCTATCGGTGTGGGAAGTAAAAGGTAGAAAACGGTCAGGAACCCCTTAAACATCTAAAAACGAAGTTTGAGCTGTTTTCATATTTTTAGTTTTTTGATTATTGCTACGCTGCCACTGACACGATTTCTAACAAGCATACGCGTTTTCTATCCTCACCACAGTAGTAGTAATGTGTCAAAATTTCATTAGAATCAATTTAGTAGTTTCCACGTTACAAAATACAAAACGATCTAAAGCAATAAATACTCGTATGTATACAGAAAATTCTCCCTTAGTTTCGTTAATAGGCAAGGCAATGTTCGGATGGACCTAAAAAAGTTATTTATGTCGCTAGGACTTCCTTCACAGGTCAGTGGACAGTCTATTATGAAAGCAACAATTTTTTTAATTTTACAACCCCCCACCCACCAACCACCCCAATTTCACCCCTACTAAAAAAAAAAAGTAGAAAATGATCAGGAACCCCTAAAACGCCTAAAAACGAAGTTTGGGGCATATTTAAAATTTTTCGTTTTTTGCTAATTACTCCGCCGCCCATGCACCGATTTTCGAAATTATAGGAACATTACCTACTACGACACCACGGCATATCGCTGCCCGAATTTCATAACAATCCATCCAGCCGTTATTGAGATTACGTGGCTAGAAAAACGCGTACAGACAGACAGACAGACAGACAGACCGACAGACAGACCGACGGAAATGAGTGACGTGGATTTTCGTTATGTAGACATCTCAAAAACGAAAATTTTCGCGATCACAATACTCCCCTCACCTATCGGTGTGGGAAGTAAAGGAAATCTGAACATGCAATAATATACGGGGTGTTCCATTTAAAAAACATAACTTTGATACATTTCGTGTTTTTGGGACACCCTGTATAACATGAAAATATTTTTAAAATATAGTCTTTACGAGTCTCTATCCATCCGAAATTATTATTTTCTTTTTTATCAAATACTTTAGCCATAGTGCTCCGAATAACGTGAATAACCCTGTATATATAAAAATATTAACGGATTTATAAAATAGCAAATTAAAAATATATACTTTTTACTCACAAAAGTTTCACTTTTACCCCCAAGATTTTCATTTTTACCCCATTGGGGTTAATTTACCCCGGTGCCGGTGCCCCGACCGCTGCCCTAGGTCATCCGTTCTTATATCGCAGACAATAACTCAATCACTTTGACGCGCCGTTAAGAGCCTCAATGAACGCTAAAATTTCTGATTGAAATCTGTAAAAAAAATCCGTCGCTTTTAAAACTTGTGCTCTCCAAGCAAACGGGAGAACGCGGCACAAAAGTCCGTTTAAGGGATAATAGAATTCTTACGAGTAAATTAAAGTCTATTATAATGAATCTAATCCTACAATGAAATTTAACATTTGTGTAACAATAGATTAATTACTGTGTTTCTATAGCCGCATGAATATTTGAGCAATCCAACTGAATATACACAATGTCAGTATTGAATTGACTCAGTGCATACCATATACCCATTTACTGTCTGCCGACGGAAGTGCCTCAGGGGAAAACTCAAAAATCACTAGATGAGACTCTCAAATAATGTTATTTAAATTACGATTTAGGTACAAGGAAGGGTCTTTCAGCCTGACGTTTTTCGACTTTCAACGTTCATTCGCCTGATGAATATTATATCAACCTTTAATTACAATGGTTAACGAGGATTGCTGTGCTGTCTTTCCATACAGTTGTAGATTTACATGTCCATATAGTTATGTAGATAAATGCGGCTACACGTAATGGAAGAGAGAACTCTTGGACTCCACATCCACATCCACAGGGGTCATTGTTTAATCTGAGTGTACAGGTCGCTATTATCTATTTGTGTTACTATACGAAGCTAATTCCTATTTAAATCCAGTAACCAGTACGTCAGCTCTTCTCGGAGATTGCCATTTCAAGAACTGTACCTACTTCAATTTCAAATTCGATTACCAAGCTTCAATATGTTTCTTGTGCGGTTGCATTTTGCAATACAACTTTATTTATTTCATTTTACTTCCCACACCGACAGGTGAGGGGAGTATTGTGATCGCGAAAATTTTCGATTTTGAGATAATATGCTTTTTGGGCGTTTTGTGATGTGTACATAACGAAAATCCACGTCACTCATTTCCGTCGATATGTCTGTCTGTCTGTCTGTCGGTCTGTCTGTCTGTCGGTCTGTCTGTCTGTCGGTCTGTCTGTCTGTCGGTCTGTCTGTCTGTCGGTCTGTCTGTCTGTCGGTCTGTCTGTCTGTCTGTCTGTCGGTCTGTCTGTCTGTCTGTCTGTCGGTCTGTCTGTCTGTCTGTCTGTCTGTCTGTCTGTCTGTCTGTCTGTCTGTCTGTCTGTCTGTCTGTCTGTCTGTCTGTCTGTCTGTCTGTCTGTCTGTCTGTCGCTTCTTTCTAGCCTCGTAATCTCAGCAACCGCTGCATGGATTGTGATGAAATTTGGGCAGCGGTATGCTGTGGGGTCGTAGTAGGTAATGTTCCTATCATTTTGAAAATCGGTGCATAGGCGGCGGAGTAATTAGCAAATAACAAAAAAAATTAAATACTGCTGAAACTTCGTTTTTAGGCATTTTAGGGGTCCCTGATCATTTTCTACTTTTTTTTGGCTGGGGGTGAAATTGGGCTGGTTGGGGGGTGGGGGGTTGTAAGATTGAAAAATTTGTTGCATTCATAATAGACTGTCCACTGACATGTGAAGGAAGACCTGGCGACATAAATAACTTTTTTGGTCCATCCGAACATTGCCTTCCTATTACAGAAAGCAAAGAACTTGATACTCATATCCAGCAACTGTTTCGTCGTATCCACCCAGCGTGTAGGGGGACGGCCACGGCGCCGCCCACTTGTGGCATGGCCCTGAACTACAAGTTTCTCCATATTACCGCTTCTGTGTATATGTCCGAAGAATGTAAGCATTCTCGTCGACTCTTTGGATTACCGAGCTCATCCAGTATGGAAACGTTAGTTCGATGGGCGGTATAAGGAACTCTCAGCATTCAATTCAATTTTCAATTCAATTCAATTTTTATTTATCCTTTTGATTACATATCGTAATATAGGAGATGTCAAGTAAAATGGTAAATTACATTATCATGTAAAGAAAAAACAAAATTTTCTTAATAAAAATTCGTACACAGTATATATATACTACACAGTATACTGCATGGTCCAACAAATTTATACATACATACTACTTAACGCTAATTAAATATTAAAATACATGTAGGTACACATTAAAATATATATATTAAAATCAGCATAACTCATTATCACAGAAATAATGTCAGACAGAGGCAGAAGAAAATTAAAAGAGAAAGCACTCATATCCAATTCCTTGCATCTGCAGAGTATTCCTCTAAATTGTAATAAGCCTTTGCAATGAGAACATTTTTAATGTATTTTTTGAAGTGCCGTAGTTGCATAGCTCTTATGGGTTGGGGGAGTTTATTATAAATTGTAATGGCAGCTAGTTTAGGGCTACTTTTTGTCATAGACTTTTTATGAATAGGTACTTCCAGCAGTGAATTATTTCTCATGTTATATCTTTCATTTTCACCAAGCAGTTTAAATTCTCCCATATTTGATTTAACATAGATCAATAGTTCATAAATGTATATACAGATTAATGTCATGATTTTCAAAGAAATGAAATGGCTTCTACAACTATCTCTTCTCTTTATTCCTGCAATATACCTGACAACTCTTTTCTGGATTAAGAAGACTCTTTGAAAATTGCTAGATGCCGCCCACGCTACAATTCCATATGTGATGGCTGACTGGAAATAAGCGTAATAATAGGTTAATAGGACCTCCCTTGACACGGTGTGACGTAGCTGTCCAACACAATATGTGGTCCTAGATATCTTTTTACATAAGTTATCTATATGTAAATCCCACTTACAGTTGTCCTGAAGAAATACTCCCAAAAATTTTGTTGATGTGTGTTGCTGTATACTTCCCATGGTAGATTTTATTAATAAGCTATGGTCAAAATTTTTATTAGAATAGGTGAAGCGCATAAACAGAGTTTTCTTAGTATTCAAAACTAAATTATTTTGTGAATACCATTTTCCAATTCTATCCAATTCGGTTGATGTCTTAGTGACTGCCCGTGGGAGATTATCCTCTTGGATTACTAAAGATGTATCGTCTGCATACATGACACAGTTTTCACTCTGAAAATCATTAACATATATAATATACAACAGGGGCCCAAGTATAGATCCTTGCGGTACCCCTATCGTACATTGGCGATATGATGATTTACATTTTTCAACCTCAGCATAGTGTTCTCTGCCTTGTAAGTAATCTTTAAACCACTTATGGGCAATTCCACGTATTCCATATTTTTCTAGTTTTTTCAATAATATATTGTGGTCTACAAGATCAAATGCTTTACTTAGGTCTAGAAAAACACCTAATGTCCTATTTCCGCTATCTAAACTGGAATATACTGTATTCAAAAATTGAATGATTGCAGTTTTTGTGGAATACCCTTTGCGGAAACCAGCTTGATGTGTATTGAAAAGTTTATATTTGTCGAAAAAGTCAACCAAACAGTTTGCTACATATTTTTCATACACCTTGGCAAAAGGGCTCAATAATGATATTGGCCGATAGTTTGCTATGTCATTTTTGCTACCTGATTTGTGGATAGGAATTACTTTTGCAGTTTTAAGGCAGTTTGGGAAAACTCCTTCTTGTATAGAACTATTCACTAGACATGTCCACATTTCAAAAGCATCTATGCGAGCTCGATCTGCCTTTTTAACAGTCCAAGTTTCCGAGGCATACAAAAATATGGAGAACACAAGAGACTGAACCAGCGACATTTTTGTAGCTTTAGTGATGTTATGGTCACGCCATATGTTAGTAAGCTTTGTCATGGCCACACGTGCCTGTTGAATGCGCCGTCGAATCTCATTTTCACAGCTAACCGAATTGTCGATCAAAGAACCGAGGTATACAAAGCTTTGAACTACTTCACAACGGCCTATTGACTTTATTTCTCGATGATTATCATGTTCTCTATCTACGATCATAACCTTGGTCTTACTGTAGTTAATACCAAGACCATACGCTGTACTATGTTGTTCTAAGATGTCTAATAGAGCTACTAGTTCTTCGTGAGAAGCTGCAATAAAGGTTGTATCGTCAGCAAATCTTAAGTTAGATATTTTGCTTCCGCCAATAGTTACACCGCCATTCCAGTTGTCTAATAGCTGTCTCATCACAAATTCAGAGGAAATGTTAAACAACATCGGAGATAATACATATCCCTGACGAATAGTGATGGTTAAATTTGAAAGTTGCAATTTCTTGGAATATATTGAATATATGACATGTGCTTATGAAGACATTTATTATGTTCCATTTTTAGATTAGGGTTTCAAGCAAGCATACAGTTAACCTACCTAACCCCATTTTTATAAGTAATTATTGAATTAGAACCGCCGACATGATAAATGAACCATATGCTAGCTGAATTTTGCGAATTGTGCCTCACCAAATGGAAACATTTCGTCATTCTATATTTTTATTTGCTAATTCGTGAAAACCGGTGCGTACTATTTTCTAGAATTCAATGGGTAATTATCTAAGTAGACAACTGTCCATGTGATAATTTCAAATATTTTTCAACCGCTGAATAGGGTAAATATTAAACCTGAATATGTCATTGTGTGGATTAATTAAATAGAGCCTTTTATGTTGTTAGGCGGTGCTTCATCTATACTGATTGACAAAATTTACGGAGCCATTTTGGAATATCATGTATTATCTAATGTGGGGGATGGTTTTCTAATAACAATAGGTCGAGTGCCCGTACTCACACTAAGGAAACGGTATTTTATGTCACTTAAAAAGGGACCCATGCTTTCCATGGAGAATGTATACAGGACACTTAGAGATACTGTTATTGTCTCTCTCTCTATTTCTGCTTCCATCTGTTTACTAGGTCAAAACCAATCGATATTAATGTCCGTTTTTGGAAATTGTCCAGAACACCTGCGTAGATGTGATGACATTATATGGCTTAGTAGTAGTAGGATGTAGGTTGTAGTTCTATGTTATTTTCCATTCTAAGTATTTATTGAAATGAATCAAATGAAATCAATGATGAAACAAATTAGAATAAACATTACAAAAAATCTGATCTGGCACGAGCACGTTGCGTCAATTGCTACAGCTGCTGGTAAAAAGCTTGGGTACCTATTTAGAACCATAAAGTACTTCTCACCATGTAACCTCCTCACGCTATACAAAGCCCAGATAAGACCTGGCCTGGAGGATTGCTATCATGTCTGGAGAGCTGCTGCCCCTACTACCCTATCTATACTAGATGCCGTCCAAAGAAGGGCAATTCGACTACTTGGCGACCCGGCGTGTTGTAGGTGACCTCTCACTCTTCTACCGATACTCAAACGGAATCTGCTCCTCTGAGCTATCCTCTATCATTCCGCCGCTCATCGCTCCTACCAGATGCACCCGCGCGACCGCTGCATCTCATCCTAAGGCGGTCATTCTTCATACATCAAGAACCGAGCGGTACAACCGCACATTTATTCCCAGGGTGTCCAAGGCTTGGAATGGACTGCCAGAAGATGTATTTATTGGGCCTGCGGGTATTAGCCTATTCAAATCCCGCGTTAACAAACTTCCCCTAACATAACCCTTTCACAGCAGCCGCGGTACTCTGGTATTTAGGCTCTACCTGCGCGGTCTGCTCAGTTATAAAAAAAGTAGAGGTGCCTAACTTTCAAAATAAGGTCATCTAGATTTTGATCATAGGCCTTCGCATTGCAGTAACTTTTAATTCAGTCAGTTGTTTGGTTGGTTTGGTTGGAAAATATGATATACAGGGTGAGTCTTTAGTACCGGCTCGGTCGATAACTCCACTACTGTAGAAGATAGCGAAAAAAGTTGTATATAAAAGTTATAGCCACGGATATGCTCCTTGCTCAGAAAATATTTTGATTTATACAGGGCGATCCATAACTACGTGGTGATGCAAACATGCATTTTTTTAAATGAGACACCCTATATATTATCCTATATTCAAGTTCTACTAATGATTTCCGTTCTTCCAATATAGTGTGTTGTTACATTATACAGGGTATTTCAAAAGTTATGACCATTTTTCGCTGTCAAATGAACGTACTGTACATCAAAAAGTGATGAATCAAAAATCATATTTTTTATACGGATGGATAAAAAATATCATCTAGTCTTAAAATCGGCTATAAAAAAAGCCCGCGACGCATTCCTATACATGGTGATGTAGAATGAAAAATCCAGGTATTCTCTTTTTTTTTCAAATGTAACCCCCAATATTTTATTATACAAAAGAATTGCTTTTAATATGCTCTTTCATCTTTGTGTAGCACTTATTGTACCTACGTTGCATCAGTTTTCGTGATATTTCGATTTTTCGGTAAATTTAAAATATAGCTTCTATTTGTGTACTGAAATTTATTTATTTTGAGAAAGTACTATCGAATTTGTTTTTTATTCTACAAACAACTAAATTATAAGATCACGATAGTATTTGATGAAGTCAAAACCCTGAATCATCGAGATAATAAAGTCAAGTATGCTGAGGAAACAATTTGGCAGGCGTGCTGCATAATTATCAAGCAGATTTATCAGGCATGCTTTGAAAAATTGACGGTTTTCATAACCTGCTCAATAACTTCGTACTGTGTGAAAAACGAGCTTTAAAAGTTAATTTTTCCATTGAGGGTATTTAGAAGAATTTGAAGAGAAATTGCCTACTTGCCTCTAGAATATATCAACTCATCATGATAGTCACAATGTCTTAACAGACATGTTGTGAACTCGTAAAATGCATTTACTCATTTTACGAGTTTCTCTTGGGATATCTTTAAGATCTTTAATGCATCAGTTTCCCATTTGCTTTCTGCATCCTCATGCCGTTGACCAGATGGCATCTACTGGTTCATCCACCTTTAGGGGCAATTTCTCACCCCAAGGACAAGAAGGTGTCCTGACTCTTCTCGACTCGTCCACCAAAGTTGTTGTTTGAGAAGAGGTTACTGATTATACCGACAGTAGTTCGGTTCCTTTTAGTCGCTTCTTACGCCATGCAGGATACACGATGGGAGATATTCTAACCCGCCCCCACACGGGGTAGAATATATCAACTATGAACAGCAATATCCAGAACAGAGGCACTCTAAAACTAATGAGTTTGAAAGAATGAAGAATCGTTTTATTTAGACCGTGTCGTTTAATATTTCATAGCTTACCTGATAGATCGCTTGATAATTATGCATGACGTCTATAAAATTGTTTCCTCAGCACACTTGACCTATATTATCTCGTTAATCCAGTGTTTTGACTTGATCAAGTACTACTATGGCCTTATATTTTAGTTTTTTGTTAATCAAAAATAAAATTTGATAGTATTTTCTCAAAATAAATAAATTTTAGTAAACAAATAGAAGGTATATTTAAAATTTGTAGAAAAATAGAAATATCTCAGAAACTAATGAATTCAGCCATAACAAGTGCTATACAAAGATGAAAGAGCATATTAAAAGCAATTCTTTGGTATAAAAAGTATTGGGGGTTACATTAAAAAAGGAGAGAAAATCTAGATTTTGCATTCTACATCACCCTGTATGCGAATATGCGTCGCGGGCTTTTTTTATAGCCGATTTTAAAACTAGATGATATTTCGTGTAAAAAAATTTTAGGTTCATCACTTTTTGATTTACACTATTGAAATACCCTGTATAATGTAACAATACCCTATATTGGAAGAAAATAAATCATTAGTTGAATTTGAATATAGAATAATATATAGGGTGTCTCAATTAAAAAAATGCATGTTTGCATCACCACGTGGTTATGGAGCACCCTGTATAAATCAAAATATTTTCTGAGCAAGGAGCATATCCGTGGCTACAACTTTTATATACAAGTTTTTTCGATATCTTCTACAGTAGTGGTGTTATCGACCGAGCCGGTACTAAAAACTCACCCTGTATATTGCTCCATTCAAAGTGTAACTTCGCAAACATTTTGGGTAATAATGCAATAGAGATGGGTAGTTATTGTCCAATTGTATTTTTTTGAGAATCCAGTAGTTTGTGAAACATTTTGCTTCCCACACCGATAGGTGAGGGGAGTATTGTGATCGCGAAAATTTTCGATTTTGAGATAATACGTTTTTTGGGCGTTTTATGATGTCTACATAACGAAAATCCACGTCATTCATTTCCGTCGGTCTGTCTGTCGGTCTGTCTGTCGGTCTGTCTGTCTGTCTGTACGCGTTTTTCTAGCCACGTAATCTCAGTAACCGTTGCATGGATTGTGATGAAATTTGGGCACCAATATGCTGTGGGGTCGTAGTAGGTAATGCTGCTACAATTTTGAAAATCGGTGCATAGGCGGCGGAGTAATTAGCAAAAAACGAAAATTTCCCCAAACTTCGTTTTTAGGCGTTTTAGGTGTTCCTGATCATTTTCTACTTTTTTTTGGTGGGGGTGAAATTTGGGGTGTTGGGGGTTGTAAAATTGAAAAATTTGTTGAATTCGTAATAGACTGTCCACTGACCTATGAAGGAAGACCTAGCGAGATAAATAGATTTTTTAGGTCCATCCGGACATTGCCTTGCCTATTACAGAAGCCAAAGGACTTAGAATTGTTTCTGATGTAAACATACGAGAATTGCTTTAGACCGTTCTGTATTATGTAACGTGGAAACTGTTGAATTGACTTTAATGAAATTTTGACGCAGTATTACTACCGTGGCAGGGATAAAAATGCGTATAGTTTTTATAAATCGTGCCAGTGGCGGCGCAGAATTAATAAAAAAACTAAAAATATAAAAACAGCTCAAACTTCGTTTTCAAGCGTTTTAAAGGTTCCTGATCATTTCTTGCGTTTTTTGGGTGGGGGTGAAATTGGGGTGGTTGGGGGTGGAGGGTTGAAAAACTGAAAAAATTGTTGGATTCATAATAGGCTGTCCACTAACCTGTGAAGGAAGACCTAGCGAAAGAAATCAACTTTTTAGGTTCATCCGAGCATTGCCTAGCGTATTACGGAAACTAAGGGACTTAGAATTTTCTGTATACATACATACTAGTATTTATTGCTTTAGATCTTTTTGTATTTTGTAACGTGGACACTATTAAATTGATTCTAATTAAATTTTGACACAGTATTATTACCGTGGTGAGGATGGAAAACGCGTATGTTTGTTAAATATCGTGTCAGTGGCAGCGTATATAGCAATATTAAAAAAACTAAAAGTATGAAAACAACTCAAACTTCGTTTTTAGATGTTTTAGGGTGTCCATTGACCTCTGAAGGAAAGACTTAGCGGCATAAGACGATTTTAGGTGAGGGAAGGCTGCCGATGATTTGGTTGCAAGGGGATCTCAGACTAAAGCTTCATGCTATGGGAAAATAATAAACTGATATCACAGTAATGTGTGGGAAGTACTGAGTCAATCAACTTGACTCCATTTTTTTTTACATGATCTGCACTTATCATTGTTGTCATGTTCGATGTGGAGCTTAACTTCTGACGACGAGTTGACATTCTAAACAATAATACAGTTTATGGGTGGCTATATTGACCCAACTCATATAGCTGGGTAATAAAGGGACATTGAATTATTGTTGAAAGTGATATTATTGGAAATTGATGAGCGTGACTGATAATGAATTATTAAACACCTTTATAACAGAATTTCATGTTAATGTGCTGTGTACCATAGTATTAGGTAACAGTTGTAAAGCCTCTTGATTTTTCCAGATCGTATAAAGATAAAACTTCGTCATGCATGTCACCTAAATCACGTAATGTCTTAAATAATTTGTTTAGTACCGCAACCAGACCTCATTTAATCATTATACATGAATCAATATTACAGGGTCAGTTTTTACTTCCCACACCGATAGACGAGGGGAGTATTGTGATCGCGAAAATTTTCGATTTTGAGATAATACACTTTTTGGGCGTTTCATGATGTCTACATAACGAAAATCCACGTCACTCATTTCCGTCGGTCTGTCTGTCGGTCTGTCTGTCTGTCTGTCTGTCTGTCTGTCGGTCTGTCTGTACGCGTTTTTCTGTCCTCGTAATCTCAGTAACCGCTGCATGGATTTTGATGAAATTTGGGCAGCGATATGCTGTGGGGTCGTAGTAGGTAATGTTCCTATAATTTTGAAAATCGACGCATGGGCGGCGGAGTAATTAGCAAAAAACAAAAAAAATTAAATATTGCTTAAAATTCGTTTTTAGGCGTTTTAGAGGTTCCTAATTTTTGTTGGGTGGGGGTGAAATTGGGGTGGTTGGGGGGTGGGGGGTTGTAAAATTGAAAAAGTTGTTGCTTTCATAATAGACTTTCCACTGACCCATGAAGGAAGACCTAGCAACATAAATAACTTTTTTAGGTCCATCCGAACATTGCTTTGCCTATTACAGAAACCAAAGGACTTATATTATATATATATATTTTCTGGTGTAAACATACGAGAGTATTGCTTTAGATCCTTCTATATTGTGTTACGAGGAAACTGTTGAATTGATTTTAATGAAATTTTGACACAGTATTACTGCCGTGGCGAGGATGGAAAACGCGTATGGTTTATATAAATCGTGCCAGTGGCGGCGCAGAAATAATAAAAAAACTAAAAATATAGAAACAGCTCAAACTTCGTGTTTAAGCGTTTTAGAGGTTCCTGATCATTTTCTGGGTTTTTTTGGGTGGGGGTGGTTGGGGGGTGGGGGGTTGAAAAACTGAGAAATTTCTTGTATTCATAATAGGCTGTCCACTAACCTGTGAATGAAAAACCTAACGGCATAATACACTTTCTCAGGTCCATCCGAACATTGCCTAGCCTGTTACGGAAACTAAGAGACTTAGAATTTTCTGTATACATACGAGTATTTATTGCTCTAGATCGTTTTGTATTTTGTAAGGTGGACACTATTAAATTGATTCTAATGAAATTTTGACACAGTATTATTACCGTGGTGAGGATGAAAAACGCGTATGTTTGTTAAAAATCGTGTCAGTGGCAGCGTAGCAATAATCAAAAAACTAAAAGTATGCAATCAACTCAAACCTCGTTTTTAGATGTTTTAGGGGTTCCTGATCATTTCCTACATTTTTTTGGGTGGGGGTGAATTTGGGGTGGTTGGGCGGTGGGGCGTTGTAGAACTGAAAAGTTTGTAGTATTGACAATACACTGTCCATTGACCTGTGAAGGAAAGACCTAGCGGCATAAGACAATTTTAGGGGGGAGGCTGCCGATGATTTGGTTGCAAGAAGATCTCAGACTAAAGGGAGCCCCTAAGGGGGGCTATGGGAAACTAATAAACTGGTATCACAGTAATGTGTGGGAAGTACTGAGTCAATCAACTTGACTCCATTTTTAGATCTGATAACAGTTATCTTGCATACAAACGGTATTAAGAAAGTTCTTCAATACAGCTTTATTTATTTTATTCTTTCACATTCACTATATCTCTTCATCCTCCGAAACCACTTTTTCCACCAGGTGTCTGCAGAAGGTCTCCACTAGAAACTTCATCCCTTTTAGCCTCATTTTCACAGGTGGAAACAATGCAGAATCACTGGGACGAAGGTCTGAACTGTAAGAAAGGTGCGAGAGAAGTTTCATCCCTTTGGCGCGAAGAGGTACAACATTATCGAGATGGAGGAACCAAGTGTCCATTCGTGACTTTGACTGTAGGTGTACTGTGTATGGCTTTGGCCAATGAATTTGTGGTACTTGGGTTTTTAGACCGGCGTCGTTTAGCGGTAAGATTTGACGTTTCGCCACCACGAGTGGATGACATCTTCAGAAGCTATTTCACTTTGGCGACTTCCAAAAAAAACTGACGGCTGTTGGATCTGCACCTGTATTTATACTTGTTAAAGGTGACGTGGTCCAACCAGATAGCGTTGGTAGCTCCGCCCCTTACGATATGGCAGTGTCTTCAGGTCCTTTAGGATGGTTACCCATGTCCGGCTGACTTTCTGTATTTCTCCCTTTCTGTTGAAATTATTGCGGGGTTTTTGTATTTATATAGCTTCTTTGTGGAGTCTGGCATAGTATGAAGACGTTGCGGCAAGAACCTGAGTTTCTTAAAATTTGATCCTATGACGTCCTTCCTTACTGGCATGTTCGGCTACCGCTCATTTGTTCGTATAACTTAGTCAACAGCTAGCCTTACGTTCTGCAATCCTTGTGTTTATCGATCGCTTCGTTGTTCCTATGTGTACACTCTCACATGTGCATGGTATGCGATAAAGCCCCGGTGTTGTGAGTGAGTCTCTTTTATCCTTCACCGTTCTCAAATAATCCTGTATCCCTCTTATGGGCTTGTAGATGGTCTTGACGTTTCCTTTCGTAGCATTTTTCTATCCTCTCTCTGTTATTTCAGACACATAGAGTAGAAAGGCTTTTGCTATGAGTTTAGGTTGTTGTTTTGCCCTATTTCTTCTCATTGTTCTTGTTATTTCTTTTTCTGTATAACCGTATGCTTCAAGTGCCTTCTTTAGGTGTTCCAATTCGGTGTCGAGTTCCCTTGGTTCGCACACTTTTCTAGCCCGTTCTGTCAAAGTTCTAATAATTCCGTACTTCTGAGATGGATGGTGGTTTGATTCTTTACATATGTAAGTACCGATCAGTATGAGCTGGTTTTCTGTATATGTTGTGTCCTAATGTAGCTCCATTCCTTATTAGAAGAACATCAAGAAAGACCAGTTTTTTGTGTTCTTCTACCTCCATGGTGAACCGGATATTTTTATGCACTCTGTTCAGGTGTTCTAGAAATTCTTCTAGCTTTTCTCTTTCTTGGTTCCAAATGACGAACGTATCGTCCACGTATCTCAGCCACATCTTGGGCTTGTATTGAGTGCTTTTCAAGATAAAGGAAGGAGGCCATAGGATCAAGTTTGAAGAAACCAAGAAGGTTTTTGCCGCAACGTCTTCATACCATGCCAGACTCCACAGAAAAGCCATCAAAATACAAAAACACCACAATAATTTCAATAGAAAAGAAGAAATACAGAAAGTCAACCAGACATTGGTACCCATCCTAAAGGGTCTGAAGACATTGCCATATCGTAAGGGGGCGGGGCTACCAGCGCTACCTGGTTGGGCCACGCCACCATTAACAGCTATAAATACAGGTGCAGATCCACCAGCCGTCAGTATTTTGGAAGTCGCCGAAGTAAAATAGCTTCTGAAGATTCCATCCACTCGTGGTGGCGAAACGTCAAGCCTTAACGCTAAACGGTGCTGGCCAAAAAACCCAAGAACCACAAATTCATTTGACTGTAGGGTTTTCATAGATCCGATGACTTTAGACAGGCACTGTTCAATATACTGCTTAGCTGTGACGGTCTTTTGTGAGTTCAGCTACGGGCAATTCCCCATTATCAAAGACCCAAACTTTGTTTTGGGCCTTGATAGGCACATCGTAATAGTACAGTCAAGTCTCGTCACCTGTCACGCTCTGTTCACATACCGAAATTGTTTCTTATCAAACCTATTTGGCATCTCCCGTTATTTTCTGAACACACCTTGCATGATGCCACCCTGTACATCTTCCCAAGTTATTCTACTAGCTCCACAATTCACAAGTAACATCGACGAGGGATAAATCTTAATGGTAGTTATTCCAAAGTAACGGAACGAAAAGAAGTTTCTTTTTAACTGAGAATCTTTTTCCACTGCATAATGAAGTCATTCAGATGCTTAAGGCATACGTGTGTAATCAACAGAAAGAATCGAAAGTATATTTTAGGAACTGTTCGGACAACTAATTAAAAGTTACCCTGTGCAAAGTGGTGGGAATGGTCTGAGGTATTGTAATACAGGTACGAGGGAAGTTTTGTGATATGACGCAGAAAGCTGCGTTGCTGTATGGTAAGACATGTCTATGAGAGTATTGACACAGCATAAAGAGTAAACCAGCAGCGAAACTCAAGCCGAATCTTTCAGGACGTTTTGATGACCTGGAATCTTTCGGGTCTCACTTCGACCGTCGCGTTCAAGTCGCGTTAGAGAAGCGATTGGTACAGGACCTGAGCGAGAATATTATATCCGTAAAAATCGCATAGTGATAATATTATATGCACGCTCGGGAACAATGGTCGGTATTTCGTTTAAAAGACAACTATGAAAAGATTTTGCAGAAATAGTCAGTTCAAGTAACAGCAAGGAAAAACCTCATTGTGCAAGGTATGGATATATTTTCGGAATGCCTCTTTCCGAATTATGTTATCGGAAAATAATGAAATTCTAGGACAAAAGGCTGGTCAAAAAAGGACAGGAAAGGGATCATCAATGATGGTATTCCAGATTTCTCCAAAAATAACAGTCTTTATTTATACAATTTCGATATATTATAATGTATATAATATAATTTATAATTAGTAAGTAAACACTGAACGATAAACTTACAAAATTGCTGTAAAGTTAGCACATATCTTGATTTTCTAACCAACACACAAAATTCGTACCTATAATGGACATTTACCATTTAAACGATTTACATTTCACTTCCCACACCGATAGGTGAGGGGAGTATTGTGATCGCGAAAATTTTCGATTTTGAGATAATCTACTTTTTGGGCGTTTCATGATGTCTACATAACGAAAATCCACGTCACTCATTTCCGTCGATCTGTCTGTCTGTCGGTCTGTCGGTCTGTCGGTCTGTCTGTCTGTCTGTCTGTCTGTCGCGTTTTTCTGCCCTCGTAATCTCAGTAACCGCTGCATGGATTGTGATGAAATTTAGGTAGCGATGTGCCGTGGGGTCCTAGTAGGTAATGCTGCTAAAATTTTGAAAATCAGTGCATTGGCGGCGGAGTAATTAGCAAAAAACAAAAAAATTTGATATTCCTCAAACTTCGTTTTTAGGCGTTTCAGAAGTTCCTGATCATTTTCTACTTTTTTTGGGTGGGGTGAATTTAGGGTCGTTGGGGGGTGGGGGGTTGTAAAACTGAAAAATTTGTTGTATTCGTATAAGATAAGATATCGCGTCTTATGTGTAGCTCCTCCGTTTGGATATGACCGTCCTGAGTTTTAAGGTGTATGTTGGTTCGCCATTTCTCCATGGTTCTTGCAAGGAACTGACGAAGGGCTGGGTTAATTTTGTATATTTGAATAGGTTTCATTAGCCAGCTATGGGGTACAGAGTCAAACGCTTTTTTATAATTGATGAAACAGGTATGAAGATTTCTGTGTTCTTTTCTAGCCTGCTCCATTATCACACTATCAATTATAAGTTGTTCTCTGCAACCTTGGCTTTGTTCTCTACATCGTTTTTGCTCTTCAGTCAAAATGTTGTTTTGATTGAGGTGTTGTTCAATCCTTGTGCCTATTGTTGCGGTAATGATCTTGTACAAGGTTGGGAGACAAGTGATTGGGTGGTAATTGGCAGGGTTCTTGGTATCTGCGTTTTTTTTGTTTTATATACGTTATTCCTTGTGTGAGGAATTTAGGCAGCCTGTCAGGTTGGGGTATGGCCTTATTGATTTGGTCTGTGAGCATTTCATGTGTTGCACTAAATTGCTTATACCAGAAATTTTGCACGTTGTCTACGCCTGGGCACTTCCAATTATGGGTGTGTTTTATTGTCTCGGCTATTTCCTGTGGTGTAAGGATAACGTCTCCCTGTTCCGGTATGTGTTGTTGTTGTTCCTCTTCTTGTCTGATCCATGGAGCGTTTTCATTATGGGTTTTGGGTTCTGACAATAGACTTCCCCAGAACTCGGTTAACTCTTGTCTACTTGGAGGTTGTTGCTGTTATCTGGTTATTGGATGTCATCTTTTGGTAAAACTGCTTTTCACTCTTTTGAAAAAGATTGTTAGCATCCTTTCTCTCGTTGGATTCGTTGTATCTGCGAAGTCTAGCTGCATAAACTGCAAGTTTTTGTTTGACTGTGTCGGATATTTCGGGTATTGTTTTTTGCGGTAATTTAGATTTGAGTCTATTTATTGTTGCCTGTATGCGTTTTGAGAGGTTGTTATTGTTGGTGTATTTCTGATTGTGCTAATTTTATTTTATATCTTTTGCCATTTAGGTTTAGATCTTTTGTTTATGTGGTCTTTAGATCGTTTTGAAAGTTTTTGTCCATTCACTATGATTGCGGTTGCTGCGGCAGCATATACACAATACGGAATTATTGAGCAGGTTATGAAAACCGTCAATTTTTCAAAGCATACCTGATAAATCTGCTTGATAATTATGCATCACGCCTACAAAATGTTTCCTCAGCATACTTTACTTTATTATCTCGATGATTCAGGGGTTTGAATTCATCAAATACTACCATGACCTTATAATTTAGTTGTTTGTTAATAAAAAACAAATTCGATAGCACTTTCTCAAAATAAATAAATTTCAGTACACAAATAGAAGCTATATTTTAAATTTACCGAAAAATCGAAATATCTCGGAAATTGATGGACGTAGGTACAACAATTGCTATGCGAAGATGAAAGAGCATATTAAAAGAAATTCTATAGTATAATAAAATATTGGTGGTTACATTTGAAAAAAAAAGAGAAAATCTGGATTTTGCATTCTACATCATCCTGTATACGAATATGTGTTGCGGACTTCTTTTATATCCGATTTTAAAACTAGACGACATTTTTTATCTACCCATGTAAAAAAAATTATTTTTGATTCATCACTTTTTGATATACAGTACGTTCATTTGACAGTGATTTGGAGATAAAAATGGTTATAACTTTTGAAGTACCCTGTATAATGTAACAATATCCTATATTGGAAGAACGGAAATCACTAGTAGAATTTGAATATGGAATAACAAATAGGGTGTCTCATTTAAAAAAATGCATGTTTGCATCACTACGTAGTTATGGACCACCCTGTATAAATCTAAATATTTTCTCAGCAAGGGGCATATCCGTGGCTACAACTTTCATATACAACTTTTTTTGCTGTCTTCTCCAGTAGTGGAGTTATCGACCGAGCCGGTACTAAAAACTCACCCTGTATAACGGTATGGATGTCCTCTAGGTTACTGTTGTTTGTTAAGAAGTGTGGTATTATATTGGAATTTATTGTGTTTGATATTTGTCGAGTGTTGTTCTTGGAAATTAGTTTGGGCAGGGTATCTCTCAGTGCAGGATTGGTGCCACACCATTTGTTATATTGTGTGTTATTATTATTATCACTCGCCCCCATTGCTCTCCTGATTTCCGTATCCGCCACTGAAAAAGCGTCACAAAAAATAGACCAACTCGAGCACCTCAATGCCTTTTAATTATCCTCAGATATAATTACAAGCTACCCTCTTTACAAACTCTAAACAAACAATAGTACATAACAATATAGTGAAATAATCAATAGAGCATTTACTGGTAATTAGCCAAGAAAAAAAATATACGTATGAAACAAAAAAGCTCCAACCAAACAGTGGCACTTTCCCGAATGATGTCGCACAAGAAAGACTTTTTCAGTATACTCGACATCTTTACTAAGATCGCTGGGATGTGGCTTGAACCCGAAACCACTGTCAAGTGGAAGAGGATGTTGCATATCATCTATAACACGCTTTTTTTTCTGTATGCCATGACCTTTTTCATTTGTGAAGCGTTGATGATCAGTCACATCATGCAGGTTAGTATTTTACTTCCCACACCGATAGGTGAGGGGAGTATTGTGATTGCGAAAATTTTCGATTTTGAGATAACACGCTTTTTGGGCGTTCTATAATGTCTACATAACGAAAATCTACGTTACTCATTTTCATCAGTCTGTCTGTCACCTTTTTAGGTCCATCCGAACATTGCCTAGCCTATTAACGAAACTAAGGGACTTAGAATTCTCTGTATACATACGAGTATTTATTGCTTTACATCGTTTTGGATTTTGTAACGTGGAAACTATCAAATTGATTCTAATGAAATTTTGACACTGTATTACTACCATGGTGATGCAAAACGCGTATGGCTGTTAGAAATCGGGTCAGTGGCAGCGTAGCAATAATCAAAAAACAAAAAATATGAAAACAGGTCATCGTTTTCTACCGTTTTTTGGGTGGGGATGAAATTGGAGTGGTTGGGGCATAAGGCAATTTTAGCGGGAGGGCTGCCGGTGATTTGGTTGCAAGGGGATCTCAGACTAAAGCTTCATGCTATGGGAAAATAATAAACTGGTATCACAGTTATGTGTGTGAAGTACTGAGTCAATCAACTTGACTTCATTTTTTTATGGCTTTATTATTAAGAAACTGTTAAAATGATTGTATACTGACCCAATTTGTGTTTAAAAAAATGAAGTTTGTATTATCGATAATAGGCTGTTCATTGACCTGTGAAGGAAAGACCTAGCGGCATAAGACAATTTGGAGGGGGGAGGGGGTACTGGCGATGATTTGGTTGCAAGGGGATCTCAGACTTAAGCTTCATGGTATGGGAAAATAATAAACTGGTATCACCGTAATGTGTGGGAAGTACTGAGTCAATCAACTTGACTTCATTTTTCCAATAGTACCTTCTATCACAGAGCTCACAGTGTACTAGTAATGGAAAAAGTATCCCTATGTGCCTCAGGGATCTATATTGGGACCACTGTTATTTTTTTGCTACTGTATTGACTCTGGTCAGAGATCAACAGGTCAGACCATTTTGTTCCATCCTTCCATAAGGAGGGGAAACTTTAAACTGCATTAGATATAGGATAGTGGAATTTAAATCATAGTTATAACATAGTAGTTAGTATTTCAATTTCTAAAATATTAGTCTTTTCTCATACTGCAGACTTTGATGTGATATTTCATGCATTTGTTTTTTATTTACTTTTTTTTAATGTTTTTTGTTTTATTTTTCTTTTCGTGTGCTTTTTTGATTAATTTTTTATTTTTTATAGCTATTATTACATTTTTTAGTCTTTTCCTGCCTCTTAATCTACTACAATATTGTTGAGTCATATAATCATTTGCTGCAAATACTCAATTGTTTTATAATTTATAGATCGATTTAATATTCTTCTAATCCAATGTAGGCTATGAAGTTATAGAGGTGGAGAGTCATAGTGTATTAACTAATAAGATCGACATTTGGCAGGATCTAAAAGTACTAGTGTACCACATTGCCGAGATGTCAAATCACGTAGTGTGCTTTTTGGAGTTCTTCGTACTTGTAGCGAACTACAACAAGATAGCAGAAATAAAAAGAACCCTTCAAGATGAAAGCCTTTTATACGATGACTGTGCAATGTCTGATGGACTGATAAGAAGCCATAAATTATTCAACGATGGCGTAGTGATAGCGACTTACTTCCTTTATTGGATGATAGGTTTCTCAGGTCATATGTCAGCCTTGAAAAACCTGAATGCTGACATGCCCGGGAAGTACTTCGAGCCAAATTCTACTTGCTACGGATACATGCCTTTTTATTATCTCGTTCCGTTCAACACAGATACCGTTAAAGGCTGCAAAAATGCACTGTTGTGTTTGGACATTGGGATGTTTATTTCTGCTGGATACCTTGCAGGCAAGTATATTATTATTGGAATGAAATGTGCTTGCTTACTCCGCAAGAGGGAGATAATTCCAATCATTTGGTTCACAGAAAAATCGGAGAAATGAAGGGTACCGGCTGGATTCGAACCAGCGCCAGCGTCTCCAGCATTCTACTAACTATACCACGGTGCCCCGTGATGTAGCCGATATACAGCGCCGACGACAAGGTATCGACTCCGCCGACACCCACCACTCCCTCGTATCTCTCTGCGAATCATGTATTTCAGTCATCCAGAGAGATCTAATCGGCTGTTGGGTGAGTGTGAATCTCCCACCGCTATTTGCACGACAGCTCTCTTTCTTACTGAAGTATGACTCCTCATTCGGTCAGGATTCCATGGAATGAAATGTGGTTGCTTACTCTGCAAGAGGAAGATAATTCCAATCATTTGGTTCATAGAAAAATCGGAGAAATTAAGGGTACCGGCTGGACTCGAACCAGCGCCAGCGTCTCCGGCATTCTGGGCCGACGCGATACCAACTACACCACGGTGCCCCGTGGTGTAGCCGATATACAGCGCCGACGACAAGGTATCGACTCCGCCGACATCCACCACTCCCCCGTATCTCTCTGCGAACCATGCATTTCAGTCAACCAGAGAGATCTAGTCGGCTGTTGGGTGAGCGTGAATCTCCCACCGCTATTTGCACGAAAGCTCTCTTTCTTACAGAAGTATGACTCCTCATTAGGTCAGGATTCCATGGAATGAAATGTGCTTGCTTACTTCCGTAAGAGGGAGATAATTCCAATCATTTGGTTCACAGAAAAATCGGAGAAATGAAGGTACCGGCTGGATTCGAACCAGCGCCAGCATCTCCGGAATTCTAGGCCGACGCGATACCAACTACACCACGGTGCCCCGTGATGTAGCCGATATACAGCGCCGACGACAAGGTATCGACTCCGCCGACACCCACCACTCCCCCGTATCTCTCTGCGAACCATGCATTTCAGTCAACCAGAGAGATCTAGTCGGCTTTTGGGTGAGCGTGAATCTCCCACCGCTATTTGCACGACAGCATTCTTTCTTACTGAAGTATGACTCCTCATTCGGTGAGGATTCCATGGAATGAAATGTGCTCGCTTACTCCGCAAGAGGGAGATAATTCCAATCATTTGGTTCACAGAAAAATCGGAGAAATGAAGGGTACCGCCTGGATTCAAGCCAGCGCCAGCGTCTCCGGCATTCTGGGCCGACGCGATACCAACTACACCACGGTGCCCCGTGGTGTAGCCGATATACAGCGCCGACGACAAGGTATCGACTCCGCCGACACCCACCACTCCCTCGTATCTCTCTGCGAACCATGCATTTCAGTCAACCAGAGAGATCTAGTCGGCTGTTGGGTGAGCGTGAATCTCCCACCGCTATTTGCACGACAGCTCTTTCTTACTGAAGTACGACTCCTCATTCGGCCAGGATTCCGTGGAATGAAAGGTGCTTGCTTACTCCACAAGAGGGAGATAATTCCAATCATTTGGTTCACAGAAAAATCGGAGAAATTAAGGGTACCGGCTGGATTCGAACCAGCGCCAGCGTCTCCGGCATACTGGGCCGACGCGATACCAACTACACCACGGTGCCCCGTGATGTAGCCGATATACAGCGCCGACGACAAGGTGTCGACTCCGCCGACACCCACCACTCCCTTGTATCTCTCTGCGAACCATGCATTTCAGTCAACCAGAGAGATCTAGTCGGCTGTTGGGTGAGCGTGAATCTCCCACCGCTATTTGCACGACAGCATTCTTTCTTACTGAAGTATGACTCCTCATTCGGTGAGGATTCCATGGAATGAAATGTGCTTGCTTACTCCGCAAGAGGGAGATAATTCCAATCATTTGGTTCACAGAAAAATCGGAGAAATGAAGGGTACCGGCTGGATTCGAACCAGCGCCAGCGTCTCCGGCATTCTGGGCCGACGCGATACCAACTACACCACGGTGCCCCGTGATGCAGCCGATATACAGCGCCGACGACAAGGTATCGACTCCGCCGACATCCACCACTCCCCCGTATCTCTCTGCGAACCATGCATTTCAGTCAACCAGAGAGATCTAGTCGGCTTTTGGGTGAGCGTGAATCTCCCACCGCTATTTGAACGACAGCTCTCTTTCTTACTGAAGCATGACTCCTCATTCGGCCAGGATTCCATGGAATGAAATGTGCTCGCTTACTCCGCAAGAGGGAGATAATTCCAATCATTTGGTTCACAGAAAAATCGGAGAAATGAAGGGTACCGGCTGGATTCGAACCAGCGCCAGCGTCTCCGGAATTCCAGGCCGACGCGATACCAACTACACCACGGTGCCCCGTGATGTAGCCGATATACAGCGCCGACGACAAGGTATCGACTCCGCCGACATCCACCACTCCCCCGTATCTCTCTGCGAACCATGCATTTCAGTCAACCAGAGAGATCTAGTCGGCTTTTGGGTGAGCGTGAATCTCCCACCGCTATTTGAACGACAGCTCTCTTTCTTACTGAAGCATGACTCCTCATTCGGCCAGGATTCCATGGAATGAAATGTGCTCGCTTACTCCGCAAGAGGGAGATAATTCCAATCATTTGGTTCACAGAAAAATCGGAGAAATGAAGGGTACCGGCTGGATTCGAACCAGCGCCAGCGTCTCCGGAATTCCAGGCCGACGCGATACCAACTACACCACGGTGCCCCGTGATGTAGCCGATATACAGCGCCGACGACAAGGTATCGACTCCGCCGACATCCACCACTCCCCCGTATCTCTCTGCGAACCATGCATTTCAGTCAACCTGAGAGATCTAGTCGGCTTTTGGGTGAGCGTGAATCTCCCACCGCTATTTGCACGACAGCTCTCTTTCTTGCTGAAGTATGACTCCTCATTCGGTCAGGATTCCATGGAATGAAATATGCTTGCTTACTCCGCAAGAAGGAGATAATTCCAATCATTTGGTTCACAGAAAAATCGGAGAAATGAAGGGTACCGGCTGGATTCGAACCAGCGCCAGCATCTCCGGTATTCTGGGCCGACGCGATACCAACTACACCACGGTGCCCCGTGATGTAGCCGATACACAGCGCCGACGACAAGGTATCGACTCCGCCGACATCCACCACTCCCCCGTATTTCTCTGCGAACCATGCATTTCAGTCAACCAGAGAGATCTAGTCGGCTTTTGGGTGAGCGTGAATCTCCCACCGCTATTTGCACGACAGCATTCTTTCTTACTGAAGTATGACTCCTCATTCGGTCAGGATTCCATGGAATGAAATGTGCTTGCTTACTCCGCAAGAGGGAAATAATTCCAATCATTTGGTTCACAGAAAAATCAGAGAAATGAAGGGTACCGGCTGGATTCGAACCAGCGCCAGCGTCTCCGGCATTCTGGACCGACGCGGTACCAACTACACCACGGTGCCCCGTGATGTAGCCGATATACAGCGCCGACGACAAGGTATCGACTCCGCCGACAACCACCACTCCCTTGTATCTCTCTGCGAACCATGCATTTCAGTCATCCAGAGAGATCTAGTCGGCTGTTGGGTGAGCGTGAATCTCCCACCGCTATTTGCACGACAGCTCTCTTTCTTACTGAAGTACGACTCCTCATTCGGCCAGGATTCCATGGAATGAAAGGTGCTTGCTTACTTCCGCAAGAGGGAGATAATTCCAATCATTTGGTTCACAGAAAAATCGGAGAAATGAAGGGTACCAGCTGGATTCGAACCAGCGCCAGCGTCTCCGGTATTCTGGGCCGACGCGATACCAACTACACCACGGTGTCCCGTGATGTAGCCGATATACAGCGCCGACAACATGGTATCGACTCGGCCGACACCCACCACTCCCCCGTATCTCTCTGCGAACCATGAATTTCAGTCAACCAGGGAGATCTAGTCGGCTTTTGGGTGAGCGTGAATCTCCCACCGCTATTTGCACGATAGCTCTCTTTCTTACTGAAGTACGACTCCTCATTCGGTCAGGATTCCATGGAATGAAATGTGTTTGCTTACTCCGCAAGACGGAGATAATTCAAATCATTTGGTTCACAGAAAAATCGGAGAAATGAAGGGTACCGGCTGGATTCGAACCAGCGCCAGCGTCTCCGGCATTCTGGGCCGACGCGATACCAACTACACCACGGTGCCCCGTGATGTAGCCGATATACAGCGCCGACGACAAGGTATCGACTCCGCCGACACCCACCACTCCCCCGTATCTCTCTGCGAACCATGCATTTCAGTCAACCAGAGAGATCTAGTCGGCTTTTGGGTGAGCGTGAATCTCCCACCGCTCTTTGCACGACAGCTCTCTTTCTTACTGAAGCACGACTCCTCATTCGGCCAGGATTCCATGGAATGAAAGGTGCTTGCTTACTCCGCAAGAGGGAGATAATTCCAGTCATTTGGTTCACAGAAAAATCGGAGAAATGAAGGGTACCGGCTGGATTCGAACCAGCGCCAGCGTCTCCGGAATTCTGGGCCGACGCGATACCAACTACACCACGGTGCCCCGTGATGTAGCCGACATACAGCGCCGACGACAAGGTATCGACTCCGCCGACATCCACCACTCCCCCGTATCTCTCTGCGAATCATGTATTTCAGTCAACCAGAGAGATCTAGTCGGCTTTTGGGTGAGCGTGAATCTCCCACCGCTATTTGCACGATAGCTCTCTTTCTTACTGAAGTATGACTCCTCATTCGGTCAGGATTCCATGAAATGAAATGTGGTTGCTTACTCTGCAAGAGGGAGATAATTCCAATCATTTGGTTCACAGAAAAATCGGAGAAATGAAGGGTACCGGCTGGATTCAAGCCAGCGCCAGCGTCTCCGACATTCTGGGCCGACGCGATACCAACTACACCACGGTGCCCCGTGATGTAGCCGATATACAGCGCCGACGACAAGGTATCGACTCCGCCGACAACCACCACTCCCTCGTATCTCTCTGCGAACCATGCATTTCAGTCAGCCAGAGAGATCTAGTCGGCTGTTGGGTGAGCGTGAATCTCCCACCGCTATTTGCACGACAGCTCTCTTTCTTACTGAAGTATGACTCCTCATTCGGTCAGGATTCCATGGAATGAAAGGTGCTTGCTTACTCCACAAGAGGGAGATAATTCCAATCATTTGGTTTACACATTTTTTGTCGGCGCTGGATGTCGGCTACATCACGGGGCACCGTAGTGTAGTTGGTATCCCGTCGGCCTAGAATGCCGGAGACGCGCTGCGCGCTGGTTCGAATCCAGCCGTAACCCTTCGATTTTCCGATTTTTATGTGAACCAAATGATAAGTAAAGTATTTTGAAAAAATTACATTAAATAAGGTAGCTCCATCTTTTAACGCGTTTCTATTAGCTTCACCTGTATGATTGTTTGTTTATTTGTGAGCTTGTAACTTTCATTCGGAGTAAGAGGTCGGACCGAACATTGAACGCTCCTACTTTGCTGCGAACCTTGCGCAGACACCTCAAACTATGTTAATATTACACAGAGGCATAGCATAGCGACTTATGAATCCTGATATGAATGCAGTCTATCTATCAATTTGGAAAATTTTGTTTTTCTGGCCACAACTTTTTTTTTATGGTCAGCCTCCCGCAGAGGCTGAAAGCCTATGGCGCTGTAGAAGCGCTGCGAGAGGATAAGTGTCGGTTCACGTTAGATTTGAAACGCTGCAGGTTGTAGCCGTCGGGAAACAAATTTCCCGGCAGTTGATTCCACAGCGTCGAAGTTTTACAAAAGAAGGAATGCTGGAGGAGACTGGTTCGGGGAATAAGGACCTCGACCTGGTAAGGATGAGCTCGCAGAGCTTCTCTAGTGTTTCTGGTTCGGACGGTCTTTGGTGTTATTATCTGGGAGAGCTCACTAGAACATCTTCCGTGATAGAATCTGTAAAACAGGGATAGGTCAGCCACCCTCCTTCGATGTTCCAGGCTGTGGGGGTCTTTTGAGAGGTTAGGCGTATCGATTAATCTAATTGCTCTTTTCTGGATGGTGTCCAGAAGCTTTAGAGAGTGTTTCGGAGCGCATCCCCACACATGGGAGCAATACTCCAGCGATGGTCGGATCTGTGCCTTGCAGAGCAGCAGCAGTTGCTCTGGTGTATACAACTTCCTACAGTGGAACAAAACTCCAAGCTTCTGGGACGCCGTTTTAGCAATACCGACGACATGGTCGTGCCAGGACATGTAATTGTTGATGTTGATCCCCAAAAGCTTGACGGAAGGTGATTCGACTATGGGGTGGCTCTCCATTTCCACTGTTGGTAAGCCATCGTGAGACTTCTTTGTAAGTGTTGTTGCCTGAGTGTTTTGTGGTTGTTGTTGTTTTGAACTGTCTAGTTCTCCCATCTTCAGCAATTTTAAGGAACATAATGAAAGACTTGGTCTTCTCCAAAAGTGCGTTTATTCCGGAAGTGTCTTACAGACAACACCGATTTCTTCGACTACAGAGTTTTGATATCTCGGGCCTGACAAGGGCCTAAAGAAGATTTTCATCTTTTATAGGTGACATTGAAGTTTCCCGCTTTTCACTCGGTCACTATCATCCCAGGAGACTACAACAGCACAGAAGCACTCCCTGAAGCGTCTGAACACTATCCAGAAGAGAGAAATTAGACTAATCGATACGCCTAGCCTCACACAGGGCTTCCACAGCCTGGAACATCAAAGAAGGGTGGCTGACCTGTCCCTGTTTTACATATTCTATCACGGAAGATGTTCGAGTGAACCCTTCTAGATAATAACACCAAAGACTGAGCGAACGAGGAACACTAGAGAGGCTCTGCGAGCTCATCGTTACAAGGTCGAAGTCCCTAATCTCATCCAGCATTCCTTCTTTTGGAGAACTTCGGCGCGGTGGAATGAGCTGCCGTGGAATTTGTTTCCCGACGGCTACAACCTGCAGCGTTTCAAATATAACGTGCACCGACACTTATCCTTTCGCAGCGCTGACCATAAAAAGAACTTAGCCATGATTAAACATTAATAGACAACTCTAGAAAAAGCAGCATTTTTTGCGTCTGTAAAAAATTCCCTCAATTTTTTAAGAAAAAGGTTTGACTAGTAGTAGCAATTATAGTTATTTTATAGCAATTGCTTGACTTTTTATTCATACACTCCCAACACATTCACTCAGATTTTATAGGAAAAAGCATTTGCTTGACTTTTATTCATTATTATCCTTGCACTGAAGCGCAACTGTCTTATTATTTTAACTTGGTGGTGGTGATATTTCTAAATGTGACATTTTTCACCGCGTCCTCTCTGAGGGCATTAGAAGAAACAAGCTTTTCTATATGAAACTAGACCTTGTTTGAAATGGGTACAGGACAACAGGTCAGAATAAGAAGATTTTGACTCTCATCTTCCAAACTGACGATACTGTTCTCGTACAGACTTAAATAATAAACAACATTGTCGCCTAATATAATTGCATTATTTTCAAAGCTCATGACACAATGCTGGCTTCACTCGTGAGCTGTATAAAAGTCAAGCTAGAGATTCTGAGTGAGGCTACAAGGACTATGCGAGAAAGAACAAGACTCAGGATAAATCCACCAATAGATGGAGAACTTGTTAGCGACAGAGAAAACCCTGAATTCGAGATGCAAATGTTCTTTGAGATCAAGAGAAGCAATCAGATACTCTATACTTTAATAAGGTAACAACATAATCGCATTTGTTACAAAAAATCTCTGGCTTGTTTTTACGATCAAACATTTTTTATTACTTGCAGTGCAAGTGAAGGTGTAGAAGACATTTTCAATATTACTCTTCTGGGCAGGACTCTTTCTTCGCTTCTAGTTATAGCGTCTTGTCTGTACGTCGCTTCAACAATGAATTTTGGACCTGAGATGTATCCCATAATTCAGTATACTTGTGGAGGTTTCTTTCAAGTATATATGATCTGTTACTTTGGGATCTTCGTCACAAACGCGGTAAATATTTGTTATAAAATCATAATTCCTGAATTGATTACAATAATTTATTATACATCGAATATTTCTTGGGCAGTCTGAGTCTGGAAGTATTGAGGTTATTTATCTTAACCAAACACCGTACGAAAAAATAAGCTTCATGAGAATCATCATCATTATAGTCACAATGTCTTAACAGACATGTTGTGAACTCGTAAAATGCGTTAAGTCGGAGTTAGAGTATTGCCGACACGAATATTATCAATAATTTTGAGAACTGTAGCTCGCCATCGTTCGCGATTTACTGTCAGGTCAGTGGTGCTCTTGATACTCATATCCAGCAACTGTGTCGTCGTATTCATCCAGCGTGTAGGGAAACGGCTACGGCGCCGCCCACTCGGGACGTGACCCTGAACTACAAGTTTCTCCATATTACCGCTTCTGTGAATATGTCCGAAAAATGTAAGCATTCTCGTCGACACAATGGAGGATAGTCTCTTTGGATTACCGAGCTTATCCAGTATGGAAACATTGGTTTGTTGGGTGGTATAAGGAACTGTCAGCATTCTCCCCCACGTCTACATTTCAACAGCATCTATGCGAGCTCCGTCTGCCTTTCTAACAGCCCAAGTTTTTGAGGCATACAAAAATATTGAGAACACAAGAGACTGAACCAGCGACATTTTGGTAGCTTTAGTGATGTTATGGTCACGCCATATTTTAGTAAGCTTTGTCATGGCCACACGTGCCTGTTGAATGCGCCGTCGAATCTCATTTTCACAGCTATCCGAATTGTCGATCAAAGAACCGAGGTACACAAAACTACTTCACAAGAAGGGCCTATTGACTTTATTTCTCGATGATTATCATGCTGTCTGTCTACAATCATAACCTTGGTCTGGCTGTAGTTAAATTCATGAGAATGGATATATTTAAATTATACGATAGAATCATAACGAATACGAATTGTATATCAGAAATCGTGTGCATGTGAGTTAAGCTTAGGCTGTATTTTTTGTTCTAGAGCGAAATGTATAGAGACAGCCTTTATATGACGGATTGGTGTAGCAGCAGCAGAAGGTTCAAACAATGCATGCTGATTATGATGCAGAGAATGGGCAGACCGCTATACATTTCCATAGGAAAATTTGCACCTCTAACTATGGATACCTTTGTTAATGTAAGTGAGTTTGCTAGAAGGCGTTCTAAAATCGGAAAAGACCAAAGCCCCCTTGATTAAAAAAAATGGAGTCAAGTTGATCGACTCAGTACTTCCCACACATAACAATGATACCATTCTATTGTTTTCCCATTGCATGAAGCTATAGTCTGAAATCTCCTTGCAACCAAATCGTCGCCCACCTGCCCGCAAAAAAACGTCCAACACAATATGTCTCGTAAATAGTTGCGTCTCCCTCCTTAGAAACTAGGACGCCACAGTTTTCATTCTGCATGCTTCAACTAAACGAAGCGAAACGATCAGGAGTCTCTAAACCGTCTAGAAGCGAAGTATGAGCTGTTTTCATATTTTTAGTTTTTTAATTATTGTTGCGCCGCCACTGACACGATTTTTCAGGCACTGGCGCATTTTCCACTCCCGCCGCGATAGCCAAATCTGTGTCGAGATTTCATTAAAATCAATTTAATAATTCTTGCTTTACGCAATATACATAGAACGAAATTAAGCAAAACTATATGTATACATCACAAAACTCTAAGTCCCTTGGTTTCTGTAATAGGCAAGGCAATGTTCACATGGACTGGAAAAAAATACACCACGTATTTCTTCCATAGGTCAATGGACAAACTATTATGAATACAACAAATCTTTCAGTTTTACAACCCCCACCCCCCAACCACCCCAATTTCACCCCCACCCAAGAAAACGTAGAAAATGATCAGGAACCCTTAAAACGCCTAAAAACAAGGTTTGAGTTGTTTTTATATTTTTAGTTTTTTTATTATTGCTGTGCCGCCACTGACACGATTTTTCCAAAACATACCCGTTTTCCATCCTCGCCGCGGTAGTAATGCTGCGACAAAGTTTCATTAAAATCCATGCCATAACTTTTACGTTACTCAATACACAACGATCTAAAGCAATATTCCTATGTATTTTATCAGAAAATTCTAAGTCCCTAGGTTTCTGGAATAGGGAAAGTAATGTTCGGATGGGCCTAAAAAAGGTTATTATGCCGCTAGGTCTTTCTTTTACAGGTCAGTGGATAGCCTATTATTAATACAACACATTTTTGAGATTCACAACTCCCCACCCCCCAACCACCCCAATTTCACCCCCACCCAAAAAAAAAGTAGAAAATGATCAGGAACCCCTAAAACACCAAAAAACGAAGTTTGATGAATATTCAATTCTATTTGTTTTTTGCTAATTAGTCCGCCGCCCATGGACCGATTTTCAAAATTATGAGAACATTACCTACTACGACCCCACAGCATATCGCTGCCCAAATTTCATCACAATCCATGCAGCGGTTACTGAGAATACGTGGCTAGAGAAACGCTTACAGACAGACAGACCGACAGACCGAAAGACAGACAGACAGACAGACCGACGGAAATGAGTGACGTGGATTTTCGTTATGTAGACATGATAAAACGCCCAAAAAGCATATTATCTCAAAATCGAAAATTTTCGCGATCACAATACTCCCCTCACCTATAGGTGTGGGAAGTAAAAAGGAAGATTCGAGCAAACTTTTAGGTTCTTAATTAGGCTAAGGACCCGTGTGGGCGCATTGATCACGAATTCGGCCTCTGTTCCGAATTTTGCCGTGCTTAAAGTAAACTGAAAATGTTGTATTTTGCTGGTACTGCGTAATAAAGAATAAATACATTTTTTATAATATTTCAGGTAGTACGGGTGTCCTTCTCCTATGCAACTATGCTGAAGGCCGTTTCGTAGACGGTCTTTCTCTTACACATGGTTTCGCTAGACGGGATTAAATGCTGACCGGTGCTGTATATGGTATTGACACTGGCTAATTGTTTTAAAACAGTTAATCTCAAAATATATTTCTTGTTCCGTAATTTTTCGTAAGTTGGTTAACCTGTTGATGTCTAATCATTTTGTGGTTCGTGCATTGATAATAAATTATGTGCTGCTTTACTTGGTGTTGAGCCTTTGAAATTGTTTGAAATTACGTTGCTATATCTTATCACCAAACGTTTTTTTATTTTGCTTTTGAAATGCCCGTTTTTATTTATTTTGCACCACCTATTAAGTTTGGATCCATTGTTATGTTTTAATTTTATCGAATCCTACCAAACAAAAACATACTTTAGATGGCTTTATCGGTAATGTTTACTTATAGTTACTTAAAATCTTTCTATCTTATCATAAACATCCTTAAAGCCAACAAGTTTGAAGGAATATTTTAGTTGTGACTTGGAAAATATGTTGTTTTAAGGCGGTTTTATTGAGTATTTTCCTTCAACTGTTTAAAATTATTAGGCTTTCTTGAAAACTTTCTTAAAGTCGGTAAGTCTTAAGACAGCTGTAAGGACACTAGCTTTAACAGAATTTATATGAGATCACCATAAAGCTTCCTTAAAACTTTACAGTTGAAATTGACTATTGGCCGTATGATATAGGTTTTATGGATACTCCTTATAACATCTAGATAAGATAGTTTGATCTTGAGTGAATTTGGCCATAGTCAATGCAGTCATAAATTTGACTTTGTGATGAGACAGGTATTGGACAACTAGAATGGCGGTATTACTATTGGCGGGAGCAAAATATCCAACTTAAGATTTGCTGACGATACAACACTTAATGCTGCTTCTCAGGAAGAACTATTAAACATCTTAGAATAACACAGTGCAGCATACGGTCTTGGTGTTAACTACAAGACCAAGGTTATGAATCATCGAGAAATAATAATAATAAAATAATGTTTTGTATACCTCGGTTCTTTGAGCGACAATTCGGGTAGCTGTGAAAATGAGATTCGACGGCGCATTCAACAGGCACGTGTGGCCATGACAAAGCTCACTAAAATATGGCGTGACCATAACATCACTAAAGCTACCAAAATGTCGATGGTTCAGTCTCTTGTGTTCTCCATATTTTTGTATGCCTCGGAAACTTGGACTGTTAAAAAGGCAGATCGAGCTCGCATAGATGCTTTTGAAATGTGGACGTGGAAGAGAATGCTGGCAGTTCCTTATACTGCCCATTGAACTAACGTTTCCATACTGGATGATCTCGGTGATCCAAAGAGACTATCCTCCATTGTGTCGACGAGAATGCTGACATTCTTCGGACATATACACAAAAGCGATAATATGGAGAAACTTGTAGTTCAGGGTCACGCCTCGAGTGGGCGGCGCCGTCACCGTTCCCCTACACGCTGGGTGGATATGACGAAACAGGTGCTGGATATGAGTATCAAGAGCGGCACTGAACTGACAGTAAATCGCGAACGATGGCGAGCTACAGTTCTCAAAACTATCGATAATATTCGTGTCGGCAATACTCTAGCTCCGACTTAATGCATTTTACGAGTTTACAACATGTCTGTTAAGACATTGTGACTAGGATGATGAATGCAGTCATAAAACACAACTCTTATCAAATGTCACCTAGAACCTATTTAAAACCTCCATGAGGCTTATAGGCTGCTGAACTGTTTCTTGGGTTCCGCCATCACAATTCTCCCCCCCATGTCAGGTGTGAGAAGCAAAAATCCGCCAACAAGGCCTTTTGGCCCTAATGCGCTCATAGCATAGTACTTCAGTATATAAATTAACGAATGGCGAGCATATTAAAAGGGAAAGACTGCTTAAATGGTGCCTAGTGAAACATTTATTAAATGTCAAGTAGTGACCTTTTTTGCCACCCCACGAAAATTAAAGTAGCTGTTAGTCAAGCGTGAAATTAAATGAAAATTGTTACGGTCTTAATCTTGTACGAGTGTATACGTATCGGATGTAGTGGTAGTGGTAGTGGTAGTGATAGTTCCCTTCAACTGTAGTTTGCTGTAATTGGGATTGTCAACTTGTCCTTCCTCCACGTTCAGAAGAATTACGATTTTCAGGTATTACGTTGATGTACACAGCTGATTAAATAGTATATTGTCCAACTAGCGGTAATGACAGTAATAACTCAACCAGTTGAAGTAGGCGTAGGTGTGAAAAATATTTAAAAGTTTTGGTTATCACCGAGAATGTGTGGCAAGTAGGTACTCAGTCAAGACATTTTAAAAATATTCATAAAAATATTCATATATATTATAATATATATTATATATATTAGGGTGTGCCTGAATTTCCTTGACACGTGAGATTCTCGTAACAAAAAACAGTTCAAACCAAACTGAGTGGAATGTTCGAAAGTACTACAGGGTCTATCATACTATGCTTTCAAAACATTTTTTTTTTGTACTTCGACCCTTAAAACTAACCCTCAACTTTGTTTTTTCAAATAGCATCTAATAGTTTTTCCTACAAAAATTAAGTCCTCATTTTATTTATTTTATACAAAAACCTATTTTTTCGTAGAGTCATAAGCATAAAATAAATAAAATAAGGATTTGTTTGAGACGTAATATTTTCCTAATAAAAGAAAAACAGATAAGAAAAAACTAATTGGGCCCTTCAAGAATACCAAATAACCATTCGAAACTTTTTTTCACTTCAACCCCTAAAATTTACTGTCTACTTTTTTGCCCCATAAATTTTTCTACATTAATGAAGTCATTATTTTATTTAATACCTTGTGGTGCCTTTGACTTCATACACAAACTATTTTTTTCCGTAAAGCCACTAACATAAGTTAAATAAAATGAGCATCTGTTTGAGGCGTCATATTTTCGTAATAAAAAAAAGCATAAAAAATCATAGGTCATTCAGTGCGCTTAAAAATCCAATTAGTTACAAGTTGTCCGTTTTTTGCGTCAAGCAAATTATTGTTTTATTTATGTTCTGCTAACGATTTTACGAAAAAATAAGCTTGCGTATAAAATCACAGGTACTGCAAGATTTTAAATAATATAAGAACTTAATTTGTGTAGAAAAAACTATTTGGTGCTATTTGAAAAACAAAAGTTGAGGGTGAGTTTTAAGGGTTGAAGTACAAAAAAATGTTTAAAAGCATGGTATATGATAGACTCTATAGTACTTTCGAAAACTCCACTCAGTTTTCGTTTGAACTTTTTTCTGTTACGAGGATATCACGTGTCAAGAAAATTGTATACTAATTGGTGCCTTTTGAATAGACTGCATCTCAGTGCTGCTAAGTGAAAGGTAGTAAGCTTCGCTCATCCTGGGCGGAATGTATGTATATGTTATGAGTGTTATGACAATATGTTGGGAACCACACTATGTTCAGATACGACGAAGGACTGGGAAGTCATTTTACTTCCCACACCGATAGGTGAGGGGAGTATTGTGATCGCGAAAATTTTCAATTTTGAGATAATATGTTTTTTGGGCATTTTATGATGTCTACATAACGAAAATCCACGTCACTCATTTCCGTCGGTCTGTCTGTCTGTACGCGTTTTTCTAGCCACGTAATCTCAGTAACCGCTGCATGGATTGTGATGAAATTTGGGCCCCGATATACTATGGGATCATAGTAGGTAATGTTCCTATAATTTTGAAAATCGGTGCATGGGCAGCGGAGTAATTAGCAAAAAACAAAAAACTAAATATTCCTCAAACTTTGTTTTTAGGTGTTTTAGGGGTTCCTGATCATTTTTTACTTTTTTTGGGTGGGGGCGAGATTGGGGTGGTTGGGGGGTGGGAGGGTGTAAAACTGAAATATTTGTTGTATTCACAGTAGGCTGCCCACTAACCTGTGAAAGAAAAACCTAGCGTTATAATACACTTTTTAGGTCTATCCGGACATTACCTTGCCTATTACAGAAACCAAGGAAATTTTCTGTTTGTCTGCTTTGGGGTCAAAGTATTAGCATTGCAGATAAATTTACGATTATTTGATAGAAACAGTTAAATACAAACTGGTTCGAATAAGCAAATCCTACGTTCTGAAGAAATGTTCCAACGAAGACTTTTAATTTCTTTAGAGGAAATTTTTAGTTGAAGTATTTCAATAACCTTAGTCTTCGTCTTGGAAATATAATTTACAGAGGCTATTTTAAATTCCGTGAAATTGAATTTCTGTTACAGTAAATCCATGAGAGGGAATCTTGTTAATACAATGTGACGTGCTCTCAAAATAAGAGAGGGAACCTTATACCCACGCTCCAAATCTCTAAGCAGTTTTTAGAGCGTAATTCTGAATTAAAATTTACATAATGGATACCTTGCCTTTTTTACTACACAAATTGGCGTGAAACGATTCGTGTAAGATATATACAGGGTGGTCCAATAAGCGGCCTTATCGTTTAAATCAGAAGAAAACGTTTCCAATAAAAAACGTGATCTTCTTGCAGAAAATAATTTCAAAGATGGCCGACATCCGGATATACCGGAAGTAGGTATCAACTTCCTTATTTTAAATAGAACACCCTGTATCTTATTACGTTTTTGAATTCAGTATAGATTTTGAGGTCCAGTTTGTTAACGATAGTTTATGTCTATGGAGCCTATTTTTTAAGTTATTCAGCCAATCTTTAGAAAAATAGACGTTTGTAGTACAAAGATGTTAATATCTTGGAAACTAAGCACAACAGAAAGATGCGGTTTTCGGTCTTAAAACGAGCGAGAAACATACTTGTGTCAGTGAGATTGTTTCAAAACCACATTTAATATTAGACTAGCAATTTTCAAATTTGAAAAGATAAAACGTTAAACTTTTTTTTTCAAATGGGACGGTATGATAAGTTTCACATTACTGGATGCGAAATTAAATTTTCTTTCACTTTCATCTATCTTTGATGGTTTTCAAGATATTTACGATTTTGTAATTATTCCGTAATGGCGCGTAGGAATTGGAAAAATTGTAGGTGGCGCGCATCGCAGATGAAACAATTGGCTGGAAACTTTGAATCCAAAGTGTTTTGGCGTCTAATACTAGCTGTGACTACATTATTCTTAAAAACTCCAGTGGTAAATTTTTCAGCAGGTTTTTCAATCTTTTTTTAGAACATTTTGTAATACATTGAATGAATGAATGAATAAGGACCAGAGGCTATCCAGCACGGAATGTGGCTGGTGCATAGGCCACACGATGGGCCCTTTTGCGCCTCTATCCGCGCTAGTTCCTAAGACCTGCCCTTTTGGCAAAGGCAAGTACATTCTTAGGTCCTATCCGTTTTATCTCTATTGGTTCCAAGGTTCTTGAGCCCAGCATAGTCTGCCTGTGATAACCCAGGGTTTCACAGCGACACAGGATGTGTGCCGAGGATTCTTCCTCTTCACCACACCACGTGCACGTTGGGTCGTTGACCACCCTCATCACAAACAAGTGACGCCTGAAGGTATTGTGACCCGTTAATAAGCCTACTAACAATCTCAAGTTACTCCTATCCAGAGAGAGACAAAATCGTCCTATTCTCTCTGCAGGCCCTGCTAATAGCTCCCGAGCCTGACGGAGATGACCAGAGATGTTGTTCCATCTCAGAGAGTGTTGATTCTGGATCCACTCTCCAGTTGTTTTCCTAACCAAGTTTGCAGACAGTCCTAAGGCTGGTTCCGGGCCCACAAAACTGTTTCCGGATCCCATCCTGGCTAGATGATCCGCCATTTCATTACCCTTTACCCCAGCGTGCCCAGGTACCCACATCAGTGATACCTTGTGTTTAGCTGAGATGTCGTCAAGAGCCCTCCTGCACTCCAGGACCAGTTCCGACGTTATTTTCCAAGCACTCAGTGCTTTGATGGCTGCCTGACTGTCAGAGCAGATAGTAATCCGCCTCCTAGACCCGTCAATTTCCCGAATACGATTTACACAGGCAAGTATCGCATAGACCTCAGCCTGGAATACTGTGATGTGCCCCCCAAGAGGGAATGAAAGTTGGAATACATTAGTTTATTATGCAGTTTCAAATAATATCTCCCCAAATGTAGATAATAATTTTCTCATCTTCTTCATCGCTAGAGCTTTGTTGATCAGCTTCCAAGGTTTCCATTTTACCAGAATCAAGTATTTCCTCAGTTTTAGAAGAATAAACACCGAAGGCGCCTTCCTTTCCCAAAAATTGTAGATTACTGTGCTTATCAGTACTTCTGCCCTGCTACCACTACTACGTGATGTGGTCTCTACCCGAGTTACAGGAATATCGGATGCTCTTATTCGTTCACACATTTTTTTAATTTACTTTTTAAAACGTCCACCTTGTTTAATTTTCTTCGAATAATTTTTCTTAGACCTCATGGGTTCCTACACTAATAAAATGCGCAATCGACGTGTGATCTAGTTGTAAAATGAATCACGCTTTTTCAAACAACCAATACGTTAATCTTATAACAATTCTATAACAGTTGCAGTATGGAATACTCTAATCACGTCATATAATAGTTGTAAACTCTTCTTCAAAACATTGTATGCTTGTACGCTATTCCGTAATTTTACGGTATGTTACACGACGTTCTACTATGTATAAAATATTTTTTTAGCAATTGTATAAGCAACTACTGGATACTCTATAGAGCTCTTGTACGTATCTTTTAGGGCTGCTATGAAAATGTTTACGAAAACGTTATAACAATGCTTATACGACGCTATTAGAACCTGTATACAGCTGACTGACATTTATTGTTTAAAATTTGTTGTAGTTCAGACGCTATGGAACTGATTTGTTCTTATAATGGCACTAACGGATACCTATTAGATGTTTCTGTTTTAATAGGAGAATATTTTGCTAGTTGTGTATGCACGTATAAAACATGTCTCAATATGAATCCTGCGATTCATTCACTATTACAAAACGCTCGTAGCACCCTTTGTAATTATGCAGTATTCAAGCGATCAAGTTGCATACAGCGTAAAGTTAAAATTACTGCCAGGAAATTGTCCCACGTAATACCTAGTAGAAAGGTAGACAATTGAAAAAGTAATATAGGACACCATTAGTTGTGAAAATAATAAAATAAATAAGGATTCCAAGTTAAATTAGTTTTATCCCTGAGGGCTTGCAGGAGGACAAATGTGTCCCAGCGGAAACATACAAATAGTCGATACTGGTGCTGATTTTGTACATGATTGCTTTTTTATATCACAATTCGGGACACGTACACTTACAGAATAACAGGGTCATTTAAAAACAAGTGTTTTTCAAGGGCCATTTCACCTAAAAATAATGACAGTACATTCCATAACATGGAGATTTCAACTACCAACTATTCTGTTTTATCGTCGAGCTCGGATAATCTGAGCTTCGTACTTTTATTACTTTGCATTTCCTAGAGTTGTTATGGGACTGGGACTTCTTTACGTTTAACGCGAACGCGAACAGTGCAGGGCAGCAGGGCTCGAGCTGAAGCTATTAAATTTGCAAAAATTGCCGTCAAGTTGATTGACTCACTACTTCCCATACATTCTTTTTCGTTGAACGAGACTAAAACTAAACATCGGCCGGATCTGAAACTAGGATACTCTAATTATCTAGGTTGCGAGATTTCGTCCTCATCGAAGGTCAAATAAAGATTTTAGATTTTTTGCGGGTGAATCTCAGGATCCGGGCATCGGAGATTTGCCATTTTCGTTGAACGAGACTGAAACTCAAAACATCGGCCGGATTTGTAATAAGGATACGCTTGTTATCTAGGATACTAGGTTTCGTCCTCATCGAAGGTTAAATAATGATATTAGATTTTTTACGGGTGAACTTCAGGATCCGGGTATCGGAGATTTTCCATTTTTGTTGAACCAGACTGAAACTCAAAACAGCGGCCGGATTTGAAATTAGGATACGCTAGCTATCTAGGATACGAGATTTCGCCTTCATTGGAGGTCAAATAAAGATTTTAGATTTTTTGCGGATGAACTTAAAGATCCGGGCATCGGATATTTTCCATTTTCGTTGAACGAGACTGAAACTCAAAACATCGGCTGGATTTCTAATAAGGATACGCTAGTTATCTAGGATACTAGGTTTCGTCCTCATCGAAGGTTAAATAATGATTTTAGATTTTTTACGGGTGAACTTCAGGATCCGGGCATCGGAGATTTGCCATTTTCGTTGAACGAGACTGAAACGCAAAACATCGGCCGGATTTGTAATAAGGATACGCTTGTTATCTAGGATACTAGGTTTCGTCCTCATCGAAGGTTAAATAATGATATTAGATTTTTTACGGGTGAACTTCAGGATCCGGGTATCGGAGATTTTCCATTTTTGTTGAACCAGACTGAAACTCAAAACAGCGGCCGGATTTGAAATTAGGATACGCTAGCTATCTAGGATACGAGATTTCGCCTTCATTGGAGGTCAAATAAAGATTTTAGATTTTTTGCGGATGAACTTAAAGATCCGGGCATCGGATATTTTCCATTTTCGTTGAACGAGACTGAAACTCAAAACATCGGCTGGATTTCTAATAAGGATACGCTAGTTATCTAGGATACTAGGTTTCGTCCTCATCGATGGTTAAATAACGCTTTTAGATTTTGTACGGGTGAACTTCAGGATCCGGGTATCGGAGATTTTCCATTTTCGTTAAATCAGACTGAAACTCAAAACATCTGCTGGATTTCTAATAAGGATACGCTAGTTATCTAGGATACGAGGTTTCGTCCTCATCGAAGGTAAAATAAAGATTTTAGATTCTTTGCGGGTGAACCTCAGGATCCTGGAATGGAGACTGAAGCTAAAAACGGCGGCTGGATTTGTATATTTGAAAAATGAAAGTTGTGGGTGAGTTTTAAGGGTTGACGTACAAAAAAAATGGTTTGAACGCATGGTATGGTAGACCCAATGATACCTTCAAAAATTTCATTCAATTTTCGTCGTGAACATTTTTTTGTTACGAGAATATCACGTGTCAAGGGAATTCAGGGGCGCCTTGTATTCTAATAACTCATTTACCACACATTATATATGGATATTGCTCTATAGGATCGTACTCTGTCAACGTTACACGATCCTATTTGTATAATTCGTTTAGGCAACGTTTTTGAGCCTTCATCCAACCTGTACAACATTCAAAATAACATAACCCGATCAACAATATTTATAAGCTTGATAGACTTGTTAAATTACTCTACAAACCCAGATTCCACAATTAAAAAATTAAGTTTTATATTTCACCTTCAGTCATTCTTGAGGTTGGTCCACAGTTCGGTCAATTTGGACAATTAAAATAACCAAAAATCCGGTAGAGCCAAATTTCGGTGAAAACTTTGGGCTTACCATTAAAAGTTCCCCATCGATCCCGCATGTGCTGCGACACTTATTCGGGATTAAAAGTCAAAATTTTAGTTCTTTTGGGTTTTTCTCGAAATCTGTAAGTTTTATCGAAAAAATACATCAGAACAAGATTACAGACCTCAAAATTCTCTACAAAAACGATACTGATGATTTTTTCTCTAAGCGCTACCATTCTGCAGATATTGCGTTTGTAAGTCACGTTATATACAGGGTGAGTTTTTAGTACCGGCTCGGTCGATAACTCCACTACTATAGAAGATAGCGAAAAAAGTTGTATATAAAAGTTGTAGCCACGGATATGCTCCTTGCTCAGAAAATATTTAGATTTATACAGGGTGATCCATAACTACGTGGTGATGCAAACATGCATTTTTTTAAATGAGACACCCTATATATTATTCCATATTCAGATTCTACTAATGATTTCCGTTCTTCCAATATAGGGCATTGTTACATTCTACAGGGTGTTTCAAAAGTTATGACCATTTTTATATCCAAATCGGGGACAAATGAACGTACTGTATATCAAAAAGTAATGAATCAATAATTATTTTTTTTACATGAGAAGATTAAAAATATCCTCTAGTTTTAAAATCGGCTATAAAAGAAGCCCGGGACGCATATTCGTATACAGGGTGATGTAGAATGCAAAATCCAAATTTTCTCTTTTTTTTCAAATATAACCCCCGATATTTTATTATCCCAAAGAATTGCTTTTAATATGCTCTTTCATTTTTGTATAGCACTTGCTGTACCTACGTCCATCAGTTTCCGAGATATTTAGATTTTTCGGTAAATTTAAAATATAGCCTCTATTTGTGTACTGAAATTTATTTGTTTTGAGAAAGTACTATCTGATTTGTTTTTTATTTAACGAACAACTAAATTATAACGTCTTGATAGTATTTGATGAAGTCAAAACCCTAAATCGTTGAGATAATAAAGTCAAGTATGCTGAGGAAACAATTTTGTAGGCGTCATGCATAATTATCAAGTAGTTTTATCAGGTAGGCTTTGAAAAATTGACAGTTTTCATAACCTACTCAATAATTCCGTACTGTGTGAAAAACTAGCTTTGAAAATTAATTTTTCCATTGAGGGTATTTAGGAGAATCTTTGAGAAATTGTCTACTTGCCTCTAGAATATATCAACTATGAATAGCAATATCCAGAACGGAGGCGCTCTAAAACTAGTGCGTTTGAAAGATTGAAGAATCGTTTTATTTGGACTGTGTCGTTTCATATTTCATAGCCTACCTGATACATCTGCTTGATAATTATGCATGACGTCTATAAAATTGTTTCCTCAGCACACTTGACCTATGTTATCTCGTTAGTTCAGTATTTTGACTCGATCAAGTATTATTATCGCCTTATATTTTAGTTGTTTGTTAAGCAGAAACAAAACTTGGTAGTATTTTCTCAAAATAAATAAATTTTATTAAAGAAATAGAAGGTATATTTAAAATTTGTAGAAAAATCGAAATATCTCAGAAACTAATGAATGCAGCCATAATAAGTGCTATACAAAGATGAAAGAGCATATTAAAAGTAATTCTTTGGTATAATAAAATATTGGGGGTTGCATTTAAAAAAAGAGAGAAAATCTAGATTTTGCATTCTACATCACCCTGTATACGAATATGCGTCGCGGGATTTTTTTATAACGTATTTTAAAACTAGAGGATATTTCTAATCTTCTCATGTAAAAAAATTTTTTTTGATTAATTACTTTTTGATATACAGTACGTTCATTTGACCGTGATTTGGATACAAAAATGGTCATAACTTTTGAAACACCCTGTATAATGTAACAATACCCTATATTGGAAGAACGGAAATCATTAGTAGCATTTGAATATGGAATAATATATAGGGTGTCTCATTTAAAAAAATGCATGTTTGCATCACCACGTAGTTATGGATCACCCTGTATAAATAAAAATATTTTCTGAGCAAGGAGCATATCCGTGGCTACAATTTTTATATACAATTTTTTTCGCTATCTTCTACGGTAGTGGAGTTATCGACCGAGCCGGTACTAAAAACTCACCCTGTATAAGATACACACATACGCCACGTATACAATATATATTCAGGTACTCAAGCAAACAAAATGCCAGAACTCTATTTTATTTTTACATACGATAACTGGCTGCTGTACTACATCAACAATGTTCAGAAGAGGCAAAAATTCAGTATTAAAATTATTTGAAAAAAAAAATATTTGATTGACTGCGGAAACGTATTTACTGAAATTGGTTCTCCACCTCAAGCAATAATTACGAAAGGAATTCAGTTTTTTCTTGCTGTCTATGGAGTTCCCAAAAAAATTGATTCTATAGATAAGTACAGATATCTAACATTTGTGAAAAGCACACGATACAAAAAGCAAGTAGAACTATCTTGTCTTCCTCCTACATCGGCATCTGCTATTCAACACTTGTATCGAGTATACTAACAAGTTCAGACATGGCAAGGCCATCAACTGAACCCTGAACACTGGGGTTGGAAACTGATGAATAATACTTTCCGATTCAAATTTTACTGCCCCCTACTCCAGAAAAATTTCTTGACACCATTGCAAAAAAGGTTGTATAGCTGCAGAAAAGTAGGGTTACAGTGTTCTCCAGCGTGTACTAACTGTCAAGGTCTGTCTTGGTCAAATGTCGCAGTAAATACAAGAGAAGAAGGTTCATATGATTTTGATGAAGAGACCACTAATTCATATACATTTGAACAATTTGTGAACATTCAGCAAGAGGAACAAGAAGAAGAAAACGAAGAAAGAGAGGGGGAGAATAAGAAATCGAGGAAAACATGATCGTTGAAGTTGATTAAGAAGAGTATGAATCAGAATAAAGTATTAAGAGAAATCACAGCGACAGTTAAACTCAACAGCCAATATCAATCATCTTCATACAGTTAAATAAGTATTGTTTCTGAACATAACGTCATAACGGTTCGTGGAATAGGCCTACCGAAGATGCGCCGAGTACACCACCTCACATGTAGTGTGGAAATGTGGGCATATTATCTACAACGTGACTCTTATAAACGCAATATCTGATCAATGGTGGGTCTTAAGAAAAAAAATACGAGGACCATTTTTGTAGAAAATTTTGAGGTCTACAACTTTACTCTGGTGGTTCGATAAAACTTGCGGATTTCGAGAAAACATCAAAAAACCTAAAATTTCGATCTTCGACCCCAAATAAGTGTCGAAGCACATGCGTCATCGATGTGGATATTTGTCATTTTACTTTTAATGGTAAAAAACCAAGGTTTTCCTCTGGAATTTGGCTCTACCGGATTTTTTGTTATTTGATCACTAGTTTTATGTCCAAATTGATTGGACTACCAGTGAATAATTATAATAAATATCCACATCTTCCGCTTTCGCAACTAAAGCGAATCCGCCATACGCGCGAATAGTTCGCACCAGTTTGTGAAAGGCTTTTAGGGCATGACCAAGCGTTTGAGTCTGGCTGAGCGTCGAATTCTGGGAGACCCTTTATAGCAGCGATCCAAATAGCTCATAATCTCAAAATCGGACATTTTTGCGTTTACAATAATCCTCTCAGCGAACGTAAAACAGGAATAAATAATAAGCGTTTTCCCTCGACAAAGTAAGGATATGCTATTCATTTATTCCCATCAAATAGCTCAAAAATACCATAATCCGTACGAGCGATACACAATAGCATAATTCTATTTACCTCCTCTCAAGCACATCACATCTGAACATGGAAGATACTTAAAGTTATTCAAATAAATAATTCAAATTTAATTTCAGAAAACATCGCCATGCTAGCGTCACGGTAATGTGTTTACATTTAATCATATTGAAAGGTTGCTCTATTCACCGTTAAACATAAACACTCGAGTATTAGGTTACATTTGATTAAAAGCATTAACACATCAATCGAAAGGGTGGCAAGCGTTGCACACACCCTGTACACTCTATTTAAGTTACCCTCACAGCCCGGAACGAGCTCCGGTAAAGTCCTTTTAATGAGTTATAAGCGCTCTCTATTCCCCAGCCATGTTGCCAGATTCTTTAAACGGACACAATTAGGCGGAATCTTCGATCATATATAACTAGACAGACTAGAAGAAACATCCAATCCAATCTACAGCTTCGCAGATGACAGTACATTAGTGTCGTGCATGGAACCAGGCAAGCCACTATCATCCCAGGAGACAGTACGTCGGCGACAGCAGCATGCCTCACAGATCAACGCAGATATCAAAACAATTGTCGAGTGGGGATTAGCAAATAAAGTACAGTTCAACGTACAAAAAGCTCAGGCAACAACACTTACAAAGAAGTCTCACGATGGCTTACCAACCGTGGAAATGGAGGGTCACCCCATAGTCGAATCACCTTCCGTCAAGTTTTTGGGGATCAACATCAACAATAACATGTCCTGGCACGACCACGTCGTCAGTATTGCTAAAACGGCATCCCAGAAGCTTGGAGTTTTGTTCCGCTGTAGGAAGTTGTATACACCAGAGCAACTGCTGCTGCTGCTCTACAAAGCACAGATCCGACCATCGCTGGCGTATTGCTCCCATGTATGGAGATGCGCTCCAAAGCACTCCCTAAAGCTTCTGGGCACTATCCAGAAAAGAGCAATTAGATTAATCGATACGCCTAACCTCACAAAGGACCTCCACAGCCTGGAACATCGAAGGAGGGTGGCTGACCTATTCCTGTTTTACAGATTCTATCACGGAAGATGTTCGAGTGAGCTCTCCTAGATAAAACACCAAAGGCCGTCCGAACCAGGAACACTAGAGAAGCTCTGCGAGCTCATCCTTACCTGGTCGAGGTCCTTACGCCCCGAACCAGTCTCCTCCAGCATTCCTTCTTTTGGAGAACTTCGACGCTGTGGAATCAGCTGCCGGGGAATTTGTTTCCCGACTGCTAAAACCTGCAGCGTTTCAAATCTAGCGTGCACCGATGCTTATCCTCTCTCAGCGTTTCTACAGCGACATAGGCTTTTAGCCTTTGCGGGAGGCTGACCATAAAAAAAGACCTTTCTTTCGCATGCCAATGGATAGCCTATTATGAATACAACAAACTTTTTGAGCTTCATGATCCCCCATCCCCCAACTACCCCAATTTTACCTCCGCCCAAAAAAGCAGATAATGATCAGGAACCCCAGGAACGCCTAAAAACGAAGTTTGAGCTGGTTTTATATTTTTAGTTTGTTTATTATTGTTGCGCCGCCATTGACACGATTTCTAAAAGCCATAAACGTTTTCCATCCTCGCCGCGGTAATAATACTGTATAAAAATTTCATTAAAATCAATCCAATAGTTTCCACATTACATAATACAGAACGATCTAAAACAATATTCGTATTTATACATCAGAAGATTCTAAGTCCGTTTATTTCTGTAATAGGTAAGACACAATCTTCGGATGGACTTAAAAAACTACGTCTTTCTTTCACAGGTCAATGGATAGCCTATTATGAACACAACAAATTTTTTAGTTTTATAATCCACCATCCCCCAACCCCCCCAATTTCACCTCCACCCAAAAAAAGTAGAAAATGATCATGACCCCTAAAACGCCTAAAAACGAAGTTAGAGGGATATTTATTTTTTTTTGTTTTTTGCTAACTACTCCGCCGCCCATACACCGATTTTCAAAATTATTGGGACATTACCTACTACGACTCCACAGTATATCACTGCCCAAATTTCATCACAATCCATGCAGCGGTTACTGGGATTACGAGGCTAGAAAAAAGGCAACAGACAGACAGACAGACAAACAGACCGACAGAGAGACCGACGGAAATGAGTGAGGTGGATTTTCGTTATGTAGACATCATAAAACGCCCAAAATGCGGGTTATCTCAAATTCGAAAATTTTCGCGATCACAATACTCCCCTCACCTATCGGCGTGGGAAGTAAAATGTTGTCTGTATTTAAATATTCTTGAAATCAAATGAAACCAAAAACGTAAATTGTATACCTACAGTTTTAACTGTTGGTCCTGGTGGCTATGAGATCTGGCAACACTGTGATAGCTCAATACAACCTAATCATGATTATGAAAAGCTGTTTCTCTACAGGGCGTGTGTTCATTGAAAATGAAGTGTTTATCCAAAAGAGTGTTTACGCTGGGTCTTGTTTCACAATTACTTAAGGGACGCCTATTTTGAGATTTTTTCTAGATACTCCACATTCACCTTGTACAAAAATAACTCCATCTTGAAAGCTCGGTATAAACCCAAAATCTTAGGTAACGTAATCAGAATCAAAATATTACGTGTATAGCACAGTAAAGAGTTAAAAATTGGTTTTCGGTCAAGGTAGTTCTTAGATTTTTTAACTGAATTTAACTTGGAAACCAAATGGCTACAGTGATCTTTAAACGCAAGGTTCTCATCCAAAAGTGGACCTAAGAATTTCGTTTTTTCGTGAAAACTCAGCTCAAAGCGTGCTTGTTTTGTTTTTGTTTCTGCACGTTGTGGAATATTATAATGGATGTCGTCTCTAAATTCATATGGAGGTGGTGATTAGAGAACCATGCCTAGATATTGTTTATCACATGCTCACACTGTTCTTGTAAAAATTCATCGGATTTACTAGACACTTCTATCAGCATCATCCGCATAAGAAGCAAAATTACCATGGGATACGTCATTCTGAATGCCATTGACATAAAGCGAAAACAACACTGGCCTTAAAATTGATGCCTGAGGGACGCCCAAATCAATAGTAGTTGGTTCCGATTTCACATTAGAAATCGAGTTATGACGTTCTTCCGGCAGACATACATATTGACTTCGACTTTGCATGAATGATCGAACCCAATTATATGATGGCGCGACTATACCATAATGCAGTAACTTTTTTGAAGCATCTCGTGATTCACGCAGTCAAATGCTCTGCTTAGATCACAAAAGATCCCAACAGGACTTTCTCTCCAGCTTCTATTAGTTGAATCAACCTTGGAACAAAGCTCAGCAAAGCCGTAAGTGTCAAAAACCATGTTGATCCTTAGACAAAACGTTTGTTGTGTCCAAAAACTGCTTTAGCCAGTCCAAATAGCAGTATTCCATTATTTTGGAGAAACAAGAAGGGATTGTCACGGGTCTATAATTACTTATTCTCCTTTTTTATATATCGGAACTACTTTCCGAATTTTCAAACTCTAAGGAAACCTTCCAGTACAGAAGGAAAGATTTACCAAAAAGACAAATGGCTTTATTATGTATCTTAGTACTTTCTTTACTAGAAATTCTGGAATGCCATGGACCAGTGTTTTTTTGTCTTAAGCTAATCAGATCAAAAAATTCTTCATCAGTAAAAGAATAAAGCTGCATTCCGTGACACTCGACAGGACAAGAAACTAGAACCGATGAATTTTGTTAATAATGTCAAAAAAAGCATTCTTGAAGTGATTATTGATTGAGTATAATCAGTATTTTGACCTTGGTTTTTTCTAGTGGTATTGCGGTCAATCAAATAAAACAATTTTCCTTTCCACGACGTTTCGGTTTATTATATCTAAGCCATCGTCAGGTGTCTATAAAGAATTATAAAAACAGGTAAATATGTTGTCTAGTAGATGAAATGTATATATATAAGAAAACATCTAGAAAAATGAAAAATAAACATTATTAGCAATACAACAGAACAATATACAATGAAAAAATTTTTTTTGGACTAAAAGAAGATAAAATAAAAACACTACTTACATTTTGCTTTAGTTTGTTACATATTTTTTAAGAATTATATAGAGTGAAACCGTCCCTGAGGATTCAGGGAACAGAATGACCTTAAAGTTTGGAATTATAAGATGCCATAAAATACTAGATGTTTAGAAAGTGGTGGTGACAAAAGCTAGAGAGTGGGTGTAGGGTGGTAACCTAACGTACATATCTGTATTAATGAATTTATTGATATTAGATAAGATGCAGAAACCTCATTTCAATAAGCTATTGTATATATTTCCTAACCTGTCAACATCAGACCTAAAGTTTATAGCTTCATCATTATTTTTAATATAAATCATTTCCTTTATATTTCTTTTATAATAATTTTTTTCCTGTGCAAGAATTTTAGGATTTTGGAAGTCAAATTTGTGTCCGGTTTCATATGTATGTTTACTTAAAGCGGTTGATTATTTTCCGTTCAATGTATCGTACCTGTGATTATAAACGATACATTGAACGGAAAAGAATCAACCGCTTTAAGTAAATATACATATGAAATAAGACACAAATTTGACTTCCAAAATCCTAAAATTCTTGCACAGGAAAAAAATTATTATAAAAGAAATATAAAGGAAATGTTTTTATTTTATCTTTTTTTAGTTCACAAAAATTTTTCATTGTATATTGTTCTGTTATATTGCTAAGTAATGTTTATTTTTCATTTCTACTAGATTTTTTCTTATATATATACATTTCATCTGCTAGATAACATATTTACCTGTTTTTATAATTCTTTATAGACACCTGACGATGGTTTAGATATAATAAACCGAAACGTCGTGGAAAGGAAAATTGTTTCATTTAATTGACCGCAATACCACTAGAAAAAACCAAGTTTGAAATCTACGGTCACGAAAATATAAAATCATTATAATCAGTATGCGACTGAATGTGCGAACGTTTGATTGATTTATCAATGACTTTTGCAGTATACAACACAAATAATAGAGGTCTAAAACGGATAATGGTGTGGGAAGACTAAAATTAGGAAAAGCTCACTCACCTTCTCCTCTTTCTGCTCCCAGTTCGAAGAAATCTCCGTCTTCTCATCGGTAGTCTCAATATCAACTTCGTCATCACTATCTTCGTCTTTCTGCGAGTCACTGACTTCCACTATTGGCTGAACTGGCTTGAAAGCTGACTGATACGTTTTGTCCATCGGAAAGAATGGGTTTTCTTGAGGAAACAGAATAGGACTCCTCTTCAGCCAAGGGAAAGTGGTATACGAAGAGAAACTGAGCGGTTTGTGGTATATGAGGTCCATTGCCACTCTCGAAATGGGCAAAGCGATATCTTGGCAGCTCGAAATCCTCGGAGAAGGAACCATGGGTGGTGACTGCGACTCGATCTTGGTCTGCTTGTTTGGCCTGTTCATAACAGAACTGGCCAGCAGTCTCTTTCTGGTTCCTCCATTGAACATGGCTTTCACGTCTTCCCAAGCGTGGATGATCTCTTCAGGAGGGGAGCCGCTCAGCTTCATATGGCGCCTCCAAGAATTGAAATTCGCCGCATCGGGCTGGACGTACTTGTCGTTGGGACTGAGTCTGTGCGAGTGGAAAATGAACTTGTTAGGTGAGAAGAAGAGACCACACACGGCGCATTTGATGCACTTGGCTCTGGAAGAATTGTAGCGGGAGGGCAGGAAAGAACCTTGGCAGCCCCAAGCGCATTCGTGGAACACTGCAAAAGCGAAGTCTTCAGGCAGACGCGGAGGGGCGTTGTCACCTAGAAAGCTTTTGCACAGCCGTTCTGCTTCTCGCCTTGTTATCATGCCACACCGTCTTGATGAAACAGGCATAGCACCCGCTCGGCGAAGGATCTCCAGTTGGACTGGAGTGCATTGGACGCACGTTATGCCTACAAAAAGAAAACAAGAACAAGCGATTAGTTATACTGCTTACATTTTAGAAACTCTAAAGACGTTGTTATTAACAGACTCCCAAGGTATCTTGGTTGGTCAAACAGCAACCAGAAAAGGAGTTCGTCAGGGATGTGTATTATCTCCGATGTTATTTAACATTTACTCTGAATTTGCGATGAGACAGATATTGGACAACTGGAATGGCGGTGTAACTGTTGGCGGAGGTAAAATTTCCAACTTAAGATTTGCTGACGATACAACCCTTATTGCTGCTTCTCAGGAAGGACTAGTATCTTGGTATTAATTGTAACAAGACTAAAGTTATGATCGTAGATAGAGAGCATGATAATCATCGAGAAATAAGGTCAATAGGCCGTTGTGAAATAGTTCAAAGTTTTGTGTACCTCGGTTCTTTGATCGACAATTCGGCTAGCTGTGAAAATGACAACAGGCACGTGTGGCTATGACAAAGCTTACTAAAATATGGCGTGACCATAACATCACTAAAGCTACCAAAATGTCGCTGGTCCAATATCTTGTATTCTCCATATTTTTATATGCCTCGGGAACTTGGACTGTTAAAAAGGCAGATCGAGCTCGTATAGATGCTTTTGAAATGTGGACGTGGAGGAGAATGCTGAGAGTTCCTTATACCGCCCATCGAACTAACGTTTCCATAATGGATGAGCTCGACAATCCAAAGGGGCTATCCTCCATTGTGTCGGCGAGAATGCTTACACTCTTCGGACATATACACAGAAGCGATAATACGGTGGAACTTGTAGTTCAAGGTCATGCCCCGAGTGGGCAGCGCCGTGGCCGTTCCTTTTCACTCTGGGTGGATAAGACGAAACAGTTGCTGGATATGAGTATCAAGAGCGCCACTAAACTGACAGTGAATCGCGAACGATGGCGAGCTACAGTTCTCAAAACTATTGATAATATTCGTGTCGGCAATACTCTAGCTCCGACTTAATGCATTTTACGAGTTCACAGAATGTCTGTTAAGATATTGTGACTATGATGATGAAACATACTGTTAATCCGAATGCCTAACCACTGCAAGGACCCTACAGACCACAGTCCCCACACCGAGAACACTCTATAGTATGCATGCACAGAGAAAGCGGGTAGCCTGCTTTGTCCAGCGCCGAACCGCTCGCAGGTAGAAGCAGACAAAGCGGGAAACCCTAAAATAAAATTAGTACATGCATTTATAAGCCACTTTTAGCGCCGGTCGGCGCGGGTTTTGCCGCTTTCGTACACACAGTGAAAGCAGTCTGCCTGCTTGCGGGGACCTGCAAGCAGGAAACCGCTCCACTGTGCCTGCGCCTACACGCTGCTTACCTAGGGCAACACGGCGATTGTGGATCTCATTGTAACTAAACTGTTTCAGCAAAGTGTTCGATATTTGCGCCAAACACAATCGCTCCTGGTTCTCTATCATCAGTGAAACAATCGGGACGCCATACAATACTACTGTCGACACCTGAAACTGAATTATATTGTCATTGCCCAATTACGAACATCGAAATAGGCACGGTCTCCATGGACAGCTCAAAAACTCATATGTACCCAAACAGTTTTTCTTTGAATAGCAGCTTTCTGAAGAAGCTTAGCTTTTACTTCCCACAGTGATAGGTGAGGGGAGTATTGTAATCGCGAAAATGTTCACTCATTTCCGCCGGTCTGTCTGTCGCGTTTCTTCTACCCTCGTAATCTCAGTAACCGCTGAATAGATTGTGATGAAATTTAGGTACCGCTATTTTTTTTATAACTGAGCAGACCGCGCAGGCAGGGCCTAAATACCAAAGTACCGCGGCTGCTGTGAAAGGGTTATGTTAGGGGAAGTTTGTTAACGCGTGATTTGAATGGGCCAATACCCGCAGGCCCAATAAATCTTCTGGCAGTTCATTCCAAGCCTTGGACACCCTGGGAATAAATGTGCGGTTATACCGTTCAGTTCTTGATGTATGTCTTAGCAGGTAATGCTGCTAAAATTTTGAAAATCAGTGCATTGACGGCGGAGTAATTAGCAAAAAACAAAAAAATTAAACATTCCTCAAACTTCTTTTTTAGACGTTTTAGGAGTTCGTGATCATTTTCTACTTTTTTGACGGTAGTGAAATTGGGGCGGTTGGGGGGTGGAGGGTTTTACAACTCAAAAATTTGTCAATCGTGTCAGTGGCGGCGCAGCAACAATAAAAAAATAAAAAATTTAAAAATAGCTGAAACCATCCATTTCAAGCTCGTAGAATAAAAATTGTGTCGCTCTAGTTCCTACGGAGAGATTTAAGAAACTGTTTACTAGTTTTTATGTTGGATGTTTTTGAGGGCAGGTGGGCGATGATTTGGTTGCAAGGAGATCTCAGACTATAGCTTCGTGCAAAGGGAAAATAATAAAATGATATCACCCTTATGTGTGGAGAGTACTGAGTCAATCAACTTATCTCCATTTTTTTCCATCTGTAACCTAATTTCGATTTAAAATGGAGGTCGCAACTCCTGTCGAAAAACCACCGGAGAAGTTAGAAATGTATCATAGTATTTTAAGTCTGACAACTCCTCTATAAAATTCTACTGTTTAGTCTGCTTAGAAGAGCCCCAATCCTCGTACCGCTTACCAGACAGCGGAGAGATCTTCTCGTTTACCATCTGCGACAAGCGTATGGCACCGGTTTACACACCCCAATCTCAATACTCTCGAGTATTATCCGGATAATAATGGGGTGCGTTTTCTTAAGAGGCTACAGGGTTTTAAGCAGATACATTTCACGCTGCATAACTTTCAAAATACTTGTCATCAGACGAAGCAACTTGGAGGAATGAAGCAAGGAAAATATTCACTGATAGTTTTGGAACGTCCACTAGTTGTTATAGTTTTCAGAACTATTGCAGCTCAAATAATCGTTGCTACAACTGAGAAGCATAAGCGATTCAAAAAGTTCTATAAAATTAATGCCAGTATGCATGGAACCAGGCAAGCCACTATCATCCCAGGAGACGGTACGTCGGCGACAGCAGCATGCCTCACAGATCAACGCAGATATCAAAACAATTGTCGAATGGGAAGTACAGTTTAACGTACAAAAAACTCAAGTAACAGCACTTACAAAGAAGTCTCACGTTGGCTTACCAACTGTGGAAATGGAGGGTCACCCCATAGTCGAGTCACCTTCCGCTAAGCTTTTGGGGATCAACATCAACAATACCATGCCCTGGCATGACCACGTCATCAGTATTGCTAAAACTGCGTTCCAAAAGCTTGGAGTTTTGTTCCGCTGTAGGAAGCTGTATACACCAGAGCAACTACTGCTGCTCTACAAGGCGCAGATCCGACCATCGCTGGAGTATTGCTCCCATCTGTGGGGATGCGCATCGGAGCACCCTTTAAAGCTTCTGGACAGTATCTAGAAGAGAGCAATTAGGACCTCCACAGCCTGGAACATCGAAGAAGTGTGGCTGACCTATCCCTGTTTTACAGATTCTATCACGGAAGATGTTCGAGTGAGCTCTCTCAGATAATAACTTCAAAGGCCGTCTGAACCAGGAACACTAGAGAGGCTCTGAGAGCTCATCCTTACCAGGTGGAGGTTCCTTCTCCCCGAACCAGTCTCCTTTAGAATTATTTCTTTTGGAGAACTTCGACGCTGTGGAATGTTCTGCCGGGGAATTTGTTTCCCGACGGCTACAACCTGCAGCGTTTCAACTCTAAAGTGCACCTACATTTATCCTCTCGCAGCGCTTTTACAAGCTAATGCAGGAATCTAGACTGCTGAAAGCGTAGTGTAGAATATAGGAGTGAATGAGCCTTCAGGCTGTAGTATTGACGAGGACAGGTTTTTCAGACGGCTTCTAGGGAAAACGAAGTGAGTAGTTGACAGTATGTTGGTATATTTTTGAGCTGTCCGATGAGAAATGATATTCTTGACGCAGCATGCAAACTCACCTGGTTTGGTTTTGGGCTCATCTCCTTCTTGGGAGTTACCATCGGCGGTGGCGACGCTGAAGAGATGTCTGATTTGCTGATTCTTGACTTTAAAGATTCCATGCTTGATAAAAAGTTGATAGCAAATTAAGCGGGATTCTATAGATAGCAACATACAGGGTGAGTTTTTAGTACCGGCTCGGTCGATAACTCCACCAGTGTAGAAGATAGCCAAAAAAGTTGTATATAAAAGTTGTAGCCACGGATATGCTCCTTGCTGGGAAAATATTTTGATTTATACAGGGTGATCCATAACTCTATATATTATTCTATATTCAGATTCTACTAATGATTTTCGTTCTTCCAATATAGGGTATTGTTACATTATACAGGGTATTTCAAAAGTTATGACCATTTTTATATCCAAATCGCTGTCAAATAAACGCACTGTATATCAAAAAGTGATGAATCAAAAATATTTTTTTTTACACGGATGGATGAAAAATATCATCTAGCTTTAAAATCGGCTATAAAAAAAGTCCGCGACGCGTATTCGTATACAGGGTGATGTAGAATGCAAAATCTAGATTTTCTCTCTTTTTTTAAATGTAACCCCCAATATTTCATTATACCAGAGAATTGCTTTTGATATGCTCTTTCATCTTTGCATAGAACTTGTTACAGCTGCGTTCATTAGTTTCTGAGATATTTCGATTTCTCTACAAATTTTATTTTTGCTTAACAAACAACTAAAATATAAGGCCATAATAGTACTTGATCAAGTCAAAACACTGGATTACGACGTAATATGGGTCAAGTGTGCTGAGGAAACAATTTTATAGAAGTCATGCATAATTATCAAGCAGATGTATCAGGTAGGCTATGAAATATTAAGCGACGCAGTCGAAATAAAACGATTCTTCAATCTTTTAAACGCATTAGTTTTAGAGTGCCTCCGTTCTGGATATTGGTGTTTATAGTTGATATATTCTAGAGGCAAGTAGGTAATTTCTCAGAGATTCTCCTAAATACCCTCAATGGAAAAATTAATTTTTAAAGCTCGTTTTTCACACAGTACGCAATTATTAAGCAGGTTATGAAAACCGTCAATTTTTCAAGGCATACCTGATAAATCTACTTGATAATTAGGCATCACGCCTACAAAATTGTTTCCTTAGCATACTTGACTTTATTATCTCGATGATTCAGGGTTTTGACTTCATCAAATACCATCATGACCTTATAATTTAGTTGTTCGTTAAATAAAAAACAAATTCGATAGTACTTTGTCAAAATAAATAAATTTCAGTACACAAATACAAGTTATATTTTAAATTTACCGAAAAATCGAAATATCTCGGAAACTGGTGGACGTAGGTACAACAAGTGCTATACAAAGATGAAAGAGTATATTAAAAGCAATTCTTTGGTATAATAAAATATTGCGGTTTATATTTGAAAAAAAAAGAGAAAATCCGGATTTTGCATTCTACATCACCCTGTATACGAGTACGCGTCGCAGGCTTTTTTTGTAGCCGATTTTAAAACTAGATGATATTTTTTAACAATCCGTTTAAAAAAATGATTCTTGATTTATCAGTTTTTGATATACATTGCGTTCATTTGACAGCGATTTGGATGTAAAAATGGTCATAACTTTTGAAGTACCCTTTATAATGTAACAATACCCTATATTAGAAGAACGGAAATCATTAGTAGAATTTGAATATAGAATGATATATAGGGTGTCTTATTAAATGTCTTATTTAAAAAAAATGCATGTTTGCATCACCACGTAGTTATGGATCACCATGTATAAATCCAAATATTTTTTCAGCAAGGAGTATGTCCGTGGCTACAACTTTTATATAAACGTTTTTTTCGATATCTTCTACAGTAGTGGAGTTATCGACCGAGCCGGTACTAAAAACTTACCCTGTATTTAACTTTGTATTATTCTCTTATGGCAGAGTGTAGTTTTGGCTACCTCTGGATAAGAATCACTATATATTCAGTACCTACACGAATTCATGCTAACTACACCCTTTCCAGGTGTTAATCGGAAAGCGTCAATTGTAATTCAGAAGGCATCATATGTAAATCAGAATAGTCAAATGAAAATCATGACTATCAAATGTAAATACAAAAATGATACCTTCTGAAATTAATATGACCCTTTCTGATTTACATTTGATATGTTCTGATTCTCATTTGATTATTCTCATTTTCAATTGACTATTCTGATTTACATTTGATACGTTCTGATTTTCATTTGATTATTCTGATTTACATATGACGCGTTCTGATGTTCAGTTGACTGTTCTGATTTACATTTGATACGTTCTGATTTTCATTTGACTATTCTGATTTACATACGATGCTTTCAATTAGAAATCGACCGCGTCATATGTAAATTAGGATAATCGAATGAAAATCACAACGTATTAAATGTAAATCAGAGCAGTCAACTGAAAATCAGTTTTCTGTCTCATTTACATTTGACCCCCTTTAAATTGCAACTGACGGTTTCTCATATACAATTGATACCTTCTGAAATTAGTATGACCCTTTCCGATTTACATTTGATATGTTCTGATTTTCATTTGATTATTCTGATTTACAGATGACGCGTTCTGATTTTCAGTTGACTGTTCTGATTTAAATTTGATACGTTCTGATTTTCATTTGACTATTCTGATTTATATATGATGCTTTCAGTTAGAAATCAGACCACGTCATGTGTAAATCAGAATAATCGAATGAAAATCACACCGTATTAAATGTAAATCAGCACAGTCAACTGAAAATCAGTTTTCTTTCTCATTTACATTTGACTCCTTTTGAATTGCAACTGATGGTTTCTCATATACAATTGATACCTTCTGAAATTAGTATGACCCTTTCCGATTTACATTTGATATGTTCTGATTTTCATTTGATTATTCTGATTTACATATGACGCGTTCTGATTTTCAGTTGACTGTTCTGATTTATATTTGATACGTTCTGATTTTCATTTGACTATTCTGATTTACATACGATGCTTTCAATTAGAAATCGACCGCGTCATATGTAAATCAGAATAATCGAATGAAAATCACAACGTATTAAATGTAAATCAGAACAGTCAATTGAAAATCAGTTTTCTTTCTCATTTACATTTGAGTCCTTTTGAATTGCAACTGATGGTTTCTCATATACAATTGATACCTTCTGAAATTAGTATGACCCTTTCCGATTTACATTTGATATGTTCTGATTTTCATTTGATTATTCTGATTTACATATGACGCGTTCTGATTTTCAGTTGACTGTTCTGATTTACATTTGATAGGTTCTGATTTTCATTTGACTATTCTGATCTACATTCGATGCTTTCAATTAGAAATCGACCGCGTCATATGTAAATCAGAATAATCGAATGAAAATCACATCGTATTAAATGTCAATCAGAACAGTCAACTGAAAATCAGTTTTCTTTCTCATTTACATTTGACTCCTTTTGAATTGCAACTGATGGTTTCTTATAAACAATTGATACCTTCTGAAATTAGTATGACCCTTTCCGATTTACATTTGATATGTTCTGATTTTCATTTGATTATTCTGATTTACATATGACGCATTATGATTTTCAATTGACTGTTCTGATTTACATTTGATACGTTCTGATTTTCATTTGACTATTCTGATCTACATTCGATGCTTTCAATTAGAAATCGACCGCGTCATATGTAAATCAGAATAATCCAATGAAAATCACAACGTATTAAATGTAAATCAGAACAGTCAATTGAAAATCAGTTTTCTTTCTCATTTACATTTGACTCCTTTTGAATTGCAACTGATGGTTTCTTATAAACAACTGATACCTTCTGAAATTAGTATGACCCTTTCCGATTTACATTTGATATGTTCTGATTTTCATTTGACTATTCTGATTTATATATGATGCTTTCAATTAGAAATCGACCGCGTCATATGTAAATCAGAATAGTCGAATGAAAATCACAACGTATTAAATGTAAATCAGAACAGTCAATTGAAAATCAGTTTTCTTTCTCATTTACATTTGACTCCTTTTGAATTGCAACTGATGGTTTCTCATATACAATTGATACCTTCTGAAATTAGTATGACCCTTTCCGATTTACATTTGATATGTTCTGATTTTCATTTGACTATTCTGATTTACATCTGATGTTTTCTGATTTACAGCTAGAATAGGTGTATTTCACGTGTGATCGATCTTGGAAAGTTATGGCAGTCAATTCGACAATCTGCTCATGAAATCAAGTAGTCCAAGCGGTCGGGGTCTTTTGCCAGCAAAAGGTCGGAAAGAACATTTGATGGGATTGGTCCCCTGAATCTACACCTAAGTTTGCGACCTCGGGGGTTGCCGCTCGAGGAGTGGAGGGATGAACACTCTGCTTGAAAGATAACTCCGTTTTGGTGAGTGATATCGACTAGTGATCATAGAGAGAACAAAATTCTGCATAATTTTGGTCTTTACATTTTTCGTGTGCGACCAATAGTTTCCGTCCTATCCTGCGTCAAAGTTAGGGGTTGGTTTGTATTTTCACTAAAATCAGAATGGGGTGGATTAAGGCGAATAACTCTATCAAAAAGTCGTGTAAAGTTTTTGCTCCCTAAAAGAATGATATCTTCTCGTTTTTACTTCCCACGCCGATAGGTGAGGGGAGTATTGTGATCGCGAAAATTTTCGATTTTGAGATAACACGCTTTTTTATGATGTCTACATAACGAAAATCCATGTCACTCATTTCGGTCGGTCTGTCTGTCTGTCGGTCTGTCTGTCGGTCTGTGCGCATTTTTCTAGCCTCGTAATCTCAGTAACCGCTGCATAGATTTTGATGAAATTTGGGTAGTGATATGGTGTAGGGTCGTAGTAGGTAATGTTGCTACAATTTTGAAAATCGGTGCATAGGTGGCGGAGTAATTAGCAAAAAACGAAAAATTCCAAATATGCCTCAAACTTCGTTTTTAGGTGTTTTAGGGGTTCCTGATCATTTTCTACTTTTTTTGGGGTGGGGGTGAAATTAGGGTGGTTGGGGGGGGGGGGTGGGGGGTTGTAAATCTGAAAAATTTCTTGTACTCACAATGGGCTGTCTACTGATCTGAGAGAGAAAGACCTAGCGGTATAATACACTTTTTTAGGCTCATCCGAACATTGCCTTGTGTATTGCAGGAACCAAGGGACGGACTTAGATAATTTTCCTATGTATACATACATACGAGTATTGCTTTAGATCGTTCTGTATTTTATAATGTTGAAATTACTGAATTGATGTTAATGAAATTTCGGCACAGTATTACTTCTTTGGCGAGGATGGAAAACGCGTCTGACTTTTAGGAATCGTCTCAGTGGCGGCGCAGCAATATTAAAAAAACTAAAAATATGAAAATAGCTCATACTTCGTTTTTAGGCGTTTTAGGGGTTTCTGGTCATTTTCTACTTCTTTTTGGGTGGGGCTGAAATTGGGGTGGTTGGGGGAGTGGGGGTTGTAAATCTAAAAAAATTGTTGTACTCATAATGGGCTGTCTACTGACCTGAGAGAGAAAGACCTAGCGGCATAATACACTTTTTTAGGTCCATCCGAACATTGCCTTGCCGATTACAGAAACCAAGGGACTTGATCTTTCTGATGCATACAAAATACATACGAGTATTACTTTGGATCGTTTTGTATTGTGTTATGTGGAAACTTCTGAATTGACTTTAATGACATTTTGACACAAACTTATTACCGCGACGAGTATGGAAAGTGCGTATGTTTTTTAGAAATCATTTCAGTGGCGGCGCGGCAATAATAAAAAAACTAAAAATATAAAAAACACCTCAAACTTCGTTTTAGACGTTTTAGGGGTTCCTGATCATTTTAAAAAAAATTTTGGTTGGGGTGATTCGGGGGTGGGGGTTTGTAAAACTCAAAAATTTGTTGTATTCATGATATATTGTCCATTGACCTGTGAAAGGAGCACCTAGTAGAATAAAACACTTTTTTGCGGTCGGGCGAGCGATGATTTGATTGCAGGGGCAGCATCTAGACTATAGTTGCATGCTGTGGGAAAATAATAAAACTGGTATCATCGGAATGTGTGGGAAGTACTGAGTCAATCAACTTGCTACATTTTTTTATTGTCTGCAGCTGCCTAAACTCACGCATTTGGTTTAAAAAAAAATTACGGCACTTATAGATACGCACCCCTACATGCTACCAACGATGTGCTGTTGCGAAAAATATCGTATTTGTGCATATTTCTAGTGGAAATGATACTACCCCGGCATTGTTTAATTGAGAAAAGATTCAATATTTGCAACATTTGGAGAATGCCGCTCGAGGGGGGGGGGGGATAAAAACTGTTTTGTGATGCTTTTTGACAAATAGCGCTGTTGTGGTAGGTGCTATCGAACAAAATTTCAAACGATATATGGAGACAACATTATTCACAATTTTGGTCTTTACATTTTTCATGTGCGACCATTCTACAGTGCCCCCAAAGTTGGGGGGTGGCTTGTGATTGTCACTAAAATCAGAATTTTATCGCGTATTAGGTCGAAGAACGCTATCTAAATGGCGTAATTTTTGCTTCCCACACCGATAGGTGAGAGGAGTATTGTGATCGCGAAAATTTTCGGTTTTGAGATAATATACTTTTTGGACGTTTTATGATGCCTACATAACGAAAATCCACGTCACTTATTTCCGTCGGTCTGTCTGTCTGTCGCTTTTTTCTAGCCTCGTAATCTCAGCAACCGCTGCATGGATTGTGATGAAATTTGGGCAGCGATATGCTGTGGGGTCGTAGTAGGTAATGTTCCTATAATTTTGAAAATCGGTGCATAGGCGGCGGAGTAATTAGCAAAAAACAAAAAAAATAAATATTTCTTAAACTTTGTTTTTAGACGTTTTAGGAGTTCCTGATCGATTTCTACTTTTTTTTTGGAAGGGGTGAAATTGGGGTGGTGGGGAGGTTGTAAAATTGAAAAATTTGTCGCTTTCATAATACACTGTCCACTGACCTATGAAGGAAGACCTAGCAACATAAATAACTTTTTTAGGTCTATCCGAACATTGCCTTGCCTATTACAGAAACCAAAGGAATTTTTTCTGGTGTAAACAACTAAACATACGAGAGTATTGCTTTAGATCCTTCTATACTGTGTTACAAGGAAACTGATGAATTGATGTTAATGGAATTTTGACACAGTATTACTACCGCGGCGAGGATGGAAAACGCGTATGGATTTTATAAATCGTGCCAGTGGCGGCGCAGAAATAATAAAAAAAGTAAAAATATAAAAACATCTCAAACTTCGTTTTTAAGCGTTTTAGAGGTTCCTGATCATTTTCTGCGTTTTTTTTGGGTGGGGTGAAATTGGGATGGTTAGGGGGTGGGAGGTTGAAAAACTGAAAAATTTCTTGTATTCATAATAGGCTGTCCACTAGCCTGTGAAGGAAGGCTTAGCGACATAAATCAACTTTTTAGGTCCATCCCAACATTGTCCTAGTCTATTACGGAAGCTAAGGGACGTAGAATTTTCTGTATACATACGAGTATGTATTGCTTTAGATCATTTTGTATTTTGTAACGTGGACACTGCTAAATTGATTCTAATGAAATTTTGACACAGTATTACTACTGTGGCGAGGATGGAAAACGCGTATGGTTTTTATAAATCGTGCCAGTGGCGGCGCAGAAATAATAAAAAACTAAAAATATAAAAACAGCTAAAACTTCGTTTTTAAGCATTTTAGAGGTTCCTGATCATTTTCTGCGTTTTTTGGGTGGGCGTGAAATTGGGGTGGTTAGGGGGTAGGGGTTGAAAAACTGAAAAATGTCTTGTACTCATATTAGGCGGTCCACTAACCTGTGAAGGAAGACCTGGCGACATAAATCACCTTTTTGGGTCCATCCGAACATTGCCTAGTCTATTACGGAAACTAAGGGACTTAGAATTTTCTGTATACATACAAGTATTTTGCTTTAGATTGTTTTGTATTTTGTAACGTGGACACTATTAAATTAATTCTAATGAAGTTTTGTTAAAAATCTTGTCAGTGGCAGCGTGGCAATAATCAAAAAATTAAACGAATGAAAACAACTCATACATCGTTTTTAGATGTTTCCTACCTTTTTTTAGGTGAGGGTAAAATTGGGGTGGTCGGAGGGTGGGGCGTTGTAAAACTGAAAAGTTTGCAGTATTGATAATAGGCTGTCCATTGACCTGTGAAGGAAAGACCTAGCGGCATAAGACAATTTTAGGAGGGGGGGGGGGGGGGGGGGGGGGGGGGGCTGGCGATTATTTAGTTGCAAGAAAGCTCAAACTAAAACTTTATGCTATGGGAAAATAATAAACTGGTATCACCGTAATGTGTGGGAAGTGCTGAGTCAATCAACTTGACTCCATTTTTTCTCCTAGGAGAGTAACATTTCTCATATCACTATTATTTTCAATTTTTTAAGTAACACATTTGGGTTTAAAAAAAATTACGATATTTAGGACAATATCGCTACCTACTACCGATCGCGAAGCAGTCTTCACACCACCCCCACCCCTCGAGCGGCACCCCATAAATGTCGCAAATTGAATCCTATCTTAATTAAACAATGCCGGGGAAGTATAATGTCCACTACAAGTATGCACAAATAGCATATTTTTCGCAACAGCACATATCGGTAGTAGGTAGGGGTGCGCTTCTAAATGCCGTAATTTTTTTAAAACCAAATGCGTGAGTCTAGGCAGCAGCAGATAATAAAAACATGAGAAGATGTCATTCTTTTAGGGAAACAAGAATGTTACACGACTTTTAATAAAGTTCTTCGCCTTAATCCACCCTTAAATTCTGATTTTAGTGAAAATCACAAACCAACCCCTAACTTTGGCGCAGTGTATTACGGAAACTATTGGTCGCATTCAAAAAATGTAAAGACCAAAATTATGCAGAATTTTGTTCTCTCCATAAATCATTTGAAGCTCTTTTCGATATCACTTACCAAAACGGCGTTATTTTTCAAAAATGGTCGAGGAGCAGAGTTTTCATCCCCCACCTCTCGAGCGGCAACCCCCCGAGGTCGCAAACTTAGGTGTAGGTTCAGGAGACCAATGTCTACCATCCCACCAAATTTCATGTCTTTTCAACATTTTTCTGTCAAAAGTCTCTCTTTACGACGTAACGATTGGACTAAAGGTGATGTGTTACATCATTTTCGCGTTCGACTATTGAATAACCACAATGCAATAAAAACTATGAATCTTTTAGTGCTACATTCACTTACTCTCAATCAGAATAAGTCTGAATGTGTGATCAAGCCGAATGACAACCACTCACAGCGAACTATTGCACATATAACACCACCACCCCCGGTATCTGTAGTGAACGGTACGGACTGTAGCAAAGGAATGACAATATCCGAAGCACGGTAAATCACCCTCTATCTAGGCCCCGCCTTAAACACAGAATAGGGGCTGTGTTTACACTTCATCCCTCGATTTCATCCAATGGAGAACTCTCGTTGGAAATTGACAGATTCCTACCCGCGGTAATTGACCAATGAAACTTTAGATACATGTATCTCCTTTTCTTGAAAATGTAAATTGTAGGTAATGTTTTTGAGCTTTTTATTTGTTAATTTTTACCTTGTTCTAGCTGGAGATGTCGAAAATGTAGCGCATAACAAGCGTAGGTAAATTTTGGAATGAACTTTGATTTTATAATGTAACCCATGAAACTTTAGATACATGTATCTCCTTTTTCTTGAAAATGTAAATTGTAGGTAATGTTTTTGAGCTTTTTATTTGTTAATTTTTACGTTGTTCTAGCTGGAGATGTCGAAACTATAGCGAATAACAAGGCGTAGGTAAATTTTGGAATGAAATATGATTTTATAATGTAACCAATGAAACTTTAGATACATGTATCTCCTTTTTCTTGAAAATGTAAACTGTAGGTAATGTTTTTGAGCTTTTTATTTGTTAATTTTTACGTTGTTCTAGCTGGAGATGTCGAAACTATAGCGAATAACAAGGCGTAGGTAAATTTTGGAATGAACTATGATTTTATAATGTAACCAATGAAACTTTAGATACATGTATCTCCTTTTCTTGAAAATGTAAATTGTAGGTAACGTTTTTGAGCTTTTTATTTGTCAATTTTTACGTTGTTCTAGCTGGAGATGTCGAAACTATAGCGAATAACAAGGCGTAGGTAAATTTTGGAATGAACTATGATTTTATAATATAACCCATGAAACTTTAGGTACATGTATCTCCTTTTTCTTGAAAATGTAAATTGTAGGTAACGTTTTTGAGCTTTTTATTTGTCAATTTTTACGTTGTTCTAGCTGGAGATGTCGAAAATGTAGCGCATAACAAGCATAGGTAAATTTTGGAATGAACTTTGATTTTATAATGTAACCCATGAAACTTTAGATACATATATCTCCTTTTTCTTGAAAATGTAAATTGTAGGTAATGTTTTTGAGCTTTTTATTTGTTAATTTTTACGTTGTTCTAGCTGGAGATGTCGAAAATATAGCGAATAACAAGGCGTAGGTAAATTTTGGAATGAACTATGATTTTATAATGTAACCAATGAAACTTTAGATACATGTATCTCCTTTTCTTGAAAATGTAAATTGTAGGTAACGTTTTTGAGCGTTTTATTTGTCAATTTTTACGTTGTTCTAGCTGGAGATGTCGAAAATATAGCGCATAATAAGCGTTGATAAATTTTGGAATGAACTAGGATTTTATAATGTAACCAATGAAACTTTAGATACATGTATCTCCTTTTCTTGAAAATGTAAATTGTAGGTAATGTTTTTGAGCTTTTTATTTGTTAATTTTTACGTTGTTCTAGCTGGAGATGTCGAAAATATAGCGCATAATAAGCGTTGATAAATTTTGGAATGAACTATGATTTCATAATGTAAGTTGTAGTAGTAGTAAATTTATTCACCATTTAATACAAAGACAAGTATATATGGTAAGTCATAACAAGAATATTGAATAGCATGACATCTTTAATCGTTTTTTTAAATTTGATGTGACTGGTATACTGGTATATCGTCTGGTGATCTATTATACAGGTAAAGGGACCTGGATACACACATTTATACATACGTATTTGCCATGTAAAACACGGACTCACAATTTCTCGCATTACTCACTCTATTTTCAAACTACATATATAATATTTCAGAAGGCGATAGTTAAGACCTTAATGAATGACAACTAGTTTCGATTTTCTCAAAAACATTTTTTAATGTGCAAAAAAACTCTCAATGCAAAATCATACATTCTATAAATGCCTGTAATTTAACAACCAAACTCGATATCAAAAAAAGGCTAAATAGTTGCACAAGCGCAAGCTTTCTTCTTCAATTTTCTTTTTGAGTCATTGCTGTAAGTTTAAAGGTAACGTCAGGAGCTTGGAAATGCGAAATTCATTTTTATGGTGACCTTTGTACCTTACCTTTGGACCTTTTGACCTTAGCTTTGGATTTTTAGACTTATCGCCCCTCATCTTAGACACACACACTAGAGAAAGGGAACAGGCGGCCACGCCTTCTCGCTAACACGGGAATACGTCTTTTCTTGGTTCTCAGTTTCGCGCGCTATACCCTAGACCCTTAATATTCAGGGAATTGCGTGCGGACACTGCTAGTCGGAACCTAGAACCCAGAAGTTATAAGTGCTCCAGCACCTCTGTAGTGGCGTAATTATAAATATCAGAATGCGTACTGTACTGTTTGATATTTTCATGAATGTAAAGAAGACTATAAAATATGTAAACTGAAGGGAGTGGCATTATCCTTAGTAGCTTCAATAAAGGCTTACAGTGCTCATCAAATTTGGAGTTAGCTAAGATTCTTACAGCTTTCTTCTGGAGTTTAAATATCCTTTTGGCATGACTAGAGCTGCCCCCAAAGTACAACTTCATAAATGAAATGAGAATGGAAAACTGCAAAATAGGCATTTAATAAACCTTCTCTAGTAATAGTAGTAATGCCAGACCTCAGTTGCTTTGATACAAAAATCTGAGTGTTTAGTTTTGTTACATAGTGCGTCTGTATGAGCATCCCATTTAAGTGAAGCATCAACTATAATGCCTAACAGAGAGACACTTACATTGGGGTTAGAGATCTGTAAAGAGAGTCTATTGGATTCGAATAACATTTCAAAAAAAAAAAAAAAAAATTGGAAAACACTATGCAAATATCTGGCAGCCATGAATATCAAGCAGACTGGAAACAAATGTCCAATTTATGTCTAGTTTGACAGAATAATTTCAAGTTGACAGTTGCTGCTGTAAATTTTTTGCGAACTTTCAAAATTACCTCTTCTTTGCCAGAACGCATTTAACGCGTGAAAGTTTTCGTGCTATGATATTTTACGATTTCACTAGTAGTCTCTCTCCAATGCGTTGTAATAAGAGACTTCGTACTGCATTTGGTAGTGATATTTACTTTTTTTATAACTGAGCAGACTACGTAGGCAGAGCCTAAATACCAGAGAACCGCAGCTGCTGCGAAAGGGTTATGTTAGGGGAAGTTAGTTAACGCGGGATTTGAATGGGCCAACACCCGCAGGCCCAATAATTACATCTCCTGGCAGTCCATTCCAAGCCTTGGACACCCTGGGAATAAATGTGCAGTTGTACCGCTCGGTTCTTGATGTATGAAGAACGACCGCCTTAGGATGAGATGCAGCGGTCGCGCGGGTACATCTGATAGGAGCGGTGAGCGGCGGAACGATAGAGGATAGCTCAGAGGAGCAGATTCCGTTTGACTATCGACAGAAGAGTGAGAGGTCATCAACAGCACGCCGGTGAGAAAGTGGCTGGAGGTGGCGCGTTAAGGCCGGGTTGCCAATTAGTCGAAATGCCCTTCTCTGGATGGCATCTAGTATGTACAGGGTAGTAGGGGCAGCAGCTCCCCAGACATGAGAGTAATGCTCCAGGCCAGGTCTAATCTGTGCTTTATATAGCCTGAGGAGTGTACATGGTGAGAAGTACTTTCTGCCTGTAAATTTTTACCAGCAGCTGTTGCAATTGATGCAACGTGTTCGTGCCAGATCAGATTTTTATAATGTTGACACCTAACAGGTTGAATGAGTGACTCATTGGCAGAGCCTGGCTGTATCTGATAGCGTGCAATACTTGGTTTTGGAAGCATTAAATTTCACCATATTCTTGACCCCCAAGCGGTAATGGCCCCCAGATTCTCTGAGAGCGAAGCAGCCACTGTCAACCTTCTACGTTTCAACTTGACTACAGAGATCGTTCTATTGCTCATGATGCCTGCGTTGATCATTGATGTAAAGCAGAAGCAATGTCGGAGTCAATACCGATCCCTGTGGAACCCTAGCACTGATGCTATGGAAAGAAGAGGGAAAGCCGTCTACCACGACAGAGATTTTCCGACCTGAGAGGAAGTCTGTGAGCCAAACGCAAAGCTTAACAGGAGGACCGTAAGACGCAAGCTTGTTTAGGAGAGCTGCGTGCCACAGTTGATCGAATGCCTTCGGAATATCGAAATATAACGTTAAACAATGGTAAAGGCGTACATAAACATTTAGTACCGTTACTTCTGACAGTGATACCTCGGAAGATGCTGAAGCAAGAGCTTATTGCCTGTAGAGATATCAGTGTTAGCTAGACAGTGACATACGTGGTTGTCTCTCTAACCATTCATTTGTAATACTCTATTGGAACACGGGTAAACAACTTAAGATACGCGGACGGTACATGGATTTTGGCGGAGACTATAGAGGATCTGCAGAGGCTGATGAGTAAGGAGAGGAATACGGTTTATCACTCAATATCAAGAAAACTAAATCTATGGTAATCTCGAAAAACAAACCAGCAAAGGTTACTCTAAGTATAGACGGCAAGAATATAGAAAGAGTGGAACAATATACATATCTTGGAGTAATGGTGAACAGCACAAATGACTACACTCTGAAGATAAAAACCGACTCGTACATCAAGGATTCAAGGACTCAGCCCATATCATTTCGAAAATCAAGGACATACAGCTGGAAGAATCCGACATGCTGGTCAGCTTCGACGTGGTGTCATTATTCACAAAGGTGCCATTAAACGATGCAATCGAACACATCAAGAACATATTCCCAGAAGACATTAAAAACCTTTTCAAGCACGTGTTAACGACAACCTACTTCGTCTGGGACACCAACATGTACGAACAAATTGAAGGTGTAGCCATGGGAAGCCCTCTAAGCCCGGTAGTAGCGAACTTTGTAATGGAGAAGGTCGAACAGGCAGCCTTGAAGAGCGCTCAATACAAGCCTAAGATATGGCTCAGATACGTGGACGATACGTTCGTCATTTGGAATCAGGGAAGAGAAAAGCTAGAAGAATTTCTAGAACACCTGAACAGCGTGCATGAAAACATCAAGTTCACCATGGAGGTAGAAGAAAACAAAAAACTCGCCTTCCTTGATGCTCTTCTAACAAGAAAAGGAATTACATTAGGACACAAGCTATACAGAAAGCCAACCCATACTGACCGGTACTTACACAAAGAATCAAACCACCACCCATCTCAGAAGTACGGAATTATTAGAACTTTGACAGAACGGCCTAGAAAAGTGTGTGAACCAGAAGAACTCGACACCGAACTGGAACATCTAAAGAATGCTCTTAAGGCAAATGGTTACACAGAAAAGGAAATAACAAGAACAATGAGAAGAAATAGGGTAAAACCAGAACCTAAACTGATAGCAAGAGCGTTTCTACCTTATGTGCCTGGAATAACAGACAGAATAGGAAAAATGTTACGAAAGGAAAACGTCAAGACATCTACAACCCCACAAGAAAGATACAGGAATATTTGAGAACGGTGAAGGATAAAAGAGACCCACTCACAACACCGGGGGTTTATCGCATACCGTGCACATGTGGGAGTGTATACATAGGAACAACGAAGCGATCTATAAACACAAGAATTGCAGAACATAAGGCTAGCTGTCGACTAGGCCATACGGACAAATCAGCGGTAGCCGAACATGCCATTAAGGAGGGAAGTCACAGGATCAAGTTTGAATAAACTCAGGTTCTTGCCGAAACGTCTTCATACCATGCCAGATTTAACAGAGAAGCCATCGAAATACAAAAACATCATAATAATTTCAATAGGAAAGAAGAAACACAGAAAGTGAACCGGACATGGGTACCCATCCTAAAGGACCTGAAGACACTACCATATCGCGAAGGGGCGGGACTACCAACGCTACCTGGTTGGGCCACGTCACCATTAGCAGGTATAAATTCAGGTGCAGATCCACCAGCCGTCACTATTTTGGAAGTCGCCGAAGTGAAATAGCTTCTGAAGATGCCATCCACTCGTGGTGGCGAAACGTCAAGCTTTAACGCTAAACGACGCCGGCCTAAAAACCCAAGAACCACAAATTCATTGGACGATGGCCGCGAAAGCCTTACACAGTATATTTGACTACACTCTGGAAATAAGAGAGAGAATAGAAAAAGCAAGAGCGAACTTCTCTAGAACGAAAATCTTTCGCAGCAAAGATCTAAGAGTGACACTAAAACATCGTCTAGCTAAGTTTTACCTTTTTCCTACTCTGCTCTACGGAGTGGAAGCTTGGGCTGTGAATGCCGCATCTCTGAGAAGGATTGAGGCTTTGAAATGTGGGTGTTCAGAAGGATCCTCAGAATATCGTGGATGGATAAAGTATAACAAATGCTGAAGTCCAGAGACAAGTTGGCAGAGAAAATGAGATTCTAGAGGTAATTAAAAAAACGAAAATTAGAATATCTATCCATGTTATGAGAGGAAAGAAATATGGACTTCTGCAGTTTATTGCCCAAGGAAAAATTCAAGGAAAACGTAGTACCTATAGGCAGAAGAAAATTTTCATGGCTACGGGATCTGAGAGAGTGGTTCGGATGCACGTCTAACCAACTTTTTAAAGCAGCCGCATCTAATGTGAACATAGCTATGGCAACTATGTTACTTTCATTAATCTCTCATGCAACCAAGGTTCTACTATATAGGTATTTTACAATGTCGTTTGGAGGGTTCTATTGGCTGGCAAATTTCTCAGGCGCAGGCAAGTTTCTTAAAAGGACGCTTTACGTGTGAACAGATCTTAAACTTGAGACAAATTCTTGAAAAAGCCAGAGAGCATTATTTTCCAGTTTTTATCTGCTTTGTGGCCTAAACTGTGGGAAATCCTTATCTCTATGGGAGTTCTTTACCACTGGTCAAACAGCAGCCAGAAAAGGCGTTCGTTAGGGATGTGTATTATCTCAGATGTTATTTAACAGTTACTCTGAATTTCTGATGAGACAGGTATTAGACAACTGGAAAGGCGGTATAACTATTGGCGGAAGCAAAATATACAACTTAAGATTTGTTGACGATACAACCCTTATTGCTGCTTCTCAGGAAGAACTAGTAGCTCTATTAAACATCTTAGAATAACACAGTGCAGCACACGGTCTTGGTATTAACTATAACAAGACCAAGGTTATGATCGTAGATAGAGAGTACGATAATCATCGAGAAATAAAGCCAGTAGGCCGTTGTGAAGTAGTTCAAAGTTTTGTGTACCTCGGTTCTTTGATCGACAATTCGGGTAGCTGTGAGTATGAGATTCAACGGCGCATTCAACAAGCACTAGTTCAGTCTCTTGTGTTCTCCATATTTTTGTATGCCTCGGAAACTTGGACAGTTAAAAAGGCAGATCGAGCTCGCATAGATGCTTTTGAAATGTGAACGTGGAGGAGAATGCTGAGAGTTCCTTATACCGCTCATCGAACTAACGTTTCCATACTGGATGAGCTCGGTAATCGAAAGAGACTATCCTCCATTGTGTCGACGAGAATGCTTACATGCTTCGGACATATTCACAGAAGCGATAATATGGAGAAACTTGTAGTTCAGGGTGGGTGGTGCCATTGCCGTTCCCCTATACGCTGGGTGGATACGACGAAACAGTTGCTGGATATGAGTATCAAGAGCGCCACTGAACTGACAGTAAATCGCGAACGATGGCGAGCTACAGTTCTCAAAACTATTGATAATACTCGTGTCGGCAATAATCTAGCTCCAACTGAATGCATTGTACGAGTTAAGACATTGATTGGAACAAAACAATGCCTCACCCTATATATGTTGTATTCTTGAATCCACCCGGCACTGGAAACAACTGCTAGCCAATACATATTATTCGACCGTATTGCCGTATCCTAAATCACTACCAATCATGGCCGATGAGCATGTTTTCAATCATTGTAAATACCATTACGTAAGCTGGGGTGTAGTCATGTGTAATAATACTCTGGCGCTTCAATTATTGCTATTATTGTGCGGACTCGGGAAGGGATGTCGGGAAGAAGCTTATCTGGGATTTTAACGTGGATCTCCCAAATGTATGTAACAGCTATAACCTCTTACTACAACCACAACTTTCAAAAGGCCCTTCACGCTGGAAAAAAGTATCACTGAGAAGTGTGGATTGTGGATTTGTTCGACACAAATTGAAGTTCCTCTACTCGGAACTACAAGGAAATTGGATACAATTAAATATTTTTTTCATGGGGGAATTTCAGTTAAACTGGCTTCTTTCTACCAGCATTATGTGTCCCCTCAGAGTAACAACTGAACATAGAGGTAGTAAACAACTAATTGTAATAGGCCAACATCTTTTCTTACGTTGTCATATCGACCACCAGATAATTGTATATTATCCAGAAATATTCCATCCTACGTTAAAAAAGACGCAAATTCTGGCTTACATAAATTTTGAGGAGTTGGCAACGCCTATGTAATTTTCCTGCGATTTGTTTACGGTAACCTCCGACTGTCAAACGTTTGTTTTGTTTGTGCGTCTGTTATGCTTGGTCAGTTAAATCGAATTCGCTATTTGTTGGTAACTGTAGTGAAGCTTTACCGACTTGCTGTGCTATATTCGAGTGTAGTTTAACAGTTTTCTGAGATGGGACAGTGCAGAGCAGTGTTTGTAACGTGGGTTGCATTGGAAGAATTTTCAGGTTAGTTGGCAATGTTTGGGTCTGAAGTGTCAAAAGATGATGGCTTTGAGCACGCCATGCTGAAGTGGTTTGCTTACTACCCCTATGTTCAGCTGTTACTCTGTGTCCCTAATCTAGAGTTATAGTCGAGTTTACCATATCGTCTATTTATTTTATTTTTTATTTATTTATTTGTACTATGTGATACAAATATTGCCACCTCGAAGGCTACGCCTTATATGAGGTATTGGCTTGACAAACTAAAATTGTACATTGTAATTTAGCTAACCTATTTTTAGCTAATCTCTCTCTCTCTCTCTCTCTTTGGACTGCTATCTTTGTACACATTTCAACGGTGTTCATGATCTCTTCAATTTATCCCTCCTGATCAGCACCATACAGTTTTCTTCAATTTCATTGACGATTTCATCATTCGAAACTTAAAATTTGGATGTGACGTTCCAGTGACGTAAATCGACTATTCAGTTAATTATTAAAGGATCTTCTGGATATTAAAGGCTAAGGGCCGATTTTATCAAGATGCGTATTCTAACAAAGACTTTCACAAAGCTTTCTTATTAAATATTGTTTAGCAAAAGCTTTTTATTGGGTATTGAGGGCTATGTTAATATGTATCATCCAATAGTATTTTATCAATATTGGAAGCAAAACGTCAAAGATGGATGACACTTTTGTCAAAAATATTTTATAATTCATGGATCAAAATCATAGCACAAGATCAGAACAAAGCGATTGATTTGCAAATTAATGCCAGATTTTTCATGTTTAGCTTATTGTATAATTACTAATTACAAACTGCAATAGTTTGTGACATAATCTTAAAAGTAGTATCAATCACAGCCACCTCAATTAATAATTAATAATACCCCCTAAGTCAGTCAGATTGATTATAGACAAATACATACTTTTATGAAGAAACTTCCATCTCCATCTCCATCTTATGGAATCTGACTGGTTCAGATTGCTAATTGATAAACTCTTTGTTAAACAAGAAAATGCAATTTGTCACCCATTTGGGATGGAAAATCAGACTGGAAAAGATACTAGGTGGTTCATAATGGTCGATTGGATGTAAAGCATTTCAATTTTCACCTTTTTAGGGTAAACTTCAAGAGAAATCAATTATTTTCAGAGAACTTTGACAGATGCATGTTTTTGAATGGGCTGTTCTGATTGGTCAAAGCCTTTGTTAAAATGCGCTTGTTGATAAAATCGGGCCTAAAAGTTATAATAATCTGTATCAAACGTGTGTTAAGCATTTGAAGCAATATTCCTGGTAAGGATGCTCAGCATTTCTTGTGCTCTAGCTAATGGTTTAAGTCACTTTCAAAGATATCAAAAGAACAATATTTTAGATAACAACAACGTTATATATACTCGTATTACAAAAAAATACATGTAAAGTTTCTTAATGTATAAGAACTGTGTACTATTTCAAGAAAATTTTAAGTCCCTTAGTTTCTCTCTAATGTTCGGATGGTCCTAAAAAAGTCTATTATGACGCTAGCTCTTTCGTTCACAGGTCGAGGGATAGCCTATTATGAAAACAAAACATTTTTGAGTTTTACGACCACCCACCCCCTAACCACATTAATTTCACCTTCACCCAAAAAAGTAGAAAATGATCAGGAACCCCTAAAAGACCTAAAAATAAAGTTTGTGGAATATTTAAATTTTTTTGTTTTTTGCTAATTATAATCCGCCGCTCATGCACCGATTTTGAAAATTATAGGAACATTACCTACTACGACCCCACAGCATATCGCTGCCCAAATTTCATCATAATCCATGCAGCGGTTACTGAGATTACGTGGCTAGAAAAACGCGTAGAGACAGACCGAGAGACAGACCGACGGAAATGAGTGACGTGGATTTTCGTAAAATGCCCAAAAAGCGTATTATCTCAAAATCGAAAATTTTCGCGATCACAATACTGCCCTTATCTATCGGTGTGGGATGTAAAACATTGTCTGTGCTGTCTATGTTAAAAAACGTAACTGTACTATAGAAGAATGTTAGAGTTGGCAACCCTGATCTTCACGTTCCCTATGGATATATTGTATTAATTGTCGGAAATAATGGTAATGATCCCCCTCCCCTAATTTTAAACTGCACCCCCTTCGTCACTCGACTACCTGTACGTGTATTTCATCAGAGTAATTATCGATATTAAATGCCATGGTTAGCATGCTATTGATTTAAGGATTAGCTTGTTATCCTCAATTAATGATATGTAACCGTTTAGATAGTAAATTGAGTAGTGCCCTGTTAGGAGTGGTTAATAGGTTGGAGGCAGTTAAGTGTAGAAGGAAAGTTTTTTCTCATAATGTATAAGCGTATATGATGAGATATAGCATGGTCAAGAAATAGCTAATGGAATGGAATAAGAGAACAATATTCATTTAGCTGGACACCTACAATGAGTAAATTTGTGGTTCTTGGGTTTTTAGACCGGCGTCGTTTTGCATTAATGCTTGACGCTTCGCCACCACGAGTGGATGGCATCTTCAGAAGCTATTTCACTTCGGCGACTTCCAAAATACTGACGGCTGGTGAATCTGCATCTGTATTTATACCTGTTAACTGTGAGAAGAACATCAAGGAAGGCCAGTTTTTTGCTTTCTTCTACCTCCATGGTGAACTGGATGTTTTCGTGCACGCTGTTCAGGTGTTCTAGAAATTCTTCTAGCTTTTCTCTTCCGTGGTTTCATGACGAACGTGTCGTCCACGTATCTGAGCCATATCTTGGGCTTGTACTGAGCACCTTTCAAAGCTTCTCCATTACAAAGTTCGCTACTACTGGGCTCAGGGGGCTTCCCATGGCTACAGCTTCAATTTGTACATGTTGGTGCCCCAGACGAACTAGGTTGTTGTTAACATGTGCCTGAAAACGTTTGTTATGTCCTCTGGAAATATGTTCTTGATGTGTTCAATAATTGCATCGTTTAATGGCACCTTTGTGCATAAAGACACAACGTCGAAGCTCATTTAAAATATTGTACCACTACCATTATGAAACACTAGAAAATAAATTTAACTGTGTAGGTACATGTTATAATCAATGGTAGTGGTACGATCCTTTACGAACCTATAGCTCTTGAATTAATCACTTTAGACCCCAAGTGTGTTAGTTTGTTAGAATTGTTTTATCGGAAGGAACACAGAAAGGCACTAATATACAGGGTGTCCCATTAATAATTTTGAATCGAATGTCACGTGACAAACAAATACCTCAATAACAAGAAAAGACAAAACATTGGCTCTAATTTACATCCCCAAAATTGTAATTCTCTACTACTGCCCAGTTCCAAAATATTGCTTGTCTTAATCGTCGTGGGACACCTTGCATAAGTTAAAGTTCCTGTTGGTAAGTTTAGTGGTTGTATTTTGCTGTGCTTATTAGAAAATGGTTTTTCGTTTAGTTCGTCTATTACAATTCATTGGTTTTTAAGAATACACCAGCAGTACTATGGACCAACAGCATATCGCATATGAAAAACCAACACAGACCGAAAAAAATGATAAAAATTTTGCGATGTAGATATGATAAGATGACCTAAAAGGATTAGCTGGAAATCGAAAATTTTCGAGATTAGAATGATCAACGTAAAAGTGAAGTTGGCAACCCTGGCGACTCAAATAATCGAACTTATACAAAGCATGTGCTAACTGGAGATTAAGCTCACCCCTGTTGATACTTTGCATATTATATTAATGGCATTATAGTCAAGGTACCTACCGAATATATGGAGATACAAACTTCGTTAAACAACTTGGTAGTTTGAATGGAATGATGTTCTGTAGATTTTATGACACATATTTATGGAAGGAATGAAATAAAATACCTAATGGTAAGTGGGAAAACCTGTGTAAGGTGATACATTTACTTTCTACGACTTAAGTAAGGGACGTATTGTCTTTACATATTTTTTTCGAATATGGCATAACGTTTTTACTTCCCAAGCCGATAAGTGAGGGGATTATTGTGATTGCGAAAATTAATACAGTTTTTGGGCGTTTTATGATGTCTATATAATGAAAATCCACGTCGGTCTGTCTGTCGGTCGGTCTGTCTGTCGGTCTGTCTGTCGGTCTGTCGGTCTGTCTGTCGGTCTGTCTGTCGGTCTGTCTGTCGGTCTGTCTGTCGGTCTGTCTGTCGGTCTGTCTGTCGGTCTGTCTGTCGGTCTGTCTGTCGGTCTGTCTGTCGGTCTGTCTGTCGGTCTGTCTGTCGGTCTGTCGGTCTGTCTGTCGGTCTGTCGGTCTGTCGGTCTGTCGGTCTGTCGGTCTGTCTGTCGGTCTGTCTGTCTGTCGGTCTGTCTGTCGGTCTGTCTGCCGGTCTGTCTGTCGGTCTGTCTGTCGGTCTGTCTGTCGGTCTGTCTGTCGGTCTGTCTGTCGGTCTGTCTGTCGGTCTGTCTGTCGGTCTGTCTGTCGGTCTGTCTGTCGGTCTGTCTGTCGGTCTGTCTGTCGGTCTGTCTATCGGTCTGTCTGTCGGTCTGTCTGTCTGTCGGTCTGTCTGCCGGTCTGTCTGTCGGTCTGTCTGTCGGTCTGTCTGTCGGTCTGTCTGTCGGTCTGTCTGTCGGTCTGTCTGTCGGTCTGTCTGTCGGTCTGTCTGTCGGTCTGTCTGTCGGTCTGTCTGTCTGTCGGTCTGTCTGTCGGTCTGTCTGTCGGTCTGTCTGTCGGTCTGTCTGTCGGTCTGTCTGTCGGTCTGTCTGTCGGTCTGTCTGTCGGTCTGTCTGTCGGTCTGTCTGTCGGTCTGTCTGTCGGTCTGTCTGTCGGTCTGTCTGTCGGTCTGTCTGTCGGTCTGTCTGTCGGTCTGTCTGTCGGTCTGTCTGTCGGTCTGTCTGTCGGTCTGTCTGTCGGTCTGTCTGTCGGTCTGTCTGTCGGTCTGTCTGTCGGTCTGTCTGTCGGTCTGTCTGTCGGTCTGTCTGTCGGTCTGTCTGTCGGTCTGTCTGCCGGTCTGTCTGTCTGGATTTTCGCTATGTAGACATCATAAAACGCCCAAAAAGCGTATTATCTCAAAATCGAAAATTTTCGCGATCATAATACTCCCCTCACCTATCGATGTGGGAAATAAGAAGAGCTTATGTAGAAAAGTAAAATATTCTTTTTTGCTGAAAAATAGTGTTTTCAAAAGTCATGGCCTTGCCAAATAACCCTCTTATAAAATATGGTACGTATGAACACCCATCTACTTTTATCTATTTTACTTATATTCGGAATATTGTGATCGCGAAAATTTTCGATTTTGAGATAATACGCTTTTTGTGCGTCTTATGATGTCTACATGACGAAAATCCACGTCACTCATTTCCGTCGGTCTGTCTGTCGGTCTGTATTTATAAATCGTGCCACTGGCAGCGCAGAAATAATAAAAAAAACTGAAAATATAAAAACAGCTCAAACTTCGTTTTTAAGTGTTTTAGAGATTTCTGATCATTTTCTGAGTTTTTTTGGGTGGGGGTGAAATTGGGGTGGTTGGGGGGTGGGGGGTTGTAAAACTGAAAAGTGTGTATTATTGATAATAGCCTGTCCATTGAATGGTGACGGAAAGACCTAGCGGCATAAGACAATTTGGGGGGGGGGGGGGGGACTGGGGAAATAATAAACTGGTATCACCGTAATGCGTGGGAAGTACTGAGTCAATCAACTTGACTCCTTTTTTTGTTCAGGGAAGAAGATATTTTCAAATGACCAGTCACTTAACGATAAATCCTCAACTTCAAAGATTGAGCCGATGTTTGAGACGATTCTTGAAGATAAAAAGTGGAAAATATATTTATAAGTGGGCTCTTTTTCTGTAAGAGCGCCTCTTAACAAGTTGGGCGAAATTGCGTCGGACGAATGAATGATTCTCCTTCGGGATGCTCATTAATTTTCATTTAAAACGGGATCACGTAGCATTTATTACGTCCTTTTTATCCTTTTTATTGTAAACGTCCTAATATTTTTTAACGAGGAACTGGTAAGCTTCCTTGAGCAAAGAACACACTCTGATATTGGCATTTTTTAGTTACACGGTGACGCAAAGGCACCGCATTTGTGTGGGTTTCTTTTGGATACGCGAATGCTTTGAGAAACAGTGCCTGCAAGCTTATTCACTCGGTAAGTACTTCCCACATTTTACTTCTCACACCGATAGGTGAGGGGAGTATTGTGATCGCGAAAATTTTCGATTTTTAGATAACACGCTTTTTGGGCGTTTTATGATGTGTGCATAACGAAAATCCACGTCACTCATTTCTGTCGGTCTGTCTGTCTGTCTGTCGGTCTGTCTGTACGCGTTTTTCTGGCCACGTAATCTCAGTAACAGCTGCATGGATTGTGACGAAATTTGGGCAGCGATATGTTGTGTAGTCGTAGTAGTTATTGCTCCTATAATTTTGAAAATCGGTGCATGGGCGGCGGAGTAATTAGCAAAAAACAAAACATTTTAAATATTCCCCAAACTTTGCTTTTAGGTGTTTTAGGGGTTCCTGATCATTTTCTACTTTTTTTGGGTGGGGGTGAAATTGGGGGTGGTTGGGGGTGGGAGGTTGTAGAGCTGAAAAATTTGTTGCACTCATAATAGGCTGTCCATTAGCCTGTGAAAGAGAGACCTACCGTCATAATACACCTTTTTAGGTCGATACGAACATTACCTTGCCTATTACAGAAACCAAGGGAATTTTCTGATGTATAGATGCGAGTATTGCTTCTGATCGTTCTGTATTGTGTAACTAGGAAACTATTGGATTGATTTTAATGAAACTTTACACAGTATTGTCACCGCTTCGAGGATGGAAAAGTTTATGATTTTTAGGAGTCGTGTCAGTGGCGGCGCAACAATAATCAAAAAACTAAAAGTATAAAAATAACTCAAACTCTATTTTTAGTCGTTTTAGGGGTTTCGTGATCATTTTCTACTTTTTTGGGTGGAGATGAAATTTTGGTAGTTGAAGGGTGAGGGGATTGATTCTCGAAAAAAGATCTTAACTCGAATTCACAATAAAACGCACATATCCCTATTCATCAAATTGACAACACTGCCAACCTACAGAAAGAATTTAGGGGAATTCCCTAGGCATAACTTTTGAATTTCTCTCAACTGAGTCGTCATGATAAAAGTGGGGCTGGAACCTGTCATATTTATTTTGGAAATGGGACAAATTTCCAAAAGTTCAGTTCGATCGAGATTTGTGGTAAAGATTCGAGAGCCCCCTGAGCTCGAGGGCCCCGGGGCACTGCCCTGCCTAGCCCCTAGGTAGCTACGCCACTAATTCTCTTTTGAAATTGTAACAATAAAAATGTTGTTTGGTCATGAACGACCAGCCAACACTTTTATTACACATAGCAACCAGCAGCTCGATCGGTTTGCATGAGACTAGGGTATGTAGGTGCGTGCGTGCGTGGGTGAATGTGTGAGTCTCGTTAGCCGCCAAGAAATGAAAACTAGGACAACAATGGTTTAATAAAGATTTATTTTAGTATATATACGAATGCAGCCCATTTTATTTTTTTTTTAAAAGAACACTTAGCTTCAGAAGGAAGTCCAGGTAGTGCCCTTCCGAAAAGAAGGTGTTGCTCCAGAGAAGGCTGGCTTTTTCAGGAGTTCAGGTGGTGCCCCAAAGGTGTGGTGTCCCCAAAGAAAAGTTTTCTTCATTTTGGCACCCCGAGAAAAAGAAGGTGGCTTTGGTGGTGGCACCCCGAAAAAAAGTGTTCTTCATGGTGGCACCCCGACCAAAAAGGTTAGGTGGTCTTCATTGTGGCACCCCGACAAAAAGGGTGGTTCTCCTGTGAAAGAGTTATGGCTGGTATTAGCACCTTGTGGAAAACTTCACAGGACTTCACGGTCTGTTTCTGAAGTATGGATCTTCATGCGTTCTTACATTTTTATAAATTGCATTCATATACTTCAGAAACAAATCTGTGAAGTAGCATGGGGGAATTAAAAAGCCAAAAAGCAGATAACTTTCAAATGTTCACATGGTAAAGATTAAAAAAAAATATAGATATATACAAGAGCGAATGGATAGAACAATAGTTAAAAAAAAATTCTTAAATGCTTTGTATTTTCAGTCCTACCGGATCTTTTCAGATATATAGTGATAAATAAAATGAATGTACAAAGCATGTTCAAAAATTTATAAACTTTTTCCTCACGCCTTGTAAAACAAAATTACAAAAATGTCCAAAAGATTTCATTGCGTTCTCAATTAGCAAATCTGAGTGCTAGGTATTTTTACGTAAGGAATGTCATAAAAAAAATGTGAAACATTAAATACACACAAGATAAGGCATCTTAACACAAAAATATATGGCTAGAAACAAAGAATAGTGTTCAGCGACTCTTTCGTTAGATAATTAATAAATATACAGTGTATGATTGACTTGATATTCAAAGATTAAAATGTTCGCCATCACATGTTCATGAAAAGAAATGTATAAATCGGAAAAATCACATTCCTACACATAGCTGTAAAATAAAGAATAAAAGCACTAAAAATACGCGAATCTATAGCAATCAAATCATTATCGTTACCTTGATTAAGACATAATTGGCACAGACACAAAAGATTATCTTAGAGAGACATAATTATATTTAGTGTTAACTATTTGAGTTCAAAAAGCAAAAGGAAGGAGGTATGTGTTTCGACATAAAAGGTAACCTTGGTGGAGAGCAAGAGCATACCCCCACTCATTAGATATGCGCAGACGGTGTAATATAAAAATCGTTCCATCAAGAAAGAAAGTAGAGATGGGGAAAAGGTAGGGGTGAGAAGCAAAATAGTTATAAAAATGTACTAGTATAATGAGGAAGCAGTAGCTAAAAATGGAAGTTGTAAACTATTTGTATATGGTAGCCAAGTAAATAATATAAAAATAATTTTGAAAACGGGTGAACCGTTACAAAATGTGTGAACTTATATGTAATAACATGAATAAACTACTATTACTACTACTAATACTACAACTATAGTACCTTAAACGAAAAGGAAGCAATGTAATGGTACGCCACTGCGAATATTGGTGGGGCATGAATCTCGCTCATGCAATAGGGGTGGGGTGCAGGTGGTTTTTTCAATTATAAACTCTATTTGGCTTAGCACAGATTGTTGTGTAATCAGTTTAGGTCGTTACGGCTACGGCTCCGCGGCTCGTAGTCAGTCGACAGTGAACTGCGTCGAGGAACAATCTAACTAAACCAAACCTAAACCTTAACTGGAGTAGAATGATTGCATTCTGTGCTGCAGACCGTCCAAAACTTATTCACTTATTGTTGCCGTCCTCCATTCTCCGCTTGGGGAATATTATTCATTATTTTCTGCTTCTGCTTCTTCGTGCCTCCAGATTTATCGTCTTATTTAATATTCCATATTTATTTAAATTCCCCCGCCACCGTTAATTGGAAATGGAGTTCTGAAAACAAGATTTAATAGCAATAAGTAACAAGATTCGTTTGATTCTAATAACTTCCGTGATTTAGTTTTTGTTCGTTGTTTGGAAGCGGTGCACATGTCAGCACCTGGGTCTTAAGGTGTAACAATAAAAACGTTGCCTGGCCATGAACCACCAGCCAACACTTTCATTAAACATAGCAACCAGCAGCTCAGTAGGTTTGCAAGAGACTAGGGTATGTAGGTGCGTGCGTGTGTGCGTGAATGCGTGAGTCTAGTTAGCCGCCAAGAAATGAAAACTAGGACAACAATGGTTTAATAAAGATTTATTTTAGTATATATATATATATGAATGCAGTACATCTTATTTTTTTTTTAAAAAGAACTTAGCTTCAGAAGGAAGTCCAGGTAGTGCCCTTCCGAAAAGAAGGTGGTGCTCCAGAGAAGGCTGGCTTCTTCGGAAGGAGTTCAGGTGGTGCTCCAAAGGTGTCTTAATGTTGGCACCCCGAGAAAAAAGGTGGTATTGGCGGTGGCACCCCGCAAAAAGTTGTCTTCATGTTGGCACCCCAAAAAGAAAGTGGTTTCGATCTTCATGGTGGCACCCCGACAAAAGTTAGGTCTTCATGGTGGCACCCCGACAAAAAGTTGTCTTCATGTTGGCACCCCCAAAAAAAAAGGGTGGTTCTCCTGTGAAAGAGTTATGGCTGGTATTAGCACCTTGTGGAGAACTTCACAGGACTTCACGATCTGTTTCTGAAGTATGGATCTTCATGCGTTCTTACATTTTGATAAATTGTATTCATATACTTCAGAAACATATCTATGAAGTAGCATGGGGGAATTAAAAAGCCAAAAAGCAGATAACTTTCAAATGTTCACATGGTAAAGATTAAAAAAAATATATATAGATATATACAAGAGCGAATAGATAGAACAATAGTTAAAAAAGATTCTTAAATGCTTTGTATTTTCAGTCCTACCGGATCTTTTCAGATATATAGTGATAAATAAAATAAATGTACAAAGCATGTTCAAAAATTTATAAACTTTTTCCTCACGCCTTGTAAAACAAAATTACAAAAATGTCCAAGAGATCTTTTCATTGCGTTTTCAATTAGCAAATCTGAGTGCTAGGTATTTTTACGTAAGGAATGTCATAAAAAAAATGTGAAACATTAAATACACACAAGATAAGGCATCTTAGCACAAAAATATATGGCTAGAAACAGAGAATAATGTTCGTGGACTCTTTTGTTAGATAATTGATAAATATACAGTGTATGATTGACTTGATATTTAAAGATTAAAATGTTCGCCATCACATGTTCATGAGAAAAAAAAATGTATAAATCGGAAAAATCACATTCCTACACATAGCTGTAAAATAAAAAGTAAAAGCACAAAAAATATGCGAAACTATAGCAATCAAATCGTTATCGTTACCTTGATTAAGACATAATGGCACAGACACAAAAGATTGTCTTAGAGAGACATAATTATCTTAGTTGTTAACTGCTTGAGTTCATAAAGCAAAAGGAATAAATCATTACATTTTATCTAGAAGCTAATTTCGGTAGACGAGCATACCCCCCCACTCATTAGATTTTCCCAAAGTTTGGCACACTTGCGCAGTGTGTATAATTAACAATATTTGCAGCTCAAGGAAGTAGAGATGGGAAAAAGGTAGAGGTGAGAAGCAAAATAGTTATAAAAATGTACTAGTATAATGAGGAAGTAATTGCTAAAAATGGACGTTGTAAAGTATTTGTATATTGTAGCCAAGTAAATAATATAAAAATAATTTTGAAAACGGGTGAACCGTTACAAATGGGCCTGGGTGCCACAGTTAGTTATACATATGTATTTGCTATGTAAAACACGGATTCCCATTTCGAACAGAACTCACTCGATTTCCTATCTACATACATAGTATTTCAGAAGGTTATAGTTAAAACCTGTAATGAATGACATCTAAGAGTATTTTTTCAAAAACGTTTTTTAGTGTGGAAAAAAAGCTCGCAATGCAAAATCATACATTCTTGAAATGTCTGTAATTTATCAACCAAACACGATATCAAAAAGGGCCACCACAGTGACAAAGCGCAAGTTTTCTTCTTCAGTTTGCTTTTTAAATCATTATTGTAAGTTTAAAAGTAACGTCAGGAGTTTTGAAATGCAAAATTCGTTTTTATGGTGACCTTTAGACCTTACCTTTGGAACTTTTGACCTTACCTTTGGATTTTTGGACTTATCTCCCCTCGTCTTAGACACACTGGAGAAAGGGAACAGGTCGCCACGCCTCTTCGCTAACATGGATATAGGTATTTTCTTGGATTCTTAATTTTGCGCGCTATACCCTAGACCCTTCGGACTTCCCTATAGTCTTTATATCTTTTGGACTTTGTACCGCAAGCAACAGCTAGTTCTAGTGATTCTCTAGCAAATATCTATCATTTTGTGTCAGCACGGTTGAGAAGGCTTTGAGCTGAAGTTGATAGCTATAAAACCCTGAGAAGGATTCAGAATGCACAATTACTTATATTCGCCTTATTGTTGCTGTCCTTGATTATTTGTTTGTAATTATAGACACCTTCCCAGAAAAACGTGAAAGATGAATGAAACATTACCGTTAAACATCACTTTTACTTCCCACACCGACAGGTGAGAGGGGTATTGCGATCGCGAAAATTTTCGATTTTGAGATAATACACTTTTTGGGCGTTTTATGATGTCTACATAACGAAAATCCACGTCATTCATTTCTGTCGGTCTGTCTGTCGCTCTGTCGGTCTGTCGGTCTGTCGGTCTGTCGGTCTGTCGGTCTGTCGGTCTGTCGGTCTGTCGGTCTGTCGGTCTGTCGGTCTGTCGGTCTGTCGGTCTGTCGGTCTGTCGGTCTGTCGGTCTGTCGGTCTGTCGGTCTGTCGGTCTGTCGGTCTGTCGGTCTGTCGGTCTGTCGGTCTGTCGGTCTGTCGGTCTGTCGGTCTGTCGGTCTGCCTGTCTGTCTGTCTGTCTATCTGTCGGTCTGTCCTTACGCGTTTTGATAGCCACCTAATCTCAGTAACCGCTGCATGGATTGTGATGAAATTTGGGCAGCGATATGCTGTGGAGTCGTAGTAGGTAATGTTCCGATAATTTTGAAAATCGGTGCATCGGCGGCGGAGTAATTAGCAAAAAACGACAAATTTTAAATATTGCTTAAACTTTGTTTTTAGGTGTTTTAGGGGTTCCTTATCATTTTCTACTTTTTTTTGGGTGGGGTGAAATTAAGGTGGTTGGGGAGTGGGGGATCGTCAAACTCAAAAATTTGTTGTATTCATAATAAGCTATCTATTGACCTGTGAACGAAAGGTCTCTAGCGCCATAATAGACTTCTTTAGGTCCATTCGAACATTGCCTTGCCTATTAGAGAAACTAAGGGAGTTGAAAATTTCTGACGTATACATATGAATATTGATTTAAGTCGTTCTGTATTGTGTAACGTGGAAGCTATTGGATTGATTTTAATGAAACGAATGAATAAACTGTGGTATTATTACCGTGGCGAAAATGGAAAACGTGTATGGATTTTAGAAATCGCGTCAGTGGCGGCGCAGCAATAATAAAAATACTAAAACTATAGAAACAGCTCAAACTCCGTTTTTAGGCGGTTTAGGGGTTTCGTGCTCATTTTCTGTTTTTTTTGGGTGGGGATGAAATTGCGGTATATGGGGGGGGCTGGAGGGTCATAAACTCAATTTCTTTTAATCATAATAAGCTATCCATTGACCTGTGAAAGGAAAACCTAGCAGCATAACACACTTTTTTAGGTCCATCGGAACATTGCCTTGCCTATTACGGAAACCAAGGGCTTTTTTTCTGCTGTAAGTTACATACGAGTATTGTTTTACATCGCTGTGTAACCTGGAATTCATTTTAATGAAGTTTTAACACAGTATTATTGCCGTGGCGAGGATGGAAGGTGCGTACGGTTTTTAGAAATCGTGTCAGTAGCGGCGCAGTTATAATTAAAATACAAATATAAGAATAGCTAAACTTCGTGTTTAGGCATTTGGGGGTGGGTTTCGTTTCGTTTTATCCAGTTGAGGTTTGCAGAATCAAAACTGTGCCATTCTAGTTCCTACAGAGAGAGATGTTTTTTGAGGGAGGCGGGTGATTACATGGTTATTGCAAGGAGATCTCAGACTGTAGCTTCATGCAATGGGAAAGTAATAAAATGATATCACCGTTATGTGTGGGAAGTACTGAGTCAATCAACTTGTCTCCATTTTACTTCCCACACCGATAGGTGAGGGGAGTATTGTGATCGCGAAAATTTTCGATTTTGAGATAATACGTTTTTTGGGCGTTTTATGATGTGTACATAACGAAAATCCACGTCACTCATTTCCGTCGGTCTGTCTGTCGGTCTGTCTGTCTGTCTGTCGGTCTGTCTGTCTGTCTGTCGCGTTTTTCTACCCTCGTAATCTCAGTAACCGCTGCATGGATTGTGATGAAATTTGGGCAGCGGTATGCTGTGGGGTCGTAGTAGGTAATGTTCCTATAATTTTGAAAATCGGTGCATAGGCGGCGGAGTAATTAGCAAAAAAGAAAAAAATTAAATATTGCTGAAACTTCGTTTTTAGGCGTTTTAGGGGTCCCTGATCATTTTCTACTTTTTTTGGGTGGGGGTGAAATTGGGGTGGTTGGGGGGTTGTAAAATTGAAAAATTTGTTGCTTTCACAATAGACTGTCCACTGACCTGTGAAGGAAGAGCTGGCGACATAAATAACTTTTTTAGGTCCATCTGAACATTGCCTTTGCCTATTACAGAAAGCAAAGGACTTAGAATTTTTTTTGATGTAAACATACGAGAGTATTGCGTCAGATCGTTGTAACGAGGAAACTGTTGAATTGATTTTAATGAAATTTTGAAACGGCATTACTACCATGGCGAAGATGGAAAACGCGTATGGTTTTGATAAATCGTGCCAGTGGCGGCGCAGAAATAATAAAAAAACTAAAAATATAAAAATAGCTCAAACTTCGGTTTTAAGCGTTTTAGAGGTTCCCGATCATTTTCTGCGTTTTTTCTTTGGGTGGGGGTGAAATTGGGGTGGTTGGGGGGTTGGGGGTTGAAAAATTAAAAAAATTCTTGTACTCATAATAGGCTGTCCACTAACCTGTGAAGGAAGATCTAGCGACACAAATCACTTTTTTAGGTGCATCCGAACATTGCCTAGCCCATTACAGAAACTAAGGGACAGTGGCAGCGTAGCAATAATCAAAGAACGCGACAAGTATGAAAGCAACTCAAATTCGGTTTTTAGATGTTTTAGGGGTTCCTGATCATTTCCTACCAGTTTTTTGGGTGGGGGTGAAAGTGAGGTGGTTGGGGGGGTGGGGGTTGTAAAACTGAGAAGTTTGTAGTATCGATAATAGGCTGTCCATTGACCTGTGAAGGAAAAACCTAGCGGCATGAGACAATTTTAGGGGGGGGGGGGGGTGGCAATTATTTGGTTGCAAGGGATCTTAGACTAAAGCTTCATGCTATGGGAAAATAATAAACTGGTATCAGCGTAATGTGTGGGAAGTACTGAGTCAATCAACTTGTCTCCATTTTTTATTGAACACGTTACGCCTACGTAATGAACTGCCCCACAGCCCCACATCACTGTAGACAGTGGAGGCATCGTGGAACAATGACGCTAGCTGGTTCCCGTGTGGCGGGACTAGGGGGACTAGGGGGTGGCGGGTGGCGGGTGGCAGCATAATTGGATGGAATTTGGTCAAAAATCAAATGTACTGGTAATTGAAAACAAAGCATAGTGACGTGTCGCGTTCATTTACCAAACACGCTTGGCTGGCCATGGGCATGGGTATGCATAGCGCATGCCACATTGCCACACGCCTGACACGTCGCCGTCGCCGTTCTCGTCGCGGCGCACAGCGTCACGGCGCTCCCAACTGGCACTCTTCCAGCGAGATCCTCAACACCAGATGGGTAAACGTGTAACAACTTCGATCATATATAACTAGATAAATTACGCAGAGGATAGTTCTGAGTCCAAGACAGGGATAGATACACATAAGCGTCAACTCGCGTATACATTGGTAGATTTTAAATTTGGCGCGCTTTGTCTGTCAACGAAGAAAGAGACAGAGGTTAACCGGCCAGCGTTTAGGCGTCATTTCACGATTTAATCTTTGTTTACGTTGGTGGCTGAGTGTGTTTTGAGTAGTATTTTCCAAATTGTGATTAAAAACAATGGTTGGAACCTGTTTTCTGTGCAAAAAGAACATATACCGGGTGAGGGTCGATCTTGTCACACGTAAGTAATGTTTATATCATATTTGCAGTGGCGTAACTTTACGGTACGTGCTTGCAACAGTCTGTTAGCGCCTGACGTCCCTTTATCAAGTTTCCATTTGAAACAAGCATATGGGCAGTTAACAAATGCATCTCAGTTTACTATAAATATTTGTAAGTCTGCGGAAAAATATCTCAAAGTCCAGTTATCTTTTAAAAAACTGAGTTCACGATTTTTAAAAGTACCGACTTTTTGTTATATCATGCAATGAGGAATCTACCTCATACAGTTTTTGACACATTTGACAATCATTTGTCTGATCAGGAGCACAGTCTTGATCTAACAAAACTTGTTTTAAAAAATATTTTGGTTTAAGCTTTCACCATGAAACCTCTAAGTTGAAGTCAGTTGAAAGGATCAGAAATATATTCACCAAAACCATTTTATTTAAAAATCAATAAGAAGTATAGCTTGTAGATGAATAATCTTGAAATAGACAAGGCACGAGCTGATGTAAGTTCTAACTTAGGACATACAGACCTACTTCAAAAATAATAAATTTTGCTGAAGGCAGCTTACAGTGTCTAATCATCAGAAAAATAAAGTAGCTTATTATGCGATGAACTTTTCACTTAGTGCTAAAATGGCTAAATGTTCAATTGAAAAGATTCAGAATAAGTTGTCTGTATTCTGTACTAGTCTACTGAATATATTGAAATTCATAATCTGTTAGGTAAGGCATACTATGAATTGCAAGGATTCTTGAATGATCAACTAGTACTGTGATAACTGCTCAGTTTATTTACTTTTGTTTCATATGAAGTACTGTTGAACCTTTAATGTGAATATGTATTGTACACAATTTGACGAATATATGGATGAGTATACATTTTCGTATGTTGGTATGTTTTCATTAATTTTATTTTATGTATGTAATTTGTCTTACCCTTTTGACAAGTTCTATACCCTAATACGGTTATTTGGAACCAGCAAAGATTATCTATCAATCTACATCCTTTTGGTTGCAGATCCAGTGTTCTGCTGTCTTTGTTTTAACACAAATTGTATCTGTTATTGTTTCAAATGTATATGCACCCGCCTATGTCCTATCTAGGATATCTAGTGGATATTTACAAAATCCACTAAGATGATGCAAGCAAACAATCACTGTGTTGAATAGCTACCATTACTTATCTAGTTATATATGATCGAAGTGTAACAATAAAATCGTTGCTTGATGATGAGCCACCAACCAACATATTGCTCATAGCAACCAGCAACTCAATTGGTTCGCATGAGACAAGGGTATGTGGGTGCGTACGTGTGTGGGTGAGTCTAGCTAGCCGCCAAGAAATGAAAAATAGGACAACAATGGTTTAATAAATATTTATTTCAGTATATATGAATGCAGTACATTTGTATTCTATCTATTTTTTTTTTAAAACAATAACTTATCTTCGGAGGGAAGTCCAGGGAGTAGTTCTCATGGTGCTCTTCCGAAGAGAAGGTGGTGCTCCAAAGAAGATGTTACATGCTGCTGGTGGCACCCCAAAGAAGGCTGGCTTCTTCAGAAGGAGTTCTGGTGGTGTCACCCTGAAAAAGTGTTCATGATGGTGGCATGGAAGAGGTGTGGTGCCCTTCCAAAGAAGTGTGGTTTTCCTTGGTGGCACCCCGGAAAAAAAATGTGGTTTTCCTTGGTGGCACCTCGAAAAAAAAGGTGGTTTTCCTTGGTTATCACATAATTGCACAGACACAGAAATTATCTCAGAGAGACATAACTATTTGTATTAACTGTTAAAGCTTAAAGAGGGTGAGTGATGTATCGCCACCCATTTTTATAGAGGTTAATATCGGTAGTGAGAGAGGGGGCATACTCCTCACTCATCAGATATGCGCAAATGGTGTAGTATACTAACATTTCCAGCTGACAAGAATAGAGATGGGAAAAGGGAGAAGTAAGGAGTAAAACAGTTTTAAAAATGTAACTAGTATAATGAGGAAGTAGTTGCTAAAGATGGAAGTTGTAAACTATTTGTATACGGTACCCAAGTAAATAATATAAAAATAATTTTGGTGGTAGTCCATAAGCAGCAAGCTTGACTAGAAGTCCCTCATACCACACTTTGTCGAAGGCTTTCGATATGTCAAGCGCAACAACACGGCATTCGCCATGGTTTTCAGTTGCTCTGTTCTACAAGTGAGTGACATAGGTCAGGAGGTCACCCGTAGACCTGTTCTTACGGAAGCCATACTGGCGATCATTTATGATGTTATTATTGTCCAGGTATTTAAGGATCTGTGTGTTAATGACAGTGTCCATAACCTTAGACATGATGCTGAGAAGAGCCACAGGTCTATAGTTTGTGGGATCGGTTTTTTGCCTTTCTTAGGGATGGGTTGTACGCAGCCAATCTTTTATGAAGCGGGAAACACGCCTTGCTGATATGATAGTTGCCATAGGGCAAAAATTATCTGTACTCAACAAACACGATGTTTCCAAGTAACACTAACAGTAAACACAATTTATATTTACACACACAAGCTTTTAGCTTAGGTGTTAATAATTCCACGATATCAACAGATTATTGAGGTTTTTTTTGTATAAAATATCTAATTTTTATTATTAATTTTATATAATTTCTACTATTATATAAGTTATTCACTAATACTAATTGAAACCAAAGGCGATGAACCTAGGTTGTAAGTAAAGTTACGTCAGGAAATAGATATATTTATTGCTATAATAAGTAAACCTGTTAGGTTAAGTTAGGTTAGGGGGGGTCAAACGTACAGGCCAGGTTAGGTAGCCCGAACACTGCAGCCATTGGCTTATTGTTTTGTCCTGTGCGCTTGTTAATCCGTGAAGAGTTTTGTGACCTTGATGAGATCCAAGAGTCTCTTCACGATATCTCGATTGGGGAGTGATTTGGGGTTGTTTGGCCCTATCAGTCTGAATCTCCACCAGCGTAGGGCCTCACATTCAAAGATTATGTGAGAGGCTGTTTCGTCGTCCTCGTCACATAGTCTGCATATTGGGTTTTCTTTGAAGATCCCTAATGTGTGTAGATGTTTTCTTAGGCCGCAGTGTCCGGTTAGGAGGCCGGTTATTAGCCTAGTTTCTTTCCTATTTAGTTTTAGGATCTCTTCAGCTAGTTTTGGTGTGGGTTGTTTCACCATCAGCTTGCTGTGTCTGAGCTTTGGATGTGATTGCCAGTATTTTAGGTGCTGTGAATGCACCCACTGGTTTATCGTAGCTCTTACCAAAGACCTTGAAATGCCTATCGCCGGTTCGGGGCCGGTAAAGATGGATGCCGATCCGTTTCGTGCTTTTTCGTTCCCTTCAATTCCCTTGTGACCTGGCACCCATTTCAGGGTTACCTTGTTCGTGGCACTAAGTTGTTTGAGGTTTTCTAAGCATTCCCAGACGAGTTTGGATTTGATTTGGCAGCCGTTAAGAGCTTTAATCGACGCTTGGCTATCCGAGCAGATAAGAATGTTTTTACTTTTGTATCCTCTTCTTATGTTTTCTCTCAGACAAGAGTCGATTGCATATATTTCTGCTTGAATACAGTGGCGTAAACTCCCAGAGGTTGTCTGATGTCACATCTGGGAGATTGACCGTAAATTCCTGCTCCTGTTTATATTTCTATATAGTTATTGCATGAGTAAATAAATAAATAAAAAAAATAAAATATGGTCATTGAAACGAGATAACTCAGAGCGACAACGACAGAACACATTGTTGAAGTTACAGTATAATAGTGTTTCAAACAATGTGGTTGTCAACAACCGTAATATCCGTAATCGTTTACCGGATTTAAAACTCGGCTGTCTAGCATCCAAACAATCGGTGGTGAAGTTCGTTTCGGTGAATCCCTTCACAGACCCCCAGCGCCGCAGCACCGTTAAGGGTAGCAGAGATTACACTAACTTGGTCCCTGGAGAGAGTCTGCGGCTGCACTGACGTGAATATATGTATTATTCACCCAACATTCAATTATATCTAAAATTCTCTACGTCGGACTACCGACGCGCCGACGTGCATCTAACTTGTTATGAAACAGGCTGACACATGCCTGCATGACGACATCACAAAGTAATTTGCAATAGGGTCGTTCAGTGAAATTCCAATAACCATATTTATGCGCATTTTCATGAAGTATTACTTATATATAAAATACAAAAAAAAATTCAACTTAATTGGATGAGAATTGAAAAAGTTACGCGCCTTCAAAGATTAAAATATTTCATGCACTCAAAATTCATCGTTGTGACGTCATTGGGTCGGTCGGCGGGCCCAGACCGGCTGGCGGCTGTACAGCGTTGACGCTATCTTTTGTTTGATCGGGTGGTTTTTTTCTAACACATCAAAAATCCAGATTCTTCTTCAATACTTTTATCGGTAGTTCTCAAAACCTTTAGATATGTAGGAAATAAGCTCATCAGGAGTACAAGCTATAAGATATTTGTTGCTTTTTTATATTCTGACCAGGAGAATGACTGCAGGATTGGGTTTCTTGGTTTTTGGATGGAAATTTCGAAACAATCCACTATACACTGTACCTTTTTGAATCTTGTTCAAAAAGGTATCGGTAAGCATTTTTTGATTTCTCATAGAGATTTCCACTGAATAAATAATTTTAAATGTTCGACTAATTTTGGAACGGTCTTTTTTAATTATTGAGCAAACTGTTGATATATACAGAAATCGTCTGCTATAATTTTATATGGAAGATTAAGTTTAATTTTTTTCAAAGTTACAAATATTTCGATTTTTGTTAACTTTGTAGCAAGCAAGCATATTAATTAATAAATAATGAGTGACGGAATCCCGATATAAATTTTCGGATTATTTTCTGTAAGAAAAGCAGTTCGCTTTTCTACAAGTTCCTTGTTGAATGATCCGAACTCGAACCACTGGTTAAGGAGCAACATTATTTTGGAATATGTTTTAATGGCATTTGTTTCTGCCTTCCCTTAGTGGCTGCCTTTAGTATATTGCACTCAACATATTTTGATATAACTTTGGCCTTTATATTAACTTGGACACACTTATCTGTCCTCCAACGTTCCCTTTCTCCCTGTCTTCGGTACATTCTAGTTCTACTTGCGGAACATCGGCGCTAGATTCGCTGCTTAGTGACGAACATCGAGTTTTTTTTTGTGCTGGTACTAGGTTCATCTAAATCTCATTTTCGTTGTCTTAACGAAAACATTCCGAGGATCGCTAGCGTGTATGGCTTGTTGGTCTTTTTGACAAACAAAAATGTGCGGAACTACTTCCGGTTTCATCTTAAGTTTTACATCTTTCATTAGTTTGTAACACATGTAATTTTCAACATCTTCCTCAAACTTAAACAAAATATACAAGACTGAGATACACATTTGAAGTAGGGATATTTTGTAGGCTAAGTGCCCACGATTTTCTCCCCAAAATACACATATGTGAGACACAAGAACTAGATAATATAATATAAAACAATTTTTTCTACATAATTAAAATACATATGAATTTTGGTTGCACCAAAAAACTGAAAACAGCCTTTCACATGTTCCACATATCAATGAGAATTGATTTCTCCAATGCTTTTATAATTGTTAGGTATATGATTAGTTAAGTATTTGGATTATAAAAATCTACTTGTATCTCTTACGTTTTAGTGTACCAGTACCAGCAAAATCTGCTAACAACTGACATCAATATACCTTTAGAATGGCATTTACAAATGCGGTTTCTTGATAATAATACAATTCACTTAGTTATAAAAATACTTATATTAAAATGGTCCTCACAGCAATACTTTGTTGACTTATCGCTCACAAATTCATTCCTACGCATAGCTCTCTACCACAATTTCCTAATTTTTATACTTGATCTATCAATTTTTCTTCATTTGTCCTCCTTCCATTATTATACTCAGTATCAACGAATTCGAATAGCTTGGTAGGTATTCAGTGTCGATGAAACAATTAAATAAATTATCCAATAGACGCGTATGCAGTTCACAAAGCTTGCATAGCAAGTAGCATGCGCTGCAGCGTTATTATTTACCGAGCACCCGTACAATGCGTGGCCAAGATGCCGCGCCGCGCCGGTTGGAGAGGTATAGTGACGTCACCGTCGCACACTCGCAAGTGCCGCGCGTTTTCAATCTGCAGCACTTTGATAATTTATTAGAATATGAAATCGAGCTCAGAAAATTCTGAAATTTTGCACAGCTGCTAAACTCAATACGCCCTTTTAGAATATGCAATAAAAAAATATGCTGAACGAGCCTATTGAAGCATGCTGTCACCCACGACAACTTATTTCTGTTTAATGAATTTGTGGTTCTTGGGTTTTTAGGCCGGCGTCGTTAAGCGTTAAGGCTTGACGTTTTGCCTCCACGAGTCGATGGCAGCTTCAGAAGCTATTTCACTTAGGCGGCTTCCAAAATACTGATGGCTGGTGTTTGGGGGTTGAAGAACGAGGAGAAATCTTCATCAAAAAGACAACCGCGATGGAAGTGCGGGTAGTGTTGGATTCACCAGCAGGAGAAGCCTGCTGGCGCATACCCCCATAAGAGATTCAACTGTAAAGTTTTGCCATCTAAGGGTGTGTAACACACACGTTGAGAATTTGTGAGGCTCTCTCGGCCTTGAGGAGACCAAGGGAAGTTTTACGCATATGCGAGAGTAGAGGTTGGCCTTAGCCGTGGTTTAGAAGCGGGTTTAAGACTTCGGGAGGAGAGGTGTTTTGCTAATCACGACTACACAGAAAAAAATACTGTTGCGTTTCCAATTAATTGTTAGTATTTGGATGTTTTTCAATCACTTTAGATATATTTACAGTTGTTTCAAATCCATGTCATTGAAATAATTCAATCCTTATACTCGAAGTAATCACAGGTACGCCAATAAATTCAAAATAACTTTATATTCGTTATAATGATATGTATAATCCTTCTAATACCAGTATTGACATATAATGCAATCAAAACATCCTTTTGTTTTCGAAATTTACCCTATGTTTCATTTAAGCAAAGCATACAATCATGTACATGTACAAAAATTATTACTGCAACAGCAGATCGTGATAATTCATCTGATAAAAATTAATTTTGTTTCAATGGCCCTTGTCATTCGCTGAACTATAATCAGTATTCGGCAGGACTGATGTCCCGATTCAATGAAGGTAAGAATAAATAATAGGGGGATGATCTCAGTGCTACTATCGCCGCGAACTCGTCAACATGGACGAAGTTGTTCTGTTGTGTTGTTTCGGTGTTAGCCGTGTTGTGTCATCTCGTGGTTTTGCGTATTGCATCAGCAATTGTGTGATTTAAATGTGTCCAGTTATATATCAAATGGAGGACCTACTGAGAAATTGGGACTTAGAAGAGCTAACATCCACATTTGAGTGTAGGTATTTAGATTAGTCAGATAGTTATATTTCAGGTAATAATGCAACAACTGGTGCAGGCTGATGTCTAATCCGTATTTTTTTTTTTTGTTGTGAAAGGGTTGGCATCGGAATGACTCCATTTGCCACAGATATATGTTAAGTTAGGAAGCACATACATTTATTTGGTTTCATGATTTTAGAATTTTATTTGTTTTTTATAATCAAATATCTAGTTTAATTCTTTTTAAAAAGTTAACCAAGCTATTAAATACCTGTTTATCGTGCATACTCAACAAAGAGGTTATATTGATAGGTAGTTGATGTTTCTGTTTTATTGCATCTAGGAGATCTGCACGTTCTTGTGCATAGTTCCTGCATGCAAAAAATATATGGTTTAAATCTGCGGTTGACATATCATCACAAGTGCATTTGTCAGAGTTAAAAATACCTATTTTAAAGAGATGGGCAGGAAATTTCCCATGGTTTAATTTCATACGAGTTACTGAGACGGAATATTGTCTACTGACATTATTATATTCAAAGATATGTGGTATGTTTGTGGGTAAGGTAGGATGGATCAATGAATAATGGTTTTTGGTCTTTTCAACAAATTGGTTCCAATGTATTTCCCACTTGTTTCTTATTTCTCTTTTTCCCAAATTGACTGTATCTAGAAAATCTAAACTGCTTTTGCTTATATGTGGTAGGCTAGTGGCCTCTTTTGCTAATGCATCGACAGCATTGTTCCCAGATATTCCAGCGTGACCTTTCACCCATATAAAGTGGATTGTTTGTCCTCTGGTGTTTAAGTAGTGGAGAATTCTTTTGATATTGCAAATTCTGTCAGACTTAGAAAAGCTCTGAAATGATAGATTACTTATTGCATTGAGTGCAGACGCAGAGTCTGATATAATCAAGGCATCGTGTAATTGCGATTGATGTGAAAGCCACTGTAAAGCAGCTTCTATAGCAAGAACCTCTGCAGTGTAAACTGTACATATATTTTGAATTTTATCTTTGAGTGCCAGCTTGTTTTCAATATATACCGCGTATCCAGTCCCATTCTTAGTTTTTGATCCATCGGTATATATTTTCAAGAAGTTGTTATAATTATCGAAAATAGAGTTCAACAAATTTCGATTAGATGTAGGTATCTCGGAATAAGTTGGAAATAGTACAGTTGGTTTGAATATTATTGTTTGAAATTGCTGTTTGAAAATAGGCAAGCCGTTTTGTGGAGAGATTTCATTTATAATACTAATGAAATTACTATATGCTTCAACAAAAGGAGGGTCGTTCTTTTTCACCCAATATTCATTAGTTAGATTTTCAATAAATAAATTAAATATGTTTCTGTTCGTCGAATTATCTGAATGGAAGTATTTCATGTTGATAACTTTTTTGAACGATAGATAAAGCCTTCTCAGTTTCAGGGGCGGTTCTTGTGCTTCTGCTAAAATAGCGTCTATGGGAGATGATTTCATAGCACCTATACATATTCTTACAGCGCAATATTGTATCCTGTCAATTTTTTGTAGATGTGAGTTTGCTGCTGAGCCATACAATACAGATCCGTAGTCAATGATGGAACGAATATATGCCTTGTAAAATAGGAGCGCAGTATGAGGATCTGCGCCCCACTTGGTTTTAGTAGTACACTTTAACAAATTAATTCCCCGTTCACATTTCTTTTGGATGTGGCTGATATGCTCGTTCCATAGAAGTTTGGAATCTAGAACTACTCCTAGATACTTGAACGACTTCTTTATTGGTATATCAATTCCACATATTTTTATATTCGGGGGAGTTTGCAATCTGTGTCTTGTAAAAAACATGACTGCAGATTTTTCGGGGGATATTGTCAGGGAGTGTTCACTAAACCAGATTTTGAGGCAATAAAGTATATATTTTAGTTCTTTTATACATTGGCTGTAACTTTTCTGTACTGTATAAAAGCAGAAATCGTCAACATATTGAATGCATTTAATATGTGGGTCAAAATTGCTGTGTAAGTCATAAGTGTATGCATTAAATAAAATAGGACTAAGAACTGCTCCTTGAGGTAATCCGTTGCTAACTTGACGTGGTCCATGCAACATATTGTTTTGATCTCTAATGAATATTTTGCGATTTCTGAACAACTCTACAGTGTTTTGAGCTATTACTGGATTAATGTTCAAAGATTTCATTTTTTCAACAAGTATATTCAAGTCAACTGCTTCATAGGCATTTTTAATATCTATAAAAAGGCAAACAACATATAAATTTTTTGTAAGGGCATATTGCGTGTCTGTAACTAACTGTGCTACAGCCTCTATTGTTCCGGTCCCTCTTCTCGATCCGTACTGTGTAATAGGGAGTTTATTATTGTATTCGAGATACCACTCTAATCTAAATTTGACAATTCTTTCATATGTTTTTATTATACAGGACATCAAGGAAATGGGCCTATATGATGAGGGTATGTTTGGGTCTTTTCCAGGTTTAAAAATTAACGTAACTATGATTTCTTTGAGGTCATCAGGCACATTTCCAAATTTCCACCAGCTATTATACATATAAAGCAAGGCTTTTTTGGCATTCAGTGGTAAATTTTCTAACATATTGTATGTAATGCTATCTATCCCTGGAGCTGTGTTTCGGTGTTTTTGTAAAGCAGTTTCTAGTTCTGACAATGTCAGATCGTCAGCTGGGAAGTTATTATCTATATCTATGTTTCGTGTAATGGGTGTACGGTTCATTACTGTAGAAGGTGCAAAAAAGTCCAGTAAGTTCTCTATCATTTCATTCGTTAAATTAAAGCTAGAATTGCAATATTTTTTATTACTTATTTTCCTAACAAATCTCCAGATTTTTGTTAGTGGTGTATTTTTGTTTAGACTGTCTAGAAACTTTTTCCAACAACTTTTGCATTTTTTTTTAAAAAGCAGTTTGGTTTTCGACTCTACTTGTTTGTAGTTCAAGTAGTTTTCCCAGTTTGATTGAATTTTATATTGATGGTACGCTGACTTTCTTTTGGAGATCATCTGAGAACATTCTGTATCCCACCATAAGGGCCTAGGAGTTTTTACTGTTAAAGGTTGATTCACTTTAAGAGCAATGTTAGATGCTTGATTTAAGGCAGTGATGAAGAATTTTATATTAGTTTGTTCATCGTTGATATTGTTGAACTTATTTTCCAATATTTGTGAGAAAAGAGGCCAATTAGCGGTTCTGGTATCCCATTTTGTAAATGGCAATATATGTTGAGGAATGAAAGTTGAGTTGAAAGAGATAAATATCGGGAAATGATCGGATCCCATACTATTCGAGTAGGTTGTCCATTCTACCTTACTCACCAAGCTAGGCGTAGCTAAGGTGAGATCTACAGCAGATATCTTTTCATTAGGTCTGCTAACCCTTGTGGGGTTGCCTTCGTTTAAAACTATCAGATTTTGACTGTTGAGTGCTTGTACTAGTCGTTTTCCGTCGTTTTGGTCTTGTGCAGATCCCCACAATGTGTGGTGGCAGTTAAAATCTCCGCAAAAAAGGGTGTCACCAGAGAACTGAGAAAATACATTTTCCCAATCCTCCACACAAACATTCTTATTTGGTGGTTTGTAAATTGATACAATAGTTAGGTCGAACTGTTCAATAAACATGGCACATACTTCAATAGCTTGGTTAAAGGTTGGATTAATGTTTATGTTTTTGAACCTTAAATCTTTTGCAATAAGAATGGCAACTCCGCCCTTACCGTCGTGTCTATTTTTTTGTATGCAGTTAAAGCCTTTTAAGTTGATAGCGGCATCATCTTTGAGCCATATTTCGGAAAGTACAATGATGTCAACTTTTTCTTTGGTAATAAGTTCGATTAAATCAGATTTCCGTTTATTCAAAGATAATACATTCCATTGTAAAATGTTCAATTCTCTAGCAGGTTGAATCATTGTCCTCGTCATTGTCACTAATTATCATTATATCTGATGAATTATTATCGTTGTTGAAAATTGAGTCAATATGTTCTTTGATTTTTTGTTCGAGTAACAAGTTAGGTTGACTTTCTTTCGTTTCCAAAATAGATTTTACGAGGTTGGATATTTCGCTTATAATTTTTTCTTTATAATCGCTAAAATCTTGTGGATGTTGGATGTTAGTGTTTGGTGGAGTGCTTCTTAGTTTGTTTGTTAGAAACTTTTTACCACTTGTTGTAGGTGTAGTTGGTGGCGAGGATGATTTACGTTTTTTGGTGGACGTTTGTGGCTTTTGTTTATGAAACATATACGCTGGGGCTGAATTTTGTGACTTGGGTGCTACTGGTGGGAGGGCGGGAAAATTATGATCATTATTTAAAATTGCAAAACGATTATTTGTTACTATTTTAGAATAAGAGGGGTTATCAACTATTCTTTCAGCTTCTTTGAAAGAAACATTTCGCGCTGCCATTTCCTGTTTAATATTTTTTTGTTTCATATACATAGGACAGTTTTTGGAGATTGTGACATGATCAGATTTTTGGCAATAAATACAGAAGTTCCCAGGACACTCTGCATTACTGTCGTGGGTTTCAGTGCATGTTTTGCATCTATGTATTTTAGATTTACATAGTTTATTTGTGTGTCCGTATCTCAGGCATTTATAACATTGAGTCACAGGGTGTATGAATGGTTCAACGGTAAAATAGCTTAAATTTATTCTTATATTATGTGGTATTGAATTTCCCTGAAATGTAATTATGATTAATTGACGGTCTTTTAGCTTAAATGTGCCATCAGTTTCGGTTATTTTTCTTTTCATTCTTTTGACCTCAATTACTTTACTATTTTCACATACTATGTGTTTTAAGAGGTATTCTTCAGAAAAGGAGGTGTCCACCATTTTCACTACTCCTTTTCGATGGTTGAAAAAGGTGGGAATGTACGCAACTAATTGATTTTTTGTGATAATCTCGTGATTGATCAATGAGTTGGCTACTTCGTACGATTGAAATATCACCTTTACTCTATTGACACCTACTGATGTTATGTCTTTTACGTCATGTTTGAATATATCATTATTCATGAGAAAAAAACCTATTTTCATTGGAAAGAGTCGACCAAAATTTTTGTTTAGATGTTCTACAAAAACATAATATGGGCCTAAATCTTTACTGGTATATCTATTTTCTAAATTAAATGAATTAATATCTTTTATATTATTTTCCTCCGTATTAATGGAGTTATCGGGTGGCCCAAGGCCACCCGAATCGACGGACATTCCGTCTAGTTAGAGATAATTGCAAAAAGAGTTCGGTAAATAAATATCAAATATCAAAATATATTTATGCAAAAATGGAATAACTCAAATAGTAAATAGTATCTATTATTGTAAAATTGTTAGATATAATTATTATCACAATATGGGAGAAATAAAGAAAAATAAAAAGGTACTTATCGGCTCGGTTTGTCACTACACTAGAAGAACAACCTCTCGGTATCAGTGTACGAACAAGACTGTCTAATCCGTATATCATGCTCCTTATAACTTCACACAAAAATCTAAACGAATCAATCAGCTGTCCTCGCAATAAAATCTGTTGGTCCAAGGAAAAGAAAGTAGTTTAGAATCAATTACCAAACACAGATTCGATTCAACGACAGGCTGCGATTGAATCATTCATTGGAATCCAATGACATCTTGTAGTTGAATCGACAATACGATATAATTCGCTACCAACTATACACTTCCCATTGGAGAAAACGTCGCTGTATTTGAGACATGCTGAGTGTAACGTCCCATTGAATCCAAGCGTAAGTCTTTGACAAAACGACAGATTTTTCTGTGTGTAGTTAGCAGGTGATAAGGGCGTTTGATCCTATCGTAAGCCTTTGGGCAGAACCTTATAAGGGATGAGACAGCAGGATTTGGATGGTTTCTGAAAGTCTTGTGGAGGTTGGCTGCGAGTTGAGGAGCAGCCTGTGCCAGAGGGAATCTCCTTGAGAATTTGATTGTTCCTTATGGACCAGGGAATTTTCAGGGAAGACTTCAGGAGTGTCCTGAATGCATTTCAGGCAATTCTCGGAGGTGCCCCATATAGAGATAGGGTATGTACATACATATGCTTTTTTTTTGGTTCTGCTGTTGACGTTTTTATTGTCGAAGAAGGGTTTGAGGGCGATGAAGGCTGCCTGAGCCTTATTTTGGGTTTGCCTGATATGGCAGGACCAGGATAGGTATCTGTGGAAAGTGACACCTAGATATTGTGTGTGATTGCTCCACTTGAGTCGTTGAGCATTCACAAGGACGGGAGGTGGAGTTTTTATTCTACGAGAAAAAAAAAGGTGGATGTGCACGTGTATTTATACCTGCTAATGGTGACGTGGCCCAACCAGCTAGCGTTGGTAGCCCCGCCCCCTTGCGATATGGCAGTGTCTTCAGGTTCTTTAGGATGGTTACCCATATATGGTTGACTTTCTGTATTTCTTCTTTTCTATTGAAATTATTTGATGTTTTTGTATTTCGATAGCTTCTCTGTGGAGTCTGGCATAGTATGAAGACGTTGCGGCAAGAGCCTAAGTTTCTTCAAACTTGATCCTATAGCTTCCTTCCTTAATTGCATGTTCGGCTATTGCTAATTTGTCCCTATAACCTAGTCGACAGCTAGCCTTATGTTCTGCAATTCTTGTGTTTATCGGTCACTTCGTTGTTCCTATGTATACACTCCCACATGTACATGGTATGCGATAAGCTCCCGGTGCTGTGAGTGGGTCTTTGTTATCCTTCACCGTTCTCAAATACTCCAGTATCTTTCTTGTGGGCTTGTAGATGGTCTTGGCGTTCTGTCTGTTATTCCAGGTACATAGGATAGACAAAGTTTTGCTATCGGTTGAGGTTGTTGTTTTGCCCTATTTCTTCTCATTGTTCTTGTTATTTCTTTTTCTGTATAACCGTTTGCCTTAAGAGCCTTCTTTAGGCGTTCCAGTTCGGTGTCGAGACCCCTGGTTCGCGCACTTTTCTAGCCCGTTCTGTCAAGGTTCTAATAATCCCGTACTTCTGAGATGGAAGGTGGTTTGATTCTTTATGTAAGTACCGGTCGGGATGAGTTGGCTTTCTATATGTACCTTGTGTCCTAACGTAGCTCCATTTCTTGTTAGAAAAACATCAAGGAAGGTCAGTTTTTTGTTTTCTTCTACCTCCATGGTGAACTGGATGTTATGCACGCTGTTCAGGTGTTATAGAAATTCTTCTAGTTTTTCTCTTCCGTGTTTCAAACGACGAACGTATATGATATCTTGGGCTTGTATTGAGCGCTTTTCAAAGCTGCCTGTTCGATCTTCTCCATTACAAAGTCCCATTTGTGTTAGCTTTATTACCGTTTATCCAGGTGTTCGGTCATTCAGTCGTCTATTCCTGACGTCTAACGTCTTTGGGCGCGCTACTCTTTTGTGTACTGCCCGCTATCGGGTGACAGTTGCGCGTTGCGCCGGCAGGGAGATTGTTTGGATCCGTCATACAAGACGTACCGTTTGAGGAGCTGTTGGCTATTTATGTTTATGCGTGGAGGGTGAAGGTATTCTTGCGTGTGCAATTATTGTATACTGTTGGCTGTAACTTAGAATAGCAGTAAGTACACACTGATTTATTGGTTAGAACCGTATACTGTTGAACTATACACTGTAAAAGTAATGTTGAATAAAGGTGTGGTCATTCATTCAGCTTTCTTTTACTTAAAACTCCCTTAACCTAAACTGGTGCTTACATTTGTATGATCGGAAATCGGTCTGAGAAAACACTGCATCTGACTGAGAGAATGACTACTACCCTATGTGCTCTGAACAGGGTATGTTGAATTGCAGGCCCTTCCCTGTCCTTGTTAAAAATAATATACTTAACAACAGTGGTAAAGCCGTTTGTCATTCAACGTCATTACGGGTGCGGTAAGGCTGAGAGGGAGAAATAACATCGAATTTTCCATCTTTATGGTCTTATTATGCCAACGGCAACGGTGCCGATGTCGGTGCGGCGTGGGTTCCGGGCGATATGTAGATCGCTGTTTGTGCGCTGTTTCCGCAAAATTAACACAAGGTAACGATTCTTTCGCAGCCGACAAATAGGGTGCCAGCTCCAAAGCGTTACCGGTCAACATACCAACTGGGAATATGCCCCTTGGGATGGATTTTCTTTTTATTACTAGCCGTGATTCCAACGCAGACCGAGTCGATTGGCGCGAATATTACAAATATACCATGCCAGGGGCGTCATCATATTGTTTATTGTTTGTTTATTGTACATTGTTCTTCACAATACATTTACAATTTAGAATAATATTCCATACACAATAATGGTATGTAATAATATGTGTAAGTCAATATCATGTATGTAGGTCAATGGGGTATTTTCCAACTTGCTAATATTGCCTGTTTAATGGCTGAAACCGATTGCTTGTATCTAATTTGTAATGATGGCAATGTTTGCTCAATTTTTTTCTGCCCACGTGGAGTAAAGATAGAGTTTGGAAATCATCCCTTTGAAAAGAGCTCATTTAAATCTCTTAAACCTCCCGCCTAAGAAATCAACCAGTCAAAAGTGATTGTTATGCCGGATGTAGATAGGATGTGACTATTTTAATTTGAATTGAGCGTAGATTCAAGCTTGTCACGTTGTTAATATTTTGCATAGTTTTTCTATAAAGGATGTAAACTTTATTTTATGTTTATTTAGTTTCCCTCTTTTTGTAGACTATAAATGTTATATTGCACAGCTATTCCATTTTTTGCATTGTTATATAATTAGCAGTTTACTCTGAGAATGTTTCATAATCACTTTTCACAATTTACTCGTCATTCGGCAACACTCGTCTTTAACAGCCTGTCACTAGTGTCATGCATACATAACCTCCCCTGGTGTCACGACTGTCACGGTATCTCATTTAACCAAGATAGGTCATGAAATGATGTAAACAAACATCTGTCAATATCAATACGAAGCGGAGGTTATGTCTGTAGATGGAGAAATGGAGGTCAGACGACAAAGTAGAGTCACATTCTAAGGATAGCTCCACGAAAGACTTATTATATCACGCTTAGATTTATTACGTCACAGCTTTGGCGCGAAATTTTATGTTTGAACTTTGCAGGTGCTTTTAAGCCACTTCGCGTTCACAATAAGAAGTAAAAATGTTAGTTACATGGTTTTTGGGGAAGTAACATCAATATTCGTCATAAAATTTTGTTCGGAAAATACCCCATTGGGGATTGAACTAATACAACTATCACATTAGGCTTGGAAGTCTGTTTCGTAGGCCATAGGACACTAGCGCGCCGCGATCAGATTGGTCCTAATCCCACCGGTCAGAAGCGCGCAAAATATTTCGATTACCAGATGAGCCATAGGACACTAGCGCGCCGCGGTCAGATGTGTCGTAATCCCACCGGTCAGAAGCCCCCAAAATATTTTGGATAACAGGCAGGTATGCGCACACCAGCGCGCGGGGCGGCGAGGTAAATTTATGTCTTATAATTTTAACCGATTTTAATTCATTCGTCATTTTTTGCCATCTTGCTAATAGTTACTGAAGAATTTGTAGAACTCCAGTCAGAGGTATCGTTACTTTTGACTTGACAGAAATGAACTACTTTTTTATATTATTAAGTGCGAAATTTTATTCTGAACATAATAAGTTAATCTGATCACTATAATAGATGCAAATAAAGAAGTTAGTATTGTCAGCAGACCGAAATGTCTTTATAATACCCCAAAAAAATTTTAATTAATCAGAACGTCTTCTAATTTGTCACAAATTTGATCGATTTCTTGACGATGTAAGAAAAAGTCCGAGAAATTTACCTTCGCAGTTTGTTTTGTGGGAGCATCATAGTTGTGCTCATTATTTCTTTTAAGAACAATCTCTTCCGATTGATCCATCACCAAAGATGCTATGCATCCTCTTCTAGAGCACCTGTAGGCTACACCACGGGTGGTTTCTTTATCTCTTCGGAACGTATACTCTTCAAGGACTATTAATTTCACACTTTCACACTTAACATAGTCTCCATGATGAAAAAGTAGAATACAAACAATACTCACAAACAGCATCTAAGGATTGCAAACTACTGAAATATTTTCATTAAGGGTAGTTTTATATACCTACAGAAGCCGAATAGTCATTTAAATCATCTAAGAAGTAACTGTAAGCTACCGCAAGTCGTAAAAAGACAGATGAAAGTTCGCAAGAATAAAAGGGATGTGGTCATTAGGAATAACCAAGCTTAATTTTCTTTCGGCGCGCAAGTGACCGGTGCCGATAAAGGCACCCTTTTTGTAAACAGGTAAAAATCAAACCGTGCACCTCGTGACCGATCACCATTTCGTAATAGTGTATTGCTTAATCCCACATATCATGTACAGAATATTAATATTAAGTATATAACTTAAATTAAAATACAGAAACAAAATTACTAATATGTACTAACTATACTTAACTTAAATTAGTGAACGAAACATACCTTCGATCATAATATATAACTAGATAAATCACGCAGAAGATAGTTCTGAGTCCAAGACAGAGATAGATACATATTGGATACATACAAGGGTCAACTCGCGTATACATTGGTAGATTTCAAATTTGGCGCGCTTTGTCTGTCTGCGAAGGAAGAGACAGAGGTTAACTGGCCAGCATTCAGGCGTCGCGTCATTTCACGACTTAATCTTTGTCTACGTTGATGGCTGAGTCAAAGTTTACGGAATACATATAAGTTGGATCACTCTCCGTCGGCACTTTGAAGATCTCACATGAAAGCGATGCCGCGGCCGCACGCGCCAGTTAGTTTTTGCATTGTTTTTTGACCAAGTACGAGGGTCTTTTAGCGGAGACTTGCTAACGCCTGGGTTGTACGTATACACGAGGGTAATTGAAAAACTAGACATTGACGGCCGATTTAGACATACAAATACAAATATAACGTTTATTTTGCTAATGCACTAAGTTACATAAATGGATATCAAAAATAAAACCTAGTAAACCTATTGCTAATGAATTTGAAATGACACATATTGTAGCTATTTTATAGATACGGAAAAATTGGTTCAACGGTGCTGCAGTATTTTTACCTTGATGTTTTGTTTATTTAGCTTATTTTTGAGATCAGTTTATAAATTTTATGGTATAGTATACACGAACTCGTATGTACAATTTTAAAAAATAATCATGTGGAAATGCTTTACACGGATGTGAGTAAATTATTTTTGACATTTTGCTTTTCAGTGTCATTCCAATTGCTACTGTAGAAACTAAATTGTTAAAGTTATCAATAAAAATATTTCCGAGCTCTAAAATATAATTTAGAATGTCCCTGGGTGGTATGGTAAGACCACCGAATGAATATTCTGTCACACTATACGCTTTCAGCGTGATACAATCCTTTAAGTACCTGTAGGTCTTGAATTAATCACTTTAGACCACAAGTGTGCTAGTTTGTTGGAATGGTTTTATCGGGAGGAACACAGAAAGGCACAAATGTACAGGGTGTCCCATTAATAATTTTGAATCGAATGTCACGTGACCAAAAACAAATACCTCATTGGTTGGTACAATGACAAAAAATACACAACATCTGCTCTAATTTACATCCCCAAAATTATAATTCTCTACTACTGCCCAGTTCCGACATATTGCTTGCGAAACACCCTGTATTTATATCCTTTACATTTCAAGGTGTACCACAAAATAAGGATTGATCTGATTGTCATTTTCCATCCGTCAATAAATTTGATAAAATCAAACCTCTAAAAAGATTATCCATTTCCTGCAAATAAATCCGAGATAACAAAATCTGATATTTTTGAGACACTTCGCGTTAAACACGTTCAACCTCTACTTTGCGCCGCCCCGTATCTCCCGGCTGACGTCGGTACACTGCTACCGGTGTACCGGGGAGACGGATCAAGGGGCAGGCCTTTTGATACTTTTGCGGAGTGATCCAACTTATATGTATTCCGTAAACTTTCGCTGAGTGTGTTTTGAGGGGTATTGTGCAAATTGTGATTAAAAACGATGGTTACAACCTGTTCTGTGTGCAAAAGGGAATATATACCGGGTGAGGGTCGATCTTATCACACGTGCGTAATGTTTATATCATATTTGCAGTGGCGTAACTTTATATTCACAAAAACAATTTTATTTAAAAATCAATGGGAAGTATAACTTGGAGATGAATAATCTTGGAATAGGCAAAGGCACGAGCTAATGTAAGTTCTAACTTAGGACGTACAGACCTACTTCAAAAATAATAAATTTTGCTGAAGGCACCTTACAATGTCTAATCTTCAGAAAAGTAAAGTAGCTAATTATGCAATGAACTTTATACTTAGTGCTAAAATGGCCAAATATTCAATTGAAAAGATTCAGAATAAGTTGTCTGTGCTATTCGACTATATTGAAATTCAGAATCAGAAACTTTTTCTTAGATAAGCATATTATGAATTGCAAGGATTCTTGAATGAACAACTAGTGCTGTGATAACTGCTCAGTTTATTTACTTTTGTCTTTTTCGTTTATGTATAGTATGTGATGAGACATTTCATATGAAGTACTGTTGAACTTTTAATATGAATATGTAGGTATTGTACACAATTTGACGAATATATGGATGAGTATATATTTTTGTATGCTTGTTCGCTTTCATTAATTTTATTTTATGTATGTAATTTGTTTTCTTCTTTTGACACGTTCTCTACCCTAATAGGGCCACTTGGAGCCAATACAGATTATCTATCTATCTATCTATATCCTTTTGGTTGTAGATGCAGTGTTCTGCTGTCTCTGTTTTAACACAAATTATACCTGTTATTGTTGAGTGATATACTATGATGATTTCATTGATTTTTCTGTCCTCAACTGTAAGTTACATTGGAACTCCTTCCATTGTGGGATAGAAAATCTCCTCCGTGACCACCCTCTCGGTCTTTTCATCATTTCGTTACTACCAGGCCATCACAAGTATTTTACAATCTCATTCAGTGACACCTTGTTGTTGGATTGACAATAGGATATAATTAATTACCAAATATACCTTCCCCATTGGATAAAACCGTGGTGCGAGTATACATGGTGTGCTCGCCAGCCGTACGAAATTGCGATCGCTCTGCGCATTGCGTCAGCAACGAGATTTTTCGCGCGGGGAATTATTAGACGTCGTGATACCACGGCCCGTTTAATCGCGTTTTAAATAGAATCGCTAACGATTTTTGTTTAATTTACTTTGTATTCCTTATTTTGAGTTATAGAAGACTTAAATTTGTATACATAATGCCAAATTGTGCAGTTGTCGGTTGTAAAAACCATACTAAGATGAAAGAGCCAAATGTTAAATTCTAAGTTCTAAGTTCCCGAAAAATTAAAATCTCGCAATGCAATGGAGTAATGCTTGCCACCGAAAGGACGAAATTAATATGAAAAATGGTAATCATTTCACAAATTAGCATTAAACATTTATTAAAACTGAAATTTTTATGGTACATCCTCGGAAAATATTTACCTGCCGTATTTTTAATGAATAAATATGCAGAAGAAAGCAATGAATCGTGCCTACTTGAACCATTACAAGTGAAAAACTTAGTTTCGAGTAATTCTAAAATCGAAGCTGATGACGTGTGCTTTACTCAGGAGTTTTTCAAGAACGTTCTTCTTGACAGCGATATTGTTGGGACAGAGAATGATTCAAATGATATTCATTTTTCCAATTTTACCTTTCAGAGTCCAGATTATGACCTAGATAACTTTATTTCTGAAGAACATTATCTTTTGTGTCAGTTGGAAAAAAAAATAAAATGCCAGACACGATTTCCAACGAGGAACTGAAATTTATTGACGGATATGTGGCCTACAGATTCAAAAACGAATATCCTAATCTAGCTTTGGGGGCGCAAACCAAATTTCATTCTTCTAACCGGGCCCCAGACTGGACTGAGTTTCTATCTAGAGTCAGTCTTGTATATCAAAGTGAGGAGATGATTAAAGTAGCCCGTTTTGGTTGAGATAGAGTTCGATAAATTCCATGGAAAGTCGTGTTCTAAACAATCAAACATATTTAAAAAATTATTAGAGATAGACCCCAGTGGAAACCATCAATTTCCTAACAAAATAATATTATATCTAATACGAACGAGAATATACGTCAGGCTCAGACATTTAAACAAAAGGATTAGTTTCGAAAATTGTAGGCGTAAACTTAGGGAAAAAATGACCAAATTTACCAATAAATAATACATTTTTGTAGAAAAAGTCGTTAAATTACCTATTTTACACTTCTCTATAACATCATTGTCAAATAATTGAATCACTTTGAAATTAAAATATAATCCATCATGTGGTATTCCCGCTAGTCCGCCGACAGAAATCTCGTTGCTGACGTCACAGCGTGTCGGCGCTCGGACGGCTGCATGCGCGTGAGCACACCATGTTTATATAAAACATTGCTGTATTCGAGAAATAGTGAATGTAAGATCTGATTGAATCAAAGTGTGAGTATTTGATGAAACGAGGTATTTTTCTGTGTGTGATATACTATAGACTATAGCGATAGCATGTTAGGTATCGTGGTCACTTTTTAGTCAATAATTTTTTTCATTATACTTGACTCCCATCATATTTTCATTACGGTTAGGCATATATAATTTTTTAGGAGTATTTCAATTTGACTCAACGTCAACAAATCAAAATCAAAATGGAAGACTGACGTAAACGTCGTGTTTTTGAGGTTGATAATTACAGATTGAGGTAGTGTGTGGTCAATTTAATAATCATGCTACGATTTTCGATGTCATCCTATAGCAATCACGTCAGCACCAGTTTTCACATGGAAAAATTTGAAAAATCCGTAACTTATGATTACAGATATCTTTTTCTTCATTTTATTTAGTTTGAATACGTCTTTCTCTTCGATCATATATAACTAGATAAATTATGCAGAGGATAGTTCTGAGTCCAAGACAGGGATAGATACACATAAGCGTCAACTCGCGTATACATTGGTAGCTTTTAAATTTGGCGCGCTTTGTCTGTCAACGAAGAAAGAGACAGAGGTTAACCGGCCAGCGTTTAGGCGTCATTTCACGATTTAATCTTTGTTTACGTTGGTGGCAAAACTTGTTTTAAAAAATATGTTGGTTTAAGATTTCACCATGAAACCTCTAAGTTGAAGTCAGTTGAAAGGATCAGAAATATATTCACCAAAACCATTTTATTTAAAAATCAATAAGTATAGCTTGTAGATGAATAATCTTGAAATAGGTAAGGCACGAGCTGATGTAAGTTCTAACTTAGGACATACAGACCTACTTCAAAAATAATAAATTTTGCTGAAGGCAGCTTACAGTGTCTAATCATCAGAAAAATAAAGTAGCTTATTATGCGATGAACTTTTCACTTAGTGCTAAAATGGCTAAATGTTCAATTGAAAAGATTCAGAATAAGTTGTCTGTACTCTGTACTAGTCCACTGAATATATTGAAATTCATAATCAGAAACTTTCTGTTAGGTAAGGCATACTATGAATTGCAAGGATTCTTGAATGATCAACTAGTACTGTGATAACTGCTCAGTTTATTTACTTTTGTTTCATATGAAGTACTGTTGAACCCTTAATGTGAATATGTATTGTACACAATTTGACGAATATATGGATGAGTATACATTTTTGTATGTTGGTATGTTTTCATTAATTTTATTTTATGTATGTAATTTGTCTTACCCTTTTGACAAGTTCTATACCCTAATACGGTTATTTGGAACCAACAAAGATTATCTATCAATCTACATCCTTTTGGTTGCAGATCCCGTGTTCTGCTGTCTTTGTTTTAACACAAATTATATCTGTTATTGTTGAGTGATATACTATGATGATTTCAGTGACGTTTTTTGTCCTCAACTTTAAGCTACTTTATTACTTTTAAAGCACTAATAAAATGTTTGTTTTGTATAGTGCTTCATTCATAAGTATTTTGATGTAACAGAGCTAACAATCAACTCCCATATTCAGTATATTGTTTTGTTAAAAGTGGACTGCCGACACTGAACACATTTACATATCAATCTCAGATAGAAATTCGTGACCCCCTTTCAAATGTATATACACCCGCCTATGTCCTATCTAGGGTATCTAGTGGATGTTTACAAAATCCACTAAGATGATGCAAGCAAACAATCACTGTGTTGAATAGCTACCATTACTTATCTAGTTATATATGATCGAAGGTCTTTCTTTTCTCCAAACCTAAACTGTTAATCCAAATTTATGACCACTGCAAGGACCCTACTGAGAGAATATCCCACTGGCCCGCTACTGACGTATATTTAAAGAAAAATAAGGGTCCATCAAATAGGTAAGCAGAGCTATACAAGGGCCGTATTGCCGTAATGCCCAGCACGTGGACGTGGAGACTAAGTGGCTGATTCTCCTTTCACACCACGTGCCAGCTTTATTGTTATGGTATTCAATTATACATTGTCAGACGTACACCATACAGGCACTACAGGCGTACAGCATTCATTCAACATAATCTCTCTCGTTCTGCAGATGCTTAGCCACAATCAGCGATATCGTTACCGTTTGCATTGAAGAGGGAAGGGTTATTAGTTGACTGGTTCTTCTTCCTCTACTGTACACGCGTCTAAGTGTTGTGTCTAATATTTACAGTGCCGCATTACAATGAGAACACAATCATAAGTCTTTCCTAATTAGCCCATATTCAAATTATTTTTTATTTGTGATATTCACGCTACGAGAAATGAAGTCAAGTTGATTGACTCAGTACGAGACTCAATACTTCCCACACATTACGGTATCAATACAACAAATATTTCAATTTTACAACCCCCCACCCCCCAACCACCCCAATTCCACCTATATCCAAAAAAAAGTAGAAAAATTATCCGGGACCCCTAAAACGCCTAGAAATGAAGTTTGATCTGTTTTTATATTTTTAGTTTTTTTATTATTGCTGCGCTGCCACTGACACGATTTCTAAAAACCATACGAGTTTTCCATCCGCGCCAAGGCAATAATACTGTGTCGAAATTTGATTAACATCAATTCGGTCATTTCCAAGTAACACAATACAGAACGATCTAAAGCGATACTCGTATGTATATCTACATCACAAAATTCCAAATCCCTTGGTTTCTGTAATAGGGAAGGAAACGTTAGGACGGACCTAAAAAAGTGTATTATGCCGCTAGGTTTTTTACAGGCAATAGACAGTCTATTATCAATACAACAAAATTTTCAGTTTTTCACCCCCCAACCACCCCAATTTCACCCCCACCCAAAAAAAAATTGAAAATGATCAGGATCGTCTAAAACGTTCAAAAACGAAGTGTGAGCTCTTTTTATATTTATAGTTTTTTTATTAGTTCTGCACCGCCACTGCCACTGTCCTTTGGTTCTTGTAATAGGCAAGGCAATATTCAGATAGATCTAAAAAAACTATTTATGTCGCTAGGTCTTCCTTCACAGGTCAGTGGACAGTCTATTACGAATACCACAAATTTTTCATTTTGCAACCCCCCACCCCCCACCAACCCCAAATTTCACTCCTATCCAAAAAAAAGTAGAAAATGAACACCTAAAAACGAAGTTTGGGGAATATTTAAATTTTTTCGTTTTTTGCTTATTACTCCGCCGCCCATGCACCGATTTTCAAAGTTATAGCAGCATTATCTACTACGACCCCACAGCATATTGCTATCCTAATTTCATCACAATCCATGCAGCGGTTGCTGAGATAACGAGGCTAGAAAAACGTCAACAGACCGACAGACAGACAGATTACATTACTCCTCTCACCTATCGGTGTGGGAAGTAAAAAGCCGTATTAAGTTGATTGCTGAATTCAAAAACGTAATAATATACAGGGTATTCTATTTAGAATAAGGAAGTTGATGCCAACTTCCGGTATATCCGGAAATTATTTTTTGCAAGTAGACCATTTAAAAAGAAACGTTTTTTATTAGAAACATTTTCTTCTAATTTACACAGTAAGGCCGGTAAAGAGCACAGCGCTCTTATTGAACCACCCTGTGTATGTCCAACTGTTCCTTAAATTAGTTCCTTTATTCCTTTTTAGGCCACTGAATTTTTTCGTATCACTTTGCGCCACCCTGCGGAGGCTAAGGGTATTTCAAGCCCTGAAAATAAAGGATATTTTCACATTGTAGAGCACCCTCTTATTGATTATCTATGGAGCAACGTTGTGATACTGTTACTTTGGGGGTAGTTTAGCGTCCCTTCGAGAGATGGCGCACCTACTTCATTTTAGATGCAGTGACTCTATGGAGACAGTGGTGACAATAGGAACGAAGCTCCGCCCATCCGTCATGTTGAGGCAACTTTAATATTAGCAGCATACGACAAAAGCTCAATTTTTACTTCCCACACCGATAGGTGAGGGGAGTATTGTGATCGCGAAAATTTTCGATTTTGAGATAATACACTTTTTGGGCGTTTTATGATGCCTACATCACGAAAATCCACGTCATTCATTTCCGTCGGTCTGTCTGTCGGTCTGTCTGTCGGTCTGTCTGTCTGTCTGTCGGTCTGTCTGTCTGTTGGCGTTTTTCTAGCCTCCTAATCTCAGTAACCGCTACATAGATTTTGATGAAATTTGGGTGGTGATATGGTGTAGGGTCGTAGTAGGTAATGTTGCTACAATTTTGAAAATCGCTGCATGGGCGGCGGAGTAGTTAGCAAAAAACGAAAAATTTCAAATATGCGTTAAACTTCGTTTTTAGGCGTTTTAGAGGTTCCTGATCATTTTCTACTTTTTTTTGGGTGGGGGTGAATTTGGGGTGGTTGAGGGGTGGGGGGTTGTAATACTGAAAAATTTGTTGTATTCATAATGGGCTCTCTAATGACCTGTGAATGAAAGACCTAGCACCATAATACAATTTTTTAGGTTCATCCGAACATTGCCTTGCTTATAATAGAAACCAAGGGACTTAGAATAATTTGTGATGTATACATCCGAGTGTTGTTTTAGTTTTAGATCGTTCTTTATTGCGTAACGCCAAAATTATCGAATGGATTTTAATGAAATTTTGACACAGTATTACTGCCACGGCGAGGATGGAAAGCGCGCATATTTTGGAAAAATCGTGTCAGTGGCGGCGCGGCAATAATAAAAAAACTAAAAATGTAAAAATAGCTCAAACTTTGTTTTTCGGCGTTTTAGGGGTTTCTGATCATTTTTTACTTTTTTTTGGGGTGGGGGTGAAATTGGGGAGGTTAGGGGGTGGGGGGTTGTAAAACTCAAAAATTTATTCCATTTATAATAGTGTCCATTGACCTGTGAAAGAAAGACTTAGCGGCATAATAGACGTTTGTTAGGTCCATCCGAACATTGCCTTGGCTATTACAGAAATCAAGGGATTTGGTATTGGTAGAGGTAGGTATTGATTCAGGTCGTTCTGAATTTAGTAACATGGAAATTATGGAATTAATTTTAATGAAATTTAGGCACACTATTATTACCGCGGCAAGGATGAAAAATGCGTATGGTTATCAAAAATCGTGTCAGTGGCGGCGCAGCAATAATAAAAATCTAAAAATATAAAAATAGCTCAAACTTCGTTTTTAGGCAATTTGGGGGTTCCTGATTGTTTCGTTTCGTCCAGTTAAAGCTGAATTGTGTCGTTTTAGTTCCTACGGAGAGATTTAGGAAACTATTTACTAGTTTTTGTGTTGGATGTTTTTTGACGACAGGCGGGCGATGATTTGGTTGCAACTGTTATGTGTGGGAAGTACTGAGTCAATCAACTTGACTCCATTTTTTTACGTAATACAAGTTGAAAAAAAAAGGAATAATTAGGAAATGATTATCAGTAGGAGCATATGATTATTTTTATTTTATTTAAAAACAAAAAACACGCCACCGGAACCAGTAATTTTTTATTTATGCGTCGTTAAAATCCGCATTCCATATACGCATCCCTAATCGGTCCATATGCCTAGTTCGGCAAAACATTACTACAGGCAGGTTGGCCTAGTGGTAGTAGATATGTCTTCTGTGCAAGAGGTTGCAAGTTCGAGTCTCGGTGGATACCTTTGTTTTTCACTTACATTTAAAAAAAAATGATTTTGACCAGTTTTTTAAGATTTAGCTGATATATTATGTTTGTCTCTAATGGGTTTTCACATATACAAATTTTCGTTGTAATTTTTTTTAGATACTTTGTACCCATGTGCGGGAACACCTAAAACACCTAAAAACAAAGTTTGAGGAATATTTAGGATTTTTTGTTTTTTGCTAATTACTCCGCCGCCAATACATCAATTTTCAAAATTATAGGAACATTACCTACTACGACCTCACAGCATATCGCTGCCCAAATTTCGTCACAATCCATGGAGCTGTTACTGAGATTACGTGGCTAGAAGAACGCGTACAGACAAACCGACAGACCGACAAAAACGCCCAAAAAGCGTAGTATCTCAAAATCGAAAATTTTCCCGATCACAATACTCCCCTCACCTATCGGTGTGGGAAGTAAAAAACAAGTTTCCTATGATGCCCAGTTTTGCCAATTTTTGATTACTTACTTTGATTGATTTGAATCTAGTGTACCCAAACTTTTCTTGAAGCTGTAACTCGATTCTTGAAGTATGAACGAAACAGACCTCGTATTCCTTGAAAGCTTTGAATTCGGTAATGATTAGGATCATCATCATCATCATAGTCACAATGTCTTAACAGACATGTTGTGAACTCGTAAAATGCATTTACTCATTTTACGAGTTTCTCTTGGGATATTTTTAAGATCTTTAATGCAGTAGTTTCCCATTTGCTTTCTGCATCCTCATGCCGTTGACCAGATGGTATCTACTGGTTCATCCGCCTTTAGGGGCAATTTCTCACCTCAAGGACAAGAAGGTGTCCTGACTCTTCTCAACTCGTCCACCCAAAGCTGTTGGTTGAGAAGAGGTTACTGCTTATACCGACAGTAGTTCGGAACCTTTTAGTCGCCTTTTACGACACGCAGGATATACGATGGGAGATATTCTAACCTGCCCCCACAGGGGTAATGATTAGGAGGCTATGGTTTATTAAATTTTTGACAGATTAATTATTTAGATGTAAAATTGAAAGATATGTATTGTTTTTTAACAAACATCCAAAACTTTTTTAGTATTACGTAGTATTGCTTTTTCGATAATCCCTTTTGTTTTTCTATGATAGAGCTGTTTTCCTCAAAAGCTTGCGCTTCTCTCTCAAAACCCTAACTTCATTCCATCCTAGTTCGGAATTCCAGCCATGAATGTGCGAGGTCGTATTTGTCGAAGTTATTGATTGATTTCCTTCCCTTGAGCCATGGGCGCATCTACAGGGCGAGTCAAGCTCAACGCCTCGGACTCTTGTGACCAAACGATACCACTTTTCGAAAAACCGACTTTGCGAGTGTATGTAGGTCGAGTTGGACTACATTTTAAAAATAATGACTTTTATACAGGGTGTCTAATAAAAGTGTGACATATCAAAGCTATGTTTTTTTAAATGGAATAACCTGTATATTATTGAATATTTAGATTCCCAGGTGCATTTTAGTGTGACTTTATGTATCACACATTGGACTTTAAGTGAACCGTTTTGGTGCAAATCACAATTTTAGGTATAAGTTGATGTCAGAAAAAAAATTGAATATCACAGCTATTATAAATCTGAGAGGGCTGTGACTTTGCCGTGTTACTAAGCATGAAATGTGTCAGCTTACGTTAGTCGGTCGGGTTCGAATTGCATTTGTATTTGGAGAAATCGGTAGATCAATTAAGGAAACTTCAATCAAAGGTAATTTGATTTTTTCAAATGGAAATGCATAATTTTTTTTATACGATCAAATGTGCAATTTGATAAGCTTTCTAATGATATGCGGTTGTAAATATCAATCTCTGGTAGTTTTGATTTAATTTCGAATTTTCAGTAAAACCGGTGTTTTTTAATTTTCCTACCTATAAGCAACTTAGCAGGCCATGAAATATAAACAAAAAACTGTTCAGATGGAACAAAACAACTAACCTAGCAGATAGCTACGGACGAACTAGAGTAAAGGGACAAAGTTATAAGAATGACTTACAACAAATCAATTCTAACCAGAAATAGTAGACATAATACATTTAAGGTCAAAAAGCAGCTGGAGTACGACAGAAATGGGTATTTTTCACAACATACCGACTACTACAATATTCTAAAGATTGACGATTCACAAAACCATTGTGAATTTTGAAATGAAACGAAATCTACCACGTAATGCTGCTGGCAATTTAATAGCTTCAGGATAAAATTTCACATTTCATGATTTAAAAAAATAGTAACCGATACCTCTTAATAGAGTTGTGCAAATTCTTCAATAGTCATGAGCAATATCGCCGAAAATGAAGAATGAGTTAAAAATCTGCTCAAATCATTAAACATAAATTACCTGGCAGAAAATTAAAATATGATTTGTCAGTATTCCTTTTTTGCGATCTTGCTAATAGATACTGAAAAATTTAAAGGACGACAGTGAGAGATATCATTACTTTTGACTTTGACGAAAATGACTACTGTTTTATACCATTAAATGTGAAATTGCGTTCTGAAGATATTACTGACGGCAATGATCGCTGAAAATTTTGCTTTCATTTCAAAGTGTTTAGTGATTTTGGAAATTTTTAATCTCTAGTACATTGCAGTCGCTAGTAGGCTGTAAAAATTATCCATTTCTGTGGTACTCCAGCTTCTCTTTAACCTTAGACATGTTACCGCCATTGTTTCTGGTTAGAGTTGATTTGTTGTAGGGAATTTTTATAATCTTGTTCTTTTACTCTAGTTCTGCTGGATCTTTTTGCTAAGTTAGCTGTTTTCTTCCATCTGAATACGATTTTGTTTATATTTCATAGCCTGCTAGTTTGTTAGTTAAAAAAACATAAGTCTGATATGCCACGCTTTTATTAGACACCCTGTATAAAACTCATTATTTTTAAAATGTAGCCCAACTCGACCTACATACACTTGCAAAGTCGATTTTTCGAAAAGTGGTATCGTTTGGTCACAAGAGTCCGAGGCGTTGAGCTTGACTCACCCTGTATAAACAATTTTTTAGGGTCTCATATATCTATCCAATCGCTTCAGTTTAACCAAATATTCGAAAATTACTGTTGATTGTCCAAAGTCATCATCATTTATGTTTCTCTCCTATAATTTGGTTTACGTTCCGTATTATTTCACGAGGTTAAGTGACAAGGCTAAACTTCGCCTAATGTAAAGAGATTTATTATTATTATTTTGCATTTCTTATTTTTGCTCGCATAGTTGCGGTAGTAACAAGTATTGACGGGCTGTGGCAAGTCAACACCTGACCTATTATTATTCTAAATTCAGGAAGGACCGTACGATATTGCAGGTCTTGAGGATTACGGACTTTTGGAAGGTTTTGTGTAACTTTTCATCCAGGCCCAATAGGCCTATACCGTGACCTCAAATTGATCAATTTATTTACTGCGGTATTATTTTTGGTGATACATAGGACCGTTTACTGTAAAAAGTCAGCAGAAAACTTGATCCAAATGAGAATAACACTAAAAAGAAAATTTTACTGTAATTTGAAATAGCCGATGATGACGTCACCTGCAGGGAACCAGTGAGAAGCGTCCTTTCTGTAGGGAACCAATGAGAAGCGTCCTTTCGTGGTCCGATGACTACGAGTCGATGCTATTGTTTTGTACCAGTGAGCTCTTATTGGTTCCCTACACGTGACGTCACGACCTGGGCGGGAAGTGTATGGATTCAAAAAATTCAATATTTGGAGCAATTTTTTTCGGTTAGAAACACGATGGAAAAATTTTGTAAAATTATTTATGGCATCTACGTGGCGTCAGGGTTCGTTTAAGCCAATAAACAAAAAATGTGGTATAGGCCCATTGTTGCAGGCGTGGTGTAAATGTATTTGGAGTAAGGAATGAGACCGACATAATGAGGGGGGACAATACAAATTGGCTTGTGTATATGAAGTCAAAGGCACAAAATGTTGAATAAAATAATGACCTCGTTAATGTAGGAAAAGCTGTGGGGTTATCTCTGGAAAAAAGTATGGAATGAGTTTTAAGGGTTGAAGTATAAGAAAAATGTTTCAAAAGCATGGTATTATAGACCCTATAGTACTTTCAAAAATTAGACTCAGTTTTCGTTTGAACTTTTTTTGGTAAGAGTACGTTGACAAACTCACAAATAAAGTAAAAATACGTTTATACACTTTTTATTAAATGAAATTATTGTCTGTAACGTACAAGAACCACTGATGAGCATATACAGAATATATATGCAACGTATGTGCGCGTAGTGCGTGTGACCGTTCCATACAATATACACTAATTTAATTGCATAACAAATAACTTCGATTAACAGTATTTAGATATGTTATTTCGTTTATCTTCCCTATACATATATACTGTAATTATAAAATAAAATTATATTGGTCATGTTGAGCAAAACAAATAATAACAATACACCTTTAACATACACATATATATCAGTTAACACAATGCACACAGAAAATCTTCTCCGTCTAGGGATATAAAATTTATTTTTAATACTATATAATATATATTTCTTTTATCAAAATATCCTGTAATGTTACGTGAATGTAATCCATAAATGTCTTGATCAATTACTCCTGTAATTTAGAGCTATCTACAAAAATTCTACCAATACATTCCTTCCCATTTCATAAAAAAATCATTAAAAAACTGTATGTTAATTAATAACAGATATTATTACTGCTATAAGTTAGTGTTAAGTTAGGTTATTTTTTTCTTTTCTTTTGAATGACCTGGTTGAGTATCAATGGCCTTAGGCCAGACTTCGCCATTTGTATTTATACAATAAAGTTGTTGTTATGATTATTATTATTATTACTAAGAAGGGCATCTGGAAGCTATTTCTAAAAAGTTATCCATAATCTCATCAAATTCATTTGAGGATTTTCGCACAGTATTGATATTTATAATAACAAAACACCATAGGGTACCAAAATAAATATTAGTAGAATTTTTTTAAAATGAGCTATTTAAAACTCCTAAATGACTGGATTATGATTGTTGATCTTTATAGCTGCAGAGACGACCTTATTTTAAAAAATCTACAATAATGTACCCAGATGTCATACTTGATTGGGATAGGTGTTACCAAAAATTGTTGTTTAGTCCATTCAATATGGTATTTCAGTTTACACAAACCATGCTTGAAAATTTAGAAAAGAAAAATGTTTCCCTTGGTATGTGTTTGGATCTCTCCACGGTATATGACTCTATAGATCATGATATCTTACTCCACAAACTTAATGAATATGGTATTAGAGGAGTTGCAAATCAGCTTATTAGGTCATATATGTCAGGCAGACAACAACGTGTTGTAATCAAGAGCAATCATGCCTCTCATAAATCTAGCATAGCATCCACTGATCTGGGAATCCCTCAAGGCAGTATTCTTGGGCCAATACTGTTTGTGTTGTATATCAATGACTTAAGCACAATAAGCAAAAATTTGTATGTCTCATATCACAAACTATGTAGAGACACAAATTTGTTAACCACAGGTCCAACATTTCATAATTTAATAGCTAATGTTCTTTGAAGCTTATTAGTGGCTCTCAAAAGACAGGCTCTTACTGAAGGAAACGAAAACAAACATTATTTAAACAGAGTCAAATCGTTCCAAATGAATCTATAAAAGCTTTAAATAATGATCTATCTCTTACAAGTAATGCACGGTTTCTTGGAGTTTATATAGGTGAATTCTTGTATTGGAAACAGCACATGTCAAAACTGCCCAAAAATTAGTAAAGTGTTTGTTGCTCAGAAGCGTACATTCAGGGTAATGTTGAGAATGAGGTTTGATAAAATTTGCAGAGGTGCCCTTAAATCGCAATCATTAATTACCGTGTACGGGCTATACATTTATGAATGCTTGGTTTTTATGTTTAAACACAAACATTATATATGAGGAAAGTACCCACGCATGTATGACAAGATATAAAGTATCCTTCACACAAACTAACTCTCACAGAGCGAATTCACTATATGTAGCGATAAAAATTTATAACAAGTTGCCTGACACTCTTAAACTACTTAGTTTTAATGAACTTAAAAAAAGTTGGAAAATCTAATAATTAATATAGAACCATATTCTCTAGACGAATTTTTAAGCCACGAAATCTAGAAGGAACAAGCAAACCAGCTGGGTCAATGTATTTGTGACGTCATTTCACTTCGTGCTAGGTATATGTTTGTACATGTATGTTGTGCGATTTGAAAAAGAGAAGTTTATTATTATTATTATTAAACAATAGCATTAAGAGTAGATGTATAATGATAAATTATAGAAATTATACAGTGTGACAGTCACTGTATGCTTCTTGGATATTCTGTCGCAAAAATCAGTTTCGTTTTCTTTGTGTCTATCGTATTATCTAGTATAACAGTTGTAGAGAATAAAGTTCTCTACAACAAGTTTCGTTTAAAACATTTTTCAACATCAAATCATTTTTCAGATAGAGGGCGCAAAGTGTGCTGCCATTCCGTGCCTTAGCACAAGCTAAGTTATTGTACTATATACATATTTATTCAATAAAATTCTATTCATACATATAACAAGTGTTTCTCAGTGTATCAATAAAACACTTAATACGTGTTACAGCTTGAACGTCACGCAATATACCAAACTTAATATTTTGCTTTAATTATTTCTGGCCTTATTTAAATTGTCGTATAAATGAACATGTTCAAATATGCGAAGATAAAATAATATGGTACGGATACTATCAAAAAAGAACTTAAACTTGGTATTGACCATTGGTTTAGCCCTTTTTTGTTTTGTCTCTATTTTATGGGTGTAATTATAGCTAATTTTAGTTTCATCCGGCAACATAGCGTTTATCTTCGGAAAAACATATTTTTCTTTTGGTAGCTACCTGACGAGGTCAGTTGGCAAAGATCGGTCGGTCGGGTCGTACTACCTTTTGCGCAGAATAACGCAAAAACCTATAGTTCAGTGCAACAGCAGATCACAAATAATTGTTGTGGTGGCAAGTAATTATTTCTCGTTTCTTACATTGCCTACTCCAAATCCTAAGTCCTGTATTTTCCCGAGAAATGAAAATATACAGTCCACTCATTATCACCATTGCCGGACGCCATCTTGGTAAGAACAAAAATTTTGCTGTTATATTTCTGTACAGGGTATTTTATCAAGGGGGTAAAATATTCTCAGGAATCGGCTAAAACAACCATAGTGACTGGACTATTTATAAACATTGTGTGTTCATTTTGAACATTTGAGTTTTATATCTAGGTACATTATTACAATCACAAATATACGATTATTTTGGGAAGACATTTCATGTTATGTACATATATATGAATATATAATCGACTAATTTTTGTAAACTAGGTTGTATATCTAACTAAATTATTGTTCTTCAAACTCCGTTACTTCTGGTACCGTACATATTTTAATACATGGCAGTAGACGTGTTCGAAGCTTGTGAATATTGAAAACCTGAACCGGAGTTCTTGCTCCTGTCATATGTTAAAATACATAGATTTTGTCGATTTATATACAGGAACTCGAAAAAATAATTACTTATATTTATGTATCCTAAATTGAAACTCAGATTCTTTATATTTCTATTTTTACAAAGGTTTACAAGTTGAATTTACAGACTGATATTTGTGTAAGAAGGATGTTAGGAAATCCATCATAGATTACAAGCTTTCATACAGGGTGAGTTTTTAGTAGCGGATCGGTCTATAAATCCACTCACTACTGCAGAAGATAGAAAAAAGTTGTATATAAAAGTTGTAGCCAAGGATATGCTCCTTGCTCTGAAAATATTTTGATTCATATAGGGTGATCCATAACTACGTAGTGATGCAGACATACATTTTTTTTAAATGGGACACCCTCTATGATATTCCATATTTAGATTCCAATGATTGCTGTTCTTAAAATATAAGGTATTGTAACTTTATACAGCGTATTTCAAAAGTTATGGCCATTTTTATATCCAAATCGCTGTCAAATGAACGTACTGTATTTTGAAAAATAATGACCAAAAAACTATTTCTCTTACACGGCTAGATAAAAAATATCCTCTAGTTTTAACAAGTATATAAAATGCTATACCAATATGAAAGAGCATTTTGAAGGCAACTTTTTGATGTAATAAAATATGGGGGTTGTATTTGAAAAAAAGAAAAAAATTAGATTTTGCATTCTACTGCACCCTGTATATGAATATGCGTCGTCGACTTTTTTTATAGTCTGTGTTAAAACTAGAAGAATTTTTTATCTTGCCGTGTAAAAAAAATAATTTTTGATTCATTGATTTCCAATATACAGTAGGTACGTTCATTTGACAGCGATTTGGATATAAAAATGATCATAACTTTTGAAATACCCCGTATAACGTTACAATACCTTATATTTTAAGAACGTAAATCATTCGTAGAATCTGAATCTGGAATAATATATAGGGTGTATCATTTAGAAAAATGCATATTTGCATCACCACGCAGTTTTGGATCACCCCGTATAAATCAAAATATTTTCTGAGCAAGGAGCATATCCTTGCCTACAACTTTTATAGACACCTTTTTTGCTATCTTCTACAGTAGTGGAGTTATCGACCGATCCGGTACTAAAAACTCACCCTGTATATAAACTTAAAGGTCTACTACTGCTATCAACAACTGATGCAAAGCTTCTAATTAGCAACATCCTGTCAACAATACTGTATTTTCAAAGAATTTCAGCAGAAACGTATCCATTATTAAATAGTTCAATTTTGGGATTGAATTATTATTCAGAGTTCTTGCATAAAATTCGTTGTTTCAAAAATGTTAAAACCCTGTACATACATATATATTTGTTGAGGATGAAAAATCAGTTCAGTATTCAAACAATTTTTCTGACAGATATGTACAATACATTATTTGAACTGTTTATGTTATAAAAATATTTATAAATTTAGATAATACTAACAAATATTTTTCTCCTGGACACCTGTAACAGTTTCCATTTTAGTCATCGAAAACATCTCCTTGATTGTCCTAAACGAATAAATGCAGGAGAATAAATACTTGATATTGTCAGATTCATTGTTGCTGTCTTTAGAATGAAATTATTGTCCTACATTTGCCTAAAGCAATTTATAAAAACAATACGTTGTTAACCTCTACATCATTAACCCTCCACTTATTCATTTAAAATTATTGTATCGTTATTGTCGCCTTTGGTACACCGACAGCGGTATTCAAAGTTAATGTACTTGAACATTTCAGTATAAAGAGTAAAACCAGAGATAACATGGCCAATAAATTCAATAAAATGGCATTCAGTAACTAGCTAAGCCATTTTTTTTATTCACCTATTATTTTCTAAGTCCTAACTCAGTGAAACTATCTGAGCTACATGGTTTGGACTGTTCCTTATTTTGATTATTATTTATCCAAAAATACAAAATACACATCATGTTAGGTATACATTTTTTTGAGGTTTCATAAAAATGTCTCGTTTCGTGGCAGTAGTTGGTAGTACTCCTTATAACTGGAATGGGAGTTCTTAAAAACACACCAGCTTTTCATACAGTTTTCGGTTAGCAATATGTAGTAGTAAAAGCGATGTTGTCAGAATTCTTACCTAGTATAGAGTTACGCAGCGTTGAAAAATATGTTTTTATTGTCCAGTGGATTTGGCATGAGCATTGCATTTTGGAAAGAAGGACATGTCGTTATGTCTTTTCCTAAATTGCACTGCACCTTTTTAACTATAAATTTACTACAGTGCTTAAATTCAATATCTAAGCTTCATAGAAAGATATAAGTTTAATGTAAATGTGACTGTTACTATTTTCATAAAAGTTATTATACCAGTACCAGATATTGTAGAAGTCAGATGTATATGAGTTGTTTACATTTCTTTCAGGTCTCAATCAGTGTCGACACTTCTATAGTGCTGTTACGTTATTATGTAGATCTGAGTAATGATAAAACTGTAATTATCTTGTAATTATCTATACAAATATATATTATAATCATTCAGAATGTGGCAGGACATCAAAATAATCGAAAATACTAATTTGGAATAGATAAAAACAAAATAAATTGATCTACTTATTGTATATTAACATCTGACTATACACAGACATGTACAACTAAGACTACACTAATGACCGTGCCAGCACCCTAGCCAGCGCAGCAAAAAATACCAAAAGGGATAACGGTCATCCTTGTGAAGAATTAAGGGATCCTTTGTACTGTTGGCACTCGGTAGGAGCGAAAAAAAATGTAAACAGCTCTTATATTTCTGACGTGTTGTAGATATGTGTTTGAAAATACTTTTTGAGAGTGGGATATGTCACTGCTGATATGATTTACAATCTGTTACAGCTGTTCTCTTTTGACCAGCAAAATGGAAGCACTTGAGCTCGCATTTCGATTCTTTTAGATCAGCGCTTAAATGACCGTTTCTTTAGACAAATCTGTATAAGTCACGTAAAATTTGGAATAAGTAAAGAGTTGTTGGTTCCATCTAAGACATTTGGCTAAATTCCACACATTTCAGAGTTTTTTTTTTGTATTCTATGACCCTGTTGCAAAATTTTCCATTATCGGGAATGCATGGCTTTTAGCAATTCGAAATGGCTAGTAAGTCGGTTATTTTCTTATATTTTTAAAATACCAATGACATACTTTGATACGACAATATATACACTCAAATATGTAGATTTCTGAAGACCAACTTGAGCTGCCAAGATTTGGTATGATTGGTAGTAAGAACGGGTATATGGCTAATACCTGGCAGGTGGCAGGTCAAATAAAGGCTATGGATCATTTATTATTATGAACCTAGGGTTGATTTAATATCTGAACCTTAGACAAGGAAAGAGAGAGGACAGAACGAGCGGCTGACACCTCTGTTACCAAAAAGTACCAAAGCGCTAGTCCCAGTGCCAGTGCCGTTGCTAATGGGATTAACATTATGGTTAAGCTATTTGGAGAAATAATCTATTTTCCAATAAAATTTATTACAATATTGTTATTGTTAACTTAACCGTGAACTTCCATTTGACCGATATCTTGTCTTGCAAAGTGTAAGCTATAACAGATACGTCACTGGAAAAATGATTGTGTTTGAACCAAAACATGCCTTAGAAAATAGAATTTTCACACTTTACATGCTCAAAAATATTATGACTCGCATGTTAGTGGTAAATTTGAAATTATATTTTGGATACATATACATCTCTGAACTATATATCGAGATATTTGCATAAACTTCGAATGCACCAAGAAATATGAACACAAATTTACCTCTGAAAAGTGATTCCTGGCTCCTTCCTTCTGCTGTGGCTTTTACAACCGTAGGCAGCACTCCCCACCATTATGCACAACACAATATTTTACAATTATTGGTTTTAAAAATGCTAAATATCACAAAAAAATACTACCATAATAAATTATTTGTTCTCCACCAAAATTTTGACAGCTAATCGTTTTCTGTCACAGCTAATTCATATAGCAATAGACTGGCGTGGGGGATCCCCTCTCTTTCCTTATCTAAGGTCTGAACATTATTTTTCTGTATTTTGATTAGTGTCACGTTGAAACCTGCAGTAAGTCATCAAAAGATCGCATATTCATACATTCTGTTTCATGCAAGAATAGGTCGATTCTGTGTGGCAAACATTGATGAATGTTTTGTTAAAATTGATAATTTTTGTCAATGTTCGTGTACCAGTACATTAACAGCATCTTAAAATACTGTTTATAAAAATTATTGTACTATATTGTCAGCATGTGAGGGTAAGGCGTTTTTATTGTTACACCGAGTTTCAACCAAAATGCCAAACAATACAAGATACAAGTATTTTGGAAGTTTGGGCTTCTCTTGGCTCTTCAAAATAAGCTATTTTGATTGCTGTTTGAATGAAAATATTTTCATGTCAAGCACGAATGAGGTAATTTTAAAGCTACCTCTTTTATACCATGTTTCATGCTATTGCCCGCATGTCGGGCTCTCAAATCAAGGTGTTACCAGAAAATACCAGAAAAAACCGACTGTCAGCGGGATTCGAACCCGCGCCTCCGGAATTCTAGTCCGGCGCTCTACCAGCTGAGCCATGGCGGTCATGGTGATCCAGCCGGCGAAGCGAACCTAAAGATGGGTTCTCACGATTCAGTTTCGCTGAATCAGTTTGACTGATAATGAACGTGTGAACACCTTTTCAGTGAAACTGATCAGTGGGTTTATGCTTTGACAAACTGAAAGCCAGTCCTACTTTTCATTCAGTTTGACTGAATCAGTATTGAAAGATGAATGCAAACGTTACTTTTATTAATGCTAAATAGGTTAAACTGATTCAGCAAAACTGAATCGTGAGAACCCGCCTTAAGAAGCATCGAATTGTTTCACGCAGACTGACGGCTCGACCCCCACCACCTTCTGGTAGTACGGTCTTTTAGTTGTCTAATCAAAATTACAAATGGCAGTTGAAAAACAGCCAAGGTTTTTATCATTTACGCTCTTACTTATATTTTGTACTTGATAATGACCCTTTTGATATACCGTTATCAATTTGATACCTCTTTGAGGAGCCTCATGGTCCAGCGATTATTTAATGTATCGCTGTTTCACTGTTTTATTCGTTTTTTAGCTTCGCAAGGAGTTTTTCGTTATTATGGTCTCTTAGGATCTTTGAGTAGTGGTTGCTAGAATCAAGATGCATATATTTATAATGTTGCACTACAAATATGAACTTTATTGTCTATTCTTTCAGGTTTATATATTCATATTAAAAACTTATATTGTCAGAGACTAAAATGATGAATGCATTTAGATAAATATGGTATCATTACATATTGGTGATGAGATTGGTCGGGAGAGATTGATAACTTTAAATACTAACTTTCATTTCAAGCTTTACAGGTAACGTTTTCCGTTTGTATGGGTTATTATGTCTTGTTTTAAGAGATTTTAATTTTTGTGTGCATAACTTGATCTCGTTTTGTAATGTATATTTCATAAATTTCACTTTATTTTCTTGTTGAACTGCTCAGCAGTAGGAATATTGTTTTCCCTCATTTTGTACCTGTATCTTTTAGCTTGTATTAATATTTGTACTTACCATGTGCTCTTGTTTATTGTACCTGTATCATCAACAAAATGTATATCTCATAAATTTCTGTTTATTCTCTTTCTGAACAGCCCAACAGACAAAAATTATTTTTATTTTTGTATGCATAATTTGATCTCGTTATGTACCTTTACCTTTTAGCTTGTTTTGATTATTTGCATGTACAGAGTGGTCTTGTTTTTTGTAACTATATTATCAATCAAAAGCATAAATAATTTCAGTTTATTTTCTCATTGCCCCGCAGAAAAAAAATTGTTTTTATCTCTGCATGTATCATGTGACCTTGTTTGGGCCGGCTGAATCTTAATAAAATGTTTAGTATTATATCACCTATGTCCTTGTCCCCCTAAAACTTCCAATAACGACACCCATGACACCAGGGTAGTCAGATTGGTGAGCATCTTTTCCATAAAATCTATATACCTATATCATTAAAATGTTTTCTTCACATTTGCCACACAGAATCAACTTATGGTAACATAGATAATGTAATACGCTTTATTAGGTACCCGATAGTACAGCTTTTAATATTGAACGACTATCGTAAGCATAACATACATATACACAGGGACTGAAACTGAGGCTCCTCTGTTGACGTCATGCAAAGAAATCCAGGATGGTACTCTGCTGATTGAAGATACAGTGGTGAACAGTGGTAGGGATGTTTGGGTTTTGGGTGAGAACACTGTAGACTGTTCCTTCTCGGTATCATATTTGTTGCCAATGTTCTCTTTTTTCTTTGACTGTTTCACCTTCTTGGTTTTGTCGCTATGGGGTAACTTCTTGTGGCTGACTTCGATGTATCTGGGCGTACTCACTGTACTGGTGGACTTCACCACGTGCTCTAAAACTAGTAATGCGTGTTATGCAACAATGAAAAATTAAATGAAAAAGTGCATAAGGGTTGTTCATTTATTTATCGTATGGCTCAAAAACATGACAATAGTAAATAAAGAAAAACTATTATAACCTATACTAAAATAAAATATATACAGCTACAAACTAAGATACATAGTCTTTGGTATTTACAGGTTGATGTCAAGTTCTTTCAACCACTTCAGCGCCAACGGTGTGGCTGTGAAGAACTCTTCTCGCGATCCCTGAAACGCACGCAGTTCACATTCGCTCGTAATATGGCTTATAGTTTGGCGGGGCGCGCCACAGTCACATAAGGGAGATTGCACATAGCCCCACTTGTAAAGGGAGTCGGCACATCTGCCGTGGCCTGTTCGGACTCTATTAAGTTTTACCCACTCTTTCCGGGGTAGTTCTGATCCTGGAAGTAAGGCGGCCCCCATAAATGCGCATCGCGAGTGGTGTTCCGCAAAACCTTCCCACTGAGAGCGCCATTGGTTTAAGGAGTCGAAGTTGTTGGTTTTAAGCCCTTCTGCATCCCTTATTGGTGGTTGTCGGGATTTAAGTCTGTTTATTTGCAACGGGGGTATTGCTCGGTGGATGGGCAGTTTGTTGTTGGCCGTAATCTTGTTATACTCCCTTAGAAGGGCGTCAGTCCTTCGCAGCTGCGGTGGGCCTATTCCAGAGAGTACAGGCAGCCATTGAGTTGGGGTTGTCTTAACTGCGCCTGTAATAAGTCTCATAGTGTGATTTAGTTGGACGTCAATTAGTCTGGTATGATGGCTGTTAATCCAGACAGGCGCACAGTACTCAGCACACGAATAGACAAGAGCTAGTGCACTGGTTCGTAGGGTTGGAGCAGTGGCACCCCACGTCGGGTAAGGGTTGTATTTATAGTCGATACTTAAGGGCCCCTTAATACTTGAGGGTCCCTTAAGTACGGTTTTGTGTTTCGAAACCTTACTTTAGGGTTCTTCACGTAAGGCTCCATTGAGTAATACTCAAGTAACGAAATGTCAACATGACATGTCAACATGACATTTCGTTGCAGTCATTTTGTAGGTTAATTTTGGAGTACGGTGTGTTGTCAGTTTCTGTCACATCCGGAAAAATGTCCGGCACAAAACACGAAATACTGGCACAAAAAAACACAAGAGATAACAGAAAATATCAAAACGCGTAGGCATAAACATGACAAATTGACTTATGTATATTTGAAATATGACAACGTCGCCAAATGAGTCCCGCCATATCGTAGATGTTGTCTAGGAAACAGATACAGAGCCACACTTCAGGGTCCCTCAAGCATCCCTTGAGTTTTACTTAAGGGAACCTCAAGTATTACTCGAGGGACGACTATGAAAACATTTTTGATTTTATCAACAACGACTGGAGGTCCTCATTTATAGTCTATGCCAGGGGTTCCCAACCTTTTTGCACCTGCGTACCACTTGACTCTTTGTGAAATTTTGGCGTACCACCAGACCTAAATATTTCAATAACCTAATAATTTAATAACCTAAACATTTTAATTAACGTGTAATATTTACTTCTAAAAGTATTCAAAGGCTTTTTAATTAAATTCATGAAAAAACTTCCTATTTAATGGATATTTGTTTATTTATAATAACATGCTTATAATAAAGGAGAAATAAAAAGACTAAAATGGTAATTACCCTATTTGGGACCAAAAACATACATTAAAAAAATTAGTGCAAACTCAGCAAAAAATTAATCATCATACAAATTTAGTGCGAAACTTGTTGTTGTTTGCCTGTGATTAAAATATCAACATTAGGAGTAATGGAACTTATCTTCAGTCTTAAGTCATCTTCAACACTTATTCTGCTTCTATGTTTATTATTATTTTATGTACAAGAGTTCAGAAAATCCACTCTCATACAAGTAACTCGTAACAAATGGCATCAAAAATACCAGAGCTTGCCGGAAGATCAAAGGGTACTCGGTCTTACATCCGATCCAGAAGTTAATTGATTTCTCTTTAAAATAATCATTCATGGAACTATCTTCTGTAAGATCGATAAAACTTTCTTTTAGTTCCAATTCATTTGGTGAGGTTCCCGAAAAAGGATTTATGATCCAGTCCACTTTTAAATAATCTTCAGATAAATACTTCTTAAGACTTTTTTCAAGGCCTTCCAAGTGAACAATGATATATGCAACCACATCTGGCATTGGAGATATTTCATTCTCTTCCAAGAATGATGATAGAGTGGGAAATGCAGATAAATTCTTCTCCTGTATTTGTGAACAAAACAGGACCAACTCTCCTCCACTCCTGCAGAGACAAGCAGCTGAGTAATGTTTGCGTGCTCACTGCTTATGCATTCAGAAGCTATTAATAGCATGTTGCTCACATCACTCACGTGTACCACCTGAAACGTTCCCGCGTACCACCAGTGGTACGCGTACTACCAGTTGGGAACCCCTGGACTATGCTATAAATTTGGAAATATCACTTAAACGCTGTTTGAAATCAACAAACACGTGTTTGGTTCACTGTTTGACAATACAAAGGGACTAGAAAAGTATTGCAATACAACTTGATTTATTTCGTTTTTTGTCCATACCTTGCAATCTAACGACTGCTTCAGCTTTACCAAGAAGGTTGTAGGATTGGCAGATGTAACCGCCAAAGTCAGACTTATCTAAATTTTTAATTGTCAGGTTCATTAGTAGGGAATAGTCATTTATTTGTGTTTCTTGCATCACGTACTTGTCGCTGGGTAGAAGCTTCTCACCTGTAATTCATAAATTCACTAATTTTAGTTGTTGAAAGCTGACACACCAAAAGATCATTCTCAAGCTAAATTCAGATGCACACGGCATCCGACGATATGACGGTACGAACTATTGGTTGAAATATTCAAAATGATGTCAAATCAACATATTTCAACCAATAGGAACAGTTTCGTACCGTCGTATCGTCGGATGTCGTGTGCATCTGAATTTAGCTATAGCAACACAAGACAGATGTAGTAAGGTGATGACACACTTCAGCATTCATTTATCTTGAATATTCTGTCAAAACTTAAGGCCGGGTTTACGCGAAATGAACAGGAATCAGAATTGATTATTTAATATAATGTCCGCCATTGTAGAAATTGAGTTGGTATGATATTTTTTTTTATTTTTTTTACGGTCGGTCTCTCGCAAAGGCTGAAAGCCTATGGCGCTGTAGAAGCGCTGCGAGAGGATAAGTATCGGTTCACGTTAGATTTGAAACGCTGCAGGTTGTAGCCGTCGGGAAACAAATTCCCTGGCAGCTGATTCCACAGCGTCGAAGTTCTCCAAAAGAAGGAATGCTGGAGGAGACTAGTTCGGGGAGTAAGGACCTCGACCTGGTAAGGATGAGCTCGCAGAGTTTCTCTAGTGTTTCTAGTTCGGACGGCCTGTGGTGTAATTATCTGAGAGAGCTCACTCGAACATCTTCCGTGATAGAATCTGTAAAACAGGGATAGGTCAGCCACCCTCCTTCGATGTTCCAGGCTGTGGAGGTCCTTTGTGAGGTTAGGCGTATCGATTAGTCTAATCGCTCTTTTCTGGATAGTGTCCAGAAGCTTTAGAGAGTGCTTCGGAGCGCATCCCCACACATGGGAGCAGTACTCCAGCGCTGGTCGGATCTGTGCCTTGTAGAGCAGCAGCAGTTGCTCTGGTGTATACAACTTCCTACAGCGGAACAAAACTCCAAGCTTCTGGGATGCCGTTTTAGCAATACTAACGACGTGGTCGTGCCAGGACATGTTATTGTTGATGTTGATTCCCAAAAGCTTGACGGAAGGTGATTCGACTATGGGGTGACCTTCCATTTCCACGATTGGTAAGCCATCGTGAGACTTCTTTGTAAGTATTGTTGCCTGAGTTTTTTGTACGTTGAACTGTACTTTATTTGCTAATCCCCACTCGACAATTGTTTGGATATCGGCGTTGATCTGTGAGGCATGCTGCTGTCGCCGACGTACCGTCTCCTGGGATGATAGTGGCTTGCCTGGTTCCATGCACGACACTAATGTACTGTCATCTGCGAAGCTGTAGATTGGATTGGATGTTATTTCCAGCAGCTCGTTGATGTACAGCAGAAACAGTGTAGGGGATAGGACAGATCCCTGAGGGGTAATTCCAAAATTTTTGATAGTAGCACGAATGTATGACGACACTGATAGACGTGCCTAGTAGCCTTCCAAATGATGTGAAATATTTACATCCACTGATATAGATGGAAGGAACTATCTTTCTAATTTTTCCATATTTTCCCAAGCTAGTTACACGCTATCTCTTAAGATTATAATGGATGGCACAGCGCCGTCCATTGTAGCTAGCGTAAGGGCTGTTCGCCGTAATAATTCACAAGTAAATTAATTTTATCATTTAAGGTCCTTTGCTATGCACAGAGTAGCTGAGCACTCGCGGTTTTGACGCTGAAAGTAAGGGAATAGGTAGGAGAGCATTTCACATTACGCCACCGGTTTCTCTCTGCCACCCATCCCCTTTCATTTCCCCCCTCCTCTATAATTTCCTTCTTCGCGCTGGGTGTTGGGAAAGTCAACCTTCAGAATATATAATATGTATAAGCATTATACCCTATAACTGAACATAAGTTCTGCAGGGTATGAGTTTCTATTTTATTTCCAATATTTACTTCCCACATCGATGCAAAAAATTGCATTTAATATGCTCCTTCACATTTGTATAACATTCGATATACCTACATTCATCAGTTTCCGAGACATTTCGATTTTTCTGCAAATTTTGAATCTACCTCCTATTTATGTACTGGAATTTTATTTATTTTGAGGAAGTTTATCGAATTGTATTTTTATTTATTGAACAGCTAAGTTATAAGGCGATATCAGTATTTGATGAAGTCAAAACCCTGAATTATCGAGATAATATTAAGTCAAGTAAGGCTGAGGAAACAATTTTATAGGCGTGATAAACAATTATCAAGCAGATTTATCAGGAAGGCTTTGAAATATTGGCAGTTTTCATAATCTGCTCAATAATTGTGTACTGTGTAAAAACCGAGATTTTGAAATTGCCTACTTGCCTCTAGAATCACAGGTGAGTAGACAATCTATTATGAATGCAACAAATTTTTCAATTCTACAACCCCTACCCTCCAACCACCCTAAATTTCACCCCCACCCAAAAAAAAAATAGAAAATGATCAGGAACATCTAAAACACCTAAAAACGAAGACTGATGAATATTTGATTCTTTTTGTTTTTGCTAAAACTCGAAACATCTGCCGGATTTGGAATTAGAATACTCTAGTCATAAAGGATACGAGGTTTCGTCCTCATAAAAGGTCAAATAAAGATTTTACATTTTTTGCGGGGGACCTCAGGATCTGGGTATCCGAGATTTTTCATTTTCGTTGAACGAGACTAAAACTCAAAAAACAGCGGCCGGATTTGTAATTAGGATACCCTAATTATCTAGGATACGAGGTTTGGTTCTCATCAAAGGTCGAATAAAGATTTTAGATTTTCTGCGAGTGAACCTCAGGATCCGGGCATCCGAGATTTTTCATTTTCGTTGAACGAGACTAAAACTCAAAACAGCGGCCGGATTTGTAATTAGGATACTCTAATTATTTAGGATACGAGGTTTCATCCTCAAAGAAGATCAAATAAAGAATTTTAGATTTTTTGCGGGTGAACCTCAGGATCCGGGCATCGGAGATTTTTCATTTTCGTTGGACGAGACTAAAACTCAAAACAGCGACCGGACTCGTAATAAGGATACTCTAATTATGTAGGATACGAGGTTTCATCCCCATAGAAGATCAAATAAAGAATTTAGATTTTTTGCGGGTGAACCTCAGGATCTGGGCATCCGAGATTTTTCATTTTTGTTGAACGAGACTAAAACTCAAAACAGCGGCTGGATTTGTATTCAGGATACTCTATTTATCTAGGATACGAGGTTTCATCTTTATAGGAGATCAAATAAAGAATTTAGATATTTTGCGGGTGAACCTCAGGATCTGGGCATCCGAGATTTTTCATTTTCGTTGAGCGAGACTAAAGCTCAAAACATCGGCCGGATTTGTAATTAGGATACTCTGATTATCTAGGATACGAGGTTTCGTCCTCATAGAAGATTAAATAAAAAATTTAGATTTTTTGCGGGTAAACCTCAGGATCTGGGCATCCGAGATTTTTCATTTTTGTTGAACGAGACTAAAACTCAAAACAGCGGCTGGATTTGTGATTAGGATACTCTAGTTATCTGGGATACGAGGTTTCATCCTCATAGAAGATCAAATAAAGTATTTAGATTTTTTGCGGGTGAATCTCAGGATCCGGGCATCGGAGATTTTCCATTTTCGTTGAGCGAGACTAAAGCTCAAAACATCGGCCGGATTTGTAATAAGGATACTATAGTTATCTAGGATACGAGGTTTCGTCCTCATAGAAGATCAAATAGAGAATTTAGATTTTTTGCGGGTGAACCTCAGGATCTGGGCATCTGACATTTTTCATTTTCGTTGAACGAGACTAAAACTCAAAACAGCGGCCGGATTTGTAATTAGGATACTCTAATTATCGAGGATACGAGGTTTCATCCTCATAGAAGTTCAAATAAAGAATTTACATTTTTTGCGGGTGAACCTCAGGACCTGGGCATCCGAGATTTTTCATTTTCGTTGAACGAGACTAAAACTCAAAACAGCGGCCGGATTTGTGATTAGGATACTCTAGTTATCTGGGATACGAGGTTTCATCCTCATAGAAGATCAAATAAAGTATTTAGATTTTTTGCGGGTGAACCTCAGGATCTGGGCATCCGAGATTTTTCATTTTCGTTGAACGAGACTAAAACTCAAATCAGCGGCCGGATTTGTAATTAGGATATTCTAATTATCTAGGATACGAAGTTTCATCTTCATAGAAGATCAAATAAAGAATTTAGATTTTTTGCGGGTGAACCTCAGGATCTGGGCATCCGAGATTTTTCATTTTCGTTGAACGAGACTAAAACTCAAAACAGCAGCCGGATTTGTAATTAGGATATTCTAGTTATCTAGGATACGAAGTTTCATCCTCATAGAAGATCAAATAAAGAATTTAGATTTTTTGCGGGTGAACCTCAAGACCTGAGCATCCGAGATTTTTCATTTTCGTTGAAAGAGACTAAAACTCAAAACAGCGGCTAGATTTGTAATTAGGATACTCTAATTATCTAGGATACGAGGTTTGATCCTCATAGAAGATCAAATAAAGAATTTAGATTTTTTGCGAGTGAACCTCAGAATCTGGGCATCCGAGATTTTTCATTTTCGTAGAACGAGACTAAAACTCAAAACAGCGGCCGGATTTGTTATTAGGATACTCTAGTTATCTAGGATACGAGGTTTCGTCCTCATCGAAGGTCGAATAAAGATTGTAGATCTTCTGCGGGTGAACCTCAGGATCCGGGCATCGGAGATTTTCCATTTTCGTTGAACGAGACTAAAGCTCAAAACAGCGGCAAGATTTGTAATTAGGATACTCCAATTATCTAGGATACGAGGTGTCGTCCTCATCGAAGGTCGAATAAAGATTTTAGATTTTTTGCAGGTGAACCTCAGGATCCGGGCATCGGAGATATTTCATTTTCGTTGAACGAGACTAAAACTCAAAACAGCGGCTAGATTTGTAATTGGGATACTCTAATTATCTAGGATACGAGGTTTGATCCTCATAGAAGATCAAATAAAGAATTTAGATTTTTCGCGGGTGAACCTCAGGATCCATTATGCATGGTATGTTAGCTTCTTACTTAGTTTGGTACCCTTTAAATTATTTATCTAATATTTTTTATGAGTTTACACGATTTGACACGAGTTTTGGAAGTCGAGTTGCACGAATTTCTCTCCACTTCATCTGGCAACACTGGCGGCTGTATTTGTAATTAGGATACTCTAATTATCTAGGATACGAGGTTTGATCCTCATAGAAGATCAAATAAAGAATTTAGATTTTTTGCGGGTGAACCTCAGGATCTGGGCATCCGAGATTTTTCATTTTCGTTGAACGAGACGAAAACTCAAAACAGCGGCCGGATTTTTAATTAGGATACTCTAATTATCTAGGATACAAGGTTTCGTCTTCATAGAAGGTCGAATAAAGATTTTAGATTTTTTGCGGGTGAATCTCAGGATTCGGGCATCGAAGATTTTCCATTTTCGTTGAACGAGACTAAAACTCGAAACATCGAAAACTTCGAAACATCGGCCGGATTTGTAATTAGGATACTCTAATTATCTAGGATACGAGGTTTCGTCCTCAACGAAGGTCGAATAAAGATTTTAGATTTTCTGCGGGTGAACCTCAGGATCTGGGCATCCGAGATTTTTCATTTTCGTTGAACGAGACTAAAACTCAAAACAGCGGCCGGATTTGTAATTAGGATACTCTAATTATCTAGGATACGAGGTTTCATCCTCATAGAAGATCAAATAAAGAATTTAGATTTTTTGGGGGTGAACCTCAGGATCTGGGCATCCGAGATTTTTCATTTCGTTGAACGGGACCAAAGCTCAAAACATCGGCCGGATTTGTAATTAGGATACTCTATAATTAGAGTCCTAGATAATTCTAGGATACGATGTTTCGTCCTCATTGAAGGTCAAATAAAGAATTTAGATTTTTTGCGGGTGCCCATGCACCGGTTTAAAATATTGTAGCAGCATTATTTAATACGACGCCACAGCATATTTGTGCCCAAATTTAATTACAGTCCATGCGATGGTTATTGAGATTACGCGGGTAGGAGGATGCGTACAGACAGACAGGCAGACAGACAGAAAGACAGACCGACGAAATGAAGACGTGGATTTTTGTTATGTAGACATCATAAGACGCCCAAAAAGCGTAGTATCTCAAAATCGAAAATTTTCGCGATTACAATACTCCCCTCACCTATCGGTGTGGGAAGTAAAAGTTAAGTCGAAATGTAGCTGTAGTGCTTCGAATACTCCTTTATTTTGATAGACCGATTTTTCATGCAATTACCTAATGCCACAGCAGAGGGAAACAGTGGTAGGGCAAATAAAAATATAATCAACTCGCTTTGTTCAGTTAGTTTTGTTTGGAACTAGAATCAAGGCGGTGGCTATCGCACAGGGGTATCGATCTTAAGGAAAATAAATTACGAAATGATACAGTCAATTGCTCACATTTTTTCTAGTCGTTTTCTTAAAAGGAAAACGTTCAAATAATACCGCTGAAATAATATGATTTACTCTACTGTTAACGCTGTGCTGGTCTTTGAACAGGTTCGGCTTTGTCGACTGCATTGCCCCCTGCGCCCGAAAGGTGTGCATACAGAGGTCGCCGATCGTATGGAAGATAATAATATTGCAATAATAAGGAAGGAAATATAAAATAGAAACAATAAATATTAAAAAAACTCAAACAAAAGGAGCAGCCTTAGGTGTGGATGGACGTTGAAATAAAAAATAAAGTCAAGTTGGTTGGCTTAGTGCCTCCCAAACATTACGGTGATACCAGTTTATTATTTTCCCATAGCATGAAGCTTAAGTCTGAGATCCCCTTGCAACCAAATCATTGTCCGCCCGACCAAAAAAAAGTGTGTTATTATGAATACCAAAAAAATTGAGTTTTAGGACCCCCCAACTACGCCAATTTAACCCCCACCCAAAAAGTAGAAAATGATCACGATACCACTAAAAAAGAAGTTTGAGCTGTTTCTATATTTTTAGTTTTTTATTAGCTCTCACTGAGGAGAGCTTATGCAGAGCCTCTGTCTGTCCGTCCGTTCGCAAGTCTGTCGGTAGCTTTAGAGAGTGCTTCGGAGCGCATCCCCACACATGGGAGCAATACTCCAGCGATGGTCGGACCTGTGCCTTGTACAGCAGCAGCAGTTGCTCTGGTGTATACAGCTTCCTACAGCGGAACAAAACTCCAAGCTTCTGAGATGCCGTTTTAACGATACTGACGACGTGGTCGTGCCAAGACATGTTATTGTTGATGTTGATTCCCAAAAGCTTGACAGAAGGTGATTCGACTATGGGGTGACCCTCCATTTCCACGGTTGGTAAGCCATCGTGAGACTTCTTTGTAAGTGTTGTTGCCTGATTTTTTTGTGCGTTGAACTGTACTTTATTTGCTAATCCCCACTCGACAATTGTTTTGATATCTCCGTTGATCTGTGAGGCATGCTGCTGTCGCCGACGTACCGTCTCCTGGGATGATAGTGGCTTGCCTGGTTCCATGCACGACACTAATGTACTGTCATCTGCGAAGCTGTAGATTGGATTGGATGTTATTTCCAGCAGCTCGTTGATGTACAGCAGAAACAGTGTAGGGGATAGGACAGATCCCTGAGGAACACCGGCGTTTATTGAAAACACGTCCGATGAACCACAACAAACAGAGATCGGTCGTTCAAAAAGCTATTCAGCCACTGGCGTAGGCCAGCTGGTAGTCCATGAGCAGCAAGCTTGGCCAGAAGTCCGTCATGCCATACTCTGTCGGAAGCTTTCGATATATCAAGTGCAACAACACGGGATTCGCCATGATTGTCTATTGCTCTGTTCCACAAGTGAGTGACATAGGCCAGAAGGTCACCCGTAGACCTGTGCTTACGGAAGCCATATACTGGCGATCATTTATGATGTTATTATTGACCAGGTATTTCAGTATCTGTGTGTTAATGACAGTCTCCATAACCTTAGACATGATGCTGAGAAGAGCCACAGGTCTATAGTTTGTGGGATCGGTTTTTTGCCTTTCTTAGGGATGGGTTGTACGCAGTCAATCTTCCATGAAGCGGAAAACACGCCTTGCTGATATGATAGTTTGAGGAGCTTGCAAAGAATAGGTGTAAGCCCAGCGACACAGCGTTTAAGGACAATGGCTGGAATTGGGTCAGGATCAGTAGCTTTCTTCGTGTTTAGCTTCTGGAGGATGCTTTTTACATCTCGATGGTGAAATTTGACCTCTGCCATTCTCGAGTTTACGTTTATGTTGCTAGTCGGATTACTTGCTTGGAAGTCTACAGTAGAATTGGCTGCGAAAAGCCTCCCTAAGATGTCTGCTTTTTCTTTAGGAGCAGAAGCGATAGACTTGTCCTCTCTGGTCAAGGGTGGTATTGAGGAATAGGAAAAGTTCTGACTAACAGCCTTAGCTACAGACCAGAATATTCTGGACGAACTAGGACATGAGAGGAGCTTGTTCTTAATTTTTTTGCTGTGTTCTTCCTCGCTGTTGTCAATCACGCGTTTACAGTGATTTCTGGCGTCGATAGAACTGCGGTGGCTCTCGGCGCTTGGATTTTTCCTCCATTCCTTGTAATATTGGTTTTTAGAGGTAACTGCATCTCTACAACGCTGATTAAACCATTAACGAAACGAATCAATGACTGCGTGGTCATCAGCAGAGAACCACGGAGATGTAAACTGGAAGTGGAAGGTAAAATTATTGAACAAGTGATCACATTTAACTATTTGGGCATTGACATAACCAGTGATAGGAACTTGATTACAGAAGTTAAAAGACAGGCGACAAAAGCAGGTAGAGTTAGTGGATGTTTAAGAGAAACTGTGTGGAAGAACAAATATATGTCTACAGAAAGCAAGATTAAAGTATATAAAACAACGATGCGACCAATTCTAACATATGCGGCAGAAACACGAGCAGACACAGGGAGAACAAAACAAATGTTCAACAGCATAGAAATGAAAACACTAAGATCAATTATGGGAATAACTCTCAGGGACAGACAAACAAATAAAAACATACGAGAACAATGCAACATAAACAGCATCAATAAATGGATAAAAACACGGAAGAAAGAATGGGACGAACATGTAAATAGAATGAGACCCAACAGATTGGCTCACATATGTAAAAATAATAAACCATACAATCGAAGACCTCCAGGATGGCCAAAGAAACGATGGGAAGATAATTTGATGTCAACAACAACGACAACAACAGAGACAGAATAAGAGGCAGACAAACAGGAGAAATCCTAGTCATACGAAAAAAAAGAAGAAGAATATCAACGATTAGTGAGTAGCGGGCTTTAGCCGCTTAGCGTCGCCGTCGCTCCGTCGGTCCGTCCGTCCCTGTATGTGGCTATGTGGCTAAAAGGAACGTTTCGGCGTTTCGGAGAGCGTAGTCGTAATTTGAGATGTAGGTATCGGACTGCGGTGGATAGTAAAATATATGAGCCTGTTCCATTTCGGCTCGGCTCTCGTGAAAAGTGCTTACCGTTGTCCTGCATCCATGGTTCATTTCAGATGGTGACGTTTATACGAAAAATCCCACTCGTTAAGATTATCAGCCGACGGCGATGGCTAAGGACGCGAGGGGGGGGGGGAGAAGGGGGGAGGGGAGAGCGAAGGGGGGATGTGCGAGACACATACGGGCTTTATTCCTTCAATTGGGCCATTGATTATCCATTCGGTGAACAAATGAAGGAGGATTTTGTTTGCATTTACTCGGTTACCCAGAAAATCTACCAGGATAAACTCAAACAGCTGTTTCCCAACTGCAGATGCACAATGCGGTATTTGCGTTAAACCTCTGTTGTCATTATTTGAAATTAATAATATATCTAATGCAAAGGATGCTAGGAAAGTTTCGACATATGGCTTTATCTACTTAATATTTTTAAAGTTATTTTCTTTTACATCCCTAAAAATTCGTGACAGATGCCGAGCAACAGCGCCATGGCAGCAACAGGACCGTCAAAATTGTAGGTTATATGTTGTTGTCTGTCACGATGACATCGTTGCACAATACGAAATTTACGTTTGACAGCAATTTTCACAGGCCGCTTGACGTCTGCAAGATACGTGATAAGGCTGCCGTTCTGCTGAGTGTCCAAGCACACTCGTGGTCTCAAGTCCGCTCAAGGTCATCATCACCAAAAAACCACTTTTACTTCCCACACCGATAGGTGAGGGGAGTATTGTGATCGCGAAAATTTTCGATTTTGAGATAATACGCTTTTTGGGCGTGTTATGTTATGTTATGTTATGTTATGATGTCTACATGCGGTCTGTCTGTCTGTCGGTCGGTCTGTCTGTCTGTCGGTCTGTCTGTTGGCGTTTTTCTAACGTCGTAATCTCAGTAACCGCTGCATGGATTGTGATGAAATTTGGGCAGCGATATGCTGTGGTGTCGCAGTAGGTAATGTTCCGATGATTTTGGTAATCGACGTACGGGGGGTATGGGGGGTAGAGTACTTAATTGCAGATTTACCAATTTTACGTCATAATTTTGAATGGAATGCCCTATTTATGAAGTCTAACGTAAAAGTGGTAAATCTGACAACACTGACGTTAGCGTTTTTGAATTCTGTATGTTCAAAAACCCCCAAGTATTGAATTTCACCTCTCCAGCTGTGGCAGTTTTGGAAATATTTAAGCGTTCCGGTACCGTTTACTGAAAAAGCGGTGTTGCCGTATCTCAGTAATTATTAGAAACAAAATTTTGAAATTGTAAGATCTTACTAAATTTGACATGCACAATTCATTGCAGTAAAAATAGGTAGAGGATTCTATTTAATATAAATTAAAATCGGAGATATTTGTTTAAAAATTTGGAAAAATAAATTTATAACTTGGCAACGTCGCAAACGCGAGAAAAATATTACAAGGCGAGATAGGGTATTAGAAGATATTTCGATTTAAAATAAAAAATACAGGGTGTTACATTTAAAAAAACAAAGTAAAATGACCCTCAAGTTGCCGTAATTTAAAATTCTGCCAAAAACACCCTGCAGATACAAATTACTGGTAGCATCCAAAATAATATTAACTTAGTATTCAAGTAACTCGCTGTATAATATTATTAAGAAAAGTGAAAGGAATATATCAATTTGGACGTATTACTTGCGACCTTGCAGATCGGGAAATTAATAGAAAATAAATTATAACTTGGCAACGTCGCAACCGATCCCAAAAATATTTTAGAGTTGAATAGAGATCAATGATGGAAACTAGAAAAATTTAAGAAAAATTTATAGTTCCATATAAAAAAATCAAGTTGATCACTATCCTACTTTCCCGCAATAGCCTGTATATTTTAAAATATTTTCGGAATATGCGTCTTAAGTAACCAAATAACTTTTGTATTTGACATTTTTTTCTATCAGGTATACCTTGCGAGATATCGAAGAATTACCCACGAACTGGACACCCTGTATAGCTCACGCACGCTTTTGGTCGTCTATTTAAACATTTAAAGCCTTCGCCAGTAGGCGAGGCGGCACAAATACCCGTTTAGCATACAATACAGTGATAATTGCATTCCGGTTTTATTATATATGTGATGTCCGTGCCGTCAAAATATGTTCAATTTACTAGAATTACATATGTGCCATTAATATAATTTATTACAAATGATTTAATGGAAAGTTCATCCGATGAAGGTTTAACATTATAACATAATTACTAATTACAGGGGCACTAAATACCCTTAACAAGTTGCTCATATATATGTTTAAATTGTTCAGATATATATTGAACACTGCCTGTATAGAAAAATGACATCAAGTGGATTGACTCAGCATTTCTCACAAATTCTTGATACAGGGTGATCAATGTATACTCCGAAGTCAAATACCTCCGTTATTATGGCAGATGCAAAAAACTCTTCAAAAAAAGTTGTAGATAAAGCTAAGGTCTACATTTTAAAATTATTCTATAATATACAGAGTGATTGATAAATTTACGGTATACCAAAGTTTTGTTTTTTCAAATGAAACGCCCTATACAGGGTGGTCCAATAAGCGCGGGGTGCTCTCTAGCGGCCATACTGTTTAAATTAGACGAAAATATTTCAAATAAAAAACGTCTCTTTTCTGATGCTCTACATTTAGAAAATAATTTCAAAGATGGTAGACTTTCGGATATACCGGAAGTAGGCATCAACTTCCTTATTTTGAATGAAACACCCTGTATATTATTACGTTTGTATTTGTAGTACTTTTCAAGAAACGTTAATATCTCGGAAACTAAACGCGATAGAAAGATGCGGTCCTCGGTTTTGAAACAAGCAAGGAACGTATTTGTGTTTCAGTAAGATGGTTGTTTCAAAAGAACATTAAATCAGTAGACTAGCAATTTTCAAATTTGAAAAGTTAAAAACGTTAAAAACTTTTTTTCTAAATGGGATGGCACTTTTATCTAGGCACATGCGGTTCTATCTTTGATGGTTTTTAAGATATTTACGGTTTTGTAATTATTGCGTAGGAATTGGAAAAATCGTAGGTGGCGTGGCTCGCAGACGAAACAATAAAATTGGCAGCAAACCTTTCATCCAAAGTGTTTCGACCTCTATACTAAAATGTGCTTTCGCTCCATCTAACTGTAACCACATTATTCTTAAAAACTCCAGTGGTGATTTTTTCAATAGGTTTTCCAAATTTTCATTTAGAAAATTTTGGAAAACATTAGTTTATTATGCGATTTCCAATAATACCACCCCAAATGCTTAGACTCCATGCTGGTTGTCAACAAACTTCTCAAAATTTGGATTTACGTGAGCGTAAAATATGAGAGAAGGAAACATGTAGAAGTAATACATAAGGATAGTGAGTTTGACATTCTCGCAATTGTAGTTGAAGATCCGCATAGCAGTACTACAGCAGAAATTAGTCGCTATTTAGGCATTGGTCAAACATCTGTGAACATGATCTTAACGTAGTACATATAGCATCCTTATCACGTGCAGCTAAATCAAGCAATTGAAAGACAAGACTTTGAAAACTGAATGAATTTCTGTAACTGGAGTCGTGCTCGAGTCCAAGAAGATGCACTCCTTTTCAACAGTGTGTTGTTTACGAATGAAGCTACATTACTTATGAAATTCTTGCATTTTCTTTTTTATAAAATGTAGCTTCAGCGTTATCATTAACGGCCATGTAAACTGGCATAATTTACATTTTTATACCGACGTAAATTCAAATTTTGAGAGGTTTGTTGACAACCAACATGGAGTCCAAGCGTTTGGGGTAGTATTGTTGGAAACCACATTAAACTAATGTTTTCTAAAATTTTCTAAATGAAAATTTGGAAAACCTGTTGGAAAATTTACCACTGGAGTGTTTAAGAATAATGTGGTTACAGGTAGATGGAGCGAAAGCACATTTTAGTATTAGAGACCGAAATGCTTTGGATGAAAGGTTTCCTGTCAAATGTTTCGTCTGCGAGCTACGCCACCTACGATTTTTCCAATTCCTACGCCATAATTACAAAACCGTAAATATCTTGAAAACCATCAAAGATAGAACCACATGTGCCTAGATAAAAGTAAAAGAGAATTTAATTTTGCATCCACCGATGTGAAACATATCACACCATCCCATTTGAAAAAAAAAAGTTTTTAACGTTTATAGCTTTTCAAATTTGAAAATTGCTAGTCTATTGATTTAATGTTCTTTTGAAACAACGATCTTACTGATACACAAATACGTTCTTTGCTTGTTTCAAAACCGAAAACCGTATCTTTCTATCGCGTTTAGTTTCCGAGATATTACGGTTTCTTGTAAAGTGCTACAAACGTCAAATTTTGTAAAAATTGCTGAAGAACTCCGAAAATTGGTTTCGTAGACATAAACAATGGTTAAAAAACTGGACCTAAAAATCGATGCTGAATTCAAAAATGTAATAATATACAGGGTGTTCTATCTAAAATAAGGAAGTTGATGGCTACTTCCGGTATACCCGGAAGTCCGCCATCTTTGAAAGTCTTTTCTAAATGTAGTGCATTTGAAAAGAAACGGTTTCTATTTGGAAAATTTTCGTCTAGTTTAAACAGTATGGCCGCTAGAGAGCACCGCGCGCTTATTGGACCACGCTGTGAATTCATTACTCTGTATCTTTAAAAATCTATAACTGGTAGCTCGATTGTCAATGGTAGAATAATTTCATGGTTGTCTAGTTTTGTCTAAAGTTATCAAGTTTTTATTTTCTTTAATTTTGTATACAGGATGAACCAAAACTCGCGACCATAATTTTCTTTGTTATTTTAAATGGAACACCCTGCATTTTATAGCATCGTGAGAAAGTTCTTATAAAATATTTCCACTTTTATGAGCGTCGGCTATGCCTAACTGTAACAGTTTTGGAGATATTTCGGTTCGAAGTTGTAAAGCGATTCCTAATAATACTTCATTTTTGCCAAATACTGAAAGTTTGTCAGAGTTGGCCATGGGCACCGTGTGTTTGTTATACTGTTTAACCCACAGAGTTAACATCTTTAGAGGGAATGTAAACAACAAAATGCACAGGTCGCTGACCAGCCAACATGTAACGGAAATTTTGACAGCTTGAGGGCATTACCAGTGACGTACAACTTTATATCAAAATTGGATGTTCATTAATAGATTCAATTATTGCTGTGATGTTACAAACTGATACAATAAGTTGTATTAGTATTTAGCTATACTTAGAGAGTTTCTCTTATTATAACGCTCGGATGGACCTAAAAAAGGAAATTATGTCCCTAGGTTTTTCTTTCACAGGTCAATAGACCGCCTACTATGAGTACAAAAAATGTTCTGTTTTACAACCCCTACCCCCAACCACTCCAAATTCCCCCCACCCAAAAAAAGTTGAAAATGATCAGGTCCCCCTAAAACGCAGAAAAACGAAGTTTGGGCTGGTTTTATATTTTTAGTTTTTTATTATTGTTACGGCGCCCCTGAGACGATTTCTAAAAACGATACGTGTTTTCCACCCTCGCTACGGAATAATATTATGTCAAAATTTCAATAAAATCAATTTAACGATTTTCTCGTTACACAATACAGAACGATATAAAGCAATACTCGCATACATGTTATGCATACATCTAAGTCCCTTGGTTTCTGTAAAACGCAAGGCAATGTTCCGATGGACTTAAGGAAAGAAATTATGCCGCTAGGTCTTTATTTCACAGGTGAATGGCCAGCCTTTAGGAATACAACAAATTTTTGAGTTTCACAACCCCCCAACCACCCCAATTTCACCTTTCAGCTGTAATGCATCAAGCCACCTGTTTCTCATCACTATATTCGGAGGAAACCTACACAGATGCACATAATATACATTACACAACCATTAATATTCCTGAAACAGGAGTGAAGTTACTTTTGTTCCCAGTTATCCCCATATTTTACGCTACTGAAAACCAAAACAAAACCTATACTAATCTATGATAAGTGGTGTTCACCGATTCGTCGCTATTGCAGCAAACTATGCACTTTTTATTTCGTCCCATCATGCAATTATGACAATATTGTTCATAAATAATTTAATTCACACAACAAATAGTCACAAAGTCACTCAAATATGCACTAAAACAACAAAAATCTCAACATACGCAATAACCACAACTACAATGACAGCCACATGACAGCTTTAGGGCACGCCGATTGTAGATTGTCAGATTACGACGTATTAGAAGTTATTACGACATTCCGCTATGAAATTTACCATTTTTGAGATTTCGTTAAATCAATAAAAATTATCTTCACATAAATCAGTTACATTGCAAGTAGGGAAATGAATGTATAGTTAAATACCCAGTTAAATACTTTGAGGAACACGTGTTCAAACTGCGGAAACTGCCAGATTTTGAAGAAACTGGAAGGTCCTTACGCGGACGAAGAAGAGTGGCACTAGCGCTATAGATGTTGGCTGGCCAATATTCAAATTAAGCTCCCTCTAGAGATGTTAACTCTGTGGTTTAACCTTTCTTCAATGACGACGAACACCCACTGCGATGAATAAGTTTTTCTAACAGAATACAATGCAAACTTACCGGTGTCTCTCGACCAAGTGTTCATAGCTTTCGGAGAAGCTTCTAGGTAGCACTGCACGTGAACGTCACTTGTTATTGGTGCCGCCACTAGTTGATTCAACACCCGGATGAGCGGATGGACTAAAATATATTGGGTATCAACATTTTTGCCTGTAATTTTATTACACAGTATGGCCACGGCTCAACAAACAATCAGCTGTCTTACTCACGGTCGGTTCCTTTGTGATGACGTGTTGCAAATATCTGACGTCATCGACGCCATTTTGGGATAGTTTCATTCGCCCTGACAGGGGCGGAGTAGAATAAAGTGTATAACAGGGCAGAATTAAGAAATAATACTCAACCTATGCGGTGTTAAAGGAAGGTAAACATTAAAGATAACATAAAGTTTATGTTGTCCTTAATGTTTACCTCCCATAAAGTACTAGATTTGCGCTGTGATCTATATTATTTATCTCTATACTCATATTCTATGTAGATAGCCATGACCCTGCTGTGCCACCGCTGTTGAATGAATGAATGAATAAGGACCAGAGGCTATCCAACACGGAATGTGGCTGGTGCATAGGCCACACGATGGGCCCTTTTGCGCCTCTATCCGCGCTAGTTCCTAAGACCTGCCCTTTTGGCAAAGGCAAGTACATTCTGCAAGTACATGATTAGGTCTCTATTGGTTCCAAGGCTCTTGAGCCCAGCATAGTCTGCCTGTGATAACCCAGGGTTTCACAGCGAGACAAGATGTGTGCCGAGGATTCTTCCTCTTCACCACACCACGTGCACGTTGGGTCGTTGACCACCCTCATCACGAATAGGTGACGCCTGAAGGTGTTGTGACCCGTTAATAGGCCTACTAGCAATCTCAAGTTACTCCTATCCAGAGAGAGACAAAATCGTCCTATTCTCTCTGCAGGCCCTGCTAATAGTTCCCGAGGTTGACGGAGATGACCAGAGATGTTGTTCCATCTCAGAGAGTGTTGATTCTGGATGCACTCTCCAGTTGTTTTGCTAATCAAGTTTGCAGATAGTCCTAAGGCTGGTTCCGGGCCCACAAAACTGTTGCCGGATCCCATCCTAGCCAGATGATCTGCCATTTCGTTACCCTTTACCGCAGCGTACCCAGGTACCCACGTCAGTCACCGCTGTTGAAATCTATCTCTCTCTAACCCAAAATATCGATGCGCAAAGGGATCGGCGCAGAGAATCCCCGACCTTGAGTAAGACAGCTGATTGTTTGTTGAGCCGTGGTATAGCTCCAAAGCTTTTTAGGAATGCAATATTATGATGCTACATGAGGCGTATTCGCTTGCTTGGAGTAATTCGTTGTTTACAAACTAACCAACCAACCGACACTGACTTCTGTCATCAAAAGCAATAACCCATTGTATCCACACAAAAATATTGCTTAGAAAACTTCAGAGCCATATACGAGGATGTTCTGATAGGTCCGTGACTTGAACGAAAACATGTTATTCCAACGTATTCTCAATTTTTTATTCCTTCTGAATAACAGGGATGAAGAGGCTTGGTAGGTTCGACAAGGAGAAGTTTACTAGGAGGTTATAAGAGTTTTTAGTGTTGGTTGACAGAAAGGGTGAAAGGTGGCTTACTTACCCAGCTTCGCCTTACTACTACTACCACTACTATCGTTCGCAGATGACCTTGCTCTGGTAGTCACCACCAAAGACGAGAAAACTTTGGTGCCAACGACAGACGAGGCGCTGAGAAGGATAGATGAGTGGATGTCTGGGCACTAACTTCAGCTCGCACCAAGCAAAACTGAGGCGGTCATTCCCTGGGGTTCTAGGGTTACTAGAAACCAAGCGAGCTTCTGTCTTAGAGGGGTGCAAATAGTACCCCGAAAATCGATAATGTACTTGGGGATTACCGTAGAAAACGAACGATGTTTCAACGAACATATAAAGAGAACTGCGGTGAAAGCAGATAAAAGGGTGGCGTTCCTGTCGCGTATAATGCCAAACGTTGGCGGCCTAAGTATGAGGAAAAGACGAGATCTTGAACGGAGTTATCTACTCAGTTATGTTATACGCAGCTCCAGTATGGTATAAAGCGATGGAGAGGAAAGAGCACCAGCAAACCGAAGACAGGGTGCAAAGGAAGTCGCTGCTGAGGGTGGCCAGTGCGTATTGTACTGTCTCTACTAAAACGCTGCAGGTTATAACAGCAATACCGCCACTGCATCTGTTGGCCAAGGAGAGGATATACAGGGTTACTGGTAACTCGACCACTTTCTTGCAAGAGGTGATAGAGGGACTCAAATGTAATAGATTTAACTCCCCATATGTAATTCCGAAAACCGATAGTTTTTGAGATAATTAACATTTAATGTTTTTCAACCAAATGTCCAAATTTCCACACTAGATCCTAAACTAAGAAAAAAACGTGTTGTTGATTCTGATAATTTTTATTTTAGTATTTAACTAACACATACACAAAGCTAACTTAGTATTAAAATGTTTCAAAATACTAAACAGTTCCAAACTAAATACAAATATTTAAAAAATAATCATCAAAATCTTTACATTCACCGTGAAAGAAAATTATCTAGCTCAAAAAAAATTATACAAACGGTTGAACAAATCGCTAAAAAAACTTTCCTACCTAATAACTTTTTCAGAAACATTATAAACAGCAATGAATAAAAATCACCTATTCAAAAGGAACGAATGACAGTACAATCATTATTGATAACTCAGTTACATACTAGAACGTTTGCAAATGCGGTCGATGATTTTATCCAAGTAAAACAAATTAAATCCACTCAAAGTTTCTAGAGATCTTGCTCAATGTGTTGCCCTTGATTTCGGATACAAGTACGGATCCGCTTTCTCACTTCGGTTTTAGTAACTCGTGTTGAAAAACTTCGCTTCATCTCCTCCGCCGCATTGATAATTTTTTGCCTTAGTTCGTCAGCAGTATTAACTGTAGTCTCGTGAACCAATGCCTTCATGTGACCCCAGACGTAAAAATCAAGAGGTGTTAGGTCTGGGCTCCGTGCAGACCATGGGAGTGTAAATAACTCGCACCACGCCATGGGATGGGTTTACCCCTCCCTATCCATTTGTTCGGGTATGTGTTGTCCAACAACTGCCGAATTGTGATACGGTAATGTGCTGGACAACCATCATGCTGGAATATCATGTTGTTGATGATTCTGTATTATGTTGATAAATTTTGTTAAATAGTTACTTGCGGTTGTACTGTCATTCTTGTCCTTGGAATAGACCATCAGATAAGGAAGTTTTTAAAATAATTTGTTTGACTGGTTGTGTATATTTTTTTGAGCTAGACAATTTTCTTTCGAGGTGAATGTAAAAATTTTGTTCTTTATTTTTTAAATAATTGTATGTAGTTTGAAACTGTTTAGTATTTTTACAAATTTAAATACTAAATTAGATTTGCGTATGTGTCAGTAAAAAACTAAATTGGAAATTACTAAAATCGACAGCAGGGTTTTTTCTAAATTTGGGATGTAGTGTGGAAATTTGGACATATCGTTGAAAAACATTAAATGTTAATTATCTCGAAAACTATCGGTTTTCGGAATAACATATGGGGGGATAGATCTATTGCATTTGAGTCCCTCTATCACTTCCTGCAGGAAAGTGGTCGAGTTACCAGTAACCCTGTATATGTATACCGCGGAAGGTGCTCTGCCAAAGCGGCGGAGGACCGCCAGGCAGAAAACCATGGATCTGGTCCAGTACAACGGAGGTGGCGCAGTGGACTAAGCGCCTGGTTCCAAATATACGAGAATGGGCAGAGTGTAAACACAGGACAACCTGCTATTGCCTAACACAGGCGTTGTCGCGCCACGGTCCCTTTCGGGTATATAGAAACAAAATAGGGCGAGCGACGGAAGATCGTTGTCGACATTGCGGCCAAAGCGACTCAGTCGAGCACACCCTATTTGAGTGCGACAGATGGTTCTGTTACAAGCAGGAAGCAGAGCGAACCTGCCTGAGGACCTGGCCCTTGAGAGTATGGCGCCTATGATGATATCAAGCGAGCAACGCTGGAAGATAATACATAAGATGGTCCAAAGCATTTTAAAATCGAAAGAGGCAGAGGAACGTGGGGATATATAGCAAAGAGAAGATGGAGAAAAGAAGCATACTTAACTCATCTTGCGCTGCGAAGAATATCGTTCACGATGATGCCCAGTGCAGATGGAGATTGAACAGAGGTAAGAAAAGAGGGAAAGGGTTTTAGCGGGTCGGGCCGTGGTGACATGTTGTCCGTTGGACATGGCATGAGAGGACTCAAACTGGTTCAACGTGGGGCGTGCAGGCTCTTTCTCACACCTTCGGGTGTGCGACTGCTTCTGTCCTTGCGATCAAGCCAATTCCCTAAACCCTTTACAATAAAAAAATACTACTATCCAACCTATTCTTGTTTCAACTCAAGAAGTAACGCATAATTAGACCACGAAGTTTACTTCAGTTTGCTGCATTGGAAACTAACCAGGTTAACTGTCTTCAGTGGCTGTCAAACATAGACTAAGTGACACACTTACCCTAATCTACCGATAGATGATCAGCGTTACTACGCGAAAAGTTCCAAAGTCACGGACTTATCAAATCACCCTCCTTTGATGATAACGCAGAAGATGTATAAAAAGCATCACTTACAATGTACAATGACGGTGAAACGTTTGCTCACTGAGGGTGGTACTTTGTTCATGGCTATGCACAGATAAGCACCCATATCGTTGCGTTGTATATTCGTTAACGTTAGAACCTCACCTTCATAGGATCTTAGCACTGGAAGACAAAATATGTAAATTAGCTCATTATGCTAATATCTAAAGTACACTTCTTAGGTAAAGTTGAGGACAATGACTTTCCAACAACTCTATCCAACGGGTGCAGTTTTCACACACTATCAAAATTGATATAAGAGGGCTACAGCATTCGTGAGCATTTTGGAGAGGAGCTGGCAGTTGTACTTAACGAAACTGATGATAAACTGCAATAGATATTTTTCATTAGTACCACACATTGAAGACAATCTTGTTTGCGAACTATGAGCCAAACTAACATAAGTTAATGGTGACGTTATTGACGTTTTCAGACGAGGCTACACCCAGTAAGTTGTTTAAAGTGAACAAGATGTCGGTACACAAAGTATTTCCGATGAATGACCACAACTTTTATTTTAAAACTTGTGACGAAACAATGTTTGATAAAGACACTATGTGTCGAAACGATCGTCACAAGTTTTAAATAAAAATGAAGTCAAGTTGATTGACTCAGTACTTCCCACACATTACGGTGATACCAGTTTATTATTTTCCCATAGCATATGGAGCTTTAGTCTGAGATCCCCTTGCAACCAAATAATCGCCAGTTCCCCCCTCCCCAAATTGTCTTATGCCGCTAGGTCTTTCCTTCACAATGAACAGCCTATTATCAATAATACAAACTTTTCAGCTTTACGATCCACCACTCCCCCCCCTTCCCACCAATCACCCCAATTTCACCACCACCCAAAAAAAGTAGAAAACGGTCAGGAACCCCTAAACCATCTAAAAAAAACGAAGTTTGAGCTGTTTTCATATTTTTAGTTTTTTGATTATTGCTATGCTGCCACTGACACGATTTTTAACAAACATACGCGTTTTGCATCCTCACCACAGTAATAATGTGTCAAAATTTCATTAGAATCAATTTAGTAGTTTCCACGTTGCAAAATACAAAACGATCTAAAGCAATAAACACTCGTATGTATACAGAAAATTCTAAGTCCCTTAGTTTCCGTAATAGGCAAGGCAATGTTCAGATGGACCTAAAAAGGTGATTTATGTCGCTAGGTCTTCCTTCACAGGCCAGTGGACAGCCTATTATTAATACAGCAAATTTTTCAGTTTTTCAACCCCCCACCCCCCAACCACCCCAATTTCACCCCCACCCAAAAAAAAATCAGAAAATGATCAGGAACCCCTAAAACACTTAAAAGCGAAGTTTGAACTGTTTTTATATTTTTAGTTTTTTTATTATTTCTGCGCGGCCACTGGCACGGTTTATAAGTACCATACGCATTTTTCATCCTCGACGCGGTAGTAGTACTGTGTCAAAATTTCATTAAAATCAATTCAACAGTTTCTTCGTTACATAATGTAGAACGATCTAAAGTATGTTTACACCAGAAAAAAAGTCCTTCACTGGTCGGTGGACAGTCTATTATGAAAGCAACAAATTTTTCAATTTTACAACCCCTACACCCCCCAACCACTTCATTTTCACCCCCACCAAATAAAAGTAGAAAATGATCAGGAACCTCTAAAACGCCTAAAAACGAAGTTTGAGGCATATTTAAAATTTTTCGTTTTTTGCTAATTACTCCGCCGCTCATGCACCATTTTCAAAATTATAGGAGCATTACCTACTACGAGATCACAGCATATCGCTGCCCAAATTTCATAACAATCTATCCAGCCGTTACTGAGACTACGAGGCTGGAAAATACTTTGTGTATTAGTATGGATCTCCATCAAGTAACGGCCAACTCCATCGACTATTTAAAAGATGTCGGTGCCGGTGGTTAAGTCCATGTGGACCTTTAATCAGTGGAAAATGTCATTAGCGTTAGAAGGGAAACCGTCGCTACGAGCTTCATACTTGACCGGTTTTATTTCATTTTCTCGAGCGAAAAGAAAACAAATCATCGAGGCTCCCTTGTGCTGTTCAGCATTTCTCCAGTAGTATATATGGGACTAAATTTAGTGTGTCGTGTTCAGAATAATACAGAGGAGTGTGTATTAAAAAGAATGCAGTCGTTTGGAGCAATACCGTATACTGAGTTTTCTTTTGTTCTCCCGTATTTAAATTCCAGCCAGTTGGCCCGCCATGCCATCGCCATTGCCATCGTTGCCTAGTCGCAGTCTCGCAGTCTCACAGTCGCCAGCAAACGGCAGACCAGCTAGTGATGCTAAATAATCAAGTAACTATTACAAAGTAGTCGTTACTAATGGGTAACTAAGGCCCGATTTTATCAACATGCGCATTTAACAAAGACTTTGACCAATCAGAGCAGCCCCTTCAAGAACATGCATCTGTCAAAGTACTCTGAAAATTATTGATTTCTCTTGAAGTTGACCTCAAAAAGCTCAAAAATGACCTACTTTATATACAATCGACCATTGTAAACCATCTATTAGTAGTAGTAGTATCTTTTCCAGTCTAATTTTCCACCCTAAATAGGTGAAAAATTGCATTTTCCTGTTTGATCAAAAGTTTAGCAATTGGTAATCTCAACCAATCAGATTCCAGAGAAGCGGCACATTTGATCGCGGGTTTTATGCTGTATCAAATGATATGATGACAAGAAATTCACTCATTGCGTTATTTGGATCAAACAATTTACTATCGATAATAATTATAAATATATGCAATATACCTTTGTTTTATAGTAAAAAATGAAGTCAAGTCGATTGACTCAGTACTTCCCACACATTACGGTGATACCAGTTTATTATTTTCCCATAGCATGAAGCTTTAGTCTGAGATCCCCTTGCAACCTAATCATCGCCCCAATTTCACCTCCACCCAAAAAAGGTAGAAAACGGTCAGGAACCCCTTAAACATCTAAAAACGAGCTGTTTTCATATTTTTAGTTTTTTGATTATTGCTACGCTGCCACTGACACGATTTCAAACAAGCATACGCGTTTTCTATCCTCACCACAGTAATAATAATGTGTCAAAATTTCATTAGAATCAATTTAATAGTTTCCACGTTACAAAATACAAAACGATCTAAAGCAATAAATACTCGTATGTATACAGAAAATTCCAAGTCCCTTAGTTTCGCTAATAGGCAAGGCAATGTTCAAATGGACCTAAAAAGCTGATCTATGTCGATAGGTCTTCCTTCACAGGTCAGTGGACAGCCTGTTGTTAATACAGCAAATTTTTCAGTTTTTCAACCTGAAAAACGAAGTCTGAGCTGTTTTTATATTTTTAGTTTTTTTATTATTTCTGCGCCGTCACTGGCACGATTTATAAAAACCATACGCATTTTCCATCCTCGCCACGGTAGTAATACTGTGTCAAAATTTCATTAAAATCAATTCAATTCAACAGTTTCTTCGTTACATAATAAAGAACAATCTAAAGCAGTCCTTTGGTTTCTGTAATAGGCAAGGCAATGTTCGGATGGACCTAAAAAAGTTATTTATGTCGCTAGGACTTCCTTCACAGGTCAGTGGACAGTCTATTATGAAAGCAACAAATTTTTTAGTTTTACAACTCCCCACCCGCCAACCACCCCAATTTCACCCCTACAAAAAAAAGTAGAAAATGATCAGTAACACCTAAAATGCCTAAAAACTAAGTTTGGGGCATATTTAAAATTTTTCGTTTTTTGCTAATTACTCCGCCGCCCATGCACCGATTTTCGAAATTATAGGAACATTACCTACTACGACACCACGGCATATCGCTGCCCAAATTTCATAACAATCCATCCAGCCGTTACTGAGATTACGTGGCTAGAAAAACGCGTACAGACAGACAGACAGACCGACAGACAGACCGACAGACAGACCGACAGACAGACCGACAGACAGACCGACAGACAGACCGACAGACAGACTGACAGACAGACCGACAGACAGACCGACAGACAGACCGACAGACAGACCGACAGACAGACCGACAGACAGACCGACAGACAGACCGACAGACAGACCGACAGACAGACCGACAGACAGACCGACAGACAGACCGACAGACAGACCGACAGACAGACCGACAGACAGACCGACAGACAGACCGACAGACAGACCGACAGACAGACCGACAGACAGACCGACAGACAGACCGACAGACAGACCGACAGACAGACCGACAGATAGACCGACGGAAATGAGTGACGTGGATTTTCGTTATATAGACATCATAAAACGTCCAAAAAACGTATTATCTCAAAATCGAAAATTTTCGCGATCACAATACTCCCCTCACCTATCGGTGTGGGAAGTAAAAGGGGTAAACATCACTCTGTTACATGTCAAAAGTTAAACAAGCGAGTTAACTGTTAGGCAAGCCATTTTCCAAGCGTACATGTGCATTACTGGTTGCTTATCCAGAATGGCAAAGCTCACTATTTAGCTGCATATAACCTTATATTTTATATAAAATATGCTGCATCTTTAGATTCTCTGTGAATATTTCTATAAGAAGGTGTATAACAAACATGCATCCAGTAAATGAAAGATTGGTTATTCATAAAAGTATGTATTTTCATATAATCCATCTGACTGATGGACGTGGGATTTGTAATTATTAAATAAGGTAGGTAGTACTTTTATCACAAATTATCGCAGTTAGTAATTATACAATAATTATAATGTAAACATGGAAAATGTAGCATTAATTTGCAAATCAATCGCTTTTTTCTTATATCCTGCTATGATTTTGATCCGTGAATTTCTAAAATATCTTTGAGAAAAGTGTCTTCCAGCTTTGACGTGTTGTTTTCAATATTGATAAAATACTATTGGATGATACTTATTAACATAGCCCTCAATACCCAATAGAAAGCTTTTGCTAAATAACATCCAATAGAAAAGCTTTGTCAAAGTCTTTGTTAAATATGCATGTTGATAAAATCGGGCCTAAATGTAACGAGTCTTCCATCTCGGAAAGAATCGTTACTATAGTTACTTTCGCTCTCGTTACTCAGAGGGGTGTATTCTGTAACAGCAGAGGCGTTTCATGATGTCCACATAACGAAACTACACGTTACTCATTTCCTTCGGTCTGTCTGTCTGTCGGTCTAACACTCCGTTTGTCTGTTGGTGTTCTTCTAGCCTCGTAATCTCAGCAAATACTGCATGGATTGTGGAGAAATTTGGATAGCGATATGTTGTGGGTTCGTAATAGGTAATGCTGATATAATTTTGAAAATCGGTGCATGGGCGGCGGAGTAATTAGCCAAAAACAAAGCAATTCAAATTTTTATCGCACTTTTAGGCATTTTAAGGGTTTCTAATTATTTTCTACTTTTTTGAGTGGGAGCGCAATTGGGGCGTTTTAGGGGTAGGTGGTTGTAAAACTGAAAAATTTGGTGTACTCGTAATAGGGTTTCTTTTCCGCCCGTAGGCCCTGTGGTACATTTTCTTCGATTTTGCGGGTCGTAAACTTCATTTTGCATCTTCCGCTACCTTAAAAATCTTCGGTGGTGTTCCGGAAACCACTTCTTTGTCAGTCCTTTCCATGATATCGAAAACATTCGAAAATGGCGACCATATATTCACGTCTTATTTACTTAGTTGCTACAGTAACGCGAACATAGTTGTCCAGATTATTGTTTTATAATCTGTTATTAGTCGCAGTATTATTTATTTTTTATTTACACGTTGCGGTCCATAAACGCTTATTTTACGTCCTTGATACATAAATAACTATTTTAGCTCCATCGCAATATTGCCTTGCCTATTAGAATACTTTATGTTTTGTTGTACTTATTTCCAAAGAAATGTCTTCAAATATACTGTTTTTTAATAAACAATCTATATTTGTATTATAAATACCTAATATACTTACTGATCCCAATATTCTAAAAAATGACTAAACTAGGTCAGAAGAAGCGTAATCAACCGTTTAAAGTAATACCTATGAACATACGTATCTAAAAAGTAACTAAAGTGACGAGTAACGATTTCTGGAGTGGAAAATAGGTTAGATTAGGTTAGGTTAGGTTGAAAGTGAGTGGGGCAGAGCTGCCTCCTTCCCACTGCGACTCAGTTGTGTCTATTGTGGCTCACACCTTTTTAGAGTTCACCATACAGTCCGCACCTCTTTACGAAGGCGATCAACGTGAAGGGTGAAGCTTCCTTGAAGCCATGAGGTTCCAGTTGGGCAAATCCGAATGCCTGGAACCTAGCATTATCCAGTACTGGACAGGAGCAAAGAATATGCTCCGCTGTTTCGTCCTCCACGTAGCAGAAGCGACAGTCTGAAGTTTGTTTAAGACCCAACTTCCACATATGGTACCGGCACCAGCAGACCGACCAGAATGCGGAGGTCGTACCTGTTACATTTCACGATCCTCGGGGGGCCTGACTCGAGGGGTATCTTATAAACGCCTTCGAGTGCAGTAGCCCTGGTGTATCTCGCCAGTTCAGGAGTGCTTTCCTCAATGCCCAGTCCGAGATGGTCTTTTTAGTGGTGCTTTTTGCAATGCCCGCGAATGGTTCTGGTCCTATGAACACAGATTCAGTTCTTCCTTTTGCTAGCGCGTCGGCCAATACATTGCCTTCCACTCCGCTGTGACCCGGAACCCAAATCAAGGTTACCCTGTTCTCCGTTCCGAGTTTGTTGAGGAGGTGCATGCAGTTCCATACCGGTCTTGAATCAAGCCGACTGGAGCACAGTGCTTTCAATGCAGCCTTGCTGTCTTCAAATATACTGTTTTTTAATAAAAAATGTATATTTGTATTATAAATACCTAATATACTTACTGATCCCAATATTCTGAAAAATGACTAAACTAAGTCAGAAGAAGCGTGTTCGACCGTTTAAAGTATTACCCATGAACAAACGTACCGTAAACGCGGGCTACTTTGGCCCACTTTTCAGTAATTATTGTATGTACTTTTCTCTAGAAACTGTTGTTTTCACTGCCCAGAAGTTCTGGTAATCTTTTTTACAACTATAATATCTTACATCCTAATGAGTAATCCTTTTTTTACTTACAAAACGTTTTTTGAATTAATATATTTTTTTTAATTTTGGGCCAATGTTATCCTGCGGTTAGGATAACTTTGGCCCAAGTCAATTTTTGGCGTTAAAAGCATGATACAAATGGTACGGACAAAGAAGGATTTGGATATTGACTAGAACAGGTTCTTCAACAAAGATTATATTATCAAATGTTATCAAGTTTCGTCATAAATATGAATGTTATCAGGTGAAACATCTTTGACCACCTGTTTCAGACTTTCAATGTAGTCTGTGATGATTTGTTCATGAATCTGAGTACGATTTCATTTGATGTTCGACGAAAACTTGACAGACAGCTGAGGGTGTCTCTGTAGAAACGATTTGACCCAGTCATGTCCTGGAACATAGTTGCAAAAACACTGCACTGTGCACAGTCTTCCATTGCCTAGTCAAATAAGATTTTATGATGAATCTTAAATCTAGTTCATCGAGAATGCTAGTTCTTTTTCTTTCGAAAAAACTGTTGGATGACCTGGTGAACTTGAAAACAAATTTTTCAACTTGTTTTTTATAGGGGTATCTTGAAATGACCAGCAGCCTGCCTTTGCATCATATCACCAGCTCTGATTGCTTCTAGACAAGTTAGAAGTTGTTCGTTGCTATAGCCAGTGTATATTGGGCCTCCAGGAAGTATTTTACAACATCTTGAACAAGCTGATAACGAGAACACGCAATATAAATACGAAAATAAAATTTTATAGCAATTTATAACTTAATGGGTTTTGGCCCAAAAAAAGGTTGGGCCAAAGTAGGACGTTTTTTATAGATTATCGGGTCTGATTTAAAAAAAATTGAAAATAAAAAAACTTGTTCAGTTTAACAGTGTTGTAACTACAGTACGGCTTAAAGAAAGGAAAAGTGTTTAATAGGCGGCACTTACCAGAGTTGTTCAACGAGAAATACTTTTTTTGTAAATGGAAGTTTGGGAGCTAAAGATTTCACGTGGTTTCACTAGTCAAACAACTATAGGTGCTGCTTTCTAGTGGATAGCAAAGGAACCACTGGACTTATCAGACAGCCTGTACAGTGCGGCTACCTAGCGGAATGAGCCGGAAGAATTTTAAATACAGTCACAAATATTTTTATAGAGTACGATTTTGTTTTATCTTCATTTGGGCCAAAGAAGGACGTTAGGGCCAAAGTAGCGTTTACGGTATCTAAAAAGTAACTAAAGTGACGAGTAATGAATTCCGAGTAACGAGTTCTGGAATGAAAAGTAACGAATCGTTACAAGTCCCTCAAAGTAACTAAAGTTTACATCACTACAAACGGCAAACGGCATGCGGCATTTGAGAACCTAACTAAACATTTGTCTTTATTCTTCCAATTGGTTGAGCGGTCGCCCTAAGAGCTATGGCCGCTGTTGCTAGAACGGTCGCTGCTAGCTGCTAGCTGCTAGCTCCACAAAATTAATTTTATCCCTGTCCATTTACCAGAATTCAAATTGATTCCGACCCTCCTTACACTCCCTTTATTTGTCAGTTATATCAGTATCACCTATAAGTTTACTTTCGGCTTTCGGTTAATCCCTACCGAACGTTATGTGCCTAATAAACTTGTAAAATGGATTGGTTCAGTACTTCCCACACATAACTTCAAGCTTCAACTGGATGACACGTAACGATCATTAACCCCCAAATCGCTTAAAAATGAAGTTTGAGCTAGTTTTATATTTTTTGTTTTTTATTATTGCTGCGCCGCCACTGACATGATTTTACTTTCCACACGGATAGGTGAGGGGAGTATTGTGATCGCGAAAATTTTCGATTTCGAGATAATACGCTTTTTGGGCATGTTATGATGTCTACATAATGAAAATCTCTCATTTCCGTCGGTCTGTCTGTCTGTCTGTCTGTCGGTCTGTCTGTCTCTCTGTCTGCCTGTCTGTCTGTCTCAGTAACCGCTGCATGGATTGTGATGAAATTTGGGCAGCGATATGTTGTGGTGTCATAGTAGGTAATGTTTTGATAATTTTTGATATCTCTTTACGGGGGGTGAAGTAATTAGAAAAAAAACGAAAAATTTCAAATATTCCTCAAACTTCGTCTTTAGGCGTTTTAGGGGTTCCTTATCATTTTCTACTTTTTTTTGGGTGTTATGGGGTTGTAAAACTGAGAAATTTGTTGTATTCATAATGGACTGTCCAATGACTTGTGAATGAAAAACCTAGCGGCATAATACACTTTTTTAGGTCCATCCGAACATTGCCTTGCTTATAATAGACACCCAGGGACTTAGAATTTGTGATGTATACATACATACGAATGTTGTTTTAGATCGTTCTATATTGCATAACGCAAAAATTATCGAATTGATTTTAATGAAATTTTGACACAGTATTACTGCCGCAGCGAGGATGGAAAACGCGCATATTTGGAAAAATCGTGTCAGTGGCGGCGCAGCAATGATAAAAAAACAAAAAATATAAAAATAGCTCAAACTTTGTTTTTAGGTTTTTTCCTGATCATTTTTTACTTTTTTGGGTGGGGGTGAAATTGGGGTGGTTAGGGGGTGGGGGGTTGTAAAACTCAAAAATTTATTCTATTCATAATAGGCTGTCCCTTGACCGGTGAAAGAAAGACCTAGCAGCATAATAGACGTTTGTTAGGTCCATCCGAACATTGGCTTGGCTATTACAGAAATCGAGGGACTTAGAATTGTCTGATGTATTATACATACGTGTACTGCTTTAGATCGTTGTAAATTTAGTAAGATGGAAATTATCGAATCGATTTTAATGAAATTTAGACACAGTATTATTACCATGGCGAGGATGAAAAATGCGTATGGTTTTCAAAAATTGTGTCAGTGGCGCTGCAGCAATAATAAAAAAACTAAAAATTTAAAAATAGCACAAACGTCGTTTTTAAGCAATTTGGGGGTTCCTGATTGATTCTTTTCGTCCAGTTGAAGCTGGCAGAATAAAAATTGTGTCGTTTTAGTTCCTACGGAGAGACTTAGGAAACTATTTACTAGTTTTTGTGTTGAATGTTTTTTGAGGACATGCTAACGATTACTTGGTTGCAAGGGATCTCAGACTATAGCTTCATGCAAAGGGAATATAATAAAATGATATCACTGTTATGAGTGGGAAGTACTGAGTCAATCAACTTGACTCCATTTTTTAAAAACTATTTTCTCGCCACGGTAATATTACTGTGTCGAAATTTCATTAATACAATTCCAGGTTACAGAATACTCGTACAAAACGACACAAAGCAATACTCGTATGTATGAGTATACTAGACATTTTGGGGATGGGATTTGAGGTATCACAGACAATTTTTGGTCGATAATTTTGATTGTGACACTTGACGTTATATTTTTATTCAGGTTAGGCATCTGATTTTTTGGATTTTTGGCATTGGTAGGCGCCAAAAGTCCAAATTAAAATGGAAGATTGACGTAAACATAACCTTTTTTAGGGGTTGTCAGTTATAGCTAGAGATGGGGTGTAATTAATTTAATAGTCGCGCTACGATTGTCGATCTTATGACGTCAGCAACCGTTTCGGGCATGTGGAAAAATTTGAAAAAACTGTAAATTACGATAACAAATTTCATCATGTCAGCAGCGCAAGAGCGGAAGTTTTGTTCTAGACAGCTTTTTTAATACATTTTTCTTCCTCTAAATATATTCTTAATTGAAATTTATCACCACTGCAAGTACCCTATTGAGTTTAACGGTGATATCTCAGAGAAACAACTGAACATAGAGGTAGTAAACAAACATTTCAGCATGGCGTGCTCAAAGCTATCAACTTTTGACACTTCAGCCTCCAAACGTTGCTAACTAACCTGAAGATTCTTCCAATGCAACCCATGGTACAAACACTGCACTGCACTGTTCCATCTCAAAAAACTGTTAAACTACACTCGAATATAGCACAGCAAGTCCGTAAAGCTTCACTACAGTTACCAACAAATAGCGAATTCGATTTTACTGGCCAAGCATAAAAGACGCACAAACAAAACAAACGTTTGACAGTCGGGGTTCTACCGTGAACAAGTCGCATGAAAATTATATCGGCATTGCCAGCTCCTCAAAATGTATGTAAACTTTAGAATTTGCTGTAATCATTCCCGAACCATCAAAGTACCGTCTTTTTTAACGTAGAATGGAATATTTCTGGATACTATACAAATAACTATGATTGCCGTATCTGGTGGTCAATATGACAACGTAAGAAAAGATGTCGGCCTACTAGAATTAGTTGTTTACTACCTCTATGTTCAGTTGTTACTCTGAGGGTGATATAATGTGAGTGCCCTGTGTAAAAGAATCGTCGAATGGCACAAATCCTCTGCCGAAATTCCCTGAATCAATAAAGTTCTCTGTCCACCTTCAGAAAACGACTCAATGCTCGTCGAGTCTTCTTTTCAAAGTTACAAGAGTTTTAAATTAAACCGCATTTTCACATTTCGATAACTTTCGGAGTGGAATCTACAATTGGTCATTGGTTTTATTGATCTGGCTCCGGTGAGAGTGATATTTTCTCGAATATTTTGATGAAAAAATGTATAAGATTTATGTCTCGTCCAACTAGCAGTCAGGAGCTTTGAAATATTTCCAATTAGGATGTATAGGCTAGATGCTACTAGAAGTTTACTATAGTTTGGTTGCGTGATTGATGACATAGTAGAACTTTGCTAACTTTGTTTCGGATCCACAGGCGTGCAACCCTTTTCAAAATAACAAATATAACATTGTTAATAATAATATTGTACAGGGCGGGCTAATAGTGAGTGGACGGAAGATTATGGGCTTGCAAAAAATATTTCACTTGATCGGGGTAGGTACCCTTGAGGGCTATAACGTAAAAATATTTTTACTTAAATTTTGACGTTTATACAGGGTGATTCATATCAAACTTACATATTTTTTAATGGGACTTCTTATATATAGTTGCATATTTGGATTCCTTGGTGAAGTCTAGTGTGATTTTATGTATCTTACCTGGAACTCCAAGAACCGTTTAGGCGCAAATCACCATTTTTGGTATAAGTAGGTATCAGAAAAGAATTGAATATCTCAGCGATTATAAAACCTAGAAGGCCGTGACTTTGCGGTACGACTAAGCATGAAACGTGTCACCTTAGGTCAGACGTCTAAATTTGAATTATTTTTGTACTTGGAGAAATCAGTAGATTAATTAAGGAAACTTCAATCTCAGATAACTTGATTTTTTCAAACAGGGATGCCTATTTTTGTTTATAGAATCAATTGTAAGATTTGATTATCTTTCTAACGATATAGTATGCTCAATATCAATCTTTTTTAGTTTTCATTTTATTTCAATTTTTCAGTCAAATCGGTGTTTTTCAATTTCCTTACGTTTAAGCAACCAACTAAGTTAGTAGAAAAATGCAAACTACCTAGAGTAACGAGGCAAGATTATGAGAATTCCTTAAAACACATTAGCTCTAACCAGAAACAATAGCGGTAACAAAAATGCTCATTTTTCACAGCCTTCTAGTTATTAGTCAAAAAAATATTTAATCAAAGTAAAACTAGTAGTGATTGTTGCTTGCAGTAGAAGATTTATGTCTTCTGAATGAATTTTCACATTTAATGCCATAAAGGAGTAGTCATTTCCGTAAGTCAAAAGTAATGATACCTCTGGACCCCTTCAAATTCTTCAGTAGGTACTTCTACTTATTAGCAAAATCACAGAAAATGAAACCTGACTTGCAGTGTGTTTGAACTATAAAACATGATTTAGTTTGTAGAAAAGTATATGAAATAAACACAATTACAGCATGGAGTAATAAAAAATTCTAGCAGTCATTTCAATAGATGTTCAAAATGCTCCAGTTAGAGATATGTTTACTTTTGACTTAACGGAACGAAAATGATTAATTTTTTTATCCTATTAAATGTGAAAGTTCATTCTAAAGATGTTAGATTGTGAGCAAAAATCGCTGGTAGTTTTTCTTTTGTTTCAAATTTTTAATCGTTTTGGAAAGTCGTCAAGCTCTAGTAGACCTCAATAGCTAGTAGGCTGTGAAAAACAAACAGTTTTTTCATACCCCAGCTTTATATTGAGGTTACATATCTTGCCGCTGTTGTGTCCGGTTAGAGCTGATGTGTTGTAACGAGTTCCCATAATCTTGCCTCGTTGCTCTAGTTCGTTTGTGTCTCCTAAGATAGTTGGTTTCTTCCATCTTAAAGGGCTTTTGTTTATTTCTCATGGCCTGCTAGGTTGCTACATGCAGGAAAAACACCAATTTGACTGAAAATTTGAAATAAAATAAAAACCAAAAAAGATTGATATTGAGAATTCTATATGGTTAGAAAGGTAATCAAATGTTACATTTGATTCTGTAAACCAAATATTGATTGAAGTTTTCTTAATCAATCTACTGATTTCTCCAAGTACTAAAAGAATTCAGATCTAGCCGTCTAACCTTAGGTGACGCATTTCATGCTTAGTCGTACCGCAAAGTCACGGCTTTCTAAGGTTTATAATCGCTGCGATATTCAATTTTTTTCTGATACGTACTTATACCAAAAATGGTGATTGGCGCCTAAACGGTTCATTTAAAGTTCCATGTACGATACATAAAGTCACATTAGAATTTACCGAGGAACTCAAATATTCAATAATATATAGAGAGTTCAATTCAAAAAAATGTAAGTTTGATATGAATCATCCTGTATAAACGTCAAAATTTAAGTGAAAATATTTTAACGTTATAGCACTCAAGAGTCCCATGTACCATGATAGAGTAACATATTTCTAAAATATGTTTCAGTAAGCCCACAATCTTCTGTCCACTCACTATTAGTCCACCCTGTATTTTTATAGAGCGTATGATAATCTTGTTTTTACTGGCATTGGTATCTTCTAATGTGGAATGTTATAATAACTACTATTCTGGCAAAACTGTAGCAATCTGCACTGACAGCATACAAGCACTTCTAACCCTGAAAAGACCTTGTATCACCTCAGGGCTAGCAATGGAATGCCACCAATCTTTAGCTCATGCTTCGGACAAAAACAATATTGTCCTGAGGTGGGTTAAAGGGCACAACAACAACAACAAAGGCAACCGTATAGCGGATGGTCTAGCCAGGAAGGCCGCTGACCAAAGAATTTTAGGACCATGTGACCTTTCTGGAATGTCGACAACCACAATTTCGGAAATAGCCAAAAAACACTCCCATGCCCAAATGGTAAAACGATGGGAAAAACTACAAGGATGTCGATTTGTCAAGGAAACCCTTGCAGGTTTTGACATGGCAATATCCAAGAAGTATTTGGCGATGACCAGACCAAACCTACGTCTCTTATTAGGATTCCTGACTGGCCATTGTCAACTCAGGAAACACCTCCACACTATGGGGTTAAGTGACACACCGATATGTAGAATGTGTGAAAGTGAAGACGAAACTGTGGAACACGTCATATGTGAATGCCCAGAGTTATCTTCTATTAGAGAGTGTGCGTTCGGCGAGTCTTGGCCTACACCTGCCCACATAAGGGAGATGTCCCCTAGCGACTTGTTCACCTTCCTACAATTGGCAGGATGGACGATGACCTGAGGAAACAACTCCCTGGGAGGATGCACAATGGGCCAGTTGTGGCCTAAGTGCAGTGGGACCTCTCACCCTCCCCACTCTACAGATACAGAATAACTACTATTGAAGCGCAAAACCTAAAAAACCTCAAAATATTTAATTGTGTTAATTGTTTGTCAAATTTTATCCGACTATTGAAGAGTAACCGCTAACCCAACAGCCAACAATTTCCGTTCCACCACCTCTAATTGCAGAAATGTACCAGTGCCATTAGGGCTCCGCAGCGATTAGCCTTTAGGGCGAGGGCGCGGAAATGACGGCGCATCCGCCACTGGCGATCGAAGGAAGGCATTTCTCTGCACCCAGCAGACTATAAACGTTAAATTCATTAGCCTTGTTTTGGGGAAGGGCGAAACTGTGTAATTTTTAATTGTCTAGTGGAGATAAGCCAAGTGCTAAATATTTGCCTTTAGAGGATCCCGTTTCTGTCCGGGTTCCGGGCTCCGGGCCGGTCCACAGCCACCGTCGAGAAAGGAAAAACTGGGCAAGAGGGCGGAGGGCGGGAATTCACAATTTATCCTTTTAATTGACAGTTCCACAACAGGGAACCGACCATGCTAATTCGACCATGAACCAGAAGCATTAAAGTTAAGACTGGAGTATTTGTGGTGGAGCACGGCACTGATGAATTCATTGCCATTGCCTTTTAACCAGCAGCGCAGGTCTGGATTTTTGGAGGGCTAGAGTGCCCGGGGTGTCCGACGAATTCAAATAGGTTAAAAGAAGTAACAACAGGCACGTGTGGCCATGACAAAGCTTACTAAAATATGGCGTGACCATAACATCACTAAGGGCCGGTTGTACAAACGCTCAGTGAGCTCCCGATCACGTAACCTTAAGTTCAGCGATGAACACGGTTCAACGGTTGACGCGTTGTACAAACTCCGTTCTGGGAAGGATCAGCTGAACTGGATCAAAAGAGGATTGGTAGCAATGGATATAGGGTATTTGGTGGTGAAACTAGTTACTTTTCGTTTTTAATGTTTAAAGTTATGCAGGTTATGTTAAAGTCACGTCTGTGAATGTCAAATTCTGACATTCATCTGTTGTCGGTCAAGAAGTATTTTGCAATTTTATAGTGGAATCCAAAAAAGGGCGCCTAATTTTACGGCGAAAAAAGAGGCCGTATTAATAAAATTTGTGAAAAAATATGAGACTGTTTTGGAATGACAGAAAACGGATACAAATATTCATAGAATCAAAACGGAAAGGTTGAACTTGTCCAACAGTTTGCGTGGAGAGACATTTCGTGAAGCAAAGGTACTGAAAAGCAATTACGAAAATTTAAAAAAAAGGACAAAACAAAAATTTGCCGATGAGAGACAGGACATCCATAATACCGGCGGTGGGCCTTCGCAGGATTTTAAAATACAGGACTTGGACATATCAATAAAAGAAAAATCGCTCCCCAAATAACAGGATTCACATCTATATTCGACGATGATGCGGAAACTTTTATTGCTGATGTGCCTACAATTAATTGAGAATTTGTTCACGATACATTAGGTACAAATATCATTTGGCACTTTTCAGGTCGTTTTTCCTAATAATGTCATCCTCGGTCGTTCGGTTCGTTAAAGTACTCCATCATATAACTCAAGTGAAAATATCGCATTTGACTATGTCACTCACGTCGGATATTAGGGTTAGAAACTGATCAGCTGGTCGTAAACATCGCCATTTTAAACCTTGAACCGCCGTTAAACGCTCCCCGGTGGCCGTTCAACTTGATCCGAGGTTGAACTGAAGTCAACGCTTGAACTTTGTTGGTACAACAGAAAATTAGAGATGAACTCGGTTCAAAGTTGAACTCGAGTTAAACTGTGTTTGTACAACCGGCCCTTAAGCTACCAAAATGTTGCTGGTTCAGTCTCTTGCATTCTCCATATTGTATGCCTCGGAAACTTGGGCAACAGCCCAAAAAAGGCAGATCAAGCTCGCATAGATACTTTTCAAATGTGGACGTGGAGGAGAATCCTGAGAGTTCCTTATACCGCCCACCGAACTAACGTTTCCATACTGGATGAGCTCGGTAATCCAAAGAGACTATCCTCCATTGTGTCAATGAGAATGCTTGTATTCTTTGGACATATACACAAAGGCGATAATATGGAGAAACTTGTAGTTCAGGGTCATGCCCCGAGTGGGTGGCGCCGTGGCCGTTCCCCTACACGTTGGGTGGATACGACGAAACAGTTGCTGAATATGAGTATCAAGAGCGCAGCTGAACTGACAGTAAATCGCGAACAATGGCGAGCTACAGGTCTCAAAACTATTGATAATATTCGTGTCGGCAATACTCTAGCTCCGACTTAATGCATTTTACGAGTTTACAACATGTCTGTTAAGACATTGTAACTATGATGCTGAGAAAAAGTAAACAAGGATTTTGGCCACTATTATAGTGGCCTAACAAAAATAGCAACTTTGTTTTGGTTGATCGTTTCGGGTTAATTGTTATAAATTTGATTGAATTTTGGGTTGTAACAGTGCATAAGTGTTAAAAGACTATTTTAATTAATACCACAAGATTTAAATCCTGCGGATTACTGTAAAAAACAACATCGTGTTTGTGAACACAGTAAATAAATATGGGATCTTGGGAACTCGTTGAGGGTGTCCGAATCCTTTAGCAGGAATTTGCAAGATCCAGGTAGATACAGGGTGGGCCAATAGAACCGAATAGAAGTTATTGACCGTTACATTATAACATGTTTACAGTCACACATGATCAATTTTAGTTTACATTAACACTAACAAAGTCCACAAACTTCTATATGGAATAAAAACAATGATCTAAGACTTAATTAACTTCTTAAATCTAAATTTGTTTGATAAATTTATATTTACATTTGTGAAGTATTTTCTAACTAGGTTGTATAACTGTGATTCACATCAAACTTACATTTTTTTGAATAGAACCCCCTATATATTATAGCTTATTTGGATTCCTTGGCGGATCTAGTGCGATCACAGGTAACTTGATTATTTCAAATGTTTTACACCATAAAATGTAGTAGTATCTGATAGCCTCACCAACAATGTAGGATTGTCAATATAAATCTTTTTTGCTTTTCATTTTATTTCAAATTTTAAGTCAAATCAGTGTTTTTCATTTTTCTACTCTATAAGCAATCTAGCAGGCCATGAAAAATAAACAAAACCTGTTCAGATGGAAGAAACCAACTAACTTAGCAGAAATATGCAAACAAACCAGAGAAATGAGGCAAGATTATGAAAATTCCTTACAATAATTATATCAACTCTGACCAGAAACAACAGCGACAACAAGAATGCTTATTTTTCACAGCCTACTGGCTATTAACAAATTTCCAAAATCATTAATACTCTTGAGTGTGTTGTTCCATATTCACAATACCGTTACTGTAGCGCCCATGGAGGAGGAGGTGTGTCCTACGTTAGAGGGTGGAGGTAGAAGCGTCCAAACGTGAATGTGGAGTGACACCAAGCGGAAGTATCAAGCAGGGGTTGTGCTACTCGTGTGCTATATGCTAGTATCAGTGGCGGCTCGTCGTGATTTTAGCAGGGAGGTGAAATCAATTTTTAAAAAAATATCGAATACCGAAGATGCACCTACATATTCGTATAATTGAAAAGTGATAAAAGCATATTATAATTCCGCGACAAAGTCTATCAGGCCACGAAATATTCTAAGATTTTCAGAAGACTATTTCGTCGTGCCCTTGTAACGCCAGTTCAAATAGCGCGCAGAACTTGACGAAATCAATTATTTTATTTAAGAGGAGGTTATAGTACGTATGTGAGAGCTTTTTGCAATGGTTCAGCTGTAACCACTTTTAGACTATTAATTTTGAGATTTCTGAACTGAAAAAAATATGAGCATGAAGAAAAAGGACGGTTCTAGAGAACTGTTGACGTATTTTTTGAAATTTCCTAATAGACAGTTATCAAAAAATTGCCAAAATTGACGTTTTTTTTTGACTAAATTCACGGTTTCGTTAATCACCCTGCATAAACTTATTCTCAAATCTGGATCCACATTTCTCTAGATTGAAGTTTTAAGAAAACGCAAATCATATTTTTGTGCCAAATACTATTAATATACATGGTCAAAAATGGTTACAGCTAGAGCCTTGCATTGAACGATGGCGCGCCTATTGGGACAGTGATTAAAGCGCCACCAATACAAAAGTATGTAAACTACAGTTTATGAATGAGCTGAAGTTCATTCATTTCTGGAATGAGATATATATTGTTTTGGGCATCAACTAAATTGGTAGTTGGTGGTTTTGGGTGACTTATTGATATACACTGCAGGCCAAAAGTTAGGAACTACTAAAATTTAAACAAATCGCGGTAATTGGTTTTGAGCAGTTATCATTTTCAGGATTACTGCGAAATCTTACAATTTTCAACCACATTTGTAAGTAATTAGAATTTAAATTGCTAGCAGGCCCAGAGCAAGAAGTCTAGAGTCTTGGGCTCACACTTTTTTGCGTCGCGAATAGAAATTACATTTTTTACTTTGTAACATAAACTGATAAAAACCTTATATTTTCATTAACATTTATTCATTACAGAAGTCATGTTCCTTTACTAAGTTCTCCACTTTCACGATTTTTTGTGTTCAGACGGCAAAGTAGCAATAGTAACTTTTTGTGACATGGAACTGCCACTGAACTTGATAAAACCAATTGTGGTTTCTCTTTAACGCACCATTTTTCATCCAAAAAGTCATTTTTCTCCTCAGAATACCTTCTTCATCAGGTGTCATATATCAGGTAAAATAAGGACTTCATCTCGGTGTGGCAGCATTAGAGGTCATAGTTTTTTATTAATCGCTCAACACCAGAGAAAGCAAATTTTTCTTTTTCTTCAGAGTACATAATCGTCTTGGCATAGCTGTATAGGTGTGTTGGAGGTGTTATAGATTTCACAAAGTTGTTAAAATGCGTCCTCTTTTTGAATACTTCATCGAAATACCGAATTTGGCGGCTGTAATTCAGAATGCAGGTAGATATGGTTTCACTATGGGGGATATATTTTTGGAGGCCTACTGGTGGGAGGAGGGGGGGCAGGCATAATTTGGTTTATTTTGCTGGAGTTTGCTGTGAATCCAACAATAATTTTGCTGGCGCCTTCTGGGGGTACTAGAAGCAAAAAGTATGAGACATGGTAGTTTTTTTAATTTATAGTTCCAAGGGGGGAACACGTGTCCCCTATCCTCCGTATTTACGCCAATTCTGTAATACGTTTACATCTTTCAGTTTTCCAACGGCATTGGCATGTCTAAAGAACTGCTCAATGTAATGTGAACTTCCCTGAATTTAGCTGCTTTAAAAATAACATAATTATACACACATAATATTTTCATTGGTACTTCTTGTTGATTTTTCATATTTTCACCTCATCTTCCGTCTTATTTTCGCTCTTGTACATACGATACATTCTTTTTTTACAAATAACATATACACGCATAATATTGTCGTTGGTACTTCTTGGTGATTTTTCATATTTTCGCCTTATTTTCCGTCTTATTTTCGCTCTTGTACATACGATAAATTTATTTTTTGTGTGACAACTCAGTTGCACTTGTAAACAACTCTTTATGCTCATATTGTATTATTATGTATATGCCTGAAATACACAGAAAAGGGATCAACTGTGATGCCAGGTATAAATTGTACAATGTCTGAATACTTTTTGCACGACAGGTCTAGGGTCAGCAGGAGCCGGTTCGGCATCACCATCACATACCCCTCGGTATTTAAACAAAATCGTCAAATCGTACATACACGAATATCTTGTTCTGGTCTAGGTCTACTGCTGGTTTTAAGATTCATACGGCCTACATTTTCTCACAACCGATATTTAAAAAAATATTATAATGGATGATAACGTACAGTTGTCCACCTCGAAGTCGCACGGGATCCGATGTCGCCATAATAGTGACGCGTCTTCTTTTATCTCTCTCTATTGAAAAGGGTTGGGAAACGCTAACACGTACCTCTGTTCTAATTTCGTTGATGCAATAGGCGCTGACTCAATCTGTAGTGATCCGACGTAACCTTTGCTCGTTTTATCAATGAGTTGTCGTCATATGAACGGGTAGTGCGAAGCTGCAGGCCTGTTTGGGAGACTGACCCAAAGCGCTGTTGCCGTGGTGCGAGGAGGCTTACGACAGCGACGCGACGGCAACGTCTTTGTTGGTACGAGGGAATGAGATTATTATCCGCCGTGCACGAGGGGCGATCAAATGATGTACCTTAATTGAATATAATTCAAATTGCAACAGACAAATTGGAACCGTTTTTTTTTTCCAGGAGCCGTCCGACCTTGCTGTCCCCGTCAATACTTAAGCGTTAAGGCCTATTGTATTATTGCTCCTCTCTTTTACAGTATCTACTCAAGCAATCTGGATCCCTGCATAAGTTTATGCAGTTTACCTACTGGTCCTGGTGCTGAGCCGTACTCCATTGGTTCTAGCTTGGTCTTCCCAAAGAGCTGTTGTCTCTTGTGATCTAGCGCTTCGCACTCACAGAGCACATGTAGGGCTGACTCAGTTCCTCTTCCACACAATCTGCAGTTGAGGTCTCCATTGTAGAGTCCCATTTTATTCAGGTGTTCCTTCAGGCCACAATGTCCTGTGAGCAGACCCGTCGTTATTCGGAGCTGATTTCTACTCAAGGAGAGCAGTGTTTCAGCTATCTTCTTGCATGGAGCTTTAATGAATGTTTTTCCATGAACACATCCTGGCAACAAGTTCCACTGCTCCTTGTGCTGATGTTTCACCCATTCTCCCACCTAGTGTCTGATTGTGCTTTTAGGCACCCCCAGGGCGGGTTCTGCTCCAATGTATAGGGCAGACGAGCCTAGTCTTGCTGGCTCGTCCGCCCTTTCATTGCCTCTTATACCTGAGTGTCCAGGCACCCACTCCAAAGTTACTTTGTTGTGTTCTGCCAGTCTTCCCAGTTCCTGTAAGCATTCCCAGACTAGAGCAGATGTAACTTCGGGCGCTTTTAGTGCCCTGACTGTCTGTAAGTATTGAGATCCTCTTGTTTCTGTAGGATCGTTCATTATTGATCCTTGCACATTGCAGGATGGCGTACACCTCTGACTGAAATACCAAGGCGTATTTTCCTAGCGGAATGCTCTGTCTAGTTCCTCTTCCAAAGATTCCCGCTCCTGTGCCTTGCTCGGTCTTTGATCCATCTGTGTACCAGACTATTTCCCGATGCAGGTTGTTTACTTCACAGAGTTCTCGATCTCTTATTATAGTTTCGAATTTCTTGTTGAAGATGTATTTCGGAGTTATGTGGTCCTTTCTAGCATCCATTATGGTGTGCCCCACATATTCTGCGATTTGATTGTGTCCAAGATCCTTGTAAATTCCTTTTGGTAGGGTTTGTAGTCTAGAGTAGCCCATTCTCGCCTCGCCCATTATTACAATTTGCAACGGAGGGAGGTCCAGGATGGTCTCTAAGACTGCAGTGGGTCTTTATTGGTACGAGGGAATGAGATTGTTGTTCGTCGTGCACGAGGGGCGATCAAAATGATTTACCTTAATTGAATATAATTCAAATTGCAACAGACAAATTGGAACCGTTTGGTAGATTGATAGAATCTTGATTTCTTAAAGGAATAATTGGGAAGTCATTGACCCAATAACCTTAATGAGGAGCCGCCACTACTCTATACCACCTGCGTCGAATGTAGTGACACCAAAAATATTATTATTACCAGAGATGTGTGAGAGGCACTCAAGCCACTTGACAAAATTTGTGTGACTAGTTTGATAGCACAGTTTGATTCGCGTACGTGTTTTCAAGTTAATTATACAGCTGAGAGCAGGCGGCAGAAAGGATCTGCCTGTGCGCCATCTGGTGTCCGGAGGTACACACAGAAAAATCTGTCGTTCTGTCAAAGACTTACGCTTGGATTCAATGGGACGTTCCACTCAGCATTCCTCAAATACAGCGTTGTTTTAACCAATGGAAAGTGTATAGTTGGTAACGAATTATATCGTATTGTCGATTCAACTACAAGATCTCATTGGATTCCAATGAATAATTCAATCGCAGCCTGTCGTTGAATCGAATCTGTGTTTGGTAGTTGATTCTAGACTACTTTCTTTGCCTTGGTCCAACAGATTTTATTGCGAGGACAGCTGATTGATTCGTTTGGATGTTTAATTGTGTGATTTTGTGATTGAGCATGATATAAAAATTAGACATAAGCCTGCACCACTTGTTGCATTATTACCTGAAATATAACTGTCTGACTAATATAAATACCTACATTCAAATGTGGGTGTTAGCTCTTCTAAGTCCCAATTTCTCAGTAGGTCCTCCATTTAATATATAACTGGACACATTTAAATCACACACTTGCTGATACAATACGCAAAACCACGAGATGACACAACACGGCTAACACCGAAACAACACCATGGAACAACATCGTCCATGTTCACGGGTTCGCGGCGGTAGTAACACTGAGATCATCCCCCTGTTATTTATTCTTACCTTCATTGAATCGGGACATCAGTCCCGCCGAATACTGATTATAGTTCAGCGAACGACAAGGGCCATTGAAACAAAATTAATTTTTATCAGATGAACTATCACGAACTGCTGTTGCAGTAATAATTTTTGTACATTGTATATAATAGATCGTATGCTTTGCTTAAATGAAACATAGGGTAAATTTCGAAAACAAAAGGATGTTTTGTTTTATATGTCAATACTGGTATTAGAAGGATTATACATATCGCTAGAACGAATATAAAATTATTTTGAATTTATTGGCGTACCTGTGATTACTTCGAATATAAGGATTGAATTCTTTCAATGACATGGATTTGAAACAACTGTAAATATATTTAAAGTGATGGAAAAACATCCAAATACTAACAATTAATTGGAAACGCAACAGTAGTTTTTTCTGTGTAACGACAAACCAAAGGAAGTTACTGCTAAAAAGCAGCAAACTTCCTGGCAGAACGCAAAGGCGTATTCGCGTCACCTAACCAGATAAGCGCGCCTCTATGCCAACTGCATATGAGAGTCGATATACGAGGGTTGATCTATATCTCTGTCAATCCACCAGTACGCAGACAGCTGAAATAAGCGTGAAACAGCTGTCTGCGTACTGGTGGATTGACGGAGATATAGAGCAACCCTCTAATTATACAGCTGTTTGTCTTGAAACGTTGCTTTCACGGTCGCCTGTATCGTTTTGTCTTCGGCAAAAGCGGAAAGCTCTGTTCCCTTTTTTCCGTACAGATACAAACGACAATGGTACATTTTTCCAGGCGAGATCGCTGCGCTGGGGCAATCTGGTTGGTCGGATGGCCGATCTGAACCTGATAAAGCACATTCAGGACGTTTTACAAAGAGAAACAACTGACAGTCGCATTCAACTCCGGATGATAACGGATTTAATTGTTGCTATTGCTTAGCTCCGAGAAAAGAAAGTGTTTGGTGCCGGATGTGACCGGTTTAAAAATAGTTTGCTCTTGGCTCTCGGATTTGTCGGGATAAAAGCCTGACCTATCTATTCTAAGAATCGGTGATTGTTACAATGATTTACAGGGTGCCAAAAAAAGGTGACCCCGTCTCTAGGATAGGTAGAAAACTGAAAAATAATGGGGTTTGCTTAGTAAAAAGAATTCGTAACGCCATCCGTATTCAAGATGCAGGGCGTTGAAGAAAAAAGATTATACACATTTTTTACGATTTTGCCGTGTGCCAAAGTGCTGGCAACATTGTAATGAAATTTCACACGAATATGTTTTGGAAGCTAGTACATCCTATGAATTTGTTTTTATACCTAACTCTCATAGATGGCGCTAGTTACACGGTTCATACCAGGTAGTATTGAACATAACTTTTTTGAGGTTAGATTTATTAATTGAAATGTTAGGTGAACTTGAACATCATTCAATTCTATATCAAAAAGGTACTCTTGGTAAAACTCGATACTGTGCACACCGTTTTCGGAATATTTTGATTTGAAAATTATGGATTAATATCCGATGCTGGTACGAAGTAGTGTTAAAGTTGTTAATTATTATTATCAATTAGTATGCATTATGCGAATAAAACATTTTACTTCCCACACCGATAGGTGAGGGGAGTATTGTGACCGCGAAAATTTTCGATTTTGAGATAATATGCTTTTTGGGCGTTTCATGATATCTACATAACGAAAATCCACGTCACTTATTTCCGTCGGTCTGTCTGTCTGTCTGTCGGTCTGTCTGTCAGTCTGTCTGTCGGTCTGTCTGTTCGCGTTTTTCTATTCTCGTAATCTCAGTAACCGCTGCATGGATTGTGATGAAATTTGGGCAGCGTTATGCTGTGGGGTCGTAGTAGGTAATGTTTCTATAATTTTGAAAATCGTTATACGGGGGACGGAGTAATTAGTAAAAAACGAAAAATTTCAAATATGCTTCAAACTTAAGGGTTCCTGATCATTTTCTACTTTTTTTTTGGGTGGGGGTGAATTTGGGGTCGTTGGGGGGTGGGGGGTTGTAATACTGAAAAAATTTTTGTATTCGTAATGGGCTGTCCATTGATATGTGAATGAAAAGCCTAGCGTCATGATACTCTTTTTTAGGCCCATCCGAACGTTGCTTGCTTATTATAAAAGAAACCACGGGACTTAGAATTTGTGATGTATACATACGAGTATTGTATTAGATCGTTCGATATCGCGTAACGCGAAAATTGTTCAATTGATTTTAATGAAATTTTGACACAGTATTACTCCCGTGGCGAGGATGGAGAACGCGTTTTGGAAAAATCGGGTCAGTGGCGGCGCGACAAAAATTAAAAGACTAAAAATATAAAAACAGCTCAAACTTTGTTTTTAGGCGTTTTAGGGCTTTCTGATAATTTTATACGTCTTTTTGGGTCAGGGTGAATTTGGTATTCATAATAGTCTGTCCATTGACCTGTAGAAGAAATACCTAGCGGCATATTACACTTTTTTAGATCCATCCGAACATTGACTTGCCTATTGCAGAAACCAATTTTGTGATCTGTACATACGAGTTTTGCTTTATTTCGTTCTATGTATATTGCGTAAAGCGAAAATTATTGAATTGATTTTAATAAAATTTGGCACAGAATTTATTACCGCGGCGAGAATGGAAAAGACTCTGTTTTTGGAAATCGTGTCAGTGGCGGCGCAGCAATAATAGAAAAACCAGAAACATAAAATTAGGTCAAACTTCGTTTTTAGACGGGTTAGAGGCTCTTGATCGTTTCGCATCGTCCAGTTGAAGCATGCAGAAAAAAACTGTGGCATCCTAGTTCTAAAGGAGGGAGACGCAAGAAACTATTTACGAGGGTTTTTTGTGTTGGATGTTGTTTTTGCGCGCGGATGGGCGATAATTTAGTTGCAAGGGGATTTTAGACTATAGCTTCATGCAATGGGAAATAATAAAATGGTGTCATCATTATGTGTGGGAAGTACTGAGTCAATCAACTTGACTCCATTTTTTGTCAGGTAAATGAGACATCATCGATCATACGGATATATTTAAAAGAAGTAGGAAAGAATTTACTTGAGTAAATTCAAACGGCGAGTATAAAAAGAAATTCATAGGATGCACTAGTTTCCAAAACATATTCGTGTGAAATTTCATTACAATGTTGCCAGTAGCTTCGGCAAAATCGTAAAAAATGTGTATAATTTTTTTTCTCCAACGCAGTGTACCTTGAATACGGATGGCGTTACGAAATTTTTTTACTAAGCAAACCCTAATTACTTTTCAGTTTTCTACCTATCCTAGAGACGGGGTCGCCTTTTTCTTTGGAACACCCTATGTAACATTCTCCTATATACAGGGTGTCCAGTTAGTGTGTAATTCTTCGATATCTCGCAAGGTGAACCTGATGGAAGAAAATGTCTAATGCAAAAGTTATTTGGATACTTAACAAAAATATTTTGAAATATACAGGGTGTTGCGGGAAAGTAGGATAGTGATCAATTTAATTTTTTTATATGGAACTATATCTTTTTTTAAATTCTTCTAGTTTCTATCATTGATCTCTATTTAACCCTAAAGTGTTTTTGGGATCGGTTGCGACGTTGCCAGGTTATAATTTATTTTCTATTAATTTCCGGATTTGCAAGGTCGCAAGTAATACGTCCAAATTGATATATTCCTTTAACTTTCCTCAACAATATTATACAGCGAGTTACCTGAATATTAATTGGATGTTATTTTGGATGTTATCAGCAATTTGTATCTACAGGATGTTTTTGGCAGAATTTAAAAAAAAAATTTACGTCATAATTTTGAATGGAATGCCCTATTTATGAAGTCTAACGTAAAGGTGGTAAACCTGAAAACACTGATTTTAGCGTTTTTGAATTCTGTATATTCAAAAACCCGCAAGTATTGAATTTCACCGTTCCGGCTGTGGCAGTTTTAGAAATATTTAAGCGTTCCGGTACCGTTTACTGAAAAAGCGGTGTTGCCGTATCTCAGTAATTAATAGAAACAAAATCTTGAAATTGTGAGATCTTACTAAATTCGACATGCGCAATTCATTGCATTAAACATAAGTAGAGGATTCTATTTAAAATAAATTAAAATCGGGGATATTTGTTTTAAAATTTGGAAAAATAATTTATAACCTGGCAACGTCGCAAACGCGAAAAAAAATATCACAAGGCGAGATAGGGTATTAGTAGATATTTCGATTTAAAATAAAAAATACGGGGTGTTACATTTAAAAAAACAAAGTAAAATGACCTTTAAGTTGCCGTAATTTAAAATTCTGCCAAAAACACCCTGTAGATAAAAACTGCTGGTAACATCCAAAATAACATCCACTTAATATTCAAGTATACCTTGCGAGATATCGAAGAATTACACACTAACTATTTGTTTTTATTGTACACAATAACCTTGTCCATGACCAATAAGGCGCCCAGTCAGCAAATGGATTTATGAGGGGATTTTGTATAAACTAAAATTTTCCTATAGACTGACCAATATTACCATTACGCTACCGCATATAATTAGTCCGCTCATATATTTCAGTAAAATGTATCAACCGGGCTTTAATGGAAAATATTGAATACACATGATAAAACTTTGTTGCCGTGTAACATTTCATTAGTATATTCATTATATGAATGTGACTTTATTTCAATTTTTTTTTGATGTTATGATGGCCAATTCATCGATATGGCCTGTTTTATGAAAAGCGACCCTCGTCATATTTGTGTAGTATGGTCTTCAATAAAGTCATTGTCCCATATTCAAAACATTTTGCGCAGTGATGTGTATAACAGTACTGTTTGTAATATTAAAATTCTACATTTTTTTCCACATTCTACAGAATCATTCTGTGATATCTATGAGCCCTAGCGGCATATATATTGCGCGCGATATTGTAAAGTTTCAAAGGAATAAAAGAAGGAAGAATACTTTATCGCTTCGAAGCTTTTTTACTTCCCGCACCCTCTGTGAGGGCAGTATTGTGATCGTGAAGGTTTGCGACTTTAAGATATGTTTATTTGGATGTTGTATGTGAAACTCATTTCCGTAGGTTGGTCTGTATGTCTGTTTTGTCTGTCTCCACCATTTTTGTAATCCTCTTATACTCCTCAGGCTCTCAGGCTCTTATAAAACAAGATCACCGAAAACAACATAAGGGACCTCAGAGTTATAAATTTACAGCTATCCTAGTTCTGTGCTCTGTGAGTAATTCTACAGAACTTTGGATTGTTAATTCAGTTCAATAATATGGGCTGATTTTACGAATTAGAATTTAACGAACACTGACCAACGAGATCAGACCGTTTCAGGATATACATACTTCTATCAAAATTCTCTCAAAATCATTGATTTCTCCAGAAATTCACCTCAAATTGATGAAATAGGACATGCTTTATGTACAAGGACACATTATGAACCACCTGCTGGAAATAACATGCAATCCAATCTACAGCTTCGCAGACGACAGTACATTAATATCGTGCATGGAACCAGGCAAGCCACTATCATCCCAGGAAACGGTACGTCGGCGACAGCAGCATGCCTCACAGATCAACGCAGATATCAAAAAAATTGTCGAGTGGGGATTAGTAAATAAAGTACCGTTCAACGCACAGAAAACTCAGGCAACAACACTTACAGTCTCACGTTGACTTACCAACTGTGGAAATGGAGGGTCATCCCATAGTCGAGTCGCCTTCCGTCAAGCCTTTGGGGATCAACATCAATAATAACATGTCCTGGCCTGACCACGTCGTCAGTATTGCTAAAACGGCATCCCAGAAGCATACAGTTTTATTCCGCTGTAGGAAGCTGTATACGCTGCTCTACAAGGCACAGATCCGACCATCGCTGGAGTATTGCTCCTATGTGTGGGGATGCACTCCGAAGCACTCTTTAAAGCTTCTGGACACTATCCAGAAGACAACAATTAGATTAATCGATACACCTAACCTCACAAAAGACCTCCTCAGCCTGGAACATCGAAGAAGGGTGGCTGACCTATCCCTTTTTTACAGGTTCTATCACGGAAGATGTCCGAGTGAACTCTCCCAGATAATTAACACCAAAGGCCGTCCGAACCAGAAACACTACTGAGGCTCTGCGATCTCATTCTTACCAGGTCGGGATCACTACTCCCCGAACCAGTCTCCTCCAGCATGCCTTCTTTTGGAGAACTTCGACGCTGTGGAATGAGCTGCCGGGGAATGACCACAAAAAGTAATCTAATATCTTTTCGAGTTTGATATGCCTTAACCTTCCGTTGTTCAAAAAATGGTGAAAGCACCCGTCATTCTCCATTTCCTCACCGTTTGTGGTGGTACATCTGTTTCAGGCATCGGTAGTACCAAATATGGGATATGTTTGGTGCATAAAGGAATCCTTAAAATTGGATTACTTTTTTAAAAAGCTATGTATATTATATATGGGAACTATCGAATAAAAACTATCGAAACATTCGATAGTTACTATTCATTCGAATTATTCGATCTTCCTAGAGTATTCATTCGTTTTAAGTAATCGAATGAAAATTAATAATTCAGTTTATTTTGCAGTTGGCATTGAAAGCTACATAACAGAGAGTAACGGAATGAATGAAGTTAGACATGAGCTGCCGATATGTCTGATTGAATACACAATGCTTCATATTAGTTGATCAGTACCTGTGATCAGTACGCTATATTTATATTTATGCACTTATGATTATGACATGTATTAATTCACATTATTTCAATATATTTTATGTTTGGAGGGATCAGTAAGCTTTGATCCAATAGCAATGTTCTTTTATCTGCGCCGTTTCGTGTTTCATCTATGCGAAAAGCGTTGCTGTCAGATCATAATTTCATTGCTGGATAAAATATGTAAAGACACTTCAAGCCGTATTGACATTGATGTTTTTCAAACATGTAGGTCTTGAAAATCCTTAATTATCCTCTCAAAGACGGTATTCGATACTTTTCAATAATTTTTCAATAAAGCCTGGCAATCGGGCATTCGTCGATTCAGCCGCGCTCACAGCGCAGGTTGGTTGGTCGAGCTGGTAATCTAGTGAATATTTTCTTTTCGAAAGAATTCATTCGATGTATGCAACCATGCATCGATAGTTATTCGATGCCCTATTGCATTTGAGGGTGCCCATCACTAGTATAATGCCTTGACATTTAATTGTTCAAAAAATGGTGGGAGTGTCAGCCAATCCAGTATTTCATCACCCTTTCAAGTGGTATATCTGTTCCAAACATCCGTAGCACCAAATATAGAAGAAGCTTAGTAAAAAAGGAATCTTTAAAATCCGACTACTTTTTAAAAAAATGGACACAAGTTGATTGATGATGATACCATTTTATTATTTCCCATTGCATGAAACTATAGTCTAAAATCCCCTTGCAACTAAATTATCACCCATCCGCCCGCAAAAACAACATCCAACACAAAAACCCTCGTAAATAGTTTCTTGCGTCTCCCTCCTTAGAAACCAGGACGCCACAGTGTTTTTCTGCATGCTTCAACTGGACGATGCGAAATGATCAAGAGCCTCCAACCCGTCTAAAAACGAAGTTTGAGCTGATTTTATCTTTTTGGTTTTTTGATTATTGCTGCGCCGCCAATGACGCGGTTTTTCAAAAACAGAGTCATTTTCCATTCTCGCCGCGGTAATAAATTCTGTGTCAAAATTTTATTGAAATCAATTCAATAATTTTCGCTTTACGCAATATACATAGAACGAAATAAAGCAGAACTCGTATGTACAGATCACAAAATTGGTTTCTGTAATAGGCAAGCCAATGTTCGGATGGACCTAAAAAAGTGTAATATGCCGCTAGGTATTTCTTCTACAGGTCAATAGACAGACTACTATGAACTCAACAAATTTTTCAGTTTTACAACCCCCCACCCCCCAACCGCCCCAATTCCACTCCCACCAAAAAAGGTAGAAAATGATCAGGAACCCCTAAAACGCCTAAAAACAAAGTTTGAGCTGTTTTATGTTTTATTTTTTTTATTATTGCTGCACCGCCACTGACATGATTTTTCTAAAACATACGCGCCTTCCATCCTCGCTGCGGTAGTAATACTGTGTCAAAATTTCATTAAAATCAATTCAATAAGTTTCGCGTTACGCAATATAGAACGATCTAAAGCAATACTCGCATGTATACATCACAAATTCTAAGTCCCTTTGTTTCTATAATAAGTAAGGCAATGTTCGTATGGACCTAAAAAAGTCTGTCGCTAGGTTTTTCATTCACAGGTCAATGGAAAGCCCATTATGAATACAACAAATTTCTCAGCTTTACAACCCCCCACCCCTCAACCACCCCAAATTCACCCCATCCAAAAAGAAAGTAAAAAATGATCAGGAACTCCTAAAACGCCTAAAAAGGAAGTTTGAGGGATATTTGAAAATTTTTGTTTTTTGCCAATTACTCCGCTCCCTGTACAACGATTTCCAAAATTATAGGAACATTACCTACTACGACCCCACAATATATCGCTACCGAAATTTCATCACAATCCATGTTGCAGTTACTGAGATTACGACGTTAGAAGAACGCCAACAGACAGACAGACAGACCGACAGAACCGACAGACAGACCGACAGACAGACAGACAGACCGACGTAAATGAGTGACGTGGATTTTCGTTATGTAGACATCATGAAACGCCTAAAAAGCGTATTATCTCGAAATATCGGTGTGGGAACATTTTTGCATAACGATTCGCGATTAGTAGGTATTTTAAACAAAAATGAAAATACATAAAAAACATTGTACAGACCAAAATCAAACTATGTTAGGTCAAATAAACACGAAACCTAAGATAGTCGTGACTACGGAGGTGCAGGTGTGACAGGAGTCACAGGTCATAGGACACACTAACGTGGATTCGATTAGATCTCCATTTGCCAGTGGCGACTGTGACATGTACTAGGTTTTAGTGTGGCAAAATCATAGGTTTTAATCACAGTGACACATATGGAACATTCACAGGTCGGAACTGTGACAGCAAAATCACACTTTAGCACAGCCCTAGCACAGCATAGTGAACAACCAGCACAATAACTCAAGTTGGCGGAAATTACAAGCGCATCCCCACTTTTGGTTGATATTTTGTAGGGATGGTAACGGTACTTCGATACTTGTACTTCTGCACTAATATCGACTATTTTTATCTTAGATACTTTTTGAGCGATTCCAGGCTGGTATCGATACTTTTGTAGGTGTATCGGTATATAATTATTGAGGGGTGTAATCAATTGCACAAAATTCTCTGTACGAACCAAAAATATCGAGTTGGTACCGGTATCGATATTTTCATTTTCTCATCTCTACCCAAACTTCACAGCCGTAAAATCATCGATAAACCCTCCCAAGGTCAAATTTTGTGGGAACCGTTTTTATATAGGAAATCCTCAGAGATATTATGCTGGTTGTTTACTATGCTGTGGCCCTAGGTTCCATACTATCAGCGCCAGCTCCTCGATTTTGTTGAATTTTTACTGAGCGGTCCTCTTACAAGCATATTCTGCATGCTATGACTACGAAACAGTACAGCGCCTTCTGAAGATTTATGAAAAAAGATCACTTGACTGACTGGAGACTCACCCTGCTTCTCCCTGTTACCATCTGAGCGTAAAATAATATTATTCCCGTCTTCCCTCCTCCAAGTGACAGTAGGCTCTGGCACTCCTGTGGCCTTACATCTAAGCGTTATATTGCCCCCCTCTTTGATCATACTTTCTGGTACTTCGTTGTCTGGTAAAATGTCGGGAGATATCTGAACCTCTAGTTGACCCATCTGTAAAGTAAACGTATTGTGTGTCAAACTTTTCAATGCTATTCTTCGATTAAAATAATCTACAGGGTTATTCACGTTATTCGACACGGAACATTGTGGCTAAAGTATTTGATAAAAAAGAAAATAATAATTTCGGATGGATAGAGACCCATAAAGGCTATATTTTAAAAATATTTTCATGTTATACAGGGTGTCCCAAAAACACGGAATGTATCAAAGTTATGTTTTTTTTAAATAGAACACCCTGTATGCATATTTAGATTCCTTGGTGAATTCTAGTGTGACTTTATGTATCATATATGGGACTAAAAGCGAACCGTTTAGGTGTAAATCACCATTTTCTGTATAAGTAGATATCAGGAAAAAATTATTGAATATCGCAGAGATTTGAAAGGCTGTGACTTTGTCGTGTTACTAAGCATAAAATGCGTCAGCTTTGATGAGACTGTCAAATTTGAATTACGCTTATGCTTGGAGAAATCGGTCGATTAATTAAGGAAACTTCGATCAGCGATAACTTGATTTTTTCAAATGGGAATGCCTAGTTTTTTTTATACGGTTAATCGTAGAATTTGATAACCTTTCTAATGATATAAGGTTGTAAATATCAATCTCTGGTAGTTTTCATTTAATTTTAAATTTTCAAACAAATCGGCGTTTTTCAATCTTCCTATCTATAAGCAACGTAGCAGGCTATGAAATATAAACAAAAACCTGTTCATGTAGAAGAAAACAACTACCTTAGCTGAAAAATACACACGAACTAGACTAAAGGGACAAGATGATGAAAAATCCTTACAACAAATCAACTCTCCCAGAAACAACTGCGATAACCTATCTAAGGTCAAAGAGAAGCTGGAGTATGGCAGTAATAGATATTTTTTACAGTCTTCTGGCTACCGCAATTTACTAGAGGTTAAAAATTTCCAATCCAAAACCCTGATATGAAACAAAAACAACCTGCGGTTGTTGCTCCACCACGCAATTTTCAATCATATGTAATGGTGTAAAAAAGTAGTAATTTGCGTCGATGTCGATACCTCTGACTGAAGCCCTTCTATTTTTCAATATCTATTAGCAGTATTGCAAAAAAGGAATACTGACAAATTAGATTTAAGTTTTCTGCCATTTAAGTCATGTTTTTCTAATTTGAACAAATTTTAATTCATTCTTCATTTTCTGCGATCTTGCTAAAAGGTACCGAAGAATTTTCAGAACTCCAATTAGAGGTACTGTTGACTTGTATTTTGACAGAAATGCATACTTTTTTTATATCATTAAATGTGAAATTTTATTATGAAAATAATAACTGCCTACAATATTGTCTAGTAGTTTTCGTTTCATTTCAAAATTTTTAATGGTGTTGGAATTTGTCAATCTCTAGTACATTGCAGTAGCTAATAGGCCGTGAAAAAATCCATTTCTGCCATACTTCAGCTTCTCTTTGAACAAAGGTATGTTACCGCCGTTGGTTCTAGTTAGACTTTGTTTGTTGTGAGTAATTTTTATAATCTTGTCCCTTTAGTCTAGTTCGTGTGTATTTTTCAGCTATGTTAGTTGTTTTCTTCTATATGAACAGGTTTTTGTTTATATTTCATGGCCTGCTATTATTATATTCACAACCTTATATCATTAGAAAGGTTATCAAATTCTACGTTCAACCGTATAAAAAAAGTTGTGCATTCCCATTTGAAAAAATCAAGTTATCGCTGATCGAAGTTTCCTTAATTAGTCGACCGATTTCTCCCAGCATAAACGTAATTCAAATTTGACAGTCTCATCAAAGCTGACGCATTTTATGCTTAGTAATACGGCAAAGTCACAGCCTTCCATATTTAATAACCTCTGCGATATTCAATTTTTTCCTGATATCTACTTATACCGAAAATGGTGATTTACACCTAAACGGTTCCCTTTAGGTTCCATGTATGATACATAAAGTCACGCTAGAATTCACCAGGGAATCTGAATATGCAATAATATACGGGGTGTTCCATTTAAAAGAAACATAAGTTTGATACATTTCGTGTTTTTGGGACACCCTGTATAACATGAAATATTTTTAAAATGTAGCCCTTATGGGTCTCTATCCACCCGAAATTATTATTTTCTTTTTTATCAAATAGTTTAGCCATAATCCACCGTGTCCAATAACGTGAATAACCCTTATACACCGTGTCCCAGGACGAAACCCGAAAAAAGAAATCGCACTTAGGTTTGGAATGTGAAGCCGATATCAAAAGGAATTATTCTGAAATTCGCATTTGTTTCAGAGAAATCAACGTTTGAAGTTTTATTATAAAGATAACTGAAACGTGTGTGGCTCACTTTCACTTTCGGGAATTCCTTGCAGAAACGGAGAAGGTCGGATTACGCTAACGGGTATTTTGAATGTTTTTGTCGATTATTGACAGCAAATATCATATGATGTGATGCCTGCGTGGTACGAAGATGATAAAGAGGCCCACATATTAACCAATTCGCGATCTAATTAAGGGAATTTCAACTTTTTTGCTACTAAGAATAACCATATAGTTTGATATCATAAGTCGGTGCCAGAAATCATCCCTTAAAGTTTTCGGGAATTGTCCTGGGACGATATGGCTGTTACTCTACCCAAAATTATCATCATATAAAATATCAAATGCGAATAGATGAAAATGGTTTTTATACAGTGCAAATTTGTGGCTGTTACATAAAATGCTATTTTAACATTTTTTGGCTGAATTATAAACAGGTATTTTAGCCTTGCTCTCCTGTATAATCAATGTATTGTGTAAGACTTGCGCAACTATGGTCTGCTGAACTGCTGGTCCTTGGGTTGTTCGGTTGGCGTCGACACGCTCCGCTGCCTTGGCGTCGGTTGTATAATTAGCTTTTTACAATTTTTCAAGCAGTTACAGGAGCTAAAACTTTTGTCCCAAACTTTTATATGTTACGACCGCGGAGAGAAAACAAATAAATCCTGTATGCTACAAATCGATTACCTTACGATGACATTCAGGCCCGATTTCATCAACATGCATATGCTAACAAAGGCTTTGACAAATACCACCTTTTACTATAATACAAAGGTATATTGCAGGTATTTATAATTATTATGCCCCGTGTGGGAGCGAGTTAGAATATCTCCCATCGTATATCCTGCGTGTCGTAAAAGGCGACTAAAAGGAACCGAACTACTGTCGGTATAAGCAGTAACCTCTTCTCAACCAACAGCTTTGGGTGGACGAGTTGAGAAGAGTCAGGACATCTTCTTGTCCTTGGGGTGAGAAATTGCCCCTAAAGGCGGATGAACCAGTAGATACCGTCTGGTCAACGGCATGAGGATGCAGAAAGCAAATGGGAAACTACTGCATTAAGGATCTTAAAGATATCCCAAGAGAAACTCGTAAGATGAGTAAATGCATTTTACGAGCTCACAACATGTCTGTTAAGACATTGTGACTATGATGATGATAATTATTATCGATAGTAAATTATTATTTTATCAAAATAATGCAGTAATTTGAATTCCTTGTCATCATTATCATTTGATAGGTCAACAATCTAGTGTACAAATGTATTTGCTTTTGTGGAATCTGATTGGTTCAGACTAGCAATTATTGCTTAACTCTTTGATAAATAAGAAAATGCAACTTTTCACCCATTTAGGATGGAAAATCAGACTGGAAAAGATACTAGATGGTTCATAGTGGTCGATTGTATGTAAAGCTTGCCATTTTTCACCTTTTTGGGTGTAAACTTCAAAGGAAATCAATAATTTTTAGAGAACCTTCACAGATGCATGTTCTTGAATGGGCTGTTCTGATTGGTCAAAGCCTTCGTTAAAATGCGAGTGTTGATAAAATAATCCAGTAAATCGATTTTTGACTAGATAGTGAAAGTTCGGCATGACCAAAGTTTACGGAATAAATATAAGTTGGATCACTTTCCGTCGGCACTTCGAAGATCTCACATCAAAGCGATGCCGCGGCCGCACGCGCCAGTTAGTTTTTGCGTTGGTTTTTGCCCAAGTACGAGGGTCTTTTAGCGGGGACTTGCTAACGCCAGGGTTTTACGTATATACGAGGGTCAATGATAGACTATGTATTGACAGCCGATTTAGACATACAAATACAAATATAACGTTTATTTTGCTAATACACTAAGTTATATAAATGGATATCAAAAATAAAACCTAGTAAAACTATTACTAATGAATCTCAAATGATTTCACATATTGTAGCTGTTTCGTAGATAAGTAAAAATTGGTTCAAAGGTGCTATAGTATTTTTACCTTAATGTTTTGTTTATTTGGCTTATTTTTGAGACCACAGCTTATAAAATTTATTGTATAGTATATACGAACTCGTATGTACAATTTTAAAAGATAATCATGTGGAAATGCTTTACTTGGATGTGAATAAATTATTATTGACATTTTGCTTTTCAGTGTCATTCCAATTGCTACTGTAGAAATTAAATTGTTAAAGTTATCAATAAAAATATTTCCGAGCTCTAAAACATAATTCAGAATGAATATTTTGTCTCACTATACGCTCTCAGCGTGATACAATCCTTTAAGTATCTGTAGGCCCGTAGGTCTCGAATATATCACTTTAGACGTGTGCTAGTTTTTTGGAATTGTTTTATCGGGTGGAACACAGAAAGGCATAAATGTATAGGGTGTCCTATTAATAAATTTGAATCGGATGTCACGTGACTAAAAACAAATACCTCATTGGGTATATAATTCTCTACTACTGCCCAGTTCCGACATATTGCTTGTCTTAATCGTCGTGAAACACCCTGTATTTATATCCTTTATATTTCAAGGTTTACCACAAAATAAGGATGGATCTGATTGCCATTTTCCATCCGTTAATAAATTTAATTGAACTTCTGAAAAAAAATATTATCCATTTCCTGCAAACAAATCCGAGATAACAAAATCCGATATTTTTGAGACACTGTATACACTTCGCGTTAAACACGTTCAACCACTACTTTGCGCCGCCCCGTATCTCCCGGCTGACGTCGTTACACTGCTACCGGTGTACCGGGGAGACGGAGCAAGAGGCAGGCCGTTTTGATATTTTTGCGGAGTGATCCAACTTATATGTATTCCGTAAACTTTGGCATGACGGATATTTTTTCAGTTAATGTAGCGACATGGAAAGAATAATTCCATGGTACAGATCTTTATCTATTCTATTTATTCTATTTGTCTTACCTGACTGCGCATCGGATCGGTATTTATCTGGCACATATAAGTTCCAGAGTCGTTCTTTTGTACGTTCAGGATATACAACTTCCAAGTGTTGTGACCGTTATATGTAACTGAAAGCCTCGGATTTTGAGTGACCATGCGGGTGTGTATAGCGAGAATAGCCTTAGTGTCCAACTTTATCCAAGCCACCTGAAAGCAAAGATGCGGAAGTAATGAATATCGAATACTAGCCATGAGCGTGAACTGATACATTTCGAGAGGTTGGAAATCTCAAGTACAACACGAGACAGGCTTCTAGCCTGAATTAGAAATATGGATGTACAAGGAAAGATCCGCAATACAGCTTTATTCATTTCCTTTTTACTTCCCACACCGATAGGTGAGGGGAGTACCGTAAACATGGGCTACTTTGGCCCTAATGTCCTTCTTTGGCCCAAATGAAAACAAAACAAAATCGTACTCTATAAACATATTTGTGACTGTATTTAAAATTCTTCCGGCCCATTTCGCTAGGTAGCCGCACTATACAGGCTGTCCACTAGAAAGCAGCACCTATAGTTGTTTGACTAGTGAAACCACGTGCAATCTTTACCTCCCAAACTTCCATTTACAAAAAAAGTATTTCTGGTTGAACAAATCTGGTAAGTGCCTCCTATTAAACACTTTTCCTTTCTTTAAGCCGTACTTTAGTTACAACACTGTTAAACTCAACAGGTTTTTTTATTTTCACGTTTCTTTAAATCAGACCCGATAAGCTACAAAAAACGTCCTACTTTGGTCCAACCTTTTTTTGGGCCAAAACCCATAATATTATGTTATGAATTGCTATAAAATTTTATTTTCGTATTTGTATTGCGTATTCTCGTTATCAGCTTGTTCAGGATGCTGTAAAATACTTCCTGGAGGCCCACTGTACAGTGGCTATAGCAACGAACAACTTATAACTTGTCTAGAAGCAATCAGATCTGGTGATATGACGCAAAGGCAGGCTGCTGATCATTTCAAGATACCCCTATAAAATAAAAAACAAGTTGAAAAATTTGTTTTCAAGTTCACCAGGCCATCCAACAGTTTTTTCGCAAGAAGAACTAGCAGTCTCGATGAACTAGATTTAAGATTCACCATAAAATCTTATTTGACTAGGCAATGGAAGACTGTGCAGTGTTTTTGCAACTATGTTCCAGGACGTGACTGGGTCAAATCGTTTCTAAAGAGACACCCTCAACTGACTGTCCATTTTCGTCGAACATCAAAAGAAATCGTACTCAGATTCATGAACAAATCATCACAGACTGCATTAAAAGTCTGAAAGAGGTGGTCAAAGGTGTTTCACCTGATAACATTCATAATTGTGACGAAACTTGATAACATTTGATAATATAATCTTCGTTGAAGAACCTGTTCTAGTCAATATCCAAGTCCTTCTTTGTCCATATCATTTGTATCATGCTTTTAATGCCAAAAATTGACTTGGGCCAAAGTTACCCTAACCGCAGGATAACATTGGCCCAAGATTTAAAAAAATATATTAATTCAAAAAACGTTTTGTAAGTAAAAAAAAGATTACTAATTAGAATGTAAGATATTATAGTTGTAAAAAATATTACCAGAACTTCTGGGCAGTGAAAACAACAGTTTCTAGAGAAAAGTACATACAGTAATTACTGAAAAGTGGGCCAAAGTAGCCCGCGTTTACGGTATTGTGATCGCGAAAATTTTCGATTTTAAGATAACTTGCTTTTTGGGCGTTTTATGATGTCTACATAACGAAAATTCACGTCGCTCATTTCCGTCGGTCTGTCTGTCTGTTGGCGTTTTTCTAAAGTCGTATCTCAGTTACATGGATTGTGATGAAATTTTGGTAGCGATTTGCTGTGGGGTCGTAATAGGTAATGTTTCTATAATTTTCAGAATCGGTGCTTGGGCGGTGGAGTAATTAGCAAAAAACAAAAAATTCAGATATTCCACAAACTTCGTTTTTAGGCGTTTTAGGGGTTCCTGATCATTTTCTACTTTTTTTGGGTGGGGGTGAAATTGGGGTGGTTGGGGGATGGGGGGTTATAAAACTGAATAATTTGTTGTATTAATAATAGGCACAGACCTGTGAAAGAAAGACCTGGCGTCATAATAAACTTTTTTAGGTCCATATTTTCTGATGTACTATACATACGCTTATTGCTTCTGATCGTTCTGTATCATGTAACGTGGAAACTATTACATTGCTTTTAATGAAATTTTCAACACAGTATTACTACCAAGGTGACAATGGGAACCGTTTAAGATTTTTAAAAATGTGCCAGTGGCGGCGCAGCAATAATAAAAGAACCAAAAATGTAAAAACAGCTCAATCTTCGTTTTAGGAATTTTCTTGATCAATTTCTACTTTTTTTTAGAGTACTGGTGAAATTGGGATGGTTGGGGTGTGGGGGGCTGTAAAACTGAAAAATTTGTTGTATTCATATTAAGCTGTCCACTGACCTGTGAAAGAAAGACCTAGCGGCATAATACACTCTTTTAGGTCCATCTGAACATTTCCTTGCCTATTACAGAAGTTCTGAATTGTGTAACGTGGAAACTATTGAATTGGATTTAATGAAATTTCATCTATCGGTGTGGGAAGTAAAAACGAAGCACTTTGAATTTCGCCAAAATTGTGCAACGGTTATAGGATTAGGCGTGTAGAAAAATGGCGACAGACAAATAAGCAGGGTATAGTCAGATCGACGGAAATGAGTGACATAGATTTTCATGATGTGACAGCGTCACAAAATGTCCGAAAAACAATTATCATTATCTAGAAATGGAAAACATTACGGAATCGTACCCCTCTCCTAATGTATGGGAAATAAAAGCTGAATTTTTTTAATATTTCAATGATGCTGATAACTAGATGACGTATTACAAGTGATTCTTGAAGATGTGATCTGTGTGAAACCAAATTTGAAAAAGCTTTAATGGGTAAGTCTTTTCTTTATTGCTGAGTTACCATAAATTTACATACTTGCCATGATGTATACAATTTTTAACAAATTAAGGTTCCTGTGAAGTATACAGTCTGTGTTATTTGTCCTAGGTTATAAGTAGGTTTTAAAAAATGTATTATTGTAAATAAGAGGCTATATTGAATCTCAGTACAGTATTCTGTGATGTATTCATATTTTATTTAGCCTATAAGGTATTGTAAAATGGTAAAGGTTCGTTAATATACCATTCTATTCTATTCTATTTTTAATATCTCAACGAGATTGTTGCAACAATTTATTAGCTGCGTTATTTAGTTATTCGGGACACCGTATGTTTAGACTATTAAAGATGTTTTACTTCCCACACCGATAGGTGTCGGTCTGTCGGTCTTTCGGTCTGTCGGTCTGTCGGTCTGTCGGTCTGTCGGTCTGTCGGTCTGTCGGTCTGTCGGTCTGTCGGTCTGTCGGTCTGTCGGTCTGTCGGTCTGTCGGTCTGTCGGTCTGTCGGTCTGTCGGTCTGTCGGTCTGTCGGTCTGTCGGTCTGTCGGTCTGTCGGTCTGTCGGTCTGTCAGCCTGTCGGTCTGTCGGTCTGTCGGTCTGTCGGTCTGTCGGTCTGTCGGTCTGTCGGTCTGTCGGTCTGTCGGTCTGTCGGTCTGTCGGTCTGTCGGTCTGTCGGTCTGTCGGTCTGTCTGTACGCGTTTTTCTAGCCTCGTAATTTCAGTAACGGCTGGATGGATTGTTATGAAATTTGGCCAGCGAAATGCTGTGGTGTCGTAGTAGGTAATGCTCCTATGATTTTGAAAATCGTGCATGGGCGGCGGAGTAATTAGCAAAAAACGAAAAATTTTAAATATGCCTCAAACTTCGTTTTTAGGCGTTTTAGGGGTTTCTGATCATTTTCTACTTTTTTTTTAGGAGGGGTGAAATTGTGGTGGTTGGAGGGTGGCGGGTTGTAAAATTAAAAAATTTGTTGCTTACATAATAGACTGTCCACTGACCTGTGAAGGAAGACCTAGCGACATAAATAACTTTTTTAGGTCCATCCGAACATTGCCTTGCCTATTACAGAAACCAAAGGACTTAGAATTTTTTCTGGTATAAACATACGAGTATTGCTTTAGATCCTTCTATATTATGTAACGAAGAAACCTGATTTTAATGAAATTTTGACACAGTATTACTACCATGGCGAGGATGGAAAATGCGTATGGTTTTTATAAATCGTGCCAGTGGCGGCGCAGAAATAATAAAAAACTAAAAATATAAAAACAGCTCAAACTTCGTTTTTAAGTGTTTTAGAGGTTCCTGATCATTTTCTGAGCTTTTTTGGATGGGGGTGAAATTTGGGTGGTTGGGGGGTGGGGGGTTGAAAAACTGAAAAATTTGCTGTATTAATAATAGGCTGTCCACTGACCTGTGAAGGAAAGACCTAGCGGCATAAGACAATTTGGGGGGGGGGGTACTGGCGATGATTTGGTTGCAAGGGATCTCAGACTTTCGCTTCATGCTATGAGAAAATAATAAACTGGTATCACCGTAATGTGTGGGAAGTACTGAGTCAATCAACTTGACTTTTTTTTTGTTCAGAAATGGAACTTGGTAACTTGTGCATGAAAATATGATTCGCTACGGCTATGGCACACGTACGGGTAAGTGCTAAAATATTGACGTATTTAGGCCGCAACGCGCCGTACTATTAAAACAGATTTAAAGTTAAGATTGCACTTAGACTATGGACGTCTTGCACATACGAAAATGGAAAGGCTCACCGTCTAGCAGGTCTGGAATTTAAGGTAGGCTTACACCGAACCCATTTTATATTTTACCATTCACTCGCCTTTATACTGGGGAAAACAATATCGGCATGCCAATGCCGGCTCACTACTTGCTTCCACTGGTTCTTTGTCATAATAATCCTTTACAGATCTTTTACTTCCTTCGATCATATATAACTAGATAAATTATGCAGAGGATAGTTCTGAGTCCAAGACAGGGATAGATACACATAAGCGTCAACTCGCGTATACATTGGCAGATTTTAAATTTGGCGCGATTTGTCTGTCAACGAAGAAAGAGACAGAGGTTAACCGGCCAGCGTTTAGGCATCATTTCACGATTTAATCTTTGTTTACGTTGGTGGCTGAGTGTGTTTTGAGTAGTATTGTGCAAATTGTGATTAAAAACAATGGCTGTAACCTGTTCTCTGTGCAAAAGGAACATATACTGGGTGAGGGTCTTGTCACACGTAAGTAATGTTTATGTGATATTTGCAGTGGCGTAACTTTACGGTATGTACTTAGAGCAGTCTCTTAGCGCCTGACGTTCCTTTATCAAGTTTCCATTTAAAAAAAGCATATGGGCAGTTAACAAATGCATCTCAGTTTACTATAAATATTTGTAAATCTGCGAAAAAATATCTCAAAGTCCAGTTCCTTTTAAAGAACTGAGTCCACGATTTTTAAAAGTACCGACTTTTTGTTACATCATGCAATGTAGGAATCTACCTCATATAATTTTTGGCACATTTGACAATCATTTATCTGATCAGGAGCACTGTCTTGATCTAACAAAACTGGTTTTAAAAAGTATTTTAGTTTTTTAGTTAAATAGTTTAAGATTTCACCATGGAACCTCTAAGTTGAAGTCAGTTGGAAGGATCAGAAATATATTCACCAAAACCATTTTATTTAAAAATCAATGAAAAGTATAGCTTGTAGATGAATAATCTTGAAATAGTTAAGGCACGAGCTGATGTAAGTTCTAACTTTGGACATACAGACCTACTTCAAAGATTATAAATTTTGCTGAAGGCAGCTTACAATGTCTAATCATCAGAAAAGTAAAGTAGCTTATTATGCGATGAACTTTTCACTTAGTGCTAAAGTGGCTAAGTATTCAATTGAAAAGGTTCATAATAAGTTGTCTGTACTCTGTACTAGTCCACTGAATATATTGAAATTCATAATCAGAAACTTTCTCTTAGGTAAGGCATACTATGAATTGCAAGGATTCTTGAATGATCAACTAGTACTGTGATAACTGCTCAGTTTATTTACTTTTGTTTCATATGAAGTACTGATGAACCTTTAATGTGAATATGTATTGTACACAATTTGACCATATCTTCATATGGATGAGTAGATAATACAATTATACATTTTTGTATGTTTGAATGTTTTCATTAATTTTATTTTATGTGTGTAATTTGTCTTATTTTTTTGACAAGTTCTATACCCTAATACGGTTATTTGGAACCAATAAAGATTATCTATCAATCTACATCCTTTTGGTTGTAGATCCAGTGTTCTGCTGCCTTTGTTTTAATACAAATTATATCTGTTATTGTTGAGTGATATACTATGATGATTTTGACTTTTTTTGTCTTCAACTGTAAGCTACTTTATTACTTTTAAAGTATTAATAAAATGTTTGTTTTGTATAATGCTTCATTCATTAGTATTTTGATGTAGCAGAGCTAACAATCAACTCCCATATTCAGTATATTGTCTTGTTAAAAGTGGACTGACGACACTGAACACATTTACATATCAATCTCAGATAGAAGTTCGTGACCTCCTTTCAAATTTATATGTACCCGCCTATGTCCTGTCTAGGGTAAGCATCTTGGATGTTTTCAAAATCCACTAAGATGATGCAAGCAAACAATCACTGTGTTGAATAGCTACCATTACTTATCTAGTAATATATTATCGAAGTTTACTTCCCACACCGATAGGTGAGGGTAGTATTGTGATCGCGAAAATTTCCGTTTTTGAGATCATATACTTTATCTTTTATTTTATACATAACACCGCCTACTGGGTACTAGTACTGATCTCTTGGAAATGCATAGGATTAAATAGGCGCTGTTACAACTGCAAATGTCAGTATGAAACATCAAACTCTAATTCGCACCCTGACAGTATTTATTTAAGTGACAGGGAAGGGAGGTTAAGTTGTCAATATTGTGTAATTATTATGCTTTTAAATCGTACTATTCATATATTCGGTAGTAGATAAAGTATAGTATTCAACTCGCGGTAATGATGTAACAATAAAAATGTTCGTGTAGCAACCAGTAGCTCAGTAGGTTTGCATGAGACTAGGGTATGTAGCCGCCAAGAAATGAAAAATAGGACAACAATGGTTTAATAAAGATTTATTTCAAAATATATGACTGCAGTACATTCTATTTTTTTTTAAAACAAGTACCTACTCATCTCGGAGGGAAGTCCTGGTAGTGCCCTTCTGAAAAGAAGGTGGTGCTCCAGAGAAGGCTGGCTTCTTCAGAAGGAGCTCAGGTGGTGCTCCAAAGGTGTATTGATGTTGGCACCCCGAGAAAAGGTTGTCTTGATGGTGGCACCCCGAAAAAAAGGTGGTCTTCATTGTGGCACCCCGACAAAAAAAAGGTGTTCTTCATGGTGGCACCCCGACAAAAGGGTGGTTTTCCTTGATCATCACATGTTGCACACACACAAAAGATTGTCTTAGAGAGACATAATTATATTAGGTGTTAACTGCTTGAGTTCAGAAAGCAAAAGGAATAAACCATTACACTTTATCTAGAAGCTAACTTCGGTAGACAGAGAGAGCATACCCCCCCACTCATTAGATTTTCCCAAAATTTGGCGCACTTGCGCAGTGTGTATAATTAACAATATTTGCAGCTCAAGGAAGTAGAGATGGGAAAAAGGTAGAGGTGAGAAGCAAACTAGTTATAAAAATGTACTAGTATAATGAGGAAGCAGTTGCTAAAAATGGAAGTTGTAAACTATTTGTATATGGTAGCCAGGTAAATAATATAAAAATAATTTTGAAAACGGGTGAACCGTTACAATGATAATAAGTTACTTGTTGATTTACAGCACAGACCTTTGGCTAGTGCTCCAAACATCAACGCGTGAATTATTACCGTCACTACCGCATTGTTGGGCGTTTTATGATGCCTACATAATGAACATCCACGTCACTCATTTCCGTCGGTCTGTCTGGCGGTTTGTTGGTCTGTCGGTCTGTCGGTCTGTCTATTTGTTGGCGTTTTTCTAGTCTCCTAATCTCAGTAACCGCTGCATAGATTTTGATGAAATTTGCGCAGCGATATGGTGTGGGGTAATTCTGTTATAACTTTGAAAATCGGTGCATGGATGGCGGAGTAATTAGCAAAAAACAAAAAAATTCAAATATTTATCAAACTTCGTTTTTATGCGTTTTAGGAGGTCTTGATCATTTCCTGCTTGTTTGGGATGGGGGTGAATTTGGGGTGGTTGGGGGGTGGGGCCGTAAAACTGAAAAAAAAATAGTACTCGTAATAGGCTGTCCATTGACCTGTGAAAAAAATTGGTTTTGATGAAATTTTGATACAGAATTACTACCGAGGCGAGGATGGAAAACACGTATGGCTTTTAAGAATTGAGTCCGTGGCGGCGCAGTAATAATCAAATAACAATAAATATGAAAACAGCTCAAATTTCATTTTTGGTGATTTGGAAGTTCCTGATCGCTTCAATTCGTCCAGTTGAAACTTGCAGAATAAAAATTGTGTCATCTTACTTCCTATGGAGAAAGATGATAGAAACTATATACGAGAGTTTTAGTGTTAGATGTTTTTTTGCGGAGAGCGGGCGATGATTTGCTTGCAAGGAGATCTCAGACTATAGCTTCATGCAATGGGGAATAATAAAACGATGTCCCCGTTATGTGTGGGAAGTACTCAATCAGTCAATCAACTTGACTCAATCTTTTTCAGATAGGCGTGATACAAAATAATCTCCTTATAAAATACTTTGTTCAATAACCATGTGCGTCAGTTATATTATAGTAGATTTTATCTGACTTTCTAAGTTTCTCTCGCATAACTGCGGTAGCAACAAGTGTTGACGGGCTGTGCCAAGTCAACACTCGGACTATTATTGATCGGAATTTAGGAAGGATTGCATAATATTACAGGTCTTCAGAATTACAGACTTTTGGAATACTTTATGTAACCTGTAGATATTTATTATTGGCATAAAGCTACTTATAACTTTTGAATTAATTAATTAAATTATACTGCAATGCTTAAATATCAGGCCTCATGATGACACTGTTTAAAGGCAAAAAACAATTTACTTGTGTAAACATTACCGCTACTTATACATATAATATATAATTATATCTGTACCATGATAAAGCTTACTAAAATATGGCGTGACCATAACATCACTAAAGCTACCAAAATGTCGCTGGTTCAGTCTGTTGTGTTCTCCATATTTTTGTATGCATCGGAAACTAGGACTGTTAAAAGGCAGATCGAGCTCGCAAAGATGCTTCTGAAATGTGGACGTGGAGGAGAATGCTGAGAGTTCCTTATACCGCCCATCGAACTAATGTTTCCATATTGGATGAGCTCGGTAATCCAAAGAGACTATCCTCCATTGTGTCGACGAGAATGTTTACATTCTTCGGACATATTCACAGAAGCGATAATATGGAGCAACTTGTAGTTCAGGGTCACGCCCCCTAGTGGGCGGCGCCGCGGCCGTTCCCCCACACGCTGGGTGGATACGACGAAACAGTTGCTGGATATGAGTATCAAGAGCGCCACTGAACTGACAGTAAATCGCGAACGATGGTGAGCGACAGTTCTCAAAACTATTGATAATATTCGTGTCGGCAATACTCTAGCTCCGACTTAATGCATTTTACGAGTTCACAACTCGTCTGTTAAGACATTGTGACTATGATGAAGATATCTGGACATTAGAAAAAAACGATATACAAACACAAGATTATTATCAGAAAGATTAACAGCTCAAAGTCATCTGTTGTAGTGTTTTGCTCTGATAACAGAAGAGCTGATATAGAATGCCGTTTTATTGTTAAAATTAATAATCTTTCAATACCATTTTCGGACCATGTCAAATGTCTAGGTTTATTAATTGATAAGAAGCTCAGATTCCACAAACACATATCTGTTCTCATACAAAAATCATATGCACGTTTAAGGATTTTATATGCCAAAAAATCTTTGTTAAATTTTAAGATGAGGAAAAAACTATGTAAGGCATTAGTTCTCTCGGTTTTTATGTACAGTTCTATTGTTTACTACCCCTGTTTGGATCAAACAACTTGTAGGAGACTTTGGGTTGTACAAAACAGCTGTGTTAGATTTATTTTTAGGATCAGAAATATGACCACGTTTCGGACTGTTTTCGTACCATTAGATGGCTGAAGCTTCCAAACTTAGTTAATTTTTATTATTTAGTTTTTGTATATAGATTACTTTTAACTGGTATTCCTGTTTACCTGCGTGATAAATTAATTTTTAGATATAGCATTCATGACAGCTCTATACGCAATACTTGCAAATTAACGATGCCTCTCCATTGTACCACCTTGTTTTCAAGATGTTTCACATATAAGTCCGTTACTCTCTACAACACCTTCATTTGTGACCTTGCTAATTTGTCACCGAGCATGTCACTGTACAGTTTCAAGCAACATATTAAAACCACACTACTTGACTCGCAATGATCTGATTCTACGTTCATCTTTTTTTTGTGTTTATTCTTCATGTCGTATAATTATGTTAGTATAAGGATGATTATTATTATTTAGGTTTTTTTTACCCCTGTGTACTTTATTTACCATCGTTCTATGTACGCAGCACATGGTTAAGTGTAAGAGTAGCTTATAGCTAAACTTCGCCATGTTTTTGCTGCCATCCTCAACAGATGTTATTTTGATTTATTAATAAAGGCGTTTATTATTATTATCATTATTATTATTATCCGGGAAACCGTTTGAATTTGAAAGCAGAAAATGTTGTTCGGCTCTCCCGCTATTAAGGCGGGACGCAAACAGATTTCAGCCTAAAAAGGGTCGAACCGCCCTATCAGCTCAATATTTCGAGTAATTCCAGATACTCCCAACTATCGCATAGTTGCCATATAAGGGGCAAGTGTTCGATAACACTGTATAAATTAGTTAACAGGAAGTGTAGATTTGTACATAAAGGG